>OY720255.1:14751416-15951416 GCA_963082625.1 Pasiphila rectangulata
CCGTATTACAGTATTATATTACAAAATCTAGATTTTTAAGTTATATCGTATGAATGTTAGGTTTTCTATAAGTTATTTTTTATTTTATAAACTTTAGGTCTTTATATCAGCTAATGTTTACTTATAGAGCAAACACTGATTGACAAGTATGTACGTAAGTAATTTACCCCAGCCATATCCCCAACTCGCGGTGACATTACAAACAATTAACTGTCTCGTTTTTATTAAACTAACGCGATCACAACACATTAGAACAATATCAAAAATCACTCTTATTTTTGTCCAGACGTTTCAACAGGATTGCACCCACCGTGGTGTGAATAATATTGTTAACTCATAATGTATCGACAAGTATCTACGTAAGTAATTTACCCCAGCCCTATCCCCGACCCGCGGTGACAATACCAACAATTAACAGGGCCTAATCCGACCGCGACAGGTTTCTTATTAACGCCATTTGTCAGGCGATACCAACCACCTAGCTCATTTGTAGACGAACTGACGTTTGTTAACGACTGTACCGGATTAGCTGTTATCTTGCATCTTATTTTGGACCCCGCGAAGTTGTGATGGATTATAATTTTGACTTAGTTGCACCCTGCGATATTGGAGTGATACAATTTTGTTTTTTTAAACGGCAGAACGGACGGATTCTGAGCCGCGGTAATCAAGTTCACGAAGCACGCACCAACGCTGCATTTCATTGCGCCTTCTGAGACATAGAGTTGTAAAGGTCAGGTGGTGTGCCCGTAGTTTTATTATATTTTGGAGATGAGATACAATTTTTTTATGTAAATAATTCTATGCTTGTTTTTGATTTAAAAACTAATCAATAGACGATCCTTTCAGTTCATATTTTCATCATCATCATCATCTCAGCCGTAGTACCTACGTCCACAAACAAAGGCCGCCCTCATGAGTCTCGAGTCTCGCCCTCGAGAGATAAATCTCGTCTTAGGTTCAATGGCGGATTTACAAATTTGCCGCCAGTAGGTTATTAGATTTTTGCCGCCCCTACTGACTTAAGAATTTAGAAACAATTAAATCGCAACTTTATGATTCGTGATCTATCGCCCTATCACATTAGCTTTTTTTTCGTTATGATTAGATCGTCGTACGATTATAAAAAAATTGTTAAATTTCCGAGACTCGTAAGTATTATAATTTTTTTTGTTTCTTTAAGATTAAAAATAAAATGGTCTAAGTTTGCCGCCCCCTAAAATACGCCGCCCTAGGCTCCAGCCTCTAAGCCTATCGGTAAATCTGGTACTGCGTGAGTTATTTTTTCTCAATGCTTAAGAAATAGTGAAATAGCACGTTAGTGACTGCTGAAAGAATTATTAAATAATAATTTCGAAGTCCCGGCCTTGTCAGTTTTTCTTTTCCTCCGATGAGGAAAGGATGTTTTTTTTTAATAATTTTTATTATTTTATTTAATAATGATAATATTCATCATCATCATTTCAGCCATAAAACGTCCACTGATGAACACAGGCCTCCCTCATGGATCTCCATGAGAGGTAGTTGCCATTCTCACCACGCTTGGCAGGCGGGTTGGTGAGCGCAGTATGGGATGTTGATACACGGATAGACGCTGCTGCCCATCTTCCGGAGGTGTCCCTTAGCAGGCTCTTACTGCATCCACGGGTAGGAGAGGAGGGGTAACATTCTACCCCACGGCACACGGCTTCATAATATTATTCATTTCTAATTTTGTGTAAACTTTTATTTCTTCTTTTTTAGTATGTACCTCTATATCAGTTAGTTAATATTTTGCTTGTTTGCACCTCTATTGTTTATGTAAAATTATAATTTTAGAAAAAAAAAAAATCTTTTAAGTTTTTAAAGAAAAATCTTTATTTTGATTTACAAGACCAATGTTCGTATTAAACCACATATTAAACCATAAAAACAAATGACAATCTTATAATATATTATTGATATATTTTTATTTCTATACGTGAAAACCTATTATTAGCCTAATGTTTTGTATGTCTATTTCTATCTGTATTTATGTGCTGCTGGTTTTTCTAGCAAATAAATAAATAAATTGTCTTTCTAACATATTTATTTGTTGAAAAATCAAAAACACTTGCGCCTGACATTTTATAGATAGCAAAAACTCCTAACGTGGTAGTTTATATAAATTACTAGGCTAATAGTATATGTTATGTTATATATGTACATATATGTACGTCATTATTCAGCTGATAACCGATAGATAGTGCAAACGAGTTCAAGGTAAGACTGGTAAGACCGCGACCGGGAACGGGAAGTGTAGTAAGACACCCCTCAGGAAGATGGAGTGGAGCGGACGGTCGCTCGTTGGACATTGGTACAGACCAGGGTCTGTGACATTGGTAAGCCGAAGACAGGGTTAAGTAAGACAACGTTTTGGCGATAATTGTCATCAGGGATTCAAACTTTCTTCAGCAATTCCAAAACATTCGGAATATTTTATTTGTTTTATATTTAACTAGAGTCGCCCACGGTTTCACCCGCATCTTTGGTTACTGCCCCGCTCCCGCAGGTCGTAGCGTGATGTTTTATAGCCTTCCTCGATAAATGGGCTATCTAACACTGAAAATATTTTTTCATATCGGACCAGTAGTTCCTGAGATAAGCGCGTTTAAGCAAGCAAACAAATAAACAAACTCTTCAGCTTTATATATTAAAGTATATAGATTTATTTAAACTGGGGAGGCCTACGTGCTGCTATGAACTTATACATGCTGATAAATTAGAAAGTATTGTCGCCTCAATCGAAAGAAAAAATAATTTGAATGAAAAAAAAATATTAAAATTAGAAAGCATTGATTCGAACTTTCAAATTTATACTAGCACTAGCGACCCGCCCCGGCTTCGCTCGGGTGCAATGCTGATACTAAATATACTACAGATTATACCATCGCGAAATTTTTTGCACACTTTTTTAAGGTGTACAGTACTGTAGTAAGTAGGTACATTATTTTGATCTATCTCGTAGGGTTCAGCAATTTGCGATGTAAGCGCAAACAAAATGTGTTTATTTACGACCTCACATTAGAAACCTCTAAAATTATCATTGTTTCTTTCCTATATTATGCATGTATTATACATAAAAACCTTCTTCTTGAATCACTCTATCGCTCTCAAAATCCGTTGCGTAGTTTTAAAGATCTAAGAAAATATAAGGACAGACAGACAGCTGGAAGCGACTTTGTTTTATACCTACTATGTATTAACTACTGCCAAACTGCATAGCAGTTTGTTGGCAGCTGAATCTCCATTTATAATCGGTATTAAAAACTGCGATTCTTCGCGCAATTATCGCGATTATCGGCCCTTTGCAATTTTTTGCAAATAATCGATTATTAGTGACATTCGCCTTATAAATCCACTTCCCTGTTTCCGCATTTAAAGCGATGTGATGTCATTTAATAGTGATGTGCAGACATTCATACACATTACGGATAACAGTCGTAAATTCATGCGTACAATCACATCAAACGTCAAGATCCCTATGATCCCTTTGTTCCCCCTTTCCCCCTGTCTCCCCCCTATTTCACCACCGTATTGCCAATAGCTCGTAATCCTTCTTGATATAACTGGGTTTAATAGTTTTGCTGTCTTATTTTTGAAGATATCGTTATATAGCTTCTGATAGCAGCTTAGCATGTCATGCCAGATATAACAGCACTGTGGCTTTCTATTAGTAAAAGAGTTTTTAAAATCGGTTCAGTAGATCCAGAGTAAATAAAAATCCAGTGAGTAAGGGGTAACTCTAATAAATAAACACTTATTGACTTTGACTTAATAATTATTAGGGTACTTATTACTTGACACTGGCAGAATTGCGTAAAACCAAACACAAAAAGTCATAAAAGAAGAAAAAGAAGAATCTAATTTTGAAATTGGTCAACTAAACCTGTAAATGTCCGCCAATGATTTCATTCCCCAAATGACCTCCTCACTCAATCTGCAACCCTTGTTAATACGAGATAAGATAGGGCTAATCCTCACATAACTTAGGATCAAGATCGTTTAACGCAGTATAAAGCCACTGACCATTGTCCTGCGTTTAATTTAAACCGGCGTAATCATTTTACTATCCCCTGCCGAGTATCAAGAATATTAATTCTAACACAACGTATCTTATGTCGTAGCAATAAGGCTCAAAATTTCGTGTGTTTGCGCTTTGAGGGTTTGAAACTTTGGCAGAGAGGTGTCGTAAGATTTTACGAGTGAACCTCTTTATGCAAACAGTTCCTAGGGGTCACATTTTAGGTTTTTGAAGCTATTGAAACTTGACCCATCGCATAAACGTAATAAGCGGAACACCATAATCATTGTTTATGTAATGGGAAAATAGATACAAGGAATATGCGCAAGGTTCAATTAAAGATAAAATCGAGCTAAACAACAAAATTATAATGACTGGGTGTTCCCAGGCGGTCACCCATCCAAATACTGACAGCGCCTGACGTTGCTTAACTTCGCTGATCGAACCAGATCCCACGTTTTCGGCTCACAGTTCCAATGTCTAGAAAAAGGCTTATTCTCCTAGATCTAGATCATTAGATTTTTAAGAACTTAACCACTTTTCTAAAATAATATATAAAATATATTACTCCTAAAATCCAATTTGTTTTATCTTACAAAATATTTAGATCTATAATTAAGTAACTTTCGGACATACATCAGCGAAATTGAAACGTCACAACACAAAGCAGGACAATCAATTAAATTTTATATCTCCGTCCCCTTGCACCCTGTACGCCTATTGTTTATGTAACGACAGTCATTATTAAACAAAACGGTTTAGTGTGTTTACAACTTGTCTTGTCTTTTTATGTTATGGCTTTTTGTGTTTGGTTTTACACAATTCCGCCAGTGTCAAGTTAATTTATAATTTCTTGTTATTTTGCTGGCCACGTTGGCGGCCTTTTTTTTACAACTTTAAAAGGTTATGTAGAGATCACTTTGAAAGTTGGTTGACATTACTCAGTTTCCTTATTTTTCGAATCAGCATCATCATTTCAGCCATAAAACGTCCACTGATGAACACAGGCCTCCCTCATGGATCTCTATGAGGGGTAGTGCCATTCTCACCACGCTTGGCAGGCGGGTTGGTGAGCGCAGTATGGGATGTTGATACACGGATAGACGCTGCTGCCCATCTTCCGGAGGTATCCCTTAGCAGGCTCTTACTGCATCCATGGGCATGGAGGAGGGGTATCATTCTACTGCCAGCACCCCACGGCGGATACTACCTCTAGTATTAAAGAAAGAGTTTGTTGTTGTGGCTTGGGGTTAATACTTGAAACTACTCATTTAATTATATAAAATATTTAGGATATGAAGCTGTAAGGCCGCGTACCTAAACCCAAATCGTTGTCGTTGGTCAAAAGGCCGCAAGCCTGAAGTGGAACTGGGCCGGACACATTTGGCGCATACCCGACGACTTTTGGGCAAAGATAACCACAGAGTGGACCCCAAATGCATGTCGGTCGCGCGGACGACCCAGGAGGAGATGGCGTGACGATTAGGACACTCACTGACCACGTGGTCTGTCACAGCGTTAAGGTATGTGTAGAAAATGTATTTTCGGGTTGTGATTTGACTTAAAAAATGTTGTAGCAATATTTTTGTTCTGTAGAAATTAAGTCTTCAAATATCAGTGTTTTATCTGCTCACAGTCCCTCAACTCAACGCCCTGGTAATAAGAAATCTTCATCAGCATATTAATAAGCAATCATAGTTTTCAGTTTTTTTGTACCGCTAACGATACTGATTTTTTATTTGATTTATAAAAGGACAACAAATCCCTACCCATAAATTAACTAACATACATAAATAACTATACTTTAGTAACACCAGTTTTTCTTTAAGGAATCATAAATATTTTCGACAAAAAACAAAAACTAAGCCCCGCCGCGTCAGTGATATCACTGCCGTGACCAGGATTCGAACCTGGGTTACTACGGCCACAACGTAGGGTCCTAACCACTAGACGATCACGGCTACCGGAGCACTGAGCGATGTGTCGAAATTACAAGATCGTTAATCGTGTCAATGAAGCCAGAGCTTCAGATTAGGGAAGGGAAAAAATGCTGAGTTATTAATATCGAATTGATGACGATTCGTTTTTATGTTATCTAATCCACGTGGCGAATAATTTTACTAACATGATTTTTAACCTCTTATAAAAATAAGTTAGCATTAAGTTACTCATTGGCCAATCTGGCTAGATTGTAATATATTTTAGTATAGGTTCACTTTTGTTAACATTATAAATTAATAAAATTATAAATTAATAAAAAAAAAAAATATTTTTAACCAAAACAATTCCAATTAACGTAAGTAGGTATGGTATATTTTCCTACATGCTTTCAATTACGATTTGCCCATAACACAGGATAATATTACCGTGCCCATAATGTAATAATGTAATAGTAGGTACTATGTATGAGTGTCATGTCAACATTCAAATTGATAATTACTTTAGGTAGAAACTTGCAAAATATGTAGATATTCTAAAGATCTGGTAAGGACGCAAAACACAAGCTCTGCTTCATTTCGGCCGTAATACGTCTATTACAGAATACAGGCCTCCCCCATGGATCTCCATGAGGGGTGGTTGCCATACTCACCACGCTTGGCAGGCGGGTTGGCGAGCGCAGTACGGATGTTGATACACGGGAAGACGCTGCTGCCCATCTTCTGGAGGTATCCCTTAGCAGGCTCTTACTGCATCCACTGGCATGAAAGGAGGGGTAACATTCTACTGCCGGCACCCCACGGCGGCATCTGCTTACCTTCGGCCTAACTGGTGCTGTGTGAAATGTCCAACATTATTTTTTTAAATGTTATACAGTGCCATTATGATCTCTTATACGTTTTATACTAAACGTTTCTTATGAAGTTGTTGCATAAAAAAAATAACACAGAAAAAACAACATAGCTCCGAATCACGCGACAAAACAAAACAAAAACAGCATTAAGAATTAGAAACCAATTATTCAGTCGAATGACCACAGTTCTACCACATTCTACTTCGAAATTGGTGGACAATTTCGGGACACGTGTCATGTTTATTGGAACGTGACCAGCTGATGTCGATTTTATGATTTTGTAGTAGCATTTGGTGATGGGATTAAAATACTTTTTGTTTAGAAGCTTTTTATGATTTACCATTTTTGTTGTACATTTCACATTTTTATTAAGTTAGAGTTAATTATGATAGGTATGAATATACCTTCCTACCTACCTATCAAAGACGAGATTATCAACTAATTATAAACAAATATTTATAATTTATCGATATCGAAGACCATGACTTGCGCAGAAGTAAACCAACGCTTGAAAAGTAAGGTACCTACTTACTCCTCGCATTATTAAACACTGTGTTCATCATGTTTGTTATTCCTTGTGAATAATAAATAAATCGTTTTAATGTCGATGTTTTAAGTCGGTAAGCAACCACTCCGGTATTTTTAGTACCCATGGTAAAATTGTAAGTAGGCTATTAGTAATTTCCTAGATGTAAACAATTCGTTCGCACAACCACTGAATATTTAAGGTAACGCTTCAATTATGGTCGCGTGCGTAGCCATAGACAATTTATTTAAACAAGCTCATTCATTAGCGAAGAGCTTTCCCGTGTTCACGTCAATTGTCTATGGTAATTGACGATTTGATTACTGTGAGGAAGTGTCATAAAAAGTGACGGAATGAGAGTTTCCTTTTACTTATTAAAAATACATGAGTGACGTGGATTTACTTAAGGAAATAAGGTTATTTCTCTATATTATGGTTAAAGCCGTGCTCTGGCTTTACAGGCATCTGATGATTATTATATCGCGTTCATAAGGTCCGGCGTTTAGTGGTTATATTTGGCTAGCTATATTTACTCAGATAAGTAATACCTACCGCACGCAACTGTTTCAAAGCTCAGTTTTTTTATAAAATATGCAACAAGTCTAATATGTTCCAGATTTACAGAACGTCTTTCGCCAACGTCCATACCACGTTGAAAACACCGGTTCTCGTCCGATCACCGAAGTTAAGCAACGTCGGGCGCGGTCAGTACTTGGATGGGTGACCGCCTGGGAACACCGCGTGATGTTGGCTTTTTGCTGCTAATTTTCAGCTAATAAATTATTGAAGTTGATAATTATAGGTTTTATTTTTATTTCGAACAGTTATTTTTAATATGTTAAGCTTCGTCGGGCGCGGTCAGTACTTGGACAGGTGACTGCCTACCTTAGAACCTCGCTTGTTAGCTTTTTGCACTCCAAACATCAAAACAATTCCGAGACATTGTTTGGTGCCACCCGCAACTCGAAATATCGAAAGCCATTGCTCTTTACCCAACACAGCGGGATGGTTATTAGCTGAAGTTGATGCCAAGTGCTAGATTTTACAACAAATTTTGTGTCATATAAAATAACTCATGAACTTTGTGTCAAGGACAATAAGGTTGAATTTGCTTGAGAAGCTTTGCAGTAGGGTTGGCGCAACTTGGTAAAGGAATAATGCTTGCAATTTATAACGTATTGTGTTTTGATTGGTCGTCAGAGGTGGATAGTCAGACGGATGATCCTTCTACGGCATTCTATGGGAAGAGGAAATGGTAATGTCTGGAGGCTTTGCAAGTTTGGATGGAAATGGCTGACGTTAGTTTGCTCCGTTTGCTGCTGTTTATTGTTTTCGGGCTATTCATCTGTGAGTAATGCGAAATGTACCTACTTTGAAGGAAACATTTTCGAATGACTTTTGTTCAGTAATACCTACTAGGTACCAACTTTCCAACACCACTGCTTCGTATAACAGATGAACCTAGTTGGATACCAAACAACCAATTCAAAATTGCATCCAGGATACCTAGGAACCTACTTGTACTTATAATTTCTAATGAAACAGCCCCAAGGAATTGGGTAAAATAAGAGTCTATGTATTAGGTAAAATACATGTAGGTAATGAGTGATTTTAGAAAAAGGTCTAATAGTAAAATTACCATCATGTTTAAATAATCTAGCCAGCATAGGTTCAAACCCATCGTTAGCTATCAACTTAGAACTTTAAGCAGGTAACTACGTCATTCCGAGAAGACAATTTTATAAGTAAGCAAAATTACATAAGACTATTTTAACTAACATACAAAGTACCTATGTCAACCCAATATCAACTTATAAGCATGGGCACGATTTTCCGAAATGATTTAGAAGCAAAATATCCCTCTAGCTTAGAATGTGTTTTCATTCTAAGCCCTCTTGTTTAAATTAAGCTAGCCAACAAACAAATTTTTACCTATCAACCCAGCCATTATTTCAAAGTTAGCAACTTTGAAATAAAGGCAAGATTTTCCAATATAGATACTTAAATAACTTTTCTACTTTTGAATTATGTTGTAAAATTGAGTCTCTACGAGTCGAGTAGTACGAGTAGAATTGTACAACTAATTCGAATATTAAAAAGCTTGAAACAGAAGTACCTACAATAGGCGGGCCTTATCACAACATTAGCAAATTCAAGAATAGAATAATAATATTTTTAGATATTTTTCTACGAAAACTAAGAGGTACTATGTCCTTTGATAAATAATTTTTCCCTCTTCTAATCCGGCTGCCCATGACAACAGAAAGACACCCCAAGTATCATTTTAGATCAAACACATGATAATGACTGTAAGAGCGCCCCTATTATTCGATACAATAAAAGTGAAGTGCCGACATATTCCTCGTCCTATTGCGAAATGTTTCGTAACCCTAGCTGTCAGATGTGATTTTACTACTCATAGTCTAATAACACTTATTTTGCAGGTACTTAAAGTTGATTTTTGAGTGAAGTTTAGAGTGACTTACGATGTTTGGTTATATACAAAAGGCTAGTAGGTACGCAGATAGGTACTAATGGTGATTGAGAAAAATAAAGGCATATCGGTACATAACTCGTGGTTATGTTCTTCATGAATATTGAAGATCGGGGTGATAGGTCGATTGTAGGTGTTAACGAAACTCGTAAAGTAGAAATCGTTAATTTTATTAGAATGAATACCTACTCGTAGATAAGATAAAACTGATCGGTTTTGTTGTGACTTGTGAAAATTCTTAGATATAATAACGACGGACTCGAAGGGCTGATAAGATATTAGGCAAACCAACATACATAATATAACGAATAGGTACCTCCGTAAATTCATAATATTAGTAACTTACCCAACTCATCATCATCATGTCAGCCATATGATAGGACTGCTGTCCACGTCCACAGCTGGACATAAGCCATAACCTTCCAAATTATTGTCCAAAATCATGATACCTTGAGCTTGTTGCTACAACCTAACTTTTGCGGCTGGGCACCCTCTGCGCTTGCCATAGTCCGATAACGTTGTCGTGGCCATCTGCGGTCAACAACATTAATTTTATTGTCCTTACGAAAAAAAAAAAATAGACGCCCCTTTTGCCTTCCGGCCGCCGTGGAGTGAAGACGTGCCGAGAGCGCGACGCGGCGTGACGGCGGCGGAGCTGATGTCGTTTTGCATGATCACCTCGTTCTTATCAGGGCAAAGGATGATGACTGGTGTTCTTATGGCTTGGCTTGATGAGATGTTTGACATCTTTCGGCTTGCAGTCTGCGTACTATTAAATATGTGATGTGATGGTGATGGTTCTGTGTTTTATTTAATCTACAGTGCTTCTGGTAGTCCATGGTAAAGGAATGTTGTTTAACTTCTGGTATCGGTAGTCTGGTAACGGTAATCTGGTAATGGTAATCTGGTAAATAGTATCTGGTGAGGTATGTAAGGTAGGTAGGTACGTAGTAGATACGATACGTAGCTACAACTTCAACTAACATTGTTTCATTTATACATTGGTTTAGCTAGAAATACAAATTTGAAACAAGTAGCATTCTGCTGCGAAAATTCTATTTTCAATATTCATTTTCATTTTCCGAAACGAAATTCCTATTATTAATTACCACATCACTAACGCTTTGGTGATTTCGGCGCGACGACCCACACGTAAATCCCATTTATGAATACATACCGTATTACTAAAAAGATAAAGCTTAATTTCCGTTGATTTGATATTCGTAAATATTCACCCTTTCTTTGGCTAGTTGACTGAATATTAATAGGAGGGGTAATCTTCGCGATTAATGTTTTGTAACAATAAGTACACGTATATCTACGAATATGTGGACGTATTCTGATTTAATTTTGTTGGAATTATTGCTTAGAAGATACTCCTAATATTAACAATAAATTAACTACTGAGTTAGGTACCGAAGCTATACCCTAAAGAAGTACTTACTTAAAAAAATAACTAACGAGAAATATGATTAGATTACATAATTACTTTCGTGAATCATGCCCCTACTCTCTTACCCCTGGATGCAATAAGTGTCTGCTCAGGGATTCCTCCGGAAAATGGGCAGCAGTGTGTCCTTCTGTGTATCATCATTTCGTAGGTACTGGGCTCGCCAACCCGCCTGCCAAGCGTGGTGAGTATGGCAACAACCACTCATGGTCAGTACCTACAAAGATCCATGAAAGAGGCCTTTGTCCAGTATTACAACTGAGATGATGATGGTATATGATGAATTAGGTTACAATAAGACTCATTCGTATATTGATACGAACTGATTTAAGATAGGTACTGGTCGTACACAATACCACAGACAATACGCCGTGTAAACCAATACAAATAAGTAATTTACTTAAAGTAATTTACTAAGTGTTTTTGATAGGATAATTTATTTACGTTGTAGAACAGTTATTTTGAAATATAAACATAATAATTTTGAGTGAGAGATTGATTTTATTTACAGTGAACCTCACTATTGTGACATTATGTATTGTGCACTTAATGTCAAATCTAATCAATCTTCACAAATTGGTATCATTTTTCTGATCCCCATTTCGAAAGAGGTGTCCATAACACGAATCTGTCGCTGGCAAACATTAACAGATGTGTTGACAGACTGAGTGACTAATAAGGAGACGGTAAAATTGGGGCTAATTTTTAAAACGTTCAATTTTATTCATTCTAATATATTATTATCTATCATAGAGGCCTGTGTTCAGTAGTGGCCGTTTTACCACTTTTAGTTTTTTCTTTTTAGTTTCTGTAATCTGTGGTTTTACGGCAGAAATATTGTAGATGGCATTGGATTCCGTGGTAATAAGCTGGTAGATTTGGGGCAAATTTTTAAAATGTTTAATCAATACATAGTAAGTATATAACAAAGTCACTTCCCGTTGTCTATCCCGTTATCCCTGTAGTCCCGTTGACAACGGGAAGTGATTAAAGATCTAAGCACATATTATGTGCTTAGATCTTTAAAACTACGCAAGGGATTTTGATGCGGTTTTTTTCAATTATCTATTGAAAAAAACCTCTTTTCAAGATTCAAGAGGCAGGTTTATATGTATAATACATGCATCATATAATAGTAGAGAAACACTGATCATTTTAGAGGTTTCTAAAGGTCTACAAAATAGTACGCGATGGTATATTCTGTAGTATATTTAGTATCAGAATTGCGCCCGTGCGAAGCCGGGTTGGGTCACTAGTATGTTATTATATACTAGTGACCCAACCCGGCTACAACACAACGGTACAATATGGTACAAGTGTGTAATGTAGGTGATTACCGCTGAGGCGCCATTTAGGTGAGGGTCTTAAGAGAGCCGAGGACGGTAATCATCAATGCACACGTGTGTCTTATGTATGACGTTTTTCAACACACTTGTGAAGAAAATAATACTAATCTAATAAATAAAATGATTTTTTACATTTTATTTATTATATAAAAAGTTTATTTAGAGAAACAATCACAATGGCGGGAAAAAATAATCAGTTTTCCTATGCGCGCGCATTAACAATGGCGATCGGCCATAGACTAAAAGAATGAGGTTTCTTTTTTTTGGCGTTTCGCGGATAGCGTTTTAGCCAAAATGGGGAATTCAGTTTTCTTTATTCTAGAGAAAACAAAAGTTATATTTGAGTGAGTTTTATTTATTATAAACGCAGGTAAGTACAAGTTGAAAGTTAAATTATAATAGTTAATTAAATACCTCTAAGTCACATTTTCACACAAACGAAAAATAATAATGTAAGTCGCCCGAATATAATTATTAAAAAATGCATGCCTTGTATTGCAATGAACATCACTAGCGGCCCCGAAAAATATTAAAAAGATGTAGCTAGTTTCTTCGTAATATATGAAATTCTATGCAACTTACGGCCGGACTTTATGAACATTACTAGCACAGAATAATTATCTATAATTTATTCTGTGTTACTAGTGTAATAGAAAAAATAGCAAAAAGCCAACATCAGGCGGTGTTCCCAGGCGGTCACCCATCCAAGTACTGACCGCGCCCGACGTTGCTTAACTTCGGTGATCGGACGAGAACCGGTGTTTTCAACGTGGTATGGACGTTGGCGAATTGTAAGCTGAAATTGTGAAACAATATTATTGTCTTTTACCCTTCAGCAAATACATAAGTGCAAAATGGTATTATTTATTTGTATATTAAAATTTCATCATCATCTCAGCCGTTGGACCAGTAGGACGTCCAATGCTGGACATTGGTTTCCCCTAATGGAAGTACTTATCATGAGGGGATTCCTACACTCACTACCAACACTTGAACACTTGGCAGGCAGGTTGGCGAGCGCAGTACGGGATGTTAAAACACGACAAGACGCTGCTGCCCACCTTCCGTAGGGTATCACTTGTCAGATTCTTACTGCATCAACGGACAAGACAGGAGGCAACATTCTACTGCTGGCACCCCACGGGTTTACTTCCTTATTTTAAGTCATGAGCTCCTTTCACAAAATACTACAGAATAACCGCATTACGCGGTTTCACGCGCGTATTTCCCGTTCCCGTGGGAATACGGGGATAAAATATAGCCTATGTCACTCAGGGATAATGTACTAGCAGTTCTCGTCTCGCGGCCCTCGGAGGCGCCCACGAACGGTGCTCATGAAGAAGGGCCTCTAAATGGTCTACGAAACGTCAGCAAGATGATAATATGTTAGGTACGTGGTAAAATCCTTATTATATTTATTGAATGTACGTACTAGAATTTTTGAATTGTTAAAGAATTTTGAAAATCAGTCCATTAGTTTTTGAGTTTATTCTGTTACAAACATACAAATTACAACATACAAATCTTTCCTCTTTATAATATTATATTAAGTAGGTATATAGAAATTATAACAATGAATAAAAGTGAAAGAGTGAGGTTTCTTGTTCGGTTCATAACCTCACTTGGAAAAAAGTTATCTGAAGCGAACGAATTCAATTATCGTCGCCTGTAATATGAATTATACGTAACCGCCAAAATGCTGTGATTAAAATTTCGATACCTTGAAAAAAATGTCGATTGCGTTAACCAAACTTAGACGTCTTATTTTAAAAGGGCTATGAAATTAAAAGTGTTAAAAGTTTATGATATTACGCTTGTAAAATATTTACCCAGGTCAGATAATAAATATGTTATGAAATTTAAAAATAAATTAATAAATTAAACTCGGCGTGAGTATCTGCTATGTCCTATAATATTTACATTTAGATTTTAGTGCGCCCACCAGCAAGTTTTTGGGTGAAAATTAAAGCAAAAACATGAACTAAAATGCAGTAAGTATATAAGTAAGTATATTCTTAACTATAAATACCTATCACAAAATAAAAAAAAACTGTTGTCAAATGAAGTAAATACGACAAATATACATACATTCGCTTAAAATATAATTTTGTGAGTAACAGTAAAGTTCTCGTCTGCGTAAAAACGTTTGGCTTTGGCTTTATTAGTATTAGAAGTATAGATATATATAGCTTTGACTGAGACTGCTACAGGATGCGATGATGATGAAGACTAACATACATCATACAAATAACTACAGTACACATTCCACTCATCTTCACAAACACCAACCTGCCAGTCCTGACATAAGGGTGCATACATTAAGTTTCCAATTCGAATATTGTCAGGCCTAATATCGTATACAATCGAGTTAGATCAGAAAATGGCATCCGATTATTTCCAATTAGTTTGATAAACATTTCGACTTTGCAATAAGCATTCGCTTAGTGTGAATTGAAATGGTTAACATCCCTAGTCGATTAAACTATTTTTTTGGTAACCTGTGTGTCTACCTTGAGTTGTCACTGTTAGATCGCCTGCCGTTACTACAGTAGGTAGTAATAGTACGTTACTATGACACCTGTCAGATATGGTACTCAAGGTACCAAATTATAAGCAACTCACAATATCGCACCCCCAGATCTAAAGGGAGTCAACTCAAAAATCTCGTTTTTTTAGTTTGGCTCACCAACGAATTCTAAATATCATTACCTATCGACCAACAAAACAGATTTAAAATTACTTCTACTACTCGACGCTAGATGTCGCCATAAACCTGTTTTGATGAACGAGCGGTCCCCGCTCCTCGCCCGCTAAACGGAGACATTGCCAGTTGTAACCAGTGTGGCAAGCCGAGTGCACCTGTCCCTCGTTAACAAAAAGGTATCATTTTGAGTTGCATCCGTAGTGTTGAATAATTGTCGATTATATTATTTAGAGTTGACGCCGTATTGTTGATTAGTGCATAAGAAATTAATACTACATTTTGAGTTGAACCCGTGTTGCTGGAAAGTTTTTTAAAGTGTTTGTTTTTATTTTGAATTAATACCGTATTGTTGAAACAACTTTGAATTTGTATTTGTTCCTGTTTTGTTCAATCATTTTTTAAACTGCAAAATCTCTTTATAAATAAATTAATTTTGACCTGTCTTTTCTGGATATCATAGATGTTTTGTCATTTTAATAGAATATATTTTAACTAGACATTTTTTTCCGTTTTAACTGATACATTTTTGAGTTAGATCTCTTTAGATGGTCTCTGCAAAATACATTTAAATAATCTAGTTTATGAGACCTATAAAGCTAAACCGATGGCTTATTATACATTTGGCTCACAAGGTCCTATCACTAGATGAAAGATGCATTTAATATTTAAGACAAACAATGAAACGTGGACGGTTTTTAGTAAAATGATAGAAGAGAAGGATAACGAAGACACTCTTCCTAATATAGAACTCATTCGACAGGAAAATCTTGTAAATGTCTTCAAAATTTCGTCAAGCGATGAAGTCTCATGTAAGGAAATCCATGCTGCATTACCTGTAGTTGCCGAACCTATACCACATACGTCAACAACAGAAACTTGGTGGTCTAAACTATTATGTTTCACCGATTCGTAGCGATGAAAGTGATATTGATGACAGCGATAGAGATCCCAATTTTGAATTAGTTCCCGTAAATAAAGCAATATCCTACTAAACCATCTTCCAGTTCGTCCAACACCAGCAGTAGCAGCTCGAGTTCATCAAGTTTATCGAAGAAAAAAAAGTAAAAAGAGAGTATGTAAACCAGCGAAATAAACATCAAAACAGCTGAGAAATTCTGGCAAAGCCTAGTCGTAAAATCAAAAAAACAAGTGCTAGAAGAGAAGAGTTAGACCCCCCCTGTGGAGACAAATGCAGACTCAAAAACAAAAATAAGATCTATGAAATGACAAGGCAACAGCTTTTCGATGCATATTGGGAGCTCGGAAATCTTGAAAGGCAGACAGAATTTGTAGTGCGACATTCACAAGAAATAATGCCTAAATATCGATACTCAAGTACACAAGATTTAAGAGCTATTAACACCGCCTTTTATTTTGTGGTTAATGGATCTAAAATAGTATGCAAACCATTTTCAAAATCGACCCTTAACTTGAGCAATAAAGCAATAAAAACCGCACTTACCAAAAAAACGGATTCAGGAATAATTAAAGCTGATAGGAGAGGAAACATGAAAACCATCCAAAAACCCACCAACCCACAAGTAAAACAGGATGTGATTGATTTTATAAATATTATTCCAAGAATTGAATCCCACTTTTTAAGGGCTCAAACAACACGACAATATATGTACTTCAAGTGACAAATCACTGGCCGATATTTATAGAGATTATAAACTTCATGAAAGGGATAATTTACCATTTGCTACGTCTTCAACATTCAACATTAACACCGAATTCAACATTTCTTTCTTTTTGCCAAAAAAAGACCAATGTGATCTTTGCGAAAGATACAAGGACACAGACGAAGAAGGAAAGCGCAAGTTAGCCCAAGAATATGAACCGCGCCTAATAGAGAGGACTTTGGCAAGAACTGAAAAAGAAAACGACATAAATAGGAACGCATCACAGCTGCTTACGATTTGCAAGCTGTATTGCAGATTCCAAAGGGACAAGTGTTCTTTTATAAATCCCGTATCAACTCTTTTAATTACGTGAGTGATTTAAGAGCTAAAGATGTCGTTTGCTTCTTTTGGGATGAAAAAGAAGGAAAGTTAGTTTTGTTTTAATCATAAGTTGAAAGTTGATTTCTCAGCTAACCTACTTTTGTGAATTAATTAGTTATTACCTAAATATTAAGAGAAATGTGCGTTTAAAATTGTTTTCCAAAGAGCAGAAGTTGCCTACATTTTTTTGTTATATTTCTGAGAAAACTTATTACTTTAAAGACCTAATACTACTTTTAGAATTAAAGAAAACGAGAGACTCAATAGTTTTATCATTACTTTTATCTCTTATAGCTTTATTGAAAAAAAATATTGTTGATCTGAGTAATTTTAAGTGTTTTCTTGCTAACCCACTACCAAATATATCCTTACTGTTGGTCACAGACTGCTCTATGATTTGGACTTATCATAAATAATAAGATAAGCTATTACATTTTTGATTTATGTGTCTCATCAAAAGAGAGTTAACTCAAAACTTAATTCATCAACACAGAGTCAACTCTAAATGATAAAAATATATACACATACTTGATAAGCAAAAGGGAAATAACTCAAAGAATCCAATTTTCTGCCCAAATACATGTCTAAAACACAAAAATCCTATAACATATTTCTTTTAGCTGCACATGTATATCATAAATATAAACAAAAAACTCCACCAGTGCATAGAGGCATGGCAATCAGTTTTTCGTCTTTTCTGAAAAAAGTGTTTTTTTGAGTTGAACCTGTTTAGATCTAGGGGTGCGATATTATAGTTTGCTGCGTATCTTAGTACCAAACTATCCGCTAGAGGCGCTGTACAAGTTTTCATACAATTATTTAACTGCAGTCGCTAGTGAGTATAGATTGTGAAAACTCATGGTAGACCAGTACTGTCCCACTTTTTATTTTTTTATTTATTCAACTTAGGAAATCTATCATCCCGAGATACATAATACGTAGTTTTAGAAAAAAAGTTTAAATTAAGTATCTACTGGCGGTGAAGGAAAGCATCGTGAGGAAACCCGCGGCTTTGTCAGCTTCAGACATGGACCTGTCCTTTCCGTCCTTTCCAGCTGATTAAGCTGGGAGGATAGTGGAAATGTCTTTGGAGGGTGGAAATATCTTTGGAGGGTGGAAATGTCTTTGGAGGATGGTAAAGGTGCTAAGCAAGAATATGCCAAGCACTGCAGCGTCCCGTACAGCATGAATACTTATTGTTACAGTTGCTGACGCAAAAATCATCTGTAGCAAGGCCTTACTTATTGATACAAAATACCAATTAAGTATAAGAAATGAACAATAAGTAGTTAGTAGTAGAAATTATCAAGGTTAAAATTGCTTCACCACAGCGTTACTAAGATTATATGCTTTAAATTCTAATTATTTTCTAAACCTAACTAGCACTATCATCATCACATTCATCATTAGTCATTACACCCGTAGGATGTCCACAGCTGGACAAAAGCCTCTTGGATCTCCGTGTACTGATGAGGGGTTGTTGCCATACTCACCACGCTTGGCAGGCGGGTTGGCGAGCGCAGTACGGAATGTTGATACACGGAAAGACGCTGCTGCCCATCTTCCGGAGGTATCCCTTTGCCGATTCTTAATGCACCCACGGGCAAGAGAGGAGGGCCACATTACAGAATAATAATGTTATAATCTAACATTGAGCAAACAAAGTTTCTTAATTATCACAAACATTGACCCTTGATAATTAATTAGATGTCACGTAACATTAATTAAAAGTAAGCACACAAAACTACTGTAAAACGGCACATCAATCTTAGTACTAATTATTTTGACGGATGCTCAATTTACAGTTTGTAATAAAAAATTGAGCCGTTACGGCACGCCTATGGCAATGTAAAACATTTCCACCACACTCGTCACAGTTGCCACTGTCGCTACAGTAGACTCAGTTGCTATAGTCACTACAGTAGCTTCAGTCGCCTCAGTAGCCCCAGTCACCACATACGCCTCAGCCACCACAGTCGCCCCAGTAGCCACAGTCAACACGATGGACACGATGGACGAAGGGCAGTCGCCCTCCATGCGTCACCTCTCATCCGATTGATTTAAGCCCCCGCAAAAGATATCGTTGAAAGGTTCTGCACTCAAAAGCCGTTTTGGAAAAGCGGTTGGTACCTCTGACTTTTAATCTCGAGAACGTAGTTTTAATTTTCAACCAGGGCGCCTACTCTAGAAAACGATTACGATTAAAGAGCTCTTAGCTTGATTACGAATTCGATTTATCGCAATTTGCATTCTTGTACTAGATTTTATACTTTGATGACCTTTGGGGAGCAGTGACTGACAGACCGCTGATGTTATAATTAGTAACTTAGGCATTTTATAAAATTACTAGCCGCACCCCGCAGTTTCACTCGCGTAGTTCATGTTCCCGTGGGAATTTCGAAAAATCCCTACCTATCCCACCTCTAGGATACTCAAGGTATATGTGTGCCAAATTTAAAGTCTCTAGGTCCAGTGGTTTAGGCTGTGCGTTGTCTGTCAGTCACTCAGTCAGTAACGGATGAGTTTTATATATACATTGATTGAGAGTTCCGCGCAAAAAAAATAGTAGTGAATTTAATATTTAGTTTTATTTTTCATCATAAAAATATAGAATAATTCAATTCAGGGTTGAAAATGCCTTTTAAATATCTTAGATAATATATGTATTAGAAATTTTCGCTCTTCCACATTGAATGTCACTAATTACATAAATACTTTAAAAAATTAAAACAATAAAACGCTGGCAAAGCTGATTTCTAAAGGCGTTACTAGGGTCCAATTTACTAGGGTAAACGCCTTTAAAAATTTACATAGCAATTGTTTTCGCGTGTTGAACATTCCTATACAAATCAGAGGTAACAATATTTTATGTAGTATCGTAAATAAAGTAAGCGTAAAGACGTGATGCCGTGGGGTGCCGGCAGTAGAATGTTACCTCTCCTCTCTTGCCAGTGGATGCAGTAATAATCCGCCAAGTGAATCCTTCGGAAGTTTAGCAGCAGCATCTTTCCGTGTATGTACAACTGGTACTGCGGTCCAACGCGCCTGCCAAGCATGGCGAGCATGGCAACAACCCCCTTATGATTCAGAGATCTATGAGGGAGATCCATGTCCAGCAGTAGACAAGGATAGCAGACCTTTAGCTGAGATGATGAAAAACGCTTAATTTTCAGTGAGTTGTAAATAGTAATAATACGCTAGTAATAATACTTCAATGTTAATTTTAGAGTTATCTAACTGTCATCACCATTTCAACCGTAAAACGTCCACTACTAAACGCAAGCCTCCCCATGGAGATCCATGAGGGAGGATCATTGCCATAATTGCCATCATATCACCACGTTTGGCATGTGGGTTGGCGAGCGCAGTTCGGGATGTAGATACGCGGAAAAACGCTGCCGCCCATCTTCCGGAGGTATCCCTTAGCAGGCTCTTACTGCATCCACGGGCATGCGAGGAGGGGTAACATTCTACTGACGACACGCCACGGCATACTTAGATGCATAATCTGCATGCATTAATCTAATTGTGGAGTGAAGGTCACCACACCACAGTTAGATTACTATGCATCTAAGTATGCTGTTTTCTTCAAATTATTAAAATAAAATAAAAGAAACAAAGCTAATAAGTTTATAAATATTATTCATAAGAACTATTTATTTGCCTATAAGTAGATATTATTGTTTTACTCATAACGTACCTAGCTGTAAGTTTTCTTGATGCATGCAAGTATCTAAGTTCCAATTACAAGTTTATAAATATTATTCATAATAACTATTTATTTGCCTATAAGTAGATATTATTGTTTTACTCATAACGTACCTAGCTGTAAGTTTTCTTGATGCATGCAAGTATCTAAGTTCCAATTACAAGTTTCCAAGTATTCTTAATCAATGGTATAGTAGCATTAGTAACAGCAAGTGAAGCCGCGGACGACAGCCTTCACCACCACTGTCAGACATGCCAAAGCAATCAACACGCCATGTAACAAGACACCTATTAGACTAAATAATATGATTAGCCAAATTAACTACGTAAGTGCAATTAACAGCTAATTAGACGAGAGATTCTAATCAGATAATTTAGTGGTTGAAAATGATAAGTAGGTAGGTATTATGTTACAGCTATAAGAACTATACTTACCTAGCTAATAAGATGAAAATTAAAATGAAAAATGAAAAATATTTATTTGATTAAAGATGTTGCTGTAGGGAGCCTGCAGCTAAATGTTACCCCTCCTTTCATGCCCGCGGATGCAGTGAGAGCCTGCTAAGGGTACCTCCGGAAGATGGGCAGCAGCGTCGTTCCGTGTATCAATAAATAAATAATAATTAAATAAATAAATAATTCTGGACAAATCACACAGCATCATCTAGCCCCAAGCTAAGCAGAGCTTGTGTTATGGGTACTAGATGACTGATATACTTAATACATTATACTACATAGATAGATATTTTTATTATATATAGAAAAACACCCAGAACACCCTGAACAAATATCTGCAGATCGTACAGACATTTGTCCCGAGGCGGGAATCGAACCCACAACCCCTTGCGTCGCAGGCGGACCTTCGCCCGCTGCGCCACAGAGCTCGTCAAATCAATATCTCCTACTACGTTCGCTAATTCGCCTGCCAAGCGTAGCGAGTAAGGAAACAATTGTCTCGTCATCTTGGAGATCCTATGGGAGGCCTGCAGTGGACGTGGACATCAGACCTACGGCTGTGATGGTTGTGAAGCAGGAAGACGACCTTCTGGGAAGTGGTCACCGTCTCCCATGGATATTTGGAACACCTGAGGCAAAGCTGACGCGCTGCCAGCTTTTGAGGAGTTTACAATATATTTGAGGAGGGAGGCACCCGTCTTTTGATGGAGACCAGTCATAGCTCTCGATGTTTTTTTTACTTGACTGAATCCAAAATAAGGAGATACAAGTACATACGTAGAAGAACTTGGCTAACCGACATAGTCAAGCAGAAAAGCACTTTGAAGTGGCAATGGGCAGGGCAAACTAGGAAGCCAAAAAATACCAATGTTGATCTCAGTATTAGAATCAGCATCAGAAATATCACAGAACAGATAATTTTCTCTGTTCTGTGAGAAATATTTTTACTGTAGGTCTCTAGCCTATTTTATGAACTACTAATCATGTTTACACCATTTCACTTTCAAAATTAACGTGAGATATACTATTCATTTTGTAAAAGCGGGAGAATCGTGTCGGCCCCACGCGCGGACGGGCATTCAAGATGATGATTTTCTTGAAAAATCGAAACGTGTCGGAATAATCATCGACGTTACAATACTACGTGAGTAATTCCCGTTTTTACAAAATGAATGTTTACACCATATCAAATAGTGTATTATGTAAACAATAAAATTTACAAAAATATCCTGAATATAAAAAACAAAATAAAAACATAACACAAGATTAACAAGGTAATTAGTAAAATGTATCAAGTTCCAGGATTATGTCGATTGCGTATCGTACCAGATCATCCCGTTAATTAATGAGAACTTAACCCTTTGTCTGTGACGTGGAATAAATCGTTACATATCCACTGCGATTGCGAGTCAGCGGATGCCAAAGTTTTTAATAAAACCGCAAATTAAAAAAACCGGACAAGTGCGAGATGGACTCGAGCACGAGTAGTATGTAGGAAGTATGTAGGAACATAATAAATCAGTAAAAGTTTTTAAAATGCACAAAAAGATTCGGTCACCCATCCAATTTATGACCGCGCGTAGGGTTGCTTAACCTCGATGATTGATTACGTACTATTTTTAAAGACTATTTTTATGATTCCAGTGCAAATATATAGTTTTTTCTCTATATCTAAAGTATAAGACGATATACCTTGCCAAATTTCATAGTTCTTGGTCTACGGGAAGCACCCTATGAATTTTGACTCCTTTGAGAATGTCGAAAAAAGCGTTAAAAAAATAAAATTTCATATTTTTTATATTAATTAGGTACGCATAAAAATAAAATATTGTGCTATCAAGCTAATGTTATGCTATTTTTTTAAACCTTTTTATATTAAATCGGAAATTTACTAAGATAGAACCAACTACAAAAATTAAATTAAACATAAAAAATTGTAATCGAAACATTCAAAAGTTCGTTCGCCAACGTCCATACCACGTTGAAAACACCGGTTCTCGTCCGATCACCGAAGTTAAGCAACGTCGGGCGCGGTCAGTACTTGTATGGGTGACCGCCTGGGAACACCGCGTGATGTTGGCTTTTTGCTCTTTCATAAGAAAATTAAACATTGTTTTCTACTGTAAAAAAATCCGGCAGGAAAGTATTTTTTTAAAAGTAGTAAACTATACAGATCACTCTTTGAGCAGACTGAGCTCAATCGTATAGGAGAAGCATGATGAAAGTATAATGGTATGTAGAAATTAGGCTTTAAGTAGAGAAGGAATTTTGTTACAAAACAACATCAATTTATTTCAGCTCTTGGATGGGTTCGATTCGATTCGATTTCATCACGATTAGACGATCGTTCTTAGAACAAATCGGCACAAATCCTCTGTTTTCCGGAGGACTAGATTTAAAAATTAATCTTTGAGAACCCTCATAACCCTTTCACAGTCGTGATTCATCTCAACCCGTCACTGCGTGATGGATCAAGATATTAATGCGGAAAGCGTGGCGAATCTGACCGGAATCTAACCCTTTCTATGCATATTTAATTTCGGGTTCTTTGTGACGCCTATCGGGGCGTTGATTCCTTGTCTGTTGATATTAATCGATGTCATAACTGAGGTTAGCAGATTTTTTCATCAATAATATCTTATTAATCTGTCAACGCATACCTCCTAACGAAGCAGCAGCGTCTTTCCGTGTATCAAATTCCCATACTGCGCTCGTCAACCCATCTGCCAAGCGTTGCGAGTATGGCAACAGCCTCCTTATGAACTTGGAGATCCATGAGGGAGGCCTATGTCCAGTAGTCCTACAACACAGCTGAGATGATGACCACATAGGCAATACTTTTTCATGGATTTCCCTTGCCTTTTTTAGTTTTCGTAATTTACTATCATCATCATTTCAGCCGTAGAACGTCCACTGCTGGACATTATTATATCGTCACTTCATCCTTCAGATATATTATTAACAAAGTAGTATCGATTTATCCTACTTGGCAACGATTTTTATATCTTCGGATGAAGTGACTCATATAATAGCGATCGAACTTCACTTAGTAAGTTCGTTTGATCATCTATAACCCTCCCTCGTAGATAACCAGTTATTGTGGTTGAAAGCGATCCTTGGTTGTATCATCATGAGGGGTTGTTGCCATACTCGCCACGCTTGGCAGGCGGGTTGGCGAGCGCAGTATAGGGTGTTTAAGACGCGGAAGACGCTGCTACCCATCTTCCGAAGGCATCCCTTAGCAGATTCTTACTGCATCCACGTGAAAGAGAGGAGGGGTAACATTCTACAGCCGGCACCCCACGGCGAATTTACTATAAATAATTGCAATTCGACGAGAAACTTATGTTATTCTAATTCTAATGTATATAATATGTCTCCCGCTATTTTTTAAACTGAAAAACCAGGCTTTTCCTGCTTTTAGGGTTCCGAACCAAAATGGTAAGAAAGGAACCCTTATAGAATCACTTTATCTGTCTGTCTGTCTGTCTGTCTGTCTGTCACAGATGGATATCTCGGGAACTACTAATACTATCGACTTGAAATTTGAAATGGTAAAAGACCACACTTTTTTACTAATATAGCATATATGAAAATGTTAAAAAATATTCTTATTTTGATTGCAGGGGGGCGGATAGGGGATCTCAAAATTTTTAAGTAAAGTTACTAGGCCGTGTGGGGTATCATATAAAAGGTATTCATTTGCACATTGATAAACAGTTTTTATTTATTCTTTAAGCCGAATCGTTTTTGAGTTATTTACAAAAATGTTGAAAAAACGACCGTTCCCCCCCCCCCCCCCCTTATCTCCGAAGATTGCAGAGATAAACCCGTGATATTTTTAAAGCTACTAGAAGTGTATGTAACCTTTATAGGAAAATTATAGCGAACTCTCTAAATTGCATAGTTTTTTAGACAAGGGGGGTGGAAGGGGGGTTTCCAAAAATTTTGTGAAGTTAATAGGTGATGTGGTATCATATGAAAGGTATTTATTTGCACAATAATAAACAGTTTTTAGTTTTGCTTTAGGCCGTATTGTTTTTGAGTTATTTACAAAAATGTCGAAAAAACGACCGTTCCCCCCCCTTATCTCCGAAGTTTGCAGAGATAAACCCGTGATACTTTTATAGCTAATATAAGTATTTGTAAACTTTATAGGAAAATTATAGCGAACTCTCTAATTTGCATAGTTTTTTAGACAATGGGGGTGGAAGGGGCGTTTTCAAAATTTTTGGAAAGTTACTAGGTGATGTGGGGTATCGTATAAAAGGTATTCTTTTGCACATTAATAAACAGTTTTTAGTTTTTCTTTAAGTCGTATAGTTTTTGAGTTATTTACAAAAATGTTGAAAAAAATAGCGTTCCCCCCCCTTATCTTCGAAGTTTGCGGAGATAAACCTCTGAAACTTTTATTGCTATTAGAAGTGTATGTAAAGAAGAGAGGAAATTTATTACAATCTCTCTACATAGCATACTTTATTAGAAATCATCGAAAGTGTAAAAAATCTACATAAGTTCCGCTATCAGACGAGAGATGGCGCTGTCAAGGTTCTCCAACAAATATAAAACCGCCTTTATCATATATTATATTGTATGATGGCACGGAACCCTCGGTGCGCGAGTCCGACTCGCTCTTGCCCGGTTTTATTTTCAGTTGATTTAATTCGTGCATTCCTAATGTATTAAAAAATGAACTCCTGAGACATTTTTGCGGTTTCTAGTTCAATAATTGATTCCATAAAAAGAATATTAGTTTTAATAAAAAAAAATACCCTCTCTTATACATATATATATATGTCAAACTACGTATGGAATAAGTAATTTTGTATCTCTACATTTCTTTTTAAATTGATCAATAAGAATAAACTTATACGCAAATGAGCTAAATTAGCTGAAGTTGATGGATTACACATCAAGAAGAGGGCACAATGGACCCGCATCATTAAAATATTTGCTCTGTCCACTTAACGTTTTATTACTTGTTCGCACATGAATTAGCTTGGTCTGATTTTTATGATAAAACACTCTAGTGTTTTTGGTGTATAAAATAAAAATATAAAAGTATGTTATTTTTGTAGATGACCTCAATGAAATAGCTTTAAGATTATGTGGAATTTCTATTGTGAAATATAATCGTCAAAAGTTCTCTTAGACAAAACGTACTGTTTTGACTTAAATTTACTTAAAAAAAAGATAAAACCGTGTGGATTATAGACGCACAGGTACAAATCAAATATTGTAGTTGTGCTGATTTTTATTTTGAGAAAGCTACAAGCCACCCTAGCTAAACCCCTCGGGTGTGTCAACTGTTTTATTTTTTATTATATTTTTTATTTTTATTTTGTAAAAATGAATTTTACGGAAGCACCACATAATAATTAATATATATAAAACTCTTCCGTTACTGACTGAGTGAATGACAGACAACGCACAGCTAAACCACTGGACCTAGAGACTTGAAATTTGGCACAAATATACCTTGAGTATCCTAGAGGTGCACTAAGGAGGGATTTTTCGAAATTCCCACGGAAACGGGAACTACCCGAGTGAAACTGCGGGGTGCGGCTAGTATGTTTTAAATCATACACCATTGGATTCGTATTGAAATTTTCTACACGGTTATTATGTATTCTACAAAACATAAAAAAACTAACCTGATATAACTTACTCGTATGGAGACCCGTCGCTCCATATGGGTCAGCGCAGACAGAACCGGAGCGCAGCGGAGAGGATTTTATTGACGCACTTGAAAATAAACTTTAAAATTATTACAATAAAGTGCAAAACGCCGCGCGGGGATTCCCGCGTATCTTCAAAGACGCGCGAGCATTTTTTTGTCAGGTTCAAGCATTTATGCACTTTATTATAATAATTTTAAAGTTTATTTTCAAGTGCGTTAATAAAATCCTCTCCGCTGAGCTCCGTTCTGTCTGCGCTGACCCTACGCTGCGCTTTAGCGCGTCGGGGGTTAATTAAATCGGAACTGAATAATGTACTAACACACTAGGTACTACAAAATTAAATTTTATACGTAACAAAATAATATAATGATCAAAACAACGTTCGCCAACGTCCATACCACGTTGAAAACACCGGTTCTCGTCGGATCACCGAAGTTAAGCAACGTCGGGCGCGGTCAGTACTTGGATGGGTGACCGGAACACCGCGTGATGTGTTAACTTTTTGCCCTTTGATAGGATTTTTTATGTAACCTATTTTGTCCCACTGCTGAGCAGAGGTCTCCCTCAAAGCCCTCCAACCATCCCGATCCTTCGCTGTGCCCCACCACTGTCTGTCGAAGGTGACGAGATCGTCCCGCCAGCGCTTTCTTGGCATCGGCGCCGGTTTCCGTCCTTGGGAAGCCACGATGTTACAGTGTGGTGTGGACCCACTTCTCTGGTGTCATCTGGCCCACATGGCCTGCCCAGTCTCACTATTAAAAATTCCTTCCCTGTTGTCAAAGTAGGTTATTATCGTTCGATGATTCCGATTACTTTGTATCTTCGAGCTCATTTAGATAAGAGTCGCATGGTCGCGCCAAGACATTATTTTTAAAATAAGTGTACATCGTGTTTATAAATCTAGGTACTTTGGTCGAAATTCGACTAATAAGTTGTAAAGAAATTTTGTTTGTCCAACTAAACCACTTTAAAAGGACACTGTTGACTCAAAAACTCTATTTCCCACCACACCATCAATTTGACAATGATCCTAAGCCGTAATCACAACATGAAACCCGACCCACCCATATAGATTGATGGCATCCAACAAAAGGCTGAGCCGTTTTTTGTAAATCCCTTTCGATTTAACAGCAATTAAAAAGTTCTGCGAAGGAAGGGTTGACTTCATTTGAGTATAATTGGTTAGAATCGCTTGATGGGACTTATTTGAAGATGATGTAGACAACGGAGTTTTGTAACACAGTGTAGGTACAAAATTTTACGTAATATTAAAGATATGCATGCGGTTTTAAAAGGCGCGTCTGATAAGTTTTAGATTGGTGCTATTAACTACAACTTTGCCCTTCAAATATTAAGAAACGTAATTGTAAAAGATGAAAAAAACGTATTTTTACGCTGACGATTAGAAGTGCAGCCATTAATTTTACATAAGGATCTAGAAGAACTTCTTACAGCTTAATAAAAAAAGTTTTTCAGAGGAGGTTTTAATTAAATTTTACCAATGTCAAGTTATTTTGTAAGTTGTTAGTAAACAGACCTCCCTTCGCCACGAAATAATAAAATAAGGGATTCCTTCAATGAGACCTTGTAAATTGATTCTTACGGTCCCGAGAATCCGATAAAAGGACTCACCGCAGTTGAGGGTTAAAAATAAGAATTCTTCGTGAAACAGAATAATTGAATTTGGTTCCAATTAGCTTATTGAGACGTCTTTGAAAAGGTTAAGTTTTTAACGAGAAGAAAATTAGTTTAGTGTCGTGAAGAGTGGAGAAGGGAGGGGAGGCCTTTGCAGAGCAGTGGGACAGTGTGGGCTAAATATTGCTAATAATAATAATTAGTAATTACTATCTTTCGGCAAGAGGCAGGTCAAAGAGGCAATTGATGTTAAAATATGTGTGAATGAGTATATGAGAAAGAAAGGAGTGAGTTTTTAATATGGCCACAGAGAGGAGAGTGGAAGACCGAAGAGGAAAACCTGCTGTGCCGACCCCACATAGAGTGGGATAAGGGCAGGGAGATGTTGAATACTACTTCATCATCTCCGCCTTTAGGTTCTTGAGGTAATGGAGTGCCCAGTAAAATTTTATGAATTCATTATGTTTTCTTGCATTAACATAATAAAATTCAATTTTGTATAAGAATTCTATATATTTTTGAATTAGTAGTCTAGAAATAAAAAACAACTTGAATCATAGAAAAAATAAATTGTTCCTAGTAATAAATTTAAAAATGGATTCCTTCGAGCCGGATTTGAACCAGCGACCTATGGATAACGATTATTACAACTACAGTCCACCGCTCTACCAACTGAGCTATCGAAGGTATGAGAATGGTTGCGAAATTTATAATTGAGTGATTTAACGATGCTCTATCATATTTTATAGGACATTGACAGTGATCAAATTAATCACTATGATTTCATTAGTGGATATTGCATAATAATTGTAATTGAATGGCACAAGTACAATGTACTTTAAGGAAGGTCTCAACCTTGCTATGATTGTAATGATGGTTACTGAATTACGTATATAATTATAATGTATTATATATTTTTATTTTAATAATTGTAAAGAAACCGGATTTTAGCTCCACTGCCTCGTGAACGTGGAATTAAAAAATAATCTTCTCCTTAAAGGGTCCACGAATATTTGTTACGTTGTATCAAAGATGTTAGATGGCAAAATTGTTAAATATATTATTATAAGTTATTAATAAACGGGTAATTTATTTTTAACGCTTAACAAAAAAATGTTTGCAAAAGTAACGTGTGCTATTTATATTTTACAGATAAGATTTCATGGACGTAGTTCATGAAATCTACGGTTAAAATCTAAGAGTCCGTAGGAAAAATAAAATTCAAAAATGATCTTGGAATAAACAATTCTTTCAATAAATATTTTCGTGGGACCACGACTGTTCGTTAGTGCCTTGTTATATGCTGTGTGTCTTGCATAAGTTGTCACTGTTAGAACGTTACTAGGTACATTAGTAGGTAATAGTACGTTACTATGACATCTGCCAGATTTGTAACTCATGTTACCAAATTCTAAGCAAATTAAGCCCAAACTAGTAGCTGTAGTATAGTTTACTGCGTACTTTAGTGCCAAAATATCTGCTGGAGGCCCTGTACAAGTTTTCATATTTATTTTAACTACATTCGCTTGCGAGTAGATTGTGAATTCTCATGGTAGACCTACAGTAGACTCGACACATCCAAACGAAGAGAAACGTTGATAATAAAGATAACGGAATGGCAGGCGATCAGCGTCACAATACTCGGCATATTTCATCGCGAGCGAACCACTAAATTATCTAAATAGAGATCACCCCGCAATCAGTGGATGAAGATAACAGGAAAATACAAGGAGGTTGTGTTTCTGGAAGAGCTTAGAAAGTAGTTTGGCTATGTCGTATCCTTCGTTCTTCCGAAAGCTTTGTTTTATTTATTTTATTTTATTTTTATTTATTCAGGACAACAAACAATTACACTCAAGTATTACTAAACACAGAAATAGTACTTAGGTAGTAGTTAATTAAGCGCAATCAACCCCGTTGTCCACGGGTGAGTATGTAAACAAACATGGGCAAATACGGTGTAAAACTAACTTAAACTTTGTGTCAATAACTCGTTAGAATAAGTCATTCATTAGATACCTACGCCTTTACAGTAATACACCGCGTTGTTTCCACACTAAATATGATAGCTCGCTTATTAGGAATCAGTGTACCGCTAAACACATTATTAGTTCGACGTGGTGTATGTTATTTTTTTACGAAAGTTTGTACAATAAATGGTATCAATAGCAGTTTGGTTTATTGGCAAAACCAATATGCGTGCGTTATAAAAACAATGCCACAGTTTTGGCCACCTTCTTCGACAAGATATTCTCGGTCTAGGTCGTTAGACTGTGAAATGCAATCTATAGGTACCGGAATCTATAAGGAAGACAATGTTATCCTCACCAGCGTTGGCCCATATTTAATATGGGTCAACACAAGGTGAGGTAGGATCTTGGTTAGCTCTTAATATTATTTCTTGTATTGTATGTTTTTTTTATGTAGATCAATAAAACAACGATATGAGTCCTAAAGCGGGTATTCTCCCTCCTCAAAAGCCGGCAGCGCATCAGCTTCACCTCTGCTGTCAGCCTGTCCGCTCGTGTTCCTGCTTATAAAACATTTATTTTTTCAAAACTCGAGTTACAGTTTCTTTAGAAATCTGTATTATTGTATTCTATAATGTAGGCAGTCAAACCAGTCATAAAACTCTAACTTCATGATAAACATATTTTAATAAATTGCACAGTATTTCCAGTACACCACAAATCAACTTCGCAAGTCTCGGAAGCGTCCAAAGATGGCGGGCGGAAGCGCGTCGCGCCTACGCCGCGCGCCGGAAGTACCCTCGCAATTTGATAAATAGTTGTTCTTTAACAGTTTTTCTCATGCAAATGAGGGGACGGGATCACGGATGACGGATGACGGATGACAATTGTGACGATCTCGTCGGATTTAATTTGAGATTCGCTGATGCTTATTCCGCGAATATGGTTTTGTTTTGTATTTTACGTTTTGTGGCGAGACCGAGGGTTCATTAGGGTTAGGCACGGTTCAGGAACGTTTATTGGATTTGGTCGACAACGGAACGTGTAGCCCTACTAAGTACGAAAGAAACTAAAAATAAATAAGGCTAAAAGCGTGTCGGGCACGAGACGTTTCGGGTTCCGTAGTAACCCGTAAAACCTGTTAGAAGTTGGTGTGTTTTTTACGTTTATCAAAACATATTAACAGGTATACATTGCGTTTACAGTTTAAAGTATTCCGGTATGTCAATTTGAAATAAAGTTTTTTGTAATAACTTACAGAATAGCATTATTTGAGGTAATCTTTGACAGACTTTGTACGGACAGTTACCAGACTAACTGCGCGACGGAGATCACCAACTTAAATTACGGCCTTTGCATCTAAACATAAAATTAAAATAATAAAATTATTTTATTTTATAGGTATAATTAATTTATATTTTTACTACAGGTTCGTTTCATTCAAATTGTTGCTATTTTGCTGTTGTAACGTTCATTCATTTTTTGTAGTAAGAACCCCAGATTGTAAAGGACTCCTCTAAAGATTCCCACACGTCTCTGTCTTGTGTTATTTGGTCCCAGTTTGGGCCAGCTGTTCTATTGATGCCGTCATCCCAGCGCGTCCACTGCTTTTGTATCTATTCTTGATTATTTATACAGCGTCAGCAATATACCAGATTCGTGCTGTATGGGACGCTGCAGTGCCGAGACATTGTTTGATGAATTAGACTTACCCAGCACCTACCCTCTTCTTAGCTGAGTCAGCTATTAATCGAAGGAAAGAACAGGTCAATACGTCTGAAGATAAATTAAGCCGCTAGTTTCTTCACGATGCTTTCCATCACTGTTAAAGCAGGTGTTAAATTGATACATAATTTTTTCATAAAAAAAATCTATTGCCAATCCATTGCTAACCAATAATCTTCTGATCGGAACTCAGGGGTTGATGACTAAAAGTCAACACGGCTTGTAGGTCATCAACTAATCGTGCATTAATTAGCTTTATAATTACTCTAGTCAGTAATTATAATTTATTGCCTAGCATGCGTCGCCTCGTGTTTTTGCACCCGCATTGTGCACTAACGGACCGCCTAGCCTAAAGCTCTAGACAGACGGACTGGCTTTCAACTACACATACTATTACTTCGCCGTGGGGTGCCGGCAGTAGAATGTTGCCCTTCCTCCTTCTCTCTCGTAGATGCAGTAAGAATATACCTACGGAAGATGGGTAGCGTCTTTCCGTGTATTAACATCCCTACTGCGCTTGAAAACCCGCCTGCCGAGCGTGGTGAGTATGGCAACAACCCCTCATGGTCTGCACTTGAAGATCCGTGTATCCGCCTATGTCTAGCAGTGGACGGCCTGAGGATGAGATGATGATGATGATACTACTACTGCAAATTTGCAGTTTTAAATACAGTCTGTACGACAATCGTGCAGCCCGATTACAGTCAGTGTGCAGTTCTAACATATACAAACAGACTGCAAGCTACATTTTTTTAGTGTAACTTTATTTAAAGAATTCATCCGGGGAAGTGAGTAGGTACTTTCCCGGATGAACTCTTTACATAAACTAGTCAAAGGCCCAACTGATTCTAAACGGTAACCTCTACCTATTACAACTGATCATGTTTGCGAAGCACATGCCCAACGCTGCATTAGAGACATAGAGTTGTAAGGTAAGCTTTAAACTGGAACAATTAATCATGCAGACATTACTGCGTGGCGGCAGAAATTGGTATAGTGGTAGAGTTACGTGTGCATTGCTGTGTTCCGGTTTGAAGTTGAAAACCACTAGTTTGGTTACGCGAAAATAATTTTTCGACCCTCAAGTGGTTTGCGTTTTGGCGGGAAAAACGGCGGGCGCTCCGCGTCGGCGCTAAGTGGATACTGGCTCGGTTTTTACAATGGAGCGTATCGTGGTATTTACGCTCTGTGGAAAGGGATTGAATGAAGCTTGTCAGTACAATCATTCATAATTTAGTCTGTGTTCGGGATATATAGCGTAAAAATTATTTTCTATTAATTATTGATTTAATTTTATATAAAAAATACTTTTGTTTGTAATTCAAAATGTATTATCATACATCTACATCTTTTGCGGTATATACATAGTATGTGGTATAACCTCACTATATATAACATAACATTTAGGTGTCTTAGAACAAAATATTTTTTGATCGTAATTATAAAGTGCATTTTTTATGCATTTTTTTTGCGTAATCTTTTTTTTAATTTTAATTTAATCGAATAAAATTATTTTTTCTTGGGCTACGTAAATTTTATTTGTTATTGTCATTGTCAACTTCATTGAGAAGGCTACAAAACAAAGAAGAAGTTGATAAACACCATAGTTTAAAAATGACAATTGTTTTCGTGGAACGATGACTCACCGATGACTCACTGGTCAGTTTACTTACCAAAACCAAACGACGGCTAAAAAATCTTGGTAAGTAAACTGACCAAAACCAAACGAGCGGTTACAACTCTATGTCTCAGTGTGACGGGCGCAAAGCAAAGCAGCGTTGGGCATGTGCTTCGCAAACATGATCAGTTGTAATACGTAGAGGTTACCGCTTAGAATCAGTTGGGTCTTTGGCTAGTTCCGTCATTTAGTGGTATAAAAAAAACTTAATGGTTGACCTGCAGTTCAGATGCAGTTAGACCAATTGCAATCGGCAGGCTGATGACGTATCTCGTGACAAATTTGCAACAGGCGTATATCTCTTGATCATCGCTGCCAAACGTCAATTTTTTGCTTTTATAAACTTCAAAATTGACTATTGACAGCGATGATTGCGAGATTTACGCCTGTTTCAATCCTGTCGCGAGATACGTAATCAGCCTGTCAGTTGCACGATTGCTTTGCAGTTTTATTGCAGTCGTACTAAATGCATTCAAACTGCTTGCGGTGGAAGTGCAGTTGAAATTCAGTCGTCTGTCTTGAGCCTTAGGCAAGGTGTGTCAATGGTCATTGCAAAATCGAAAGGTCAGATCGGCAGATGGTAGGTGGACGGTAATGCGCACGCGCCGGTAAGCACAACATTTACGGGTATGATTTTTAATCAGGATTAGGTATATTCATATTCACGTTACTTAAACACGAATTTAATCACATTAACACGGATTAATCACAGTTTGAAGGGCAAGGGGGCCGGTGAAATTACGGGCACATGAGACCTTACAACTCTGTCTCAGGGTGACGGGCGCAATGCAATGCAGCGTTGGTCACGTGCTTAGTGAACGTGATCACCGCGGCATTGCAATTGTTATAGGTAGAGGTGACCGCTTAACATTAGGTGGGCCTTCGGCTTGTCTCGTCATTTAGTAATATAAAAAAAATCATTTTCGATAGACGAATTTAACGCTAAAATATGTTTAAATAAATTATGTTACTGCGTTAAATCCGAGTTAGTTATTTAGTCAAAGGTTAAATCAAAATTAGCAATTCAGAGTAGTTATCATTCATATTCATCATTTCAGTAAAACGTCCACTACTAAACACAGGCCGTCCTCATGAGGGGTAGTTACCATAATACGCTTGGCAGACGGGTTGGCGAGCGCAGTACGGGATGTTATACATACATGGAAAGACGCTGCTGCCCATTTTCTGGAGGTATCCCTTAGCAGGCTCTTAATGCATCCGCGGGTATGAAAGTAGGGTAACGTTATACTGCCAGCAGCCCACGGTAATTCAGTATATGTTGTAAATAGATATTGATGTCGAGTAGTGGTATGTAAAATTATGGTTATAGTTATATTTTCTTAAACTTAGTTATAATTGGATGCTGTTAAGCATAACTAGTCCAAGCGCCATTTTCACTTTTTTGGCAAATGACATAAACGCGTTTTTATTAACAGGAGAGTTGAATTTGCTTCATCTGAAAGTAAATCTATATACATCGACGCTTCTATTTGTAATTTAACATATCACAAGAAAAAAATACAAAATAAATATTTATTTTAAAAGATATAGCTAAAAATGCACTTGGACTCTCGATAAATGCGATGTTTTTATTTTGCAAAACGAGTCCAAGAGACATTTATGTCGTTTAGACTCCTCATGTGTAAATAAATTTGATAGAATAGGTTTATCTGCATCTAAAACCAGGGTAAAGAGGATTGAGAAAGCTAAATAAAATACTAATTAAATGACACAGGTAATGGCAAGATTAATATCCAAAAAAAACAATCTTAAGACAAACTAATTTTACCAAAAAAATTTAAACATGTATTCTTTAACATAGTCCCAGATGTATTTTCTTAGACAAAGAGACGATTGAAGATGATATTAGTCAACACCACCCTCACCCCAGAACCTGTCTAGTACCTAACAACTTACGATATAGTAGATGGAGTAGATGCCATCGAGTAGATGCTAAATCTTCTCTTCTTCAACATGTTCTGGATCAAAATCTAAATTACCATCAAACCCTTTAACGTCATCATCAATCGTATCGTCTGTAATATTTTTTTTTGTAAAATGACTTAAAATCTTTTGGGTTATATGGGAACAGTGATTTTTAAATCTTAGTTTTTTCTCCGAAACAGGCTATCCATTAGGCCAAAGAGGTTTAACCATGTCTTTACAACGGTTCTCTATTTCGTCTCCGAAATTTTACATCCCTAATATACTATTTCATATTTTTTTTTCATAATCATCGTTTGCTCGAATAATCAGGATCTATAATATAGTTACCACTTATGTCGGTCTCCATAATGATTAACACGCATAAAGTCATTCTCAATAAATAATGTAATCCATAACATTATTAACTAACTAAATCATTTTATTAGAATTTGATTTATAATTTGTTCAGTAGTGGACGTTTTTCGGCTGAAATGATGATGTTGATTATTAGAATAATTGTAATATTCATAACATTGTATGTTGATTGTATTTAGCACCTCAACAAGCAAATGAAACCGCTTGTTTAGTGATTTTTTTTATTGTTGTCAAGACAAGAGTAATTTTATTTAAATTAGTCTTCAATTCAATAAAATGCCTCAGGCGGCCGCTCACTACGGTTGCTCGTATTAAGTATTTTGGAGTTTTACTTAAATATATACCCAGTATCTACTTTATGTAGACAGTAGCGCCGTCTTGGCCCAATAAATAATACGAAAATTGCCCCCTGACGAAAAATTCTTCACAGGCAGTGTTTTTGGATGGTTAAAAAAACATAATAACCTACTGTCTCTCCATCTCGGTTCTGTCGCAAGCAGAGTTTTTGGTTGGCTATAAAAAACCTAATAACCTAATGTCTCTCCATTTCGGTTCTGTCACAGGCAGTGTTTTCGGTTATTTATAAAAAAACCTAATAAACTACTGTCTCTCCATCTCGGTTCTGTCACAGGCAGTGTTTTCGGGATGTTATAAAAATAAAATAAGTAGGTAAATAATGCTGGACAATTCACACAGCATCAACTATCCCCAAGCTAAGCAGAGCTTGTGTTATGGGTACTAGATACTACATAGATAGATATTTTTTATTATATAGAAAAACATCCAGAACACCCTGAACAAAAAAAAACCTAATAACCTACTGTCTCTCCACCTCGGTTCTGTCAAAGACAGTGTTTTAGGATAGTTATAAAAAAACCTAATAACCTGCTGTCTTTCCATCTCGGTTCTGTCACAGGCAATGTTATCGGATAGTTATAAAAAAAAACCTAATAACCTACTGTCCTTCCGTCTCGGTTGGAAATTGGAAGTTTTATAATCGTTCGAAAATATTCGGAAGAATAAGTTTTATGATTCGTTATTATTATGACGCATATGTTTATAACGATGAAAATTATGGAAATAATATATAAGGTAAAATAGCTTTATGCGTAAAGAGCATAAGGATGAACAGTAATGTTATCTATGGGACCATAATATCCTGGATGGTGATGTTTCAGAGACACTTGTTATTGATGGTGATTTTCGGATCGATTTTCGGAGATAAAATGGGCACCCTTTTAAAACATGTATGTCCTTTCCTACCTTTTTTTCTCTCAACATCAATTTCTACTGTGTTTCTACCCCTATGGTATTTATGCAGTCATGGTAGTTACAAGACCATGCGAAAAATGTTTGTATGATTGGTTTGCGTTCGAAACCAAACTCATGTTTTTAGTTTTGCAAAACCAGTCCAAGTCACAAATAAATGTCGCGTGGACTACTGATGCGTAACACTATGTCGTTTGGGTTTGTTATGTATAAACGGAAAAGTGTTTTTTCATTATTAAATTTCGTTGTTAGTTTTAAATTGGTTTTTGGGCTTGTTTTGCGTATCAAAATATCTCGTTTGCTATAGAAGGCGCTTGGACTGGGTATTAAAAAATACAACTCAGAGTGAAGCTTGCTGCATAAGTGTTTTTTCTATGGCTAAATTATGTCTTGGAGATTACGAAAATGCAAAAAAATGAAAAAATGCAATTTGGCGCTTGGACTCATTATGCATAACTGTATCCAATTAATGCTGGACATTTCGAACAGCACCATCTAGCCTAAAGTAAGCAGAGCTTGTGTTATTGGTGTACCAGAGGGTTACAAATTTTGTAAATACACCATACTCTACATACATAGAAAAATTAAAAACCAGTCGGGAGTATTTTTTTGGCGCTGTGGGGTGCCCTACTCTCATGCCCCTAGATGCAGTAAGAGCCTGATAAGAGATACCTCCGGAAAATGGGCAGCAGCGTCTTTCTGTGAAGTTATCAACATCCCCTACTGCGCTCGCCAACCCACCTGCAGAGTGGTGAGTATGGCAACTACCCACATGGAGATCCTGTGGAGGCACATGGAGGCCTGTGTTCGGTAGTGGACGTTTTATGGCTCAAATGATTATGTCGAATATTTTTAAATAAATATTATTTTCGATAGTGGGTAGGTAGTGATTTTCGCTTTTCCCCGCTTAGTGACATGATGATGTCACATCTAAAGAATTTCAAAAAGCACACCCCACACGATCATGCAAAGAACGCAGTGCACCAGGTGTAAGTTGCAATACAGTACACAGCAAGTGAAGCGTGAAAGGTCAAGACAGTGACCACGCGTCGCGCACTCTTCGGACATGAGTCACGTGCCCTTATACTGTGACCTACCGAGCGTGAAGACACCTGGTCATACTATCAAGTTCAGACATAGAACACCGCTGTTGGACATATACGTTAAATAATTATTATATATTTTCTTTTCTTACCCGACTGCTAAGAAAGGGTATTGTTTTTCGCGCATATCTTGTATGAACACACATTTTTGTATGTACACGCCTTGGTTAAAAAGTTTAACCATGATAACAAAAATGTTATTATATATTTCGTTTATTTAAATTGAATCAGAAATTATTACAACCATTTTAATTCAAGTCATACTCGCCACGCTTGGCAGGCGGGTTGGCGAGCGCTGTACGGGATATAGATTTGCGGAAAAACGATCTTCATAAGGTAGGTACTACTAGATTCTTACTGCATGCACGGGCAAGAGAGAAGGGGTAAAATTCTACTGCCGGTACCCCACGTGCTTACGACAAGAGGAAAGAACAGGTCAAGACGATGATGACGTCTGGACTAACGAGCTATAAGACACCTTCAAATTTACAAATGTACAGGGGGCCTATTCTCGTGCATCGTGGTACAAGTGATAAACGCTCAAAATTGATTTTCATAAAAACGAAAAGAAAATAATTTCATGCATTCTCATAATCTCACCATAAACAAATAACTATAATGTGAACCGATCGTAATGCATCGACTAATAAAGAGCGTCTATCGAGATGATAATAGACTTTTAGAATGTTGTGGTAAGTTCGGAGTAGACACTGAGAAATCAGATGAGAAGAAGTATCACCTGTGGTATCACGCAAAATCACGAGTCACGAGAATTGGCCTCCAGGACGCCTACCCTAGAAAACAATTACGATGTTATCGTCAGAATAGCCATAAGAGTTAGTTCGGCTTGATTTGATTACGATTTCCATTTATCGCATTTTGCGTTCAAGAACTTCTGACATAGTAAACATGGGTAGTAAATTCATTTCAAAACTAGGTACTGCTCGCGGCTTTACTCGAGTTTTCATATTTTTTTTGCGCTAAAACCAATTTTTTTTCCAAAATGTTAGTAGGTTTACTCGCTTAACATCAATCAATGAAAGTTCCGTCATCAACTACATATTTGAATTGGGTGAGTTGTTGCGGGGATTACCCGGCAAATAAACAAACTAAACCTTTTCATTATACAATAGAAGAATGAAAACATAGAAAGAGAGTTAAGTTCATTTTGGAATCACTCCAGCCACAAAAGTAAATGTTGTTCATATTGATGAGTACATTAACCCCCCGAAGTTTTCGGTAGTCGTCCTTTTACACCCTGTATTGAAGAGGTTGGTCAGAAACACCAATAATTCAGAAATATGCAAAAAAAAATAAACAGTTTGATGAAAAAACTTTCTACATCGAAATGGCTGGAGTATAGATAACAGTAAGATAACTTTTTGTACAGAACGATCTTCATAATTCCTTTAATTAATATACCTACCATAAGTAAAAAATAAAGTTATTTAGACGTGTGATTTTTTATGTTTGGTTGGTACAGGATAGGCCACCCCTGTTTATGGCTGGAAGCTATCCAGTTTTTATAGGACAGGTGTGGATGGATATAACTGTTGGTAGGTGAATGAAACTTTCCTGTTTACATGAATACTAATGATAATTAGTATTCGTTTGTTCCCGTTAATGCGGTAACTTAGTAGTTACTCCTACGTATAATAATCACCATCATTTCAGCCGTAAAACATCCATTATTGAGCACAGACCTCTCTCATGATCTCCATGAGGGGTAGTTGCCATACTCACCACGCTTGGCATGGGGGATTTTGATACACGGAAAGATGCTGCTGCCCGTCTTCCGGAGGTATCCCTTAGCAGGCTCTTACTGCATCCACGGGCATGAGAGGGGTAGGTAACATTCTACTGCCGGCACCCCACGGCAACTTATAATAATGGTTCGTTATAATTATAAATTAATAGACTAGGTACAGTTATTAACGAGTTAAGAAATTGAAACACATTTTATAACCCTTGTTCAATGTCCGAAATTTGGAAATAGTTCAAAGCTTTGTTGATAGTATTTTTTATTATCGATTTATTAGAAAATTTATTTACGTTAAAATTATTTTTTATAAAAATTTATTTGTAACTTTTAGGATGTTTAACTAAACTGGCCGCAGACAAATCAAAAGAATCTAAGATTATTGAAACTGGTCTAGCCGTTATCGAGTTATAGTATAAGTGACTAACCCGACTTTTTTATATAATATATGTATTTAATTAGATAGACCAGAAAGGTTTAGTTTTTATTATGACCTAGATATATTCAAAATATCTGTTAATCGTTCGTTGAATTGTCTGCCACATCGTCACTTACCATCAGGTGAGATAGAGGCCAAAGTGTTTAAAAAATAACGCAAGTACGTCAAACTCAAAACTTAACACCAAAACAAAACAATTATAAAACTCCCATACTTTTTATCTCTGGTCATCCAACAATCCACCCCCATAACTCATTGTCCATTCCATTAAAACTAAAACGTGATCTGAATAGGTCTAAACAGTCCATTATCAGTGGCACACGGAAGCCATCAATTAAAATCTTGAAAATGAGATCAACAATAAAACTAATTCATTACCCACAAACCTTATCACTGGGAACTACGACTCAAATTTGCCTGACACGCTTAAAAGCAAAATTGCATGTATACAATCTAACGTATGCAGAAATTATAGCTTCTATTTTCAAAAAGATAGAGAGCAAAATGGCGCCAGAGATACGTTTGTAAAGCAGCGTCCAGCGGAGTTAAGGCTCGCTAAATAGTCAATACGTTAATCTGCATAATAAAAGAAATATTTTAAAATATGCGAGCGGAACACGCGTCCCCTTAATTGTGGATGGTGGCGGCTATCAATTGCAAATAGGAAAAAAGCTGTACACTCCATTGAGTTGTGGATGGGTTTGAGGAATTTTGCGTTTTAAAGTCGTGGAGAGGGGCTTTAAGTTAAATTGTAGAGAAGCTTACTAATTTAATCTTGAATAATACAAATAAAAATGTTGGTTGTTGTAGACCTTGTTAATCTTTTGCGATATTTTAAAATAAAAATCTAAAGTAAAAATAAATTTATTAACAATGAAAGGTGTCATGTACAGGATTTAACTCTCCAAAATAATAGAAAATAACAGCTCACGTCAATATAGTAAACTGAACATCACAAAATGGACACTGACTCAGCATTAAGTTGATTGTCTAGCAAGCTACCAACGCTGATCTTCCTTCAGCGCCATTTTCTGACATTGCGGACATCTTTTCCATCCATTGATTTGTAAATACATTAATTAGTTTTAAAATACAGGATTTTGTCTTGTGGCTTTTTTGCTGATTCATAAATCTAGGGGCCCTTACGGTCTATTGAGTTTACAAGCAAAAATAAAAATAACGATATGTAGTTCTCAAGGAATTTTGTTCCAAAGCAACTCCACGCCATCCACAAAACTAATAAAGGGTAACTACCACCGTCCAGCCTTTGTCCGTCACAAATGACCCCAAACAGCAATCATTCCTATTCACTCCACTTTCCCATAGCGAAGATACGGGCGATGATTTTGAATATGATGATTTTGAGTTTAATTACCAGTCGCTACTGAGATTATAGAAATCAGTCTTAAAAACAGGCGTATTTTTTTCCCCGACGTTTTTTACGTAGACCGCGACGTCGGACGATTTTGATAACAAATCGCGAAGATCCAATTGGATCACGTAGAAAAAAAATAAGGTAGCGGGTTCGATTGTGGGAGTTGACCTCGGGACAAATGTTGCAGATATCTGTCCCAGGTCTGCGTATTTTACTATGTATGATAAGTACGTATAAAAAAATATTTAAGTATTCTGTCAATTATATGGTAATTATAGTCCAAGCTTTGCTTAGATGTGACTAGATGGTGTTGTGTGTAGTGTCTAGCATTATTTGTTATCTTATTTTAAACACAACGCAAATGGCTAACACGATTTCTTTGATATACCCCTCATACATAATATTTCGCTGAACGCGGCCTCTGGACCTTTCCATATTCTAAGGACCAGATTGTCCTCATATTATATTACTCGTAATTAGTAAGGTTTGTGAGGTGAATGTGGCCGTAGGTGATCCGTTATTAAATCTTGATGATAGGGTCAGCGATAGTGATCGTAGAAATCAAAGGGGTATTGAGCTTGCGGTTTTCATAGGAGAGTCTATTCAGACAGATATAATAGACTCGTAGCTAATTTGTGAAAGGGCAAATTTATTTATGTGGGTATGACGACATAATCATAGACAAGAAATGTGAGTCCAACAATACCCAATTTGGATTGAAACGGGTTGTCGACAAGGTAATGGGGATCACTCTCACTAGATCTAGTCTACAGACCCAGTCTACAGAGAGTCACAGTCACAGTCTACAGTCTGGATTTAATGAGAGTTTTAACTCTCAGTAAATCGTGTTTTTAGAACAGCAATAAATTATCGATTAAGTGGTAGATTTTACTTTCAGTAGATCCTGTTTCGAAAGTAGTATCTAGTTAATGCTATTGTAACATCAATCTACAAGTTACTATTCGATTTTTTGACAGAAGTTAACAGACAACATTACAGAATTTGTCAAATTAGTCTAGAGTGCAGTCTAAGGAATGAGGTACATGGCACACTATTTGAAGAGCTATGTTCAACCTAGCAGTGGAATGGGTAAATATTTTGACGTTAATAAGCATTAGCCGGTAGATTGTCCTAACTGTGTTCTTTAGTAAAGTTTGTGAGGTGAATGTGACCGTAGGTGATCTGTTACTAAAATAGTGATCGTGGAAATCAAATGGGTATTGAGCTTGCGGTTTTCATAAGAGAGTCTATTCAGACAGCTTTAATAGATACGTAGCTAATTTGTGAATGAGCAACTTGATTTAGGTGCGTGCGATGGATATGATCATAGAAAAGAAAAAGTGTATTCAACAATACCCAATCGGGACAGTCTGGGATTGAAACGGGTTGATGACAAGGTGTGATCACTATTACTAGATCTAGTCTACAGATCCAGTAAGAGGTTTTACTCATAATAGATCCTGTTTAGAAATTACCAAAAAAATATCTGTATCTACGTAAATGCTATTATAACTTGAAGATTTGTTTGACCTTTATCAAAATATTGGATTGATACTTTAAAAATCAAGTTTTAACAGCATGCACATAGATAGAATAGATTTTTTTGTTAGTTCCGAAAAAGAACCTGCTGAGTGTTGAAATTATCACTAGATTTAGATTGAATCTGTAGACTGCATCTAGTGAGAGTAATCGGCTGCTTGAAAAAATGTCTAAAGTGCAGTCTAAAGAACGAGGTACATGACACACCAATATGGGTGCTACGGTTAGAGTTTAATAATCATTGGCCGGTAGATTGTCTTCAAACTGTGTTCCTTAGTAAAGTTTGTGAGGTGAATGTGACCGTAATTGATCTCGAATTAAATCTTGATGATAGAGTCAGCGATAGTGATCGTGGAAATCAAAGCGGAATTGACTCTGAGGTTTATATAGGAGAATCTATTTATATTGTTACTATAGAAACGTACGTAGCTAATTTGTGAATGAGTAACTAGTTTAATGTTATATCTTGGAAATAGTTATTGAAAACTACAAGTGAATCCTCACCTCACCTCACCTCTGGATCGAAATGAGTTGACAACAAACTAAAGGTTGATAGAAAATTTGACTACACTTTGACTAGAAAAGGTAGTAGATGGCACAATATTAGCAGTGAAAAAGGGCAAAGATTTATAAGCATTGACTGGTAGATTGACGTTAAATTATATTCTCAAATTATATAGAAGAAAGTGAATACAACAATAATACCTAATTGGATCAAAATGGGTCGACGACGAGGTATACTCAACTGAGAAATGTGGTACATAGCAAAGAAATATACCTAGCAGTGAAATGGGCAAACATTTTAGATACTCTATTGTACACCAAATACAGAAAAAAAAACAAATAAAAATCTTACAACTCAAGGTATTGTAACTTGAGTTGAGTGTTTTCTGGCGGTCCAACCACTGAAGCGATCTCTTCCAAACAATCTTAGGATGGAGAAGATATAGATCACAGGAAGAATGGTCAAGGGTGAACTGAGTAAGAGAGAAAACAATAATAACTCCTACTGAGACCCGAATATTTTTTGTCTATAATCGCATATCCCACGCACACAAGCAATGATTAATAAACCTAGGAAGCGATCGTAAACCTTTTACGAGCGCTGCACTGTGCATTCGTAAAAATTCGGAAACTGCCGAGCGTGACGTCATTATTATCTCGACGTTTATTGGCCGACATGTTCGCTTTGCTCGTTTAATAGGCGATCATTTACGCAATTATAGTGCGCGGGCAAATGGATTCGCTGTTTATTAGGGACTGTTTTAATTATTAACTATATTAGACTCATTAGAAAACTACTATAGCACTGTAATAATAATTGGTTTAGCATGGATTGTATGTTCAACGCCTTGGGCCAACTCTATTGCTACACGTGTCGTAGAGTTTTCTATTTGATGAACCATGAAAATTTAAATTATTTATAATTTCTAGGCATTATAAAATTTTCGGAGAAAACCCTAAGATTCAACATTAATTATTATCAGACAATATACTTATTGTTCAATTTATTTGGCCTTATGAATAAGCTCAGAGCCGCTTGATGAGCCATAGAGAGGGCTTTGCTCAGGGTTTCTCTACGGGATCGAATCAGAAATGAGGAGATACGAAGAAGAACTCGGGTCACCGACATAGCCAAACGGATGGAGAAGTGGCAATAGGCAGGCCATATAGTGCGCAGAACAGATGGCCGATGAGGCCGCAAAGTTCTCGAGTGGAGGCCATGAATGGAGGACAAGCGGAATGTAGGACGTCCACCTACAAGATGAGCAGAGGACTTGGTAAGGTCGGCGGTGGATGCAGGCAGCTTCCAACCGCAGTTGACCGGTAGAAAATGATTTGACATCATTTCAGCCGTAAAACGTCCACTACTGAACACAAGCCTCCCTAAATGGATCTCCATTAGGGGTAGTTGCCATACTCACCACGCTTGGCAGTCTAGTTGGCGAGCTCAGTACGGGATGTTGATACACGGAAAGACGCTGCTGCCCATTTTCCGGATGTATCCCTCAGCAGGCTCTTATTGCATCTATGGGTATGAGAGGAGGGGTAACATTCTACTGCCAGCCCCATGGCGAGATGATTTTTAACATAGTAGCATTATTTTTCTGTGCACAAAGTAGTATTAAATAAATAAATATACAAGTAAATATCTAAAATTAGCAAACCAATTTATTTTATAACACCAGAACTACTCTCAATACCACAATTACCCTTCTGAATAATGCAGCATACAACAAATTACTCTCAAACAGCGTGCTTCAAAATACGCAATAATCGCGCAACAATCACCAACCCTGCCGACTCCATCATAACATCTCAGCGTCCGACATCGACAGTCATAAATGTCGCACCGCACATCCGCGCGGTATTTACGACGCGCGCGCACGGTTTATGATTATGTCCCGATGCTGATTGAATGGGCATGGTCACCCTAGTGGGGAGTTCTTTGTTTTATTTGTCGATTAATCGGGATAGGAATTTTTGTTGACAATTTTCGAATGTGAATGTCAGTTTTATGTTATTGTTTTTCGTGAGTAATGATTCATCATCATCATCATCATCTCAGCAGTAGAACGTCAACTCAAAGTCAAAGGCAATAAGTGTTTATTCAATAGAGCAATAAGCTACTTAGAATAGTCAATTTACAAAAGAAGATTATTTATTATTATATATTGATTTTTAAATTGTTTTATCTACTGTGTTCATTCCAGATTTTTTGTGGATGTAGCAATGTAATATGAGTAATAACTTCATAACAATGACATTTGCATGCCGGATAGTTCGGTCAAGTGTGTGATACCTAACAATAAACATACAAATATCTGTGTAAAACCATACTTGAGGCAAATAAATTATTTCATTTCATTTCATTTCAAGAACAGACTGAAACGAGCGCAGTCATCATCATCATCATTTCAGCCGTAAAACGTCCACTACTGAACACAGGCCTCCCTCATAATCTCCATGAGGGGTAGTTGCCATACTCGCCACGCTTGGTAGGCGGGTTGGCGAGCGCAGTATGGAATGTTAATACAAGAAAAGAGCTGCCGCCCATCTTCCACAGGCAGATTAGGCAGATTTTTACTATACTCGATGGCATTTAGCGTGGCAATACAGGTCATTCACCTACCTTCACTACGCTATCATAAAATGCAATGAAAGGTTCGTTAATTCTGTCGCTTACCATACAAACCACATAGCACGTTTTTGATAGCGTAGTGAAGGTAGACGAATGACCTGTATTGCCACGCTGAATGGCATCGAGTATAAACATATACTTTTCTTAGACAATTCCCAGCCAAAAATTTTACAAAATATTCCTCTAAAATTCCTAGATTTCTACTCTATTTTCGCAAGTGATTCCCGCGAATAAAGGAAGTTGTACAAACAGGAGTAGTTCCGTTACATAAACTAGCATGATAAAGTTTATTCTCTAAATATTCCTAAGAGACGGTCTGGCCCGGAGCGAACGTGAAGGTGAAGGTATCCCCTACTTGTGAAAAATTATCACATGTAATAAAAAAATATTATATTCTTTAAGGTCTTGGATTGGATTGGTCAGTTTAGCATCACGGGAGACAATGCAAAATACACACCAGTGCAGATCTGTGCGGATCTGGTATCTCCCACTAGAATTTGAATTGGATATATTATTCTAACCGAGACGTGGTCCTTCACTATTGGCCTTATTAATAAGCTCAGAGTCAACAACGAGCTATGGAGGAGGTTATGATCGGGGATTTTCTACGGGATCGATTAAAAAATGAGGAGATACGTAGAAGAACTCAGCTCACTGATATAGCCAAACACATTTGCATGTTGATGTGGCAATCGGCAGGACATATAGCACACAGAACAGGTTGCCGTTGGGGCCGCAAAATTCTCAAATGGAAGCCACGGACCGGCAAGCGCAGCGTAGTGCATCCACTTACAATATAGGAGGATGAACATATCCTCCTATATTGTAAGTGGATGCACTACAATAATAAGCAAGAGCTAAGAACTACTGGTCGGCGGTTGATGCAGGCCGCTTCCAACCCTAGTACTTTGAGATCAATGAGGGAGGCCTATCTCCAGTAACGGACGTCCTACGGCTGATATATGATGATGATTATTCTTACAGCAACAATTCCACCAATCTTACTTCTAATAATTGCTTAACAAGGCGAAATGCGTGCACCCCTGCCTACAAACAAAAAACCACGCAAACCCTAAAACTAGGAAATAACGAGAAACTCCACACAAAAATTAATTAATGCTAATGATACAATTAATACTAATTACGAGTTAGATAAACCAGATTTTTAACTAATAGCAGTTTTTTATAGGTATAGTAATGGTTATTTTCAAGGTGGCTAATCGGATCAATTTCTTGATCTTGAACAATCAACAAGTTCAGGGTGTTCTGGGTGTTTTTCTATATTTAATAAAAATATCTATCTTTATAGTATAATGTATTAAATATGTCAGTCATCTAGTACCCATAACACAAGCTCTGCTTAGCTTGGGGCTAGATGATGCTGTGTGAATATTGTCCAGCATTATTTATTTATTTAATTATTATTATACTACAGTTGAGGTTTAGGCCGAAGAGGTTAAATTATCAAGCTCATCTACCTCAAGTCAATAGATTTAAGGAATAATGCTTGTCAAAGCTGAATAAAGAAATTTATTCATTCGAGTTGAGATTTCCTGTAACCCATAGTAGGGGCAAACAAAGCAACACCATTATCATATGTCCCCGAGCACCAACAAAGCGTTCGTCTTTTTAGCACATTTGTTTAAGCGATAGTTGTATTTTCTTCGTCGCATACATTACGCTGAGATGCAGAAATATAAAAGAATTGCTGGCTCTGTTTCCTTAAGAAAACTTCAAATAGTCTGAGGATGTAAGTTTATGCATACGAGATAAAAGGGCATTTTAAGATTTAACTGAATATTCGGATGCTACCAATGCGTGGAGACAGTAGAATATGCCACTGCTCTCTTGCACGTGGATGCAGTAGAAATTTGACAAGGGATCCTTCAGGAAAACAGACAGCAGTGCTTTCCATGTAAAAACATCTTGTATTGCGCTAGTCGATCCGCCTGCTAAGCGTAGTGAGTATAGCAACAAACCATCATGATCAGTACTTGAGAGCTACCACAGCAATACACTGGCTCTGAAAACGACGCCCAAGCGACCACACGGGTACAGACACACGGCCCAGATGGGACACACCAAGGACTCCATAGTCTTAACTAAGGGCGAAATATAAGACACCGCAGTAAAAGGCCAACGCCCGAAACTTCCTTCCCATTCTCACTCCCAACTCCACACTTCTTGGGGTTCACACTTCAGGGTTTTCTTCTGCAGGGTTCTCTTCAGCAGGGTTGTCTTCTAGGTAAGAAGACCTGCTGCTGGAGATAGATAAGACAGGCAGGATGCCCCGCAGTAGACTTCTCAAGGCTGAGGTGATGATAGGAAAAGTATTTGTAGAAAACAGTGGTTTACCACATCTAAATACGCCGTGGGGTGCTGCCAGTAGTATGTCACCCCTCCGTTCTTGCCCGTGGATGCAGTAAGAATCTACCAAGTGTCACCTGGGGAAGATGGGCAGCAGCGCCTTTCTTTGTACATTATAATGCGCTCGCCAACCCCAAGCGTGATCAGTACTTGGAGATTCATGACGTTCTACGACTGAGATCATAATGAACAATTCGAAAATGTTTTTTTAGCAAAAGTTGTTAACCACATCTGATATGCTGATAGGTGTAGGTAAACAAAAAAATTTAGGAGTGAAAAGACTATTATTGTGCTTATTGAACAATTTCAACCACAAACCCTTTCTCATCTCAAAGCTCTTTTGAACCCTGCCTTTTAAACACAGAGCAAACAGCTGTGTATAGACCTGTCACTCTCAATTTGCCGCCGAAACAATCCAACGCGTTTGTGCATACATTATTGATTCACAAAGCACACCCATGTCGTTCAGTTTGACCGTTTCAATGCTGGGTTTTGGGCAAAGATTAATGCAGAGATGAGGCTGAGTGATGAGGATTTTTTTAAGTACGCAATTCGATTAGGATTTTGAAAGATTGTACGTAGGTCCTTCTAGTGGCATCGAAGTGGCTTTCACGAAGATTTAAGTGTTAATTTTGGATATCCAAAACCACATACATATGTCTAAAACGAATATGGCTGAACAGCTATTCACCAACTTACATTCTTTGAGGAGTAGTGGGGGTAACCAAAAAATAAACAAAATGGTTCTTGGTTGGAAAAACGGTTATATTATTCCGAGCCGATGTTACAGGATTAAGGACAAGATATTGAGAATCATCATTTTCAACTTATTTGTTTAAAAAAATCTTAATTAGTAGTAGTGCTACAATAATCTGTAGGTGTTAAAATAAGACTCCGCGAGTATCCGTCCTGTACGTAGATTTATCGTAAACTCTTTGGCCAACCAAGTACTTGACGCCTAGTCCTTATCAGGCATCGTACTGCTGGTGTTGAAGCGTCAAAACCAATCGGAACCTCTTGTGGCCCCTGTGACCCTTTTTGACGTCACGGGTGTGGCTGCCCATTTCTGGACAAAGGCCATTTTGAGATTGGATCGGACTCAATTTAAATGTCATTTGTTTGGTTACAAACACTTGGTGTGATTTACGATATAGTTTGGTTGGGATTTTGAACGGGTTCAAGAATTTTTGTATGTGATGAATTATGTTGTGTGCAATTTAGCTAAGGCCTCTCTCATGGATCAAGAATCAAGATCATAAGGGGGATGTTGCCATACTTACCATGCTTGGCAGGTGGGTTGGCTAGCGCAGTACACGCAGTCAACACCCCAGTGTTGAACGGAAATACGTTCTTACTGCATCCACGGGTAAGAGAGGAAGATCAACATTCTACTGCCGGCACCCCGCAGCTTTTTTAACATAGTCTAATAACTTATTTTTGAACAGACTAACGATCCACGTACTATAAGGGGAAGTATTGATATTGTGTTATTTTTTGTTTATGTGTTTTGACTTTCCTAAGAACATTTTTTGGTTTCATTTAGAATTTGTATATAATATTGTATACTCCTACCTACGTATGTACTGCAACCCGTACAATACACAGTACATAGATAGATAGCTTTAAACCCATGGGCTTAAAAGCTTCGGATGCTGTGTTAATCATTAAAACCATATGCTAAGTTTTCATCCACAAAATAACTTTTGACCATTAATCAATGTAATCCAAAACTAATTAAAACACACGTCAGAGTGTCCCATGGGACGCCAATCCCCATCAAAATAATTACAGCTAGATTAGAGATTACAGTACCCCTTTCTGCCAATTAATAGATGCTTGTTAAGCTTAGTTCATTAGTTTCTGTTTTGGTTCTATTATTTTGAGAAATAATAGAACCAAAAATACTCAACACGCTTGGCGCTTGGTTGATACACAGAGAGACGCTGCTGCCCATCTTCTGGAGGTATCCCTTAGCAGGCTCTTACTGCATCCACGGGCATGAGAGGAGGGGTAACACTCTACTGCCGGCACCCCACGGCGATAAGATATATTAGCACAGATTACAGAAACTAAATATTAGTCCCATTTATTTTCAAACTCAGCTTGAATAAGGGGCTCCATGAGTAATTGAGGGAACTCCTTAAATATTATAGGCATACTAAGAGCGTTTTTAGTATTAAATAAACAAATAATGCTGGACAATTCACACAGCATCACCTAGCCCCAAGCTATGACTGATATACATTATATTTCACTACACTCAACGTTGCTGTAAACCATCAATAACCCACAAATCCAATCGACACCACGCAGCCCACATACCAATAAATCAGTACCTTCATATCCTCAACACTTGAACTATCCCTCATAAGTCTTATTCTTGAAATTGTATGCAAATTCAATGTGTCGACCGCTTCAAATGGCACTTGTGGTTGAAGTGCTGTGATGTAGTTGGGCGTCCGGTGTGACTTTGATTTGTGGATGTGGTTAGTTTTGACAGGTTCTTAGCGAAGTAAATTAATAAATTATTAATTGATAGGCAGTTTTAATAAATTTGTTTTGTTTTTATGCATTATCCATGTTCATACATATATAATAGAAACACATTAATTGCAAACACGATTCATTTGGTCAACGTAAGGGTATTATCAAAATCAAAAAATCGATTTAAATTGCTCGGTGTAAATAAAAACTACGTACAAACCCTCTTCTGTTTAAGACAGGTTAAACAAAAGTTTTTAAAAAACCAGCAATAGTCTAAACATTTTCTTCTTACCAGGCCTGGTCTTCACGTGTTTCCATTTAGTAAACACGATATAACTTGTTAAGCTTTCGCGATTTGTTAATATATTTTTTAGTTTTAAAATTACAGGATTTTATCGCGTACCTTTTTTATTATTTTCCCGACGTTTCGAACACATTTCAGCGTTCTTGGTCGCGGGAGGACTGATGTGCTGGGAGCTACCGCCGCGAATTGATGGCAGAATCCACGACTACCCTCAATTCGCCTTCAGATTCAGAAATGTCCAAGTTCACATTACGACACACTACACTGACGGTATCGGACTGCTGTACAGTCGGAACACAACGCACACACTTGTTCAACACAGGATTCCATGCAGAAGATAGACGAAAACCATCTTCACGATTGAAATTTAGGTGTTTCTTGATCTCAATCGCCTCTCGAACTATCCTCTTATAATAATAAGAGGATAGTTCGAGAGGCGATTGAGAATAGTGGCGTTCTTTGGATATAACTTTTGGGTCGTGTTGTTCTATCCAGTGGTTAGGTCCTGACTCCAGCAGATGTTCGGCAATCGCTGACTTATACACTTGCCGATTTTTGACCGCGGTATAACCGCGGTCAAAATGTGCTCCTTGACACGCACGCACGCACATAACGTTTCCACAACTTTATACCGATGGCTGTAAAATCAATCTTACTCTCAAAATGTTCCATCCAGATGTTGGCCAAGACCGGAGCTACTGGGCAACCCATGGCCACTCCGTCGATCCGGAGGTAGTGTTGCCCGCGGTATAGAAAGAAATTTCCGTTCAAATAGTGTTCAAGTAAATCCACGCACTGAATAGGAAGTTCGTTGTCCTTTAACCTTTCTTTCACCACATCAAGACAGTCGTGGAGTGGGACCGCGATAAAATCCTGTAATTTTAAAATTAAAAAATATGTTAACAAATCGCGAAAGCCTTTATTTATTTTGAATAAGCGTCTATTTAATCGTACCCTAAGCCTTTATTTGTTTGTACCCGAAGCGTTAATTTATTTTCAAAACGCGTTTATTTTTTCGTATATACTCAAAGCGTTTTTTTTTAAATAGCGTTCATTTAATCATTTATTCATAAATATAAACTTAAAAAAATATTATATATTCAGCGCAGTTTTCAAAACATAACACTTACCACTGCATAGAACTACACGACCCAAAAGTTCTATCCAAAGAACGCCATTATAAGAGGATAGTTCGAGAGGCGATTGAAATCAAGAAACACCTAAATTTCAATCGTGAAGATGGTTTTCGTCTCTCTTCTGCATGGAATCCTGTGTTGAATAAGTGTGTGCGTTGTGTTCCGACTATACAGCAGTCCGATACCGTCAGTGTAGTGTGTCGTAATGTGAATTTGGACAGTTCTGAATCTGAAGACGAATTGAGGGTAGTCGTGGATTCTTCCATCAATTCGCGGCGGTAGCTCACAGCACATCAGTCCTCCCGCGACCAAGAACGCTGAAATGTGTTCGAAACGTCGGGAAAATAATAAAAAAGGTACGCGATAAAATCCTGTAATTTTAAAACTAAAAAATATAGTAAACACGATTTCTGTCATGTCATCCATGCTACGGCATGAACAAAATCATAATACAATCATCATCACGGCCTTTTGGTGACCCAATGTTGGAGTAGGCCTCTTCCTCCATTCTTCACGGTCTTTTGCCCTGCTCATCTAGTCTCAGCCCCCGTGTCGTCGGATGTCACCAGCGCTCCGGTGGTCTGCCGCGCCCTCTGGTGTCCGCTCTGGGTCTCCATTCATGGACTTGTCTCGTCCAGCGACTTCGATTCTAGCCCTATTTTTTTTTTTTTAATTTTTCAGCCATTTGTGTCCCAACTGCAGGGCAAAGGTCTCCCTTCCCTTCTTCCACTCTTCGCGATTTCACGCAGTTACATGCCAAGATCTTAGATGGGTGTCTAGCTCATCGCGCCATCTCCTTCTGGGCCTTCCACGTCCCCGGCGTGCATTGGGTGGTATCCACTCCGTGGTGATCTTTACCCACAGATCACCTGACATCCGACAGACGTGTCCAGCCCAGTAAATATAAAATACCGAAAGACATTACAGAAAAATACTTATGTACATCACTAAAATTGGTAAAATGGGCAGACATTAATTTGGTTTATTGAAATTCCTCGGTGTACATCAAAAACAAACATTTCCACTTCTGTTCAAGACAGGTTAAACAAAAGCGTCTAAAACCGGCAACAGTCAATACATTTTCTTCTTACCAGGCCCTCGGTTCAAGACACTTGTATCGTCAATAAAAAGTGAAGAGGCCCTCGATATTTGCATAGTCTAAGATGTGATGCATTAAACTCTTTTAAAATCTGTGGGCTAGGGTAGAGTCCTACCTTCAAGCACAAATCAGCATTTACCTTTGTCAAGCTTAGTTTGGGTCTACTATCTTTTATGGGTAAGTCATAATAACCATGTACTGAAGAGTAGTAACTTGTCGTGGGGTGCCGGCAGTAGAATTTAGCCTCCTCTCATGCTCCGATGCAGTAAGAGCCTGCTACGGGATATTTCCGAAAGATGAGCAGCGTTTTTCCGTGTATCAATATCCTGTACAGCGCTCGACAACCCACCTGCCAAGAGTGGTGAGTATGGCAACTATACCTTATAGAGATCCATAAGGAAGGCCTGTGTTCAGTAGTTGACGTTTCACGGCTAAAATTATGAATGGTATGGTACTGCGCTCGCCAACCTTGGCAGGTGCCAAGGGTGGCGAGTGAGTGGTGAGTGTGGCAACAAACCAATCATGATCTCGGAGATTCATGGAGAGCCTTTGTCCACAAGTGGACGTGGAAAGCAGTCCTACGGCTGAGATGGTGAACTGATAAAGAAGACCACAGAATATGACATACCCGCCAAAAACTGTTCTGTTGTCAACTTATCAGTAATTTTATTTTACCAAAAAATTGGCAATAAAGATAAAGATAATTTATTTGCAAAAAACAAAATATGATTTATGTTGTGACACAACATGCTTGACCAGTATTGGTATGCAAAAAATGTCGAGAGAATGGCATGCTTAACTACCTACTATATATTTATTACAATCATATTCTTTAATTTATAATAATTATGTATTTATTTCAATTGCGCTTAATATGCAATGTTCAGGAAATAATAATATAATGGTCGTTATATATCATATTGTGTGTCTTCAATATCAGTTCCACTTCAATAACACACCACGACACACACAGTATATAACTTTTGCGATTTGTTAACATGTTATTTAGTTACAAAATTATGCAACTAAATGGGTAGTATGTTACTGTGCGTATTCTCCCGCAAACAAAAATGCTGAAACGTGTTCGCAATGTCAGGAAAATAATAATGGGGTACGCGTTGCCGTGGGGTGCCGGTAGTAGAATGTTGCCCTTCCTCTCTTGCCCGTGGATTCAATAGGAATCTGCCAAGGGCTATCAGCGGAAGTTGGCCAGCAGCGTCTTTCCGTGTATCAAATTATCCCGAACTGCGCTCGCCAACCCGCCTGCCAAGCGTGGTGAGTACGGCAAGAACCCCCCATGATCACATGGAGATCCATGAGGGAGGCCTACGTCCAGTAGTGTATCCTACGGCTGAGAAGATGACGCGATAAAATCCTGTAATTTTTATAGCTAAATAAATAAATAATGCTGGAAAAATCACACAGCATCATCTAGCCCCAAGCTAAGCAGAGCTTGTGTTATGGGTACTAGATGACTGATATACTCAATACATTATACTACATAGATAGATATTATTATATATAAAAAAACACCCAGAACACCCTGAACAAATATCTGCAGATCGTACAGACATTTGTCCCGAGGCGGGAATCGAACCCGCAACCCCTTGCGTCGCAGGCGGACCTTCGCCCGCTGCGCCACAGAGCTCGTAAATAAGACACAGCATAGTTGGTCGTGCTACTAAATAAGCTACAACCCAAGAACCTTTACCTCTTGTAGGATACCGGCCCTCAGGTCCTCAGGAAGTACATGCGGGTCGTCTGTTCCTCAGGTCAAGGAGTCCTTTGTTGTACACTTAACTTTGCATAATCGAATAGGTATTGATTCTCCTATGGTTATTTGGATCAAGCGATGACTTTCACATAATTATCTATACTAATATTATAAAGAGGTAAAGTTTGTGAGTTTGTAGGGGGTAATCTCTGGCTCTACTAACCGATTTTCAAAATTCTTTTGCTAATAGAAAACTACAGTATTTGTGAGTGTCATACATAGGCTATATTGTCGTGGGGTGCCGGCAGTAGAATGTTACCCCTCCTCTCATGCCCGTGGATGCAGTAAGAGCCTGCTAAGGGATACCTCCGGAAGATGAGCAGCAGAGTCTTTCCGTGTATCAACATCCCTTACTGCGCTCGCCAACCCGCCTGCCAAGCGTGGTGAGTATGGCAACTACCCGTCTTGGAGATCCATGAGGGAGGCCTGTACAGCAGTGGACTTTTTACGGCTGGAATGATGATGATGATGATGATAGGCTATAAATTACCGCCCAACGAAGTGGGCACCGGCCAGATCAGCTAGTTAGTAATTTATTGGTAATTGGAAAAATCTATCATCAGCATTTCAGCCGTAGAACGTCCACGGCTGGGCATAGACCTCATGGATCTCCATGTGATCATGGGGGGTTGTTGCCGTACTCACCACGCTTGGCAGGCGGGTTTGCGAGCGCAGTACGGGATGTTGATACACGGAAAGATTCTGCTGCGAAGTTTAAAAAATCGTCCAAGTGCGGGTCAGGACTCGCGCACGAAGGCCTTCGTACCATTACTCAATCAAAATCACATTTGTTGTATGGGAGCCATCCCTTATTATTTATTTTATTCTATTTTTAGTATGTATTGTTATAGCGAGCGGCATCTTAAATACATCATCTGTGAATGAAAATTTCAACTGTCTAGCTATCACGGTTCATGAGATACAGCCTGGTGACAGACAGACAGACAGACGGACGGAACCCTAAAAAGACTTTATTGCGATATGTTAACATTTTAGACAAATATCACTAGTATCAAAATAAATTCATTATTTTTCCGATATGACATCGTATCTGTTTACATATTTTCCTTTCATTTTCCGTGTTTGTTTCTGCCGTATCTAGCTGAGTGCTTTCATATTTTGTTAGGGAATTGGCTCCTTAAGAGATAAAGTACTTGTCTTATGAAGATGGGAGAAAAGCTTCGAGTTTTCTAAGCAATGCCAAGTTTCTGGTAAAATGAAATGCTTGACAAATTAATAGTTTTCTGCAGATTTTTGTGCCGATCTGGGTATTTTTCTATCATCATCATAATCTACTAAACACAGGCTTCCCTTATGGATGATGAGGTGTAGTTGCCATACTCACCACGCTTGGCAGGCGGGTTGGCGAGCGCGGTACGGGATGTTGATACACGGAAAGACGCTGCTGCCCATATTCCGGAGGTATCCCTTAGCAGGCTCTTACTATATACACGGGCATGAGAGGAGGGGTAACATTCTAGTGCCGGCACCCCACGGCAATGCATTTTTCTATGTAAGATAGTTGTTTATTAACAAACCCGAAAATGTGTTTAAGACGACCTCTGTGACGCAGCGGGCGAAGGTCCGCCTGCGATGCAAGACGTTGCGGGTTCGATTCCCTACTCGGGACAAATGTTTGTACGATCTGCAGATATTTCAGCAGTTCCGGGTGTTCTGGATGTTTTTTTTATGTATATTAAAAATTATCTATCCATGTAGTTTAATGTATTAAGTATATCATATCATAACACAAGCTCTGCTTAGCCAGGGGTGAGATGATGCTGTGTGAATTGTCCAACATTATTTATTTATTTGTTACATGCATTAAGCATCTGGTACCCATAACACAAATTCCGCTTACTTTTGGGTGCAGTGTGAAATATCCATTACAACCAGTTACAACCGTAGAACTGCTGTCCAAATCCAGCAGTGGACATGAACCTCCCTCATGGATCTCCAAGATTATGAGGAGTTTCTTGCCATACTCGCCGCGCAGGCGGGTTGGCGAGCGCAGTACAGGATGTAAATACACGGAAAGACGCTGCTCCGGCTGCCCATTTTCCGGAGTTATCCCTTCGCAGATTCTTACTGCATCCACAAGCGAGAAGAGGCAAAATTCTACTGCCGGCATCACACGGCAAAGCCGGCACCGCAAACATTATAATGTTTATTTACAAAAATAATGCATAAAGACGTATATGTTTCTATCAAGTTGGAACACTGATTTTGACATTAGGTCTAGATGCTACTTTATATGTACATATGTCTAGCACTATTTGCTTTTTTGAAAAAATGCTTATGCTAGGTGTTTGTTTCGGCCGTGGGGTGCCGGAAGTTGAATATGTTGCCCCTCCTCCCTTGCCCGTGGAAGTAGTAAAAATCTGCCAAATGATACCTCCGGAAGAAGGGCAGCCGCGACTTTCCGTCAGGGTGATTACGTATCTCGCAACAGATTTTGCAACAGGCAATTAACAGCAAAATTGCTGTCAAATGTCAATTCATTGCTGTTCTCTAATACAAAATTTACATTTGACAGCAATATTGCTGTCAATTGCCTGTTGCAAAACCTGTCGCGAGATACGTAATCACCCTGCCGGTGTCAACAACACATGTTGCGCTCTTTAACCCGCCTGTCAAGCGTGGCGAGTATTGCAACAAACTCCTCATGATCTTGTTGATCTATAAGGGAGGCCTATGTTCAACAGTGGGCGTGGACAACCATCCTAAGGGTGATATAATAAAAAAAAGGTATTTGGTTTCTATCAAGACAACACTGATTTAGTGTACATTTCCACATCAACACACAATACAACTAACACTAACGAAATAAATTGTATTATGCCCATTCAATTTGTAACATAAAGCTCATCGTAAAATTAAAAGGGTAGGCAGACATACCAAAAATCCTTCACTTCTTTTTAACCCTGCAACCCTATCGACATATTGTCAATACGCCAACAAAAGAATCGACATTAATTTGACATACCATTAAAATTATTGCTTTTAAAGTTGCCAGTAAGAAGCCACGCGGAAGATATTGCGAAACGACAACTGTCATTTTAAAATTTTATATTTCGAACGCCATTTTGTTTTGAAAATAAGTGCTCCGTCATTACTAATTTTTTTATACAAAATGGCGTTTGTGACTTTTTCCGTGGATGCCTGATATCTTTTCTAGAATATTTGTAGCTATTCTAAATTATTCTTTAAACATCTGCTAGTGAAAGTTCCGCCTTAATCGGTCCATGCGTTTCGAGAATTAGCCGGTACCAACAGAGAGAGCCAGATTGGCAAATATTCTAGCAATAAGGTTTTTGTAAATGGAACATAATAGTTCCTATACTTTCATTAATTTCGTAATAAAATCCATATCAGTAATTTTGACATTACAAACAAAAACTTTGATTTTATTTTGTTGTATGGAACGTGATCGATCGACAACTCAAATGAATTAATTAGAGGTTATATTAGCATAAATAGACGTTTATTTCTCACTGATTGATCGAAGCCGTAAAGTTTATTTTATTTTATTGATATAATTTAACGAGGCGGTAATGTTGACAGGCATTTTGCATAACACATTAAAAGTGAGATGACACGCGATTTCATTGAAAAATATGCTAATGATAGTAAATATTAATTTGTAACGGCTGATTTGTTAATAAGCCTTTTTTGCATAATCACAATCTTTTGTATTCTTTGCGAGAATCGCTGAGCTGTACCTTAATGTTAAGGGGATGACGTTTACTACTTTAGTGATATATCGATCGTTAAATGTAAACTTTTTAAATTGATAACTCTTTAGAAAAGTGTTAATGACTGCGCATCTGCGGTTCTAAATTCAAATTTTCGTAATTACTATAATCGGTTGCAATAAAACTATGTGAATAATTTTACGTCTCCATTTCCTTATAGACGTTTATATTCTTATTTGAAATTCAGTGATTGTCGCTTATTATTTAGAGCTTTTTTTTACTTTATTACCGCAATTACTTATTATTTCGCCAAAGCATTTTATTATCATACCACCCCGTAAATAAAACACTTTTTGATGGGTAGGATTTTATTTTTTTAATTATTATATTAGACAATTCCCACGGGTGAATACGTATTTTCTCAAAGGGTTAGGTGACAGTTTTAAAATCACGTCATGGATTCGTCACGTTAGGTCCTTCAAAGAGCATTGCGTCACTCCCTGACAGACAAATTGAAACGCGTAGAGAATCAAAACTCGTGCGAAAATTTTACAATTGTCATGCAGTTTTCAAAATTGAAATTGATTTCGTCTGGTTGCGGTGTTTATTTGATTCTTTATTAATTAATTTATGTCATAATTAAAATGTCACTTGGAAACGTTCTATTGAGCTAGCATAAATAAAAAAAAATATGTACCTAACTTCATAATTTTATAATTAGGCACAATAAGTAAATACGACATATACTGTATCTCGTATAACGCTGCCAAAAACAATAACAAAGGTGATACCAGTAAAAAAAGATCATCCTTTGTAGAAGGTTACTTCGTCGTAGCTACGTTTTGCCATAAAAAAATCTAGGATTTTTTATTTTAGCCGAAACTTATCAAATTGTATATAAATTATGGTCTTGGAACATTTTTATTGCAATAATTTCGTTTCTTACAAAGAAAATAAAATAATTAATATTTTGTATGGGTAATTATTTTGTAACACTGGTCACTTTTTGGGGAAAGCTATCAAGGTGCATTGGTGCTGCACATTGGGTACAAATGTCATTCGTTTCCCGTGCCTCGTCCGTTCTGGAATCGAATGTTCTTTCTCTCGCCCCGCCGCCGCCGTCGCCGTTGTTGTCTTTGCTGTACTGTTTATTTGTTGATTTGTTACTCGTTAAAGTTATCTTGCTACATGAAGGTTTGCGCGAGGTGACACCACAGAAATGGGAAGACTGTATTACCCACACGATAAAAGTAGAAGAAGAAATGTTCAAACTAAATCATTTAATTGACACTGTATGTGATCGATTTGTAATAAATATCACTGAAACAGATTCTGAATCAGATGATGATAGCAGTTGTTCAGATATTATAGTATGTAAGTATCATACCCGAACAACTGCTGTCATCATCGGATATGGTTAAAAATAGTCTTTACGAATAAAAAAACAAAAAAATGTATTTGTTTGTTTTATTTATTTCTGAGGGCATGGATAAATAATTCTACGCCTTTGTTGGACTAGGATTTTAGTAATTTAAGCAGTGAAAATATAATTTAACTATTTCAATAATAAAAAATTGCAACTATTTCTTTGTTTTATTATGCTCCGAGGCTCTTATTGATAGGTACAAACATAGCATAGTGTAGGGTGGAACTATACTTGTAGTGATCCATAAAAAACAAGGTTATGCTCCACTGTCTTTTCAGTTTGACAGTAACATCAAGTGACATTACTTTGTTTACATTATTGGCAGCGTTTGAAAAAACAGACTATAATTAGTTTTACAAACCAAATATTTATTCTTAACAAGCATTTTATATTATAAGTTCAGGGTGATAATAACCTTTAGTTTTTAAAATATTAATGCATTTTTAGTTATGTATGACTTATCATCAAATTATTTGTGTGGTTTCCAGCCTCTTTGAGATCTCATCGTCGTCGTCTCAGCCGCAAGACATCCACTGCTGGACATATGCCTCCCTCATGAATCTCCAAGCATTGATCATGGGGTTGTTGCCACACTCGCCACGCTTGACATAGGATGTTCAACACCGAAGACTGCTGCGGCATCTTCCGGAGGCATGACTTGTATTATGGAACAAATACATTTTGTATTTGTATTTATTTTATAGATTTCAAAACTGAATGTGCAAATAAAAATCAAACTTTACCATCAAAGCCCAATACCATTCATAACTTTTAAATATGAAATAGAGTCCCCCCTAGCTGTGCTCAATGTGAGTGTTTATTTCATGGGTACGGAACCGTCTCCTAAATAATTGGAGATAGCGCGGGTATTCCTTACAATAACGCTTGTGAACGTACGCGATAAAAGCATAAGGTGGAAATGTCTTGGATTGAAAGCGGGTGGAGTTGTGTGGATAAGACACAAACAAATTAATTTTGGTTCAAAGTCAATTAGTGTTTCTTCAATAGAGCAAAAAGCTACATAGAATAGTAGAAATTAAAAACCAAATATATATGTATATATATAATGCTGGACGATTCACACAGCATCACCTAGCCCCAAGCTAACTAGAGCTTGTGTTATGAGTACTGGATGACTGATATACTTGCTGTGTGAATTGTCCAGCATTATTTATTTACTTAACACATATTTTTTTTTATTATACACATACAGAAAAACATCCAGAATCCCCTGAACAAATTTCTGCAGATCGTGCAGACATTTGTCCCGAGGCGGGAATCGAACCCGCAATTTCTTGCGTCGCAGGCGGGCCTTCGCCCGCTGCGCCACCAGAGGTCGTCAAGAATCACATTTAAATTAATTAAAGCACATAAGTGAATTTGTTCGCTTCGGTTTTTTTTTTCAAGTGAGTGAAAGAAGCGAATAAGAAACCTCGCTCTTTCACTTGACTTTCACTCTTTCACTCGGTTGAATCTTAATACCGCTATATTTTGTAAAACTTTGTAATGAGTTATAAAGTCGGGTAACTAAAGGTATTAATTTGTGGTAGGTACTTCTGGTAATTTTGTAAAGTTTCGAGTCAAATTTTTATTTACTAAAAGCTTTTCTGGACTGACTGGATCTGTAGACACGATCTAGTGAGACGTGAGAGTGATCCTTAATTTTTGTCTGTCTAATATTTTTTTATAAAATTTCCCGCGACATTGCGGTTTTTGGTGCCATCTAACGATTTAAATTTTTTGGTTTATCATACAAATCGTTTCATGAACGTGAACTTGAAACCAATCATCATCAACATTTCAGCCTTCAGACTCCATGAGGGTAGTTGCCTTACTCACCACATTTGGCAGGCGGGTTGGCGAGCGCAGTACGGCATGTAGATATTGATACACGGTAAGACGCTGCTGCCTATCTTCCAGAGGTATCCCTTAGCAGACTCTTACTGCATCCACGGGCATGAGATAAGGGGTAAGATTCTACTGCTGGCACCGACTGAAAATATTTCCTAAATATTAGTCGTATCCACTCTAACCTATCCCGCACTATTCACCAAAGGAAAACCTTCATCGCACTAAGAAAATATTGGATAGAGATTAGGCAATATACTTTTATTGGTTTTCCACTATATTTATCTAACGCTCCTTTCGGAAACGTAAACGAACTTATCTGCCACTTGAGAATAAATCTTTTTGTTTGTTAACACACTTTTTGTACGGTATGGGGGAAACCTTTTTAGTTTCACAAATATAAGGAGAGTATATTTTGTGATAATGTCAGCGAGCAATTTATTGGATGATTATTTTTCCTTTTGTGGTTTTGTTAAACTTTATTTGCGAAGACTTGGTGAACTATGATATATTTTGGTATAATGCAATACTGGCTCCGCTTCCTTATGCGATATATATGTTACCGGCCAAACCCGTTTTCAGGACAAACTAGTTTTGCCTAGGCTAAACTAGTACTACTAGTTAAACTGTTTTTATTTTTAAGCATATTAGATAAGAAATATTTTAAGCCTGTACAGAACTGGCAAAAAAGACTTTAACATTCATATATCAGTTTATAAACTATATGAACCCCAAAACTATATACAACCCATAAGAAACATACTGGTTGTAATGCAGTGGGCCGAAGGGAGCTTAACAGCAATGTAAGCCGAATAGACCGCAAGATAATTCCAAAAGCAAAATTCAAAATAATAATTCATAAACACAATAAAATAATAACAATTCGGAAGCGAGCGAGTCCAGCGATCTCGTAAAATTTTACGATAACGCCACATGCACGTGTAGGACATAGGACTTTTGTGGGGTCCTATAGACGTCATATTTATGACGTTTTATGACGTGGACAATAACATTGATGTGACATGCCAGTTGATGGTCGCTGTTCATTTTGAAGAGTAGTGATGGGACTGTATCGAGAATAGTTCTCCGTATAATTTAGATACGATAAATAGTTACCCTACATAATTTTAATACCATAGCATTTAAAATATTTAATAAAGGTTAATAATGAACCATAAAAAAGTAAGGCCTTTGCATCTATAATAGATGATTTATACAGCGTCAGCAACTGGTAATCATGCTGTACGGGACGCTGCAGTGCCTGGGACATTGTTAGATGGATTAGGCTTGCCCAGCACCTATACCATCCTCTCAGCTTAGTCAGCTATTATTCAGAGGAAAGAACAGGTCAATACGTCTAAAGCTAACTAAGCCGCGGGTTTCCTCACGATGTTTCCTTCACCGTTAGAGCTAGTGTTAAGTGTGCACATACATTTTTCAAGAAATAAAAATCCATAAATCAGTCATGATAATAAGGATAATATATATTTTTATTGAATATTCAACATTCTTTAGGAGTTTACATAAAACTTAACCTAATTAAAAGCACGATGGTAATAGCAGCCATACAATCTGAAATTTTGTATATTCACGATAGTTCAAATGAAAACCTTTATTAAAACCTTTATTAAAAATAACAATTCATAAACACAATAAAATAATACCAATTCTGAAATAAATGTATTTTATTTAATTAGTTTGACACTCTTTGATAATGGGATATGTATATGTACGTGTACTTCCTATATGTATTCTTATTCCTTTGTTTATGTTTATTAATACGTTAAGTTGTTAGTATTTTAGTAAGAGTTCAAAAGAACTGTTGTACATAAGATTATTTTGCTTTTATCTGTAGAAACCTTTCACTAGCCTCTAGTTATTATACAGCGTGTCCCGTAATTGGGGTACTAAGCCGAAAGGGGGGTTTTCTACCCCCTCTGGCAAACAACGTTTGTTCTACGACTTTCTTGATTTTCAAGTTTTTCAGTGATAAGATAACGTTCAAAGTTTATACCAATTTCATAAGAGTGACAACCCTGCTCTCAGCTGTTACGGGCAATGACCTATTGACCGCCGGGGATTCCCGCGGCGCGCCCGCAACGCGCTTGTGCGTATATTGAGTGTGGGTAGGTGCGTGGTGTGCGTAGGCGCGTAGGTATGTATTACGGACACACGTCTGTTATACATTAGGGTTGACAGCGACTTGGAAAACTTTAATTTTGTATGGAAACCTGAAAATACGTTTTTCTGAAATCTTTCTTCGCCTTTGCATTCCTTTAGTGGGGGGTAATTTGCAGCTCCTGGCTTCATACCCCAGTTACGGGACACCTTGTATTGTAGTTACCTTTAAGACTTGTACTATGTTGGTTCTCCTAAAATAAATTAAATAAAAAATCATCATCATCATTTCAGCCGCATTGCCATACTCACCACGCGTGGTAGGCGGGTTGGCGAGCGCAGTACGGGATGTTGATACACGGAAAGACGCTTCCGGAGCTGTCCTTTAGCAGGCTCTTACTGCATCCACGGGCATGAGAGAGGGGTAACATTCTACTGCCGGTACCTCATGGCTAGCTGTTGGTTATCCTAAAATTTTAAAATAAATAAAATAATAAAATTAATATCGATAAAGCATTACATCGATATCGATAGTTAAGTAGATAAAGAGAAGCACATCCATATAATCAAGTGTCGATCCGCGATCGCGGGCGCACTTATTGTTTATTGCTAATAAATATGTCTGTCTCCCTTACACTCAAATTAATTCGGGAGTGTGTCCTTTTCATTTAACTATCATTTGCAGAATTTGGATTCCCACGAAATTCCTATTATGATGACTAATAAAACTGTGAAAATAAATACTCTTAGTCATATCATCATCATTTCAGTCATGGGACGTCCACTGTTGGACATAGGCCTCCCTCATGGACCTCCAAATATTGCGGCTGGAAGCGTCATGCAACCACCGCCAACCTGCATAGAATATAATTCCAGGTCGTCCGTTTATCTTGTTGGTGGACGTCCTACGCTGCGCTTGCTAGCCTCCACTCGAGATCTTTTCAGCCCCATCGGCCATCTGTTCTTCGAACTACATGGCCAGTCTCATCATTTCAGCCATAAAACGCCCACTACTGAACACAAGCCTCCCTCATGGATCTTCATGAGGGGTAGTTGCCATACCACGCTTGGCAGGCGGGTTGGCGAGCGCAGTACGGGATGTTGATACACGGAAATACGATGCTGCCCATCTTCCGGAGGTATCCCTTAGCAGGCTCTTACTGCATCCATGGGCATGAGAGGAGGGGTAACATTCTATAGCCGGCAACCCAAGGTCGTCTCACCCTGGCCAGTCTCACTCTAGCATACAATACAATAGCAGATACAATACAATACAAAATAATTTAGATTAGATATCGAAAGATACGATAAATACTACATAATTAGTAACAAAATTATATCAATTTAATTTCCATAGCATTTAAAATATTTAATAAAGGTTAATAATGAACCATAAATTAGTAATGATAATAAGGATAATATTTATTTTTATTGAATATTCAACATTCTCTAGGAATTGACATAAAACTTAACATAATTAAAAGCACGATGGTAATAGCGGCCATACAAACTTAAATTTTGTATATTCACGATAGTTTAAATGAAAACCTTTATTAAAAATAACAATTCATAAATACAATAAAATAATACCAAATCTGAAATAAATGTATTTTTATTTATTTATTTAGTTTGACATTCTTCGATAATAAATGGGATATACGTGTACGTCCTATGTGTATTCTTATTCCTGTTTCTGTTTATTAATACGTTAAGTTGTTAGTATTTTAGTAAGAGTTCAAAAGAACTGTTGTACATAAGATTATTTTGCTTTTATCTGAAGAAACCTTTCACTAGCCTCTAGTTATTATATTGTAGTTACCTTTAAGACTTGTACTATGTTGGTTCTCCTAAAATAAATTAAATAAAAAATCATCATCATCATTTCAGCCGCATTGCCATACTCACCACGCTTGGCAGGCGGGTTGGTGAGCGCAGTACGGGATGTTGATACACGGAAAGACGCTTCCGGAGCTGTCCTTTAGTAGGCTCTTACTGCATCCACGGGCATGAGAGAGGGGTAACATTCTACTGCCGGTACCTCATGGCTAGCTGTTGGTTGGCTAGCATAATTAGTCTTGCATAATTTTAGTGTATTCATACGTTATTAAATACATCTATAATACATTTCAAGGAAATTAAAAACCTCATTAAAAATTTACGATTCCGGTGGGATTCGAACCCACGTCCGTCAAATCGATCTGTTTTACTTAAGTGTGGTTAAACACCATAAAAATTACAAATACAGTGGGGATTCAGGCTTTTATATTATAATTAAGTAACTTTTTTTTTTTAATAAATAAAAGATTTCAAATTTAAAAATTTTAATAGCCATTCATAATGTTAAAAATATACTATGCAGAACCATTTTCAATAAAGTTACATGTGGAAGCTAGTCTCTCTATGTTTATAATTATTGCTTGTTAACTGTCACTCAGTTCACATAAATTTAATAAATGGTGAAACTAAAGAAAAACATAGGTACAAATCATGGAAACAAATAGTCATACAAACCACTGAAAAAGCCATGATTAACTAAACTTAATCCGGAATAGAAAATTATAACAAGCAAACTTACAAGGTACTTATACATATCTGAAATTGTTTGCCAATTCGCCCAAATGACCCTATAAAATGTTATTATCCCATCACCAACCATACTCCATACATTTCACGACAATGCTCATAATCTAATTACAGCTACTGTACCCATTCAATTACTGTGTTGACTGTGTATAAAGCTGTGGCTAATGTTACTGTGTTCTGTTCTGTGGATTTTTTTCTAATAGAACATGGTTCATCACTTTGATGAAGGAACGAAGTCAATTGTTTTTTATTTGCCCGCTTGCCAAGCGTGGTGAGTATGGCAACTACACCACATGTGTTTTAGTTTTACAACGTTGCATTGGCGCAAATTAAATTTTATTGTTTGGTATGACGGGAAAACATTTGTTAATGATTATGCTTGAATCCATAAACAGAATAGACTAGAAATTATGAAGATTAACTATGAATAAATTAATTTAACTCAAACTGTTTCCAAAATAAAGCCCTGCAGTGGGAACTGCGATCAAATAGTGTAGTGTAGTAAATCAAGTAGTGATTAATTACTATTGCATCTTTCAAAATAAACCCCTATTCGAAATAAACAGCACTCAAAATAAATCCAGCAACAATAAACTCCGTAATTAGGGTTCCGCAATAAAGATTCCCGCCAAAATACCGATGTAATGAAACTGTGTAATGTGACACGAGTATTTTTACGGGACCCCCGTCTTCTAATTTACTGATTATCTGTTTTCCTTAACAATGAGGAGGGGATAAATAAAATGCAATAAACTTATGTAATTTTTACAGATTAGACTTGATATTTGGTAAATAAACATACTCATCATCATCATCATCATCATTTCAGCCGTAGGACGTCCACTGCTGGACAAAGGCCTCCCTCATTGATCTCCAAGTACTGCGGTTGGAAGCCGTCTGCATCCACCGCCGACCAGCAGTTCTCACCAAGTCGTCTGCCCATCTTGTAGGTGGACGTCCTACGCTGCGCTTGCCGATCCGTGGCCTCCATTCGAGAACTTTGCGGCCCCATCGGCCATCTGTTCTGCGCGCTATATGGCCTGCCCATTGCCACTTCAACGTGCTAATCCGTTTGGCTATGTCGGTGACCCGAGTTCTTCTACGTATCTCCTCATTTCTGATTCGATCCCGTAGTGAAACCCCGAGCATAGCCCTCTCCATAGCTCGTTGAGCGACTCTGAGCTTGTTCAGAAGGCCAATAGTGAAGGACCACGTCTCGGTTCCATATGTCATCACTGGTAACACACACTGGTTGTAGACTTTCGTCTTAAGGCACTGAGGTATGTTGGACGAAAAGACGTTGCGAAGTTTCCCAAACGCTGCCCATCCGAGTTGGATTCGACGATTGACCTCTTTCTCGAAGTTGGACCTACCTAATTGGACTGTTTGTCCTAGGTATACGTACGCGTCGACAACTTCAAGAGCCGAGTTCTCAACCATAACTGGGGCAGGCACGACATGGACATTTGACATGATTTTCGTCTTGTCCATGTTCATTTTTAGGCCTACCCGCTGGGAGACTCGATTGAGGCCTTCGAGCATCGTGCTGAGCTCTTCCATCGACTTTGCCATGACCACAATATCGTCGGCAAATCGAAGGTGAGTGATGTATTCGCCGTTAATATTGATGCCCAGCCCTTTCCATTCCAGGAGCTTGAAGGCATCTTCCAAAGCGGTCGTAAACAGTTTCGGAGAGATTACGTCTCCCTGTCTTACGCCTCTTTTTAAGGGAATCGCCTTCGAGCTCTGTTCTTGTACTCGGACTGACATAGTGGCGTTTGTATACAAACACTTCAACACTTCGATGTACCGATAGTCAATTCGGCATCGTTGGAGAGACTCAAGCACCGCCCATGTTTCGATCGAATCGAAGGCTTTCTCATAGTCCACAAACGCGAGACATAGCGGCAAGTTATTTCGGAAACCGGCTTGTTCGGGAGGCTGGAAGTCATCAAACCTGCGTTCGAGACGGTTTGCGATGACCCTTGAAAACAGCTTATAAACATGGCTCAACAGCGAGATGGGTCTGTAATTCTTAAGTAAGGTTTTGTCACCTTTCTTGAAGAACAGAACCACCACGCCCTTGTTCCATGCTTTTGGCGTCGTACCTTCAAGCAAGGCGGAATTAAATAGCTTCTGAAGGACTTTAAGTACCGGTGATCCACCCGCTTTCAGAAGCTCTGAAGTGATTCCGTCCTCACCCGGCGCCTTGTCGTTCTTAAGCTGTTTCAAGGCCATCCTGATCTCGTACAGGCTGATGTCCGGGATATCCTCGGTATAATGTCGGGTCAGTTTAGCTCTTGGGTCGTTGGCCGCACTGCAAACAGGTTTCGTGACCGAATCGTATAGCCGTCCATAGAACCTTTCGACTTCCCTTAACACTTCTGCTTTACTTGACGTTATGCTGCCATCTTCCCTCTTCAGCTTCGTCATCTGGCTCTGCCCAATAGAACTATCTCTCGCGAACACTTTGGAGCCTTTATTCCGCTCTATCGTAGCTTTAATACTGGCTGTATTAAAGGTACGAATATCGTGCCGCAAGGATTTCCAAATTTGTCTATTGAGCTGCCTGTGTGACTGAGCATCATCGGGAGACTGCAGTCGCAAAGAACGTCGTTCAGCCATGAGGTTTAGGGTGTCATCAGAAAGTTTCGGTCTATTAGTACGGGGGGTCTTAAAGAACTGGGACCCCACCGTATGGACGGTTTCTACGAACCTGTTATTGATCTCGTCCACCGATGCATCTACTCCTAGACAGTCAAAGCGATTTGCGAGTTCGAGTTGAAAGCTCTCGAGGTTTTGGATATGTGCGCGAGTGGGTCGGAGCGTAGATTTCATCAAACGGGACCTTTCAAGTTTAACGTTTATATTCAATGTGCCCCTTACAATTCGGTGATCACTGCCGGTTTTCACCCTGTGAATCACAGAGACATCATTGAATATTCGTTTCTTGTTGGTCAGGATGAAATCAATCTCATTTCTCGTAGAACCATTGGGACTCATCCAGGTCCATTTCCTGTGAGGCGGCTTCTGGAAGAAAGAATTCATCATAAAGAGTCCTTCTTTCTCCAGAAAATCGGCCAGCCTCTGTCCCCTGGGGTTCCGTTGCCCATACCCAAATTGCCCCACTCTCAACTCATCATCGCTTCTCATGCCTAGCTTTGCATTGAAGTCCCCCATTACAACAGTGAAGTGAGTGTTGTTCGTATGTATGGCTCTACTGATGTCCTCATACATAGACTCTACTTCTTCATCTGGGTGTGACGAGGTCGGCGCATATACCTGAACGACCTTCAGCAAATATCGCTTAGATATTCTGAGTGTTAGGTACGCGACCCTGCTCGACACACTGTCGATGGTGACAATGTTGTTAATGAGTGACTTGTGAACGAGAAACCCGACACCACCTTGGGACTGTTGGTCGCCCTCCCGGTAGTATAGTAGGTTACCGGACTTAAGGGATATCGTGTCCTCGCCCTCTCTACGGACTTCTGATAGCCCCAAAATGTCCCAGTGTAATCTACTAATTTCTTCTTCCAGCTCAACAATCTTATCGTCTGTCCTCAAAGTGCGGATGTTGTGTGTTACCAGGGCCAGTGGTCGTCGTAGGGGTTGGTAGCCGATCGTCTCCCGGGGATTCTTAGCACCCCTAGCCCCGCCGTTACCGTGACTGCTACCGTAGCCAGGATTAGCGGGGCCGCCGGGGACTCGGGGCCTGGTTTTTTGTTGTGTTGTCATCATGAGGGGGTTGATGCCATACTCGCCACGCTTGGCAGGCGGGTTGGCGAGCGCAGTATGGGGTAGTGAAAAACCACGGAAAGATGCTGCTGCCCATCTTCCGGAGGTATCCCTTAGCAGATTCTTACTGCATCCATGGGTAAGAGAGGAGAAGCAACATTCTACTGCCGGCGCCCCACGGCAAACATACTAGTATGTAAGAATAAGAAACGTTTATTTTGTGTTACAAAATATAAAACAATAACACACACAATAACAAAATTAGTAATACTGGCAACAAAAATGGTCGCCACTCAGCTATTGTTACGGTGAGGCTGTGAGCCGTTACTGTAACGCTGGTCTTCCGTCCGTGACGCTAGCGTGCGCAAAGCAACATCTGAGACATACTAAGTATTATAAAAAAAAACAACAATAGAGCTTCAAATTATACATAAATGCAATGGCAAGACAAACAAACAAAAACATAATTATAAACAAAATGGATACAAGTCTTTAAAAACAAATTTAAACAAGAGTTTCTTTTACAAGAGTTGCTTTATTGCACACCTTAAACAAAACAAATTAATAAAAAAAGAGAAACACTAAACATAAAGTGACAATCGGCTGTCTTACCGCTAAAGAGCGATCTCTACCAGACAACCTTTCGATGGATTGGATTGTGGTAATGAGATGGGGTAAAATGGTGTGAAATTAAAAAAAAAGTAAATTAAAAAATACAATATAGAATATACATTATAATATATATAGATGTAATAATATAAAGCATGTTTTTACTAAATACTAATATATAAATATATATATGTATACAAATTATCTATTAATAACATATTATAGTAAACAACCACTGCATCCATCCAAAACCTCACTCATGCATAAAAGTCTCATGTGTATGGCACCTATAATCATTAACAAAACACGTGAAGAATACAGGGAAATAGGCATTCATTTATTTAAACAAAAATTAACAAAGTTATTGTATGAAAAATGCTAATAAAGTATTGACGAATTTCTAATAATGATAAACTTTAATTGTTTTTAATAAATATTTAATATTTTTTTAATATATTATAATAATTATAATAATAATTATAATAATAATTATAATAATGCTGGACAAATCACACAGCATCATCTAGCCCCAAGCTAAGCAGAGCTTGTGTTGTGGGTACTAGATGACTGATATACTTAATACATTATACTACATAGATAGATATTTTTATTATATATAGAAAAACACCCAGAACACCCTGAACAAATATCTGCAAAATATTGTCGAAATAATATTTCTAATTTAAGTTGTAGTATTATAAAAATCTTGGTTGTTTCTGTAATATCGGCATGCCTTTCTCTTAAAAACTTAGCGTACCGAATTCGGAAAGCATGTTGTGACCTTATGAAATATTAATCAACTCGCATGAAATATAAACACATGTTTTTGCTAACAAATGTCTTTATCGTTATCGTTATCTTTCACCTCGGTAGCAGTCCATATAGTTGTGTGATTCCAATGGGGCCTGACTCAGCATTATGCGCAGGACGCCTACCCACAAGATTAAGTAATTCTTATTGGTATAATATTACTTATGTATAAATAATTAAAGTATCGAATAGTACCAAATTGTATATTACCAGAAGCATAGATTAACAAAACTGATAAAAATAACACAATTAATTAAGCGATTGTCACAGAAGTGACACATTGACGCCATATTCGATTGAAAAGATACGGAACCCTAGAATTGCGTGGAACCATTATCTGTGAGCCAATCAGGTTGGGAGGGAAATGGTAATTATAGCAATTTGTCGGTCCGATGGGTGCTTGTGTTTTATGAAAGAAATCAGTCGTATTTGTTTTTTTTTTTGGGTTTCGTTTACTTAACATTATTAGAGGGCTTGAAGGAAATAATTAATAATCGGGGTACTTTTAACTACGCCATTTCGCTTCTTACTTAAAAAAAATTAGAAAAAAGATTTTCTAAAGCGAACGTATAAAATTATGTGCTCTATTCAATTTAAATTCAATTTCTTTGTCTTGTCTTGTTTGGCTTAGCAGAATATTCTCAGTAAGGCTAATAATTCTTAAATGTTTCAACAAAAATGATAAAAATGATCTTGATAACATTAATTATGAGTACCTACCCTCCCTACCTAGTCCTACTACTCCCTCTGATGATAATGTCTCTATAATGACACGGTCACGGTTCTAAACCTATGTCTTATTATCTCTTGAACTATTTGTTTGTCCAAACCATATGCAACTAGCTGACCCGGCGAACTTTGTATCGCACCTATAACTTAGAATCCCCACTCCTCCGCCCCCCTCAAATTAAATTTTTAACATTATCATTATATGCTATATTAGTAAGAAACTGTTATCTTTAAGCGTTTTAAATGTCAAGTCGATAGCATCAGTAGTTCTCAAGATATCCATTTGTCACAGACAAACAGACAAAATTATACCATAAGGGTTCCTTTTTACCATTTAGGTCCGGAACCCTAAAAAGCTGTCTAATAGAAATGTCAGTCAATAGATTACGACACGGCCGCGGTTCCATACCTAGGTCGTATTATGTCCCTAGCCATTTGTCCAAATTAAATGCAGTAAAAGGGAAAAGTCTTTTGTTTTAAACACTTGAAACGATAAATTTACTTATTTTGATAAGAATCTTTAATTGTCGATAATTTGGCCAACAAAACATCACATAACGATTTAAATTATTAATTAAATATAAAAACTACATTTTGTAACTTTAATATAAAAGTTAGACATAGGCTGTCAATGACTTTTTTGTAGGCATTATCAACATCTAAAACTTTTCTTTAGAACTCTATCTAATATCTCTCATCATGAAGGCAGCGTTCGTGAGAAACTTTTGCGTTCGACCGCTTTTTCTCCGACTTACATTGCAAAGCAGACTACCACAAAAAAATCTTTTATTTTTAGGTTTTTTATATAGCCTATGACACTCACAAATAATGTAGCTTTCTATTAGTAAAATATTTTTTAAAATCGGTTCAGTAGATCCAGAGATTACCCGCTACAACCTTACAAACTCACAAACTTTACCTCTTTATAATATTAGTATAGATGTCCAGTTGCGCTCATATCAAATCAAATCAAATATATTTATTTAGGAACAAAAATAAAATATACATAGTGCAATAATAGAAACAAAGATGACTGCAGTAGTTTATAAATAAAACTGTGTCGCAGTCATCAGCGCCCCTCTCCGAAACAGAGGTTGGGGTGTTCCAGATACAATTAAAGAGAAAAAGAAAAAAATCAACACAACATATAAAGGATACTACTAAGCCTTAGCTTTTAAATTTTACGTACATTATGTGCGTAAAGAATTTTTATGTTATGCGCAATGTACTTGAATATGCATTACATTTGGCGTTTGTTCATGCGTTAAATTTAATTGCTCTACCAAATCCTGCTTACCACAATAAATAAATAAATAATGCTGGACAAATCACACAGCATCATCTAGCCCCAAGCTAAGCAGAGCTTGTGTTATGGGTACTAGATGACTGATATACCTAAAACATTATTCTACATAGATAGATATTTTTATTATATATAGAAAAACACCCAGAACACCCTGAACAATTATCTGCAGATCGTACAGACATTTGTCCCGATGATAAACCTTAGTGTATCCTTAATTTAGTGGATGGTTTACTTTACTATGAGTGCGATTGTAAATATTGGTCCTCATTGGTTTCTATTAAAACACCTAGAACAAAAAGGCAATTCTTAGTTATCCAATTCATTTAAATCACGCCACGTGTATTAGTTAGGCGATAATTTCATGACAAATCGACTATGACACGTCAAGGCACCTAATTTTGTGTAACGATAACATTTGGCCATATGCCACCATTTTGCTTTGTTTTACGAAATAAATTAGAGAAGGTGATGACGGTGATAACGGAAATAAGTTTGCACGTAAAGCCGGTACTCACTAGCGATCCGTTACCGTAACCATTATGTAAGTTACATAGTGTTTACCTAGGTGGTAAGCAAATCTGATGCGAGCGTATTTACGTGCGGCTGGCAGCAAGCCGACGGTAACAAGGTACATTTGCCTTCATTGCCCTATGCTGTCTTTAAATCAATTGGTTGCTTGGAAGAGATTGATTACAGCGATAAAGTCGCCTGTTGAATTGCCCGAAACTGTCAAATTGTGTTTCTGTTTGATGTTATACCTCGATATATTTTTTGTTACATGTGGTGATTAATAAAGTCTTTTTTAAACTTTCGCAATCACGACACATTATTAACACATATTTAACCGGGTATTTATCGCGTTATTTACCGGGACCACGATGGGTGCAATCCTGTCGAAACGTCGGGCAATAAAGGTAAATAATGCGATAAATACCCGGTTAATTATGTGTTGATTAATAAAGTGTTATCTATCTATCGACATACTGAGTTCTGCAACTGTAACATGGCATGTAACCGAAACTGTTACTATTACTGAAAACACACTACACGAGCGACTCACCGCTATTGGTTTGGGTATTTTAGGACAATGACCTAAATCTTTGTTTTCAGCAACATTTTTGTCATTGATGTCGGCTTTTTATAAGAACTGTTCATTAAAATTAACAGTACAATAAATTCTTGATCTGACGGAGCAACTGCAGTTTTGCAGTCGTATGTATTCGTTGTTGGTGGGTCGGAAGCGCCTGCAGGCATACACCAGCTAACCAGCGTCCTAAGCCCTTTCCCTATCATTAGGGAAAACACTATGCTAAGGAGTCCATCTTAGCATAATGTTTTCCCTTAAAAATGGACATATTCCGCACGTTTTTGCTTATTGTTGATTATTTAATGTTTTTCAATTGTTTTTTTATCTTCATAAAGTAAACACAAAAGCAAACTGGTCAATATCACGAATTAACACAAAACCGTAACCAAAATTAAAACTATAAACCAGAATGGCACAGTACAGCAAACAAGCAGTAAGTGTACACAGACACCCAGCGGACCACAATAAAGCAAAATAAAAAGGAGTTACGATCGCAGTCCCGGCATCTGGTCCTAATTCGTATTTACTTAATGTTTCGCGGGCGGTAATGAAGTTTCATTACTGTTTGCTGGGTTACTGTGGCACTGTTTATTGACATTGTAATTCATTAGGTATACGGGAACTGTTAGTATGTGGTTCATTACGTATATTTTAAATTTTGTTAGTGTTACTGATTGTAGCAGCCCAACTCATCCCATTGTTGGGGAAAAGCGTCCTTCCACTTCTTCCAGTCACTTCGATCCATAGCAAATACTTCCCATGTGTTATGGAACTAGTCGAGTTCATCACGCCACCGTGTACAGTGTCTGCCACCTTGCTGTATCAGTAACATTTCATTTATTTATTTGCGAGTAGATTCTCCTGGCCGCTTCGCATGCGGTGTACCCGGATAAAAAGTAGCTTATATGTTAATCCTGGTTAACATCTAACGTTTGTAAAGTTTCAGCACAATTCGTAGGGTAGTTTTTGCTTAAAGAGTTAATTCCCTGCTTTACATAAAATCCAACACCCCCAAAGACCTCCACGAACATCGACAGGGGACGAGGGGTGTGGCGAGAGCGATACCCTGGGACTCTAGGTGCTCGTGCCTCTTCCCCCTGTCTTACTATGTCAGTTTCAAAGCGAATAATAGCGGTTTGAAAATCGTCATGCCCGGTACCAAGTGAACCAGCATTATATAGACCTAACTAACTTCATAGAAATGAAAAATGCAATCAAAATTTTGTCTATTAATTTTAGTGTGGGTTTACACTTTAAATAAAAAATTGCTAACTAACTTCTTTACCTTATCCATTATAGAAACATAAAAAGAGGAAGCAAATCTTAAACAAACTTAAATCTGAGATCAATTCAAGCTAGTACATGATACGATAATTATAATTTTTAGCTTCATTCGCATACTAGACTATAATATAAAATACGATGCAAAAAGCTTAAAAGAAAAAGGAAAATACAAGAAACAATATCAAAATATATCCTGGAGAATACAGAATTACAATAAATGTGGTACACAATTTTAACATAAAATGTTTTACAGGTGAGGGGGATGTTAGAATTTAGATGCTCACAAAATAGGTAGTAGTAAGGCCTTTGCATCTATTATAGATGATTTATACAGCGTCAGCAACTGGCAATCATGCTGTACGGGACGCTGCAGTGCCTGGGACATTGTTAGATGGATTAGGCTTGCCCAGCACCTATACCATCCTCTCAGCTTAGTCAGCTATTATTCAGAGGAAAGAACAGGTCAATACGTCTGAAGCTAACTAAGCCGCGGGTTTCCTCACGATGTTTCCTTCACCGTTAAAGCTCGTGTTATGTGTGCACAAACATTTTTCGAGAAAGAAAAATCCATTGGTGCACGGCCGGTATCGAACCCACGACCTTCGGATTGAAAGTCGGGGGTAGATACCACTCGACCAACACGGTAAATACAAATAGGTATGCCTGTACAAAACAGGTATAGCTACTTTTCAATTGTTACGGGTGAATCCAACACGAAAACACGCTGTAGTTCCTTTTCACTTCTGATGATCATCGTGGAGGAGAATTGACCACGTTTAACCAGAATGGCATATCCGGACTGGATATTCCAATCTTGACCCTTAACGTCACGTTAGACGGAATCTTGATACAGGCACGGTGGTAGATATTCGAGCACTTGCTACAGCTAGCGCCATCTGTATGCGAAATAAACTTTCCACAGGTTCACACTTCGCTAGTTTAGGCATGATCAATATCTCATAATTTTATCAAAATATGTATAGATCTCTGTCTCTGTATTTCTCTGATAAATAACACATAAGATACCTTGCCAGTAATGCCACTCGATGATGTCGATAGATAGTATTTAAATCAAATTGCAACAATATTTAAGATGCAGGTGGGTTCATTAGATATATTTTCAGTATTTTTTTGTTATGGCAACAATATTAATGGTGGTTGATGGGTTCATTTAATTTCATTCATTCATCAAATTCTGAATGCAGGTAGAAAAATAAAAGTTGTGTGTATGCTCACGGTTTTTGGCTGTATCTTCTTGTTTTTGTGATTCTCAAACGTAAAAATCACTTGAGAGTGAACATCAGATAGTTAACCGAACACAAGTGCTTTACAACTTAACCACAGTTTGTATGTAACAGCAAACAGTAAGTAATTTATTAGGAACAAACAACAACAACCCTACCATCAGACTATCTGATACTGAATGATTAGTAAGATATTGCGATATTAGTGAAATTCCGATGTGGAACTATCGAGGTAGTTAGGAACTTACTAGATCTTGTCTTGACTGGATGTGTAGACAGGATCTACTATTAATTATTGTTAGTAGCAAACATTACGCATGCACTTCTTCACTAGCGGTTTCCACACTTAAAATTTTTAATATTTTAAGTCGTCAATTTCTGTGACTAAGAGCATCAACTATTCTATGACTAAGGTCCCTAAACTATTCATAGATAATAGACACATGCCTATTATCTATAAATAGTTTAGGGATTTAGGGGTGGGGCTTAGGTGTCATCATTGGCAGGGTATAAAAATCTAAATTATATTTATTCCGTCAGTTAGAAAATACCCTTCCGGGTCATGGCTGTCCGTATGACTGAATGTCCAAATGGTTCGAATGTGTAGGTGTCAAAATGTACAAAGTTTACATACTAAACAATAGACACGTATTTTTATTTTTTGCTTTCTCGAATTAATGAAACAATACTTAGATAAAGCAAGTTGAAGTTTTGGAATGGAGACTCGTGGCGTCATAGTTCTATACTGAGGCACGTCGACGCGTACCAGCGGGTGCATCATCACGCGACATTTCGATATAATGTTATCGCGGTTATTTTTGGATTAAGTTAAAAAAATTGTTAGTTAAAAAAAATCAATGAATTAATATTTTTTACCACAAGAAATGATTTAACAAGCTAAATAAACTTAGAAAAATAATAATAATCTGGATCAGCACCATAATTTAATGGTTTCGGACATACTTCCTGCTAGTGTCATCACTCATCATTTCAGATATAAAACGTCCACTACTGAACACAGGCCTCCCTCATCTCTCCACGAAGGGTAATTGCCATACTTACCACGCTTGGCAGGCGGGTTGGCGAGCGCAGTACGGGATGTTGATACAAGTAAATAGGCTGCTGCCCATCTTCCGGAAGTCTCCCTTAGCGGGATCTTACTGCACCCACGGGCATGAGAGGAGGGGTAACATTCTACTGCAGCACCCCACTAACAATTCAAATTTAGCCATCTAGCCTTTTATCTATGTATGTCCAATAGTTATCGATCGACAAACATAAGATTCCCAGAATTAACCATAGTCATCGGTTTCTCATAGAGTGTGCGGTCATTCATTTTCGTAGAACTTCTATTTGTCATCAAACCCTTGAAATGAGGCGTATAAGTGGATTTCACCCCTTCAACGGCCACTGGTCAGTTTGACAGGAGTTTATTGCATTATCCGTAGAATGATCTTTGTGAGAAATAGTCTCACCAGTTCGGATATTAAAGGATTAATAATGACACCTTCATCATCATTATTCACAGCCTGACTTCACCCACTGCTGGGTATAGGCCTTCTTTATTTTGTGCCATCTGCCACGATTACCTAATTAGATAATTTTTATAAATTAATAATACTACAATTTTCAAGAAAAAAACCGCAATGAATCTGTTGTTTTTGATGATAAGCAGGTATAAGTGAAAAGGTATTGCATTTAAAACACATTTTATTTACCAATGGTAATATAATATACTAGTGACACTCTCAATGGTAATATAATATACAAGTTCCCGTTCCCATGGGACTACGAAGATTAAATATAGCTTATATTACTTCTACTGCCGTGGGGTGCCGGCAGTAGAATGTTACCCCTCCTCTCCTACCCGTGGATGCAGTAAGAGCCTGCTAAGGGACACCTCCGGAAGATGGGCAGCAGCGTGTTTCCGTATATCACCATCCTATACTGCGCTCACCAACCCGCCTGCCAAGCGTGGTGAGTATGGCAACTACCCCTCATGGAGATCCATGAGGGAGGCCTGTGTTCATCAGTGGACGTTTTATGGCTGAAATGATGATTACTCAGGGATAATGTAGCATTTTAATAGTGATAGAATTTTTTTAAATTGGTCTTGTAGTTTTTGAGTTTATTCGTTACAAACATACAAAATACAACATACAAATATTTCCATGAGAGTAGAAATTTGAGGAGTTCCCTTGATTCCATATCATATCACCCTATTTAAACATATTTTCCAAATTGGTTTTTAAACGACGAAGTCCTGGAGACAAGAAAACCTTCTCTTTTTTTAAATCTGGTAATTTGTTGTTTTTACTTAGTAGTGTGTAATACCTAAATGCAAGAAAGAAGTCCTAAATAAAGTCAACTTCCTCCAATTCTTTTATCTACCCTTGCGTACTTATATCTAAGACTGAAGATTTGAATCTTACTTACTGATCCAACCTCTGCCTTTTAGCCGTGCTGTAAATACTGAATGTAGAGCGTAGAATGTACTTTTATGGAAACGCTTATTTAGTTCTAGATTCTGTAGAATTCATTCAGAGCATTTAAGGATTTGTGGAATTCTTTAGTTTTATATTTCATCGCTCTCAGAGTTTATTCACGATGTTTTCCGTCACCCTTAAAGCACGTTTAGTAATGTGCATAATATATATATTTGAAGAAAGAAAAATCTTTTGGTGAACGGCTGGTACCGAACCTACGACCTTCTGATTGAAGATCAGGGGTACATACCATTCTGCCAACACGGCTTGGCAACCAATAATCTGAATAATAATTTAATTAAGCTACCGTGTTCCACATACGGCAAGTTGACGATAGGATTAAAGTTGCGCAATTTGAGGCTGCCTGTGTCCTGTGTGCTGAGAGGTACCGGCAGCAGAATGTTGCCCTCCTCTCTTACCCAGTGAATGCAGCAAGAATCCGCTAAGGGATACCTCCGGAAGATGGGCAGCAGCGTCTTTCCGTGTATCAACATCCAGCTGCGCTCGCTAACCCGCCTGCCAAGCGTGGTGAGTATGAGAACAACCCCTCATGTTCAGTACAAGATCCATGAGGGCGGCCTATGCCCAGCAGTGGACGTCCTACAGCTGAGATGATGATGTGTTCACCAACCAGACTAAAAAGTTAATAAGGCCGCCTATCGTATTTCAAATTTTAGTTTTGTTATTTTCCTTCTAAGATATTATTTTTCATTTCTCATACTCGGAAAGTAGTGTTGTTTTGATCTGATTATTGGGTGGAAAATGCTGCTTCCCTCCATAGAGAGGGAAAAACTCATACAAATTATTTTCCACCTAAGGGCCGGAATGAACTTTAAAAATAGAACTGCTGTCAGCTATGAAGAGTTTTATGTAAATAAAAAACTAATTAAAAAAAATGCTGCGGCCATGTGACTTTCTAAACAGCCAGTGTGAACTTAGCGCAAACTTCTTTGAGCGGGATAAGCCGCAACAATTACGCGGTGAGTTCCATATTTAAAATTTAAAAAGTCGAAATAAATTGGCGGGATAGTACCTAATCTGTTATGTATCTGTGACGGAATTCAAAAAATAGGTCCTAATTTGACAATTAATTTTAAATTGTACTACTAATATTATTATATATTATCAATAAATAGTTTATATAAACAAGTAGTTTTATTTTTCTCATATTCGTAATGAAAAGTAGAGTGTTTAACACGGGTAAAAGAATCAATTCCTACTCGGACTATAGCCGCCCTCTAAATACCTCCGGAATTGATTCTTTCGACCCTCGGTTAACAATCTACTATTGTTTTAGTATTAAGTACAATTACGAGTTATCTTTCTAATATGTATCTTATAAAAATGTAAATAAATAATGCTGGACATGTCTCCAGCACCATCATGTCCTAAAGTAAGCAGAGCTTGTGTTATAGGAGCCACATGACTGATATTGATTGATTATCAATATCATCATTATCTACGTCCACTAGGTCTTCGATCTACAAATACTGATCATGAGGGAGTTGTTGCCAACGGAATGTTGATCGTCCGGAGCTATTCCTTGGCAGATTCTTAATCCACGAGCAAGAGAGCAGGGGCAACATTCTACTGCTGTTCGATAATAATTTTATCGTTTTGGATAATGAATGAAAGAAAAAATTAACTAAATTAATTATCACAGAATCAAGTTTTCGTTTAGTCTGTTAAATTGCATGGAAGCTTCGGAAATGTTTTATTTACTCAAACAAGATTAAGAGTAATGTATGTTGCTACATACATATATATATTTTTTAAATATGGATAAAAATTAAATACAATTTTGCTTACCGAAGAAGTTCCAAAGCTTTTTGTAAAAACTTTTTGCAATTTCATTTTGCAAAAACGGGAACTAATCCCGTAGTATTGTAACGTCGAAGATCATTCCGACACGTTTAGATGTTTCAAGAAAATCATCATAATGGGATTAAATGCCCGTCCGCGCGTAGGCCGACACGACAATACTACGTGAGTAATTCCCGTTTTTTTACAAAATGAATAGAATATTCTCACGTTAATTTTGAAAGCTTTTAATTTATTTAATTCAAAGAAAGTTTACGAAACGCTTCCTTTAAATCATATTTTGTTATTGAGATAAGCCTGCGTAGTTAATCTGTTTTAATTTGTAATAACCTCATTTAATCGGAATTTAGTAACTGTCTGGTCAGTCACACCGGAGTCTAAATAAATTCGGCCTGGGAAACGTGTTTACAGATATTACTAATAACTATTAATAACCCTTGCAAATTCCATTTATAAAATCGAATAACACGTGAACTCGGTGTCAGAGTGACCAGCGGTCAGTAATCCGGTTGGAACGCCGTGTTCTATCTATTTAGTGTGGATTTTGTGGGAATTCGGATTATTTTGCACTCCCATACGGGTAGATGTTCGGGGCAAGAAGATTTAGAAATCGGTCGCCATCATTATCAACAGACCGAAAATTATTATCGAATAGGATCAGTTGCCGAAGGTATCAACAGTTTGACCACAAATCATAGGTCTTTATCAAGGTAATTTTGACTGGCTCAGTTGGCCTAATAGCTGATTGAGACGCTGGAGGTAGCGGGTTCAAATACCGCTTTGGGACAAATATTTGTGTTTGTTCTTTGGATATTTAGAAAAATACCCATATATGGGACGATCTGGGTATTTTTCGATGTATGATAAGTAAGTATTTAGGCAATAAATATGAATAATATATGTTCTATCAATGGGGGAGGATTGAGCCGTCAAGAAAGTGTACCAGGAAATACCATCGGGGCGTAGACAATTCGGCAGCCCCCGGTACCGCTGGATTGACGAGCTGGAAACGGATCTGCGAGAACTCGATGCTGCTAACTGGAGAGAACTAGCGCAAAACAGTGAAGCCTGGAGAAGTCTTGTATCGGAGGCCAAGATCCACTTTGGGTCGCTGAGCCAGAGGAGTAAGTAATATTATATCAATCCTCTGGTTTCCATAGAACAAGCTTTGCTAATTTGGGACTAGATGATGTTGCGTGTTTATTTATTTATTACCAGCGTTTTTTATTTATTATAATATATTATATATATTTAATTATTTAAGTAAGTACAATGGGCAATGACAATGGGCAGGCCATATAGCGCGCAGAATAGATGGCTGATGGGGCCGCAAAGTTCTCGAATGGAGGCCATGGACCGGCAAGCGCAGCGTAGGACGTCCACCTACAAGATGGCAGACGACTTGGTAAGAACCGCAGGTCGGCGTTGGATGCAGGCCGCTTCCAACCGCAGTGTCTGGAGATCAATGAAGGAGGCCTTTGTCCAGCAGTGGACGTCCTACGGCTGATATGATGATGATGAAGTAAGTATATGATGATTATTCATTATACAGAGATAGGTAATATTATATAGGGTCTGACTGAAAACCAGCACTCCCTAGCATTCCTTTTGTGTGGGAGCATAATGCTAGTAACGTGGTTGTTCACTATTTAAATTATAATTATTTTGCTTTGATCCGCTGAGTGAGCCATCTTTTTGCCACTTTTTTAAATATTGAACTGCGTAGAGGACTCCAAGATTAAAATGATATTAGGAAATAGATTTAAATTAGAAATAAATCCTAAATAAGTCCAAACTTTTATTATAGTTGTGTTTTAGTTTTGTGTGTATCTAAGAAATATCTTTCTTTCTTACTTTCTTTATATTTATTCGAATCACGCATCTTTCTCCGGTCTCCAAAACTTGCCATATAGTCTTCAGGCGTCCTAATAGTTTCGCAAGCATCTTCCACTCAATAAACAACAACAAACATTTTTTTTTAATAAAACCTGACAGTTACGCTTAATCCCCGCAGGCTCGTAAATGTTTACGAGCGCGACTAGTTGTGGTCCTACTAGTGACAACATGTAGGACACTGGCATATTGAGCGCAAAAAATAAGGATATCGAGCTAATAATTATCATCATCTCAACCATAGATCGCCCGCTGCTGGACTTAGGCCTCCCTCTTGGATCTCTAAGCTGTTGGATGCTTTCCAGGCGGGTTGGCGAGCGCAGTACGGAATGTTGATACACGGAAAGACGATGCTGCTCATCTTACCCTCCCTTGGCAGTATCCCTTGGCAGGTTCTTACTACATTCGTGCAAGAGAAGGCATCATGCTGCCGGAACACCACAGCATCTCAACTTAAGCGCAAAAACAAGACATTGACCAAATAAGATAAGATAATTTAGTATTCTTTAGTAGTTAGTTGTCCTACTAGTGACAACGAGAAAGGCACTAGATAATTAGGCGCAAAAAATAATGACGGCAAATAATATTAGGCAATTTGCTACTTGGATTCCTAAAAAAGGAATTTAGTATTTTTAATACTTGTGGTCCTATTAGTGACAACGAGAAGGCACTGTCTTAGCGCAAATAATAAGAACTTTGACCAAATAATAACAGGCCATACGCGATTCAGATTCCTATCAACTATATTTAGTAATCTAGTTGTGGTCCTACTAGTGACAATGAGAAGGGCAATGGCGATACCTCACAATGGAGCAAATAAAATCATCCTTATCTTACATGCCGTTACCTTGTCGTGCAAAGTTACAACCTATTAGGACTATTCGTTTCTTACAATAAAAAAAGGCCCAAGGAGAGACTGACTTAACTTTAAAACTTAGTAATTTGGTAATCTCGTACTTTCTTTAATTGTGCTGAACAGCTTTGTAATTCCGTAAAATATGAAACTATTTATTTTTTGCTTTTAATCATTTGTTTTTCTTATAACTAACGTTTTTTAGCCGTGGGGTGCCGGAGTAGAAGAATGTTACCCCTCCTTTCATAACCGTGGATGCTAAGAGCCTGCTAAGGGATTCCTCCGAAAGATGGGCAGCAGCATCTTTCCGTGTATCGACACCCCGTACTGCGCTCGCCAACCCGCCTACCAAGCGTGGTGAGTAATCTACCCTTCATGGAGAGCCATGAGGGAGGCCTGTGTTCAGTAGTGGACGTTTTACGGCTGAAATTATGAAACCTTGTTATACGTTAAAAATACCAGTGTGCCACAACTTAACTATCTTCCTCAATACACACTCACCAATACTGGCACTTATTGTATTTTGTATTATTTGCCCACTTTACGAGTTCCTTCATATTTTCGAGTCCAAACTACTTAAAACTTTATGTGCGCGCTTTCCACTCCAATAATGTGTGTGGGTTTTATTGTCGGCATACTTCCCTTTAGCTGTTTAATTGGATGAAGTGAAAATGCTTGCTATAAAGTCTATTCAATACTTAGGAGTTGCCGGAATCTTGGTTCCACTATCTAGGTACCTACCTGGGAGTTCATCTCCGCTGCTGCTAGGTTGTGGCAAAGTACCTAATAACTGTTTTAACGACGCGCCGCCCGGCCTGCGATTTTTCTCAGAAAGATCAGTGAAGAACAAGGTTGAAGGAAAGTTACATAATATAAACATAGCACATTTAAATTGATACATAATTGACACATGGTTGAATTCGTTCGTATCAAAACTTTTTTGAGGAAAAGAAGCGAAGAAATCTCTCTCTTTTATTCCATTCTCAAAATAATTAATCGTTTTCACTCACAGCTTTGAGTGGCTTTGAGTCATTCAGCATGAGAATCCTATAATATCAAGAAAGCTCGCTTATTTAGTATCGGTATACCAAATGAGCGAGCTATCTCATTTCGCGTGGAAACAAGACGGCGCGGTCTCATTAAGGTAAGAGCGTATCTAACGATTGAAATCTTTGCATCTCCTATGTCCAAACACAACAGCACAAAATGCTTATAAACTATGAGAATCCTACAAAATCTGTCATCACACCATACATCAAGACTAAGTACACTTACAATCACACAGTTTAAAGCCATTATCCGATTCTATGTTTTGACAGACCATTAAACATTGACATTCGATCCTTGACAATTTACAATTGTCATTGACTGGTATTGACAGATGTCATTATGCAGTTGATGTCATTTTTACAATGCGAAACGATGTTCAAATGGAGTTTGATGTCACAATAAATGATGATTCAACTAAACAGTGGGAATTTAAACTACTTATAGCTTTTTTGTCCCTTGATCATCATCATTTCAGCCGTTGCAGGACGTCCACTGCTGGACATAAATGCCTAATGGACCTCTAGGTATTGCGGCTAGATAAGCAATCTGCATCCACCGCCAGACCTTACCAGGTCGTCCGCCTATCTCTCTTTCTTTGTTTTGTATCTTGAAACATTTATTTTACAAAATGGAAAAACACTGTAAAAAATTGAGTTGAAATCAATTAAAATGCCGTGCCATGAAATAGCCGTGGGGCGCCAGCACTAGCATGTTGCCTATCCTCTCTTACCCGTGGATGCAATAAAAATCAGCGTCTTTCCGTGTATCAACATCCCGTACTGTGCTCGCCATCTCGCCTGCCAAGCGTGGTGAATATGGCAACTACCCCTCACGGAAATCCATGAGGGAGGCCTATGTTCAGTAGTGGACGTTTTATAGCTGATATGATGATTCCATAGATAATGAAAATTAAAACCCACATCACGTCAGAATGTCATGTAACTGTCACTGAACTAGAAAATGGGAAGATCAAATCATCAGTTAATTAATTAACACAAATTAATTAAACCCTTCTGCTACCAGATGATTACGGGTTTGATAAACCACATACAGGTTAAATTAATTGAACGATGTTGGTAATTTGATAAATTAACAAATTTTAATTGAGGATTAGCCGTGGGGCGCCTGCAGTAGAATGTTGCCCCTCCTCTCATGCCCGTGGATGCAGTAAGAGCCTGCAAAGGGATACCTCCGAAAGATGGTCAGCAGCGTCTTTCCATAATTATATCGACATCACGTACTGCGCTCGCCAACCCGCCTGCCAAGCGTGGTGAGTATGGCAACTACCCCTCATGGAGACCCATAAGGGAGGCCTTTGTTCATTAGTGGACGTTTTATGGCTGAAATGATGATGATGAATTGAGGATTTACTTTAGCAATTTCTATTAAGGTCACAATATGGACGAGCTCTCTCTGTGGCGCAGCGGGCGAAGGTCCGCCTGCGACGCAAGGGGTTGCGGGTTCGATTCCCGCCTCGGGACAAATGTCTGTACGATCTGCAGATATTTGTTCAGGGTGTTCTGGGTGTTTTTCTATATATAATAAAAAAAATATCTATCTATGTAGTATAATGTATTAAGTATATCAGTCATCTAGTACCCATAACACAAGCTCTGCTTAGCTTGGGGCTAGATGATGCTGTGTGATTTGTCCAGCATTATTTTTTTTTTTTTTTATTTATTTATTTTATAATATTCCAAATTAGCCAATATTCGATTAAATTTTACACGATCAAATATCCTTGATTTTGGTCGGAAAAAATATATATTATAGTTGGATAAACGTTCTTGAATTTTACCGATTAAACGTTTTTTTAACGGTTTAAAACACGATATCTTTCACTTTACTTGATAATAATAAATTATGAAGGGAGGATAGTTTTTGCTCGTTTTGTGGTTGTACTTCAAGTGTTATTATAAATAAAATATAAATTTTATTTAAAATACCTAACACTTTTTTTTATTTATAATAACAATTTGATATAAATGTTATACTATCAAAAAACATCTGAGAAAATAGGCAGACGTTGGGAAAAATATTTAATTTAGTTTGCTGAAAACCAATAATTAAACTTTTTGAAACGATTTTTTATAGAATTTAAGTAGGCCGCGCCCGCGCGCAGACCTTCGAAAACCCGTAGCTGGAATAACCTGGCCTTAAGTTGGTACACCATATATACTTATTACTTTTAATATACTTATGTTTCTCGTCACCTCATTATAAATTACATTATGAAGATTCTCTTGAGATAATAATAACACTAATGCTTTTCACTAAATTGAAATTATAGCCTTAACTTTATGAATTCGGCTTTCCGCATGTGCCTAACTTATTTAACTAATGCCATTTAGTAGGCTGTAGGGAACTATTTTTGACGGTTTTTCTTTTAAATGAAAACGCTTCGTTATTTTGAGAATAGAATGAATGAGGGAGGCTTCTTCGCTTCTTTTCATCGAAAAAGTTTTGAAGCGAACGAATTCAACTATGTGTCAATTTAAATGTGTTATGTTTATATTTTGTCAATTTCCTATTCTATGTAATTATATAACTTTTTGCTCTATTAGATAAACACTAACTTCGATAATCAGTGATAAATATTACACCCATATTTGATAAACCTAGTTTTTCCAAGCATCTCTTCAAATAGGTTATTTGAAGGAAGCTATTTTGTATAATACAATATTACGCGTCTTTAAGAATACCCAATTAACAAATGGCCGCGTGAAATTCAAAATTGCGATATTGTCCGCATCGGCCTAAACGACCACACGTGGTCAGATTTACATTGTAACGACATCTTAGCCCGTGACGGCGTAAATTAAATGGACAGCGTAAATTGAGGACAGTTTTGAAACATCTCACTATAACCGCAATGTGTGATTTAATTTCTGTGACTACAATGTTGCGTTTATTATACGACGAGCTCTGTGGCGCAGCGGGCGAAGGTCCGCCTGCGACGCAAGGGGTTGCGGGTTCGATTCCCGCCTCGGGACAATGTCTGTACGATCTGCAGACATTTGTTCAGGGTGTTCTGGGTGTTTTTCTATATATAATAAAAATATCTATCTTTGTAGTATAATGTATTAAGTATATCAGTCATCTAGTACCCATAACACAAGCTTTGCTTAGCTTGGGGCTAGATGATGCTGTGTGATTTGTCCAGCATTATTTATTTATTTATTTATTATTATGGTGGCAGTGGTTTATTAGCCGGCTGAGACGCAGGAGGTTACGAGTTCAATTCTCGCCGCGGGACAAAATGTTTGAAAGCTTTCTTCGGTTATTTCAAAGTTTGGGTATTTTTCTATATAAATATATTTAAAAAAAATGTAATAAGGTGTTCTGTTCGTTAGCAAATTCAACAAGTTTTGCTTACTTGGGGACTAGTTCTATTATTTATTATTGCTGTAAGGGCGAATGTTTTGAGAACCTTTTTGACAACCTTATGATAATTTTCTCGTTGTTAAGTCTAGGAACTGTGTAGGTCTTATGTTTGTAAAGATCTCAAAAAAAAAATATTTAATTTGCTTGACAGACCGATTTTAATCACGGTGACTATGCAGAAATCATTGAAGTGTAAAGAAATAAATAATTAGTATTGTAGAGCTTTGCTAAAATTAAAAGAAGTTTGATCGTATTGATCTTAAAATTATGTTTCATTGGTTGAAATGATTTGTTACCAACACTATAATGTACGATGATACTTAAATGATCAATGTTCTTGCATTTATAGAATATATTTTAGATATTAAGTACTTTTTGTGTTTAACAATATACAAATATAATAAATATATATAAAATTTGCCGTGGGATGCCCGCAGTAAAATGTCTTGCCCGTAAATGCAGTAAGAATCTGCCAAGGGATGTCTCCGGAAGATGGGCAGCAGCGTCTTTCCGTGTATCAACATCCCGTACTGCGCTCGCCAACCCGTCTGCCATGCGTGGTGAGTATGGCAACAAACCCCTCATGTTCTTGGAGATCCATGAGGGAGGCCTATGTCCAGCAGTGGACGTGGACAGTAAATAGTCTTATGGTGGAGATGATGATGATGATGATATAAAATTGTAAAGTTAACAAGAGATGTCACCACTAACACCTAAATCATGTGTGACCGGGTACAAATGACCCCGAAGTTCATGGACAATGTATTTTTAACATTTCACCGGGTTCAAGTGTAAATGTTATAAAATTCGCAACGCTACCCCAGACAAGGGGTCAAATTTGGAAAATTCACCCCATTTTGCTTTGGCCACTCAGTTTTGATATATTTATGTGTTTTCGCTAATCAGCGTTTAGATGTGGGGTGTTTAGTTTTGAAAGTCGTAAATAATTTTGAACACAGTTTTTTTTTCCAATCGATGCGATATGCTGACATAGAAAATGTCTAATCAGTAAGCGTTGCTATTGATTGGACTTACATGATTTTAAATTAAACAGTCTTGATTTCAGGCAAATACGTGTAAAATGAGAAAAAATAACGCAGAATCAATACGCAATATCAATATTAATGGTTATTCGTTAATAATAAAAAATAAATAATTAATAACAAAATCGAAGGGGTGTTACCAATATTTACCGTTCACCTTCAAATAAAAAAAAACACAAAGAACCAACCGTAATCACACCACAAACAATCGATTAAGAAAACTATAAGCACATTATCAATCACAAAAAAGAGAAATAGCAAAATAATGATAAATGGGTCCCTTATACCATAACACCATTGAAGGGGTTAGAGACAACTTTTTACGTTTCACCGGTTGAGGGGGATTTTTTTCGTAAATGTATTTTTTGGAAAGTATTATCGGAATTGGAGTGACCGTATAAACAAAATTACTATGTTAGCTATTATTGGATTATAATAGATGAATGGACGTTGAAAAGAGTTTTGTTATGTTATTTTGGTGTTTGGGTAAAGGGGAAAGTGTGTTCAATGAAAAGCATCATTATTATCATCATCCATAGTCTAAACACAATATACACGAATTCACGATGGTAGATCTTCATTTAATTTGTTATTGTTGTATTTATTCCTGTGTACAAAATACATTTAATAAGAAAAATGCATAAATATAGCCGTCGGGTGCCGGCAGTAGAATGTTACCCCTCCTCTCCTACCCGTGGATGCAGTATGAGCCTGTTAAGGGACACCTTCGGAAGATGGGCAGCAGCGTCTTTCCTTATATCAACATCCCATACTGCGCTCACCAATCCGCCTGCCAAGCGTGGTGAGTACGGCAACTACCCCTCATGGAGATCCATGAGGGAGGTCTTAGTTCAGTAGTGGACGTTTTACGGCTGAAATGATGATGATAAATATTTCAGCAGATAGTTGAGTGACTACTTATATATTTTTTTTGTAAATACTTACATATCACACGTATATACACACACAAATATCTGGCAGAAAAGTAAAAACATATTTTGTCCCGCAACGGTAATCGAACCCGCAACCTTCTGGGTCTCATTACCAAATTGCGTCGCTATTCAAAGGTAATAATAAAAATAAAAACAAATAATGCTGGACAATTCACACAGCATCATCTAGCTCCAAGCTAAGCAAAGCTTGAGTTATGGGTACTAGATGACTGATATGCTTAATACATTATACTACATAGATAGATATTTTTATTATATATAGAAAAACACCCAGAACAAATAAATAATGTGCGATACCAATAAATTACTTGAAAAATAAATAAATTATCGCTTTAGAAACTAACTATGGGTTGTGGCATGCAATATTTACCACGATTTCTTATGCCGTGGGGTGCCGGCAGTAGAATGTTACCCATCCTCTCATGCACCACTGCACGCAGTAAGAGGATAAGGGATGCCTCTAGAAAATGGGCAGCAGGATTCAAAACCCGATTCTGATGATGGAATCCATGAGAAATTAAATAATTGTAATAGTAGACCGTGGGGTGCCGGCACCGCCGTGGGGTGCCGGCAGTAGAATATTACCCCTCCTCTCATGCCCATGGATGCAGTAAGAGCCTGCCAAGGGATACTTCCGGATGATGGGCAGCAGCATCTTTCCGTGTGACAAAATCCCCTAATGTGCTCGCCAACCCGCCTGCCCAGCGTGGTGAGAATGGCAACTACCCCTCATGGAGATCCATGAGGGAGGCCTGTGTTCATCAGTGGACGTTTTATGGCTGAAATGATGAATAGTTGACATTGGAGTCCCTCAGGGATAGTTTCATTGTTGCTGTTTCATACCCTAAATTTATACTTGCGGTCAGGTTTTTTGTTTTACTTTATAATCGAGGAGAAATACTAAAATGTCATCAGGTCAACGATTGGATCGTTTGTTTTCTTGTTGGTTTGTAAATTCCTTTATTCCCAGGTATCTTCCAAACGCTTTCCCCCTCTCATGCCCGTGGATGCAGTAAGAGCCTGCCAAGGGATACCTCCGGATGATGGGCAGCAGCATCTTTCCGTGTAACAACATCCCGTTCTGCGCTCACCAACCCGCTTGCCAAGCGTGGTGAGTATGACAACTACCCCTCTTGGAGATCCATAAGGGAAGGCCTGTGTTCAGTAGTGGACGTTTTACGGCTGAAATGAACTTCCAAACAGCTAGATGGATTTCGACAATTAAGGTATTGTTAGATTTGTCTTAAAAGCCCAAGTGTCCTTAGATAAGGATTTTAAAAAAATGGCGGATCTTCGGCACCAAATTGAAAGAAGTTCAAAATTTTTTTTAACCAAACCTATCGAGTAGGTTATCAAAATAAAGAAAATTAAAAGGAGATTACAAAATTATACATTATATGCCGTGTTTTTAAATGTAATCAGAAATAATTACAACCTTTTACCATTTTAATTCAATCATTCGACTAAATTTGTAATCAATGCTCAAATAATCGTATTTTGGCTTCAAAACGGCCAAGTGTGGATCTTGCAGTTGGGTTTTTTTGTTTCACTTTATAACTTGTTTTAAAGAATTATCTAGTTTATCGGGAAACTCAAAAAGACTCAAATCATGGTAAATACTGCATGTAGTAACACACCGTCATCCCTGAAGGTAAATATAATTTCACAATTTTCAAATTCGCATTTCAATTCCCTAGTTTTCCATAAGAGCCTACCATTTCAAATCAGAGTGCGTAACAATTCACCAAATTTGAACCTCATAAAGTTAAATGGAGTGCATGGACCCTGAACATGTGTACTTTCAACTAATGGATTTAAAATTTATTGCAACACCACCCACTTTGCACCTTTTCTAAAACCGCCGAATTATCAACTTTATGTTTGAATGCACAGAGACTATTATTAGGAATAGGATTTTTGGGTTTAAAAAATACTGCAGCTTTTTTTTATTTATTGATACAGGGTGCAAAGGCTATTAATTGACTTTAGTCTGAGAATATATACTATTTTGAGTGGATGCGTACGTACACGTGGTATTTTGACTAATTAATATAATTTTATATATATAATTAAGTCTTAAAACTAGTCTGCGTTCGTGATGGCAACTTGGTGACGTCTGAAAACCAGCGTTGCGTACCGCTTACGAGTGGTAAGCAGCATTATGCTGAGACGTCTCCTTTTGGCTCACTCGTCAATAGGACCTTATCCACATAATTTGTAATATTGGTTTGCTTCTTCTTTTTGTTGTTTTATGTTGTTTGTTATTACATTTTTTGATTTTGTTGTTTACCTGTATGTCTTGTTTGCCAATAAATGTGTTTTCTTTCTACTCTCTTTCTTTATACTTACCTAAATAAATTATGTTCAAAGTTTTTATTTACATTTTTACGACTAGTGACGAGACAAGCTCCTTTTTGTTAAGCGGTCACCTTTACCGATAAAAACTGCAATGCCGCGGTGATCGCTTTCACGAAGCACGGTACCAAAGCTGCATTGCATTGCGCCCGTCATGCGTCATCTTGAGACATAGAGTTTCAAGGACTCATGTGCCATGTGTAATTTTACAGTAATAATAAGAAATAAATTATCAAAACATTAAATATACCAGATACTTTATGGTTATAATGCGATAATTAATTTCGTGCCGTGGGGTACCGGCAGTAGAATGTTACCCCTCCTCTCATACTTATGGATGCAGTAAGAGCCTGCTAAGGGATACCTCCGGAAGATGGGCAGCAGCGTCTTTCCGTATATCAACATCCCATACTGCGCTCGCCAACCCGCCTGCCAAGCGAGGTGAGTATGGCAACTACCCCTAATGGAGATCCATGAGGGAGGCCTTTGTTCTGTAGTGGACGTGTTACGGCTGTAATGATGACTTAATTTCGTATAATTAAATAAAAAAATAATGCTGAAAAATTCACACAGCATCATCTAGCCCCAAGATAAGCAGGGCTTGTGTTATGGGTAATAGATGACTGATATACTTAATAGATTATACTACTTAGATAGATTTTTTATATTATATATAGAAAAACATCCAAAACACCCTGAACTATCTGCAGACTCTAAATACATTTGTCCCGAGATGGGAATCGAACCCGCAACCTCATACGTCGCAGGTGGACCTTCGCCTGCTGCGCCACAGAGGTCGTCAGTTGATTCCATAAATACCTGGAAACATGTTTTTTTATATTTTTTATATTTAGTGTTAGATATTTTTCCCTTCTGATAATTTTATTTCACCAAATTTCACCTCTACACATTTAATTTTTTATTTAAGTACAAGAACTTGTAGTAACACCAACGCTGAACTTCCGTAAAATATCACAGAATTGAAAATCAGGTTCCACAAAAGCTTCGAATCATTTTGTACGAGAACGCGATCTATCTTTTCAGCATCTACATAATAGTTGTAAGGAGTCTCCGCAGATGGATTGGATTGGTGCAATCCATTTAGAATTGTATGTGAATGGATAATCATTTGGAAGAAATTGAAGTATGCTAGTGGAATCTTGTGTAGATGTGAAAAAGTAAGGATTCTTTCCGATTCTTCCCCACACTTGAAAAAAAAGTAGCTGTCGTTCCAGAATATTCCTGCTCAGTCACGAACGCGCAGATGAAGCCTAAATGCTCTTCTAACTGGTATCACTTAAATCTTTTCAGACAGAGAAGTTAGGCCAATTATGATTTGTTCCAGGCACTACAGCGTCCCATATTTTTTAAAGTCTTACTATCGTGGTAGGTACCTATAATATTGTAATTTTTTTTGCCTTTCTGAGCAGTTTAAGTTGGTCTCTTTCCGCACTAAACTAAAATAAGTATGTATTTGTTTGACGTTGTTCTAATTTTCACACCGTATTTGGCCTATGATGTTTACGTACTCACCCATGGACAACGCGGTTGATTGCGCTTATACTTTAGTACTATTTCTGTGCTTAATAAATACTTGAGTGTTACTGTTTGCTTCCCTAAATAAATAAAAATTTAATCAGCACACACGCTTTGTATGTTAACCATATCGTGTTATAACTTCAACATAAGTCATATTATATACTTATGTCCAACAGAGGACGTGTCAGTAGTCCTATGCTCAGATATGATGATGAGTCATATATAACAGGATGACCGTGTCCAAAACTTCTGTTTTTCATTATATATTGCTTATATCATGGTGTTCTGGATGTTTTTCTTTATATAATAAAACTATCTATTTAAGTAGTATAATGTATTAGGTATATCAGTCATCTAGTACCCATAAGCTCTGCTTAGCTTGGGGCTAGATGATGCTGTGTGATTTGTCCAGCATTATTTATTATTATTATATGATTTATATATTACTACGAAAATAGAAAAAAATAAAATAAACAGTTAACTACAGATCTTCTTCAAATCGACTCCAATAAAACGTATATCGACAGCTTTTCACATAATCTAACAATTTCCCGCAAGAAGCAGCCATCAAGCCATGTCGTAAACCAAGTGAGTACGTAACGTAACCCTTTCGGAAGTCGATAGATACTATCGTAAAACTTTACGATGGACTTCCTTCAAATTAATGCGATAGCGTATGCGCTCGGATTTATGAGCTGACATCCTGAAGGAGGAGTTCTGATTTGACAAGTTTTGGAGAGCTCGAGCGGGATCAAATGTTACGTACGAATAAAACCATCGAATCGAATGAAAACTCCTATATTTCAAACACAAATGCACCCATTGTCATCTAAAATTTCTCCCTTTTTTGACTATTATAAAGTAATTCAGAATTATTAAATGCACATTAAAAAATCATTTGTAATATTATCTATATTTATCTATATTAATAAAACGCTTTTTGCGTTTTATTAATATAGATAACCAGAATTACTTTATAATAGTCAAAAAAGGGAGAAATTTTAGATGACAATGGGTGCATTTGTGTTTGAAATATAGGAGTTTTCATTCGATTCGATGGTTTTATTCGTTTCCTGAATTACAGACTAACTGACGGATAACCACCGTCAAATTGAATGCATAAAAAAATTGAATCCACGCCACCACTGAAGTCCGGTAGACGCGGCGCTGCTGTTATAGAACTAAATACAGACCAGACTGTATTGTAGAGTTTAGTTCCCGCTTTGGTCGTAAAACTTCTGTAAGGCCTTCCACATCTAATATAAATGATTTTTACTGCATCAACAACTGGTATTAAAATGGTGTAGCATCTCGTAAGACGCTAGATTATTGTTGATGGATAGGCTTTCCCAGCACCTGTTCAATCCTCCCAGCATAGTGGACTATTAGAGGAATAAACAGGCCAACACATCTGAAGTTACCTAACCCGCAGGTTTCCACGATGTAAGTTGACTGACACCAAATATAACGAGACAAAAATAACTTGAATTCTCCCTGACGATAATTACATCGATTTTTCCGACATTAAAAAGTTGCAAAATACGTGAAAAATAATGATTTCTCGCAAGTTCGTTAAAAACCGCAGTACATGCATTTATCGGTGTTGCGAACGTTAGCTGATGCTGTTTTAATCAAGAGTTCCTCAAAGTTTTATCCTTTTTGATTGGAATTCAGCTCAGGAACGGTTGATATTTTGACCTTTAATATTAACGAGTGTTTTGACCCATACCTATCCAATTCAATATCAAAAGTACTGCGACAGTTTAAAATCACTAAAATGAGTTTGAGTTTAAATTGGCATTAGGTCTTTTCTAACCATTGTATAGGTAAAAATTTAAATAAATTAATACAAACAAGTTATACGTTAATGCAATGTGATACAAAATATTGTTGACGAAGGTAGCTGACACAGTTTCTTGTTTATAAAGAAACCTAAAAAAATATTGTTTTTGTAGTCTTTTAAAAGTGATTTTGCTTCTTTTACATTTTTTGTAAATCTAGCTTCTTCATACACATAATGGTTGTGTGAAACTGCCATTGAAATCATTAAAACTCATCATCATCTCCTCCTTCGGATATCCACTGCTGGACGTTGGTCTATTTTATGGATCTCCAAGTGATCATGAGGGGGCTGTTGCCATACTCACCACCCTATACTGGCGGGTGCGAGCGCAGTGCAGGATGTTGATACAGGGAAAGACGCTGCTGCCCATCTTGCAGAGATATCCACTGGCCGATTCTTACTGCATTCACGGGCAAGAAAGGAGCATTACTTATATTTACTTATATTTAGTTAATTTATCATTTTAATCATTTATTCATTCATATCTATGAACGTAGGAGGAGGTGTGAGTATGGCAGACCTATATTATAGACCTTAACAAACAATTCTACTCTACAATTCTACTATATTCTACTGCCGGCACCCAACAATGTTGAGATCCACAACCAAACTTCGTACCAGTATCAACATGACAATAGGCGAGACGCGGATGCGATCGCTGTTAACTTTTACAACCTTTAGCAAGGGAGAGGGTTGGACGAAACGCAATATTCAATTGTGACGTGGAATTTGTAGTAATGTGTAAGGGTTGGCGAAATATTTGTAAAAGTGCAAAATATACGCAAACATTTTTTGAATTTTGAGGATTTAAATTAAAATCACAATTAGAAGGTTATCTATTATTTTGTTTAGTACCTATATTTATACTATCGGCTTGGTTGAAGGTATGTGGTAACACCTTCAACCAAGCCTATAGGATAAAGGTAAATATTGAGTTACTAAGTTTGGCAAATACCCCTCATAATCAGTACTTGCAGATCTTTGAGGGAGGCCTATGTCCAGCAGTGGAAGTTTTACGACTGATATGTTGATGATGATGATGAAGTTTGCTTAATGGACACATACTCCTAGCTACGTGTTTTGGAAGAAAAAAGTATGTAGAAAGCACTTAAAAAATATCGGAGAAAAGTATTTTAAATTCAGAAACATTATGCTTATTTTAGATAAAGATAAGATAAAAATTGTTTATTTTGTCACAGAAATAACACAATATTATATTTTTAAAACTAATTAAATTTAGATTCTGTCTAATACCGTAATAATAATTTTAATGTTCGATTTTACATAAGAGACTTTCTGTCTGACGTTTTATAGTAAGTTTTTTTTTTAATCTTACCTCAGAACAGGCATTAGGTAACAATGTTTGCTCTGCTTTTTGGGGTCCACACAACACGTTATTATCTTAAATTCTCCGCTATCAGAAGTCAACTAGACACTCACTCTTTTCTTGCTCAAATTTTTTAACCCTTTACATAGCCGATCTTACTAGAATTTGTCATTACATTGTAATATCAACATGAAGCTTTGACTACACAGAGAAACCCATAATACATCTCACAAACAAAGCCAAACTAACATACAGTTTGGGTAGCGGAAGGCTAATCCGGTGATATTAGAGATAACTTCACACAGAAATTGACCTGGCGTCTGTCGGACGGAGATATAGGAAAGCAAGAAGCGTTTACAATAGACAAATCCTCAAACCGGATTCACCCGTTTAGTCTTGTACAATTTTTTTATTGCAGATAGACCTTTGTTTGAAAACAATCTCACCTGATAGTAAGCGACGATGATGGATCACCAAGGTCTAGAAGACACTCTTGAATTCACTCTTGAAGAGACCCGGGTTGTAGTTTTCGGGGAAAACAGAAGCCGGCAGCGAGTTCCAAACCTTAGCGGTGCGGATTTTTTTTTTAACAAATAAACCTTTTAGAAGATAACATTTTAAATATCTATAAATAACGGTAATGATTAGGTTATTACCTCTATTATGGCCATAACTTTACAATAACTATACAAACACGATGACTTTTTTAACTATGTGAAGAGAAAACTCCTGCAGTTTATACGAGGTGACTTTTATATTGTTTTTTTCTCTCGTTACTGTCCCACTGCTGGGCAAAGGCCTCCCTTTGCACTCAAACGCATTTTGCCATCTAATTCTGGGCATTACGCGTCACCTCCTAGCATTGCGTGGGCCCGACTCTGGTCCTTGCTTACAGATCGCTGGACATGCGGCAGACGTTTTTATAATTGCGAGTGTTTGACACTAGCATAGCTAATTGAATGTCGTTAGTAAGTTGCAAGTATGAATTGCCCTACTTTTCGGCTATACTACAGAAATCGTTAAATGTACGCTTGTAGAAATGATTAACACTTGAATGACCGTCGTCTTGCTTACGTTGTAAATATCTTGCTACGATGCTATGAAGCGTAGCGCTTTGTAGCAAGACGCGTAGTAGTTCTACGGGTTTTTTGGAGTCATTCTCATTTGTTCTTTACGCAGACTAATATTTTGTAGCCTATATAACTTAAAAGAAGCTATCAGTTATATTATAGGCCCTATAACAAATAGCTTCTCTTCATCGGTCTTCCTCTTATCAGATAGTTCTAGTAGCTTGTATAAATAGTTTAATTTAATAAGGATTTGGTCTCTTCATTTAACTTTACGTCACATACCTACATTAGCATATATGTATGTCAGGCTTGGATTATTATCACAGGCCCGGGGCGGTCTAATAAGAACGGCTGTTTGTGTTGAGGTAAACGGTAATATCAAATAAGTCAGTTTGAATTTCAGATAAGGACAGGGTGGAGACAATAAATAATTTAGTGGTGTTCAGGTTTGCTATAACATTTGGATGTAATATGAATCGAATCGATCTGAGTGTTATATCATATTATTAAAAGTGTTTATGTTATATTGTATCTTATTATGGTTACCTTATAATGTGCCAGTAATATTTGATATTTTATCTTTGTTGGTATCGTACAGATTTTTATTGGCAAGGTAAATTTTCACTCACTTAAAAACCTAGAAGAATGGCGTAAACTAGATATGGCCTAAACTATTTGGATATTCGCATTTTAAATGTCTATTCGTGAATGAATAGACATTGAAAAATCCAAATTATTTGTTCTTAAGTCGAAACTGTCCTCATCTACTCTCGTCTACGACGCTAAATATCTTCAATCATTCGCATTTTAAATGTATATTTATGAATGAATAGTCATTAAAAAATCCAAATTATTTGTTTTTTAAGTCGAAACTGCCCTCATCTACTCTCGTCCACGACGCTAAATATCTTCAATCATTCATATATACCACTACATCACCTTTCAACCCTTTCAGCTGTCAGAGAACCTTCCAACAACCCGTTCTCACTAATTGTTCTTCATTCAATTGAGCATTCATTGTCACCAAGGCACTATTCGTTCTGTAGGGTGTCCTCAAAGACAATATTTGGGAAGGACACACGTGGCTTGTGGGAAACTATGGAAGTGGATATGTACATTAATTTGGAGACACTTCAGATGGCGGGTCGAGTTGAAATGTTTGTATGGGTAATGGAACATAAGATGGAAGGTGGTGTCTATTAATTTAAATAGATTGAGGTCAATTTTGAGCTTAAGTTTCAATATAGTAGCGACATAAGTATATAATAATTACCATGTAGAGGGGCAATGTGGGCGATTTTAATGTTTCTATGCGACAAAAACTTGGTAAGGTAATTAATCGGAATAAAATATTTGTTGAGTGAAGACGATATTTACTAACTATATTGGTAAGACTATATTGGTAATTAAAACGTCCACCTGGACGTCCTACGGCGGAGATGATGATGATGACGAATCATCATAAAAGAAAACCCACTCATACTCTGTGTCCAACAAAATAATTGAGCTCTCAATACCCATTAATATCTCGATAATTCCCAGGGACCTGAAGAGTCTCACTAATGACCGGCCTCTTAGACCCCTGGACATCAAAACAAACACCGCGGTCACGTGGCCGACGGTAGTAACTACGAAATATGTCAATTATAATTAATGGGGAGCAAGATTATTGGTATCGTATTGTCCAGATTCCCGATTGAGGGCATGTGAGTGCGCATTGTTGGTTCGATTGTGTTGAGATTTGTTGGGGGTATTTTCGACCTTTGAAAGGATAATTTGAGGTACACGGGAGCTAAACCGTAACAACAAATATGAGAATAATAGGTACTTGCCTCTGTATGTCGCTACTTCACTTACTTATTTCGGAAAACGCTCAATCAATAGTGGTGTTACACATCATCATTTCAGCCGTAAAACGTCTGCTACTGAACACAGGCCTCTCTCATGGATCTCCATGAGGGGTAGTTACTATACTCACTACGCTTGGCAGGCGGGTTTGCGAGCGCAGTACGGGATGTTGATACACAGGAAGACGCTGCTGCCATCTTCCGGAGGTAACCCTTAGCAGGCTCTTACTGCATTCGCGGGCATGAGAGGAGGGGCAACATTCTACCACCGGCACCCCACGGCCCCCGGTTATACATAATGGCCCACAAAGCCTTGGCAGAAGATCCTATCATCATCTTTGATGTCAGTTTGCGTAGGCTCAAACATACATAAAAATAAATAAAATAAATAATACTGGACAATTCACACTGTATCATCTCTAGCCTTAAGCTAAGCAGAGTTTGTGTTATAGGTATTACGATAACTAATATACCATACAGTATACTATATAGATAGATATTTTTAATATATAGAGAAACATCCAGAATACCCTTAAAACTATCTGCAGATCGTACACATTTGTTCCGGGGCGAAGATATCCAAATTGTACTTTTCGGGGAATACTGACTCGAATTCCAGAACCGGAAAGGAAAGAACAGGAAAGATTCCGGAACCGGATTCCAGATTTTCGCAGTACGCATTAAAAATGTGGAATCGCCCTTCGCCCGCTGCCCAACAGAGGTCGTCGAGGAGATGCCTAACCCGTTATTTATCATCATTATCATTTCAGCCATAAAACGTCCACTGATGAACACAGGCCTCCCTCATGGATCTCCATGAGGGGTAGTTGCCATTCTCACCACGCTTGGCAGGCGAGTTGGTGAGCGCAGTATTGGGTGTTGATACACGGATAGACGCTGCTGCCCATCTTCCGGAGGTATCCCTTAGCAGGCTCTTACTGCATCCATGGGCATGAGAGGAGGGGTATCATTCTACTGCCGGCACCCCACGGCCTCCGTCATTTATGATAATTATTAATTAGATAGGTTGTTTATATTGTTTAGTCATATAGGTTAATCGATATCTAAGTGTTTTTGTAGGTTTAAAGTACATATATGCTGATTTAGTTTTGTTTAAACAAGTGTCCACTCTTATATTGAATACTACCTATATTTATCAGTGAATACATGTAATTGGCTTTCTGATGCTATCGATAATAATTATTACCATTTACTTTAAGCTGTTGGTTTTCCATATATTATAGAAGTAAATAAACATATTACATATAACAAGCTCTGCTTAGCTTGGGGCTAGATGATGCTGTGTGATTTGTCTAGAATGATTTATTTATTATTATTTATTATATTCATGCCGTATGTTTAAGCCGTGGGGCGCCGGCAGTAGAATGTTGCCCCTCCTCTCATGCCCGTGGATGCAGTAAGAGCCTGCTAAGGGATACTTCCGAAAGATGGCCAGCAGCGTCTTTCCATACAACAACATCCCATACTGCGCTCTCCAACTCGCCTGCCAAGCGTGGTGAGTATGGCAACTACCCCTCATGGAGACCCATGAGGGAGGCCTTAGTTAATTAGTGGACGTTTTATGGCTGAAATGATGATTATAATCATGACCATTCATGACCTGATGGTAACTTTTTACCTTGTCGTTGTAATGCTTCTAACCTCTGCAAAATCTCTCACAAAAACTGCTATAACCGCAAGCTATGTGTCCTGGTTATTTGCGGTTCGTATGGAAGGGCCCATATTGTTACAATTATTCCAATAGAACAACTTGCCTGCGGACACATCCCACATAAACGATTCTCCCATGAGTAATAGAATAACAATTTGGGCATACAAATATACAAACAAAGAATGTTTTGGATGTGTTTGTTGACAGAAATAAATGTTTAGGAATTAGGTAAGCCAATGTTTTTATTGCGTGAAACGAAATAGTTTATTAAGAAGTCCTAATGACACTATACTTAAATATTTCTTGTATTTGTGTAACATCTAAGTTGATTTTTGTGATTTGTGGTAAAGAAATGCATTATCATTTCAGCTATAAAACGTCCACTAATGAACAAAGGCCTCCCTCATAGGTCTCCATGAGGGGTAGTGGCCATACTCACCACGCTTGGCAGGCGGATTGGCGAGCGCAGTATGGGATGTTGATATATGGAAAGACGCTGCTGCCCATCTTTCGGAAGTATCCCTTAGCAGGCTCTTACTGCATCCACGGGCATGAGAAGAGGGGTGACATTCTACTGCCGGCGCCCCACGGCTGCATGCAAGAAATGCATACTTTATCTTTATCTTTATTATCACAGATATCACTGCCACCAAACTATGTTTAGTATGAGAAGGAATGCAATAATTATCTTGTGGATCGAAGAAGATCATTTTTGCATTCTTTGTTTCTTCTTTAAGTAAGTACACGACACAAAGTAATTAAATTTAAATTTGATGAAAATATTTTTTTTTAAAGCGTAAAAAAACCAAACATATATTTTATTATAAAAATACAGTGTAGCAACCAAATTTAATCCATAGGCTCCTGAACTAGTTATAAACTGTTCAGGAGCCAGCCAAAGGTATTCATTATGATATACTATTTGATGATTGACAATTATTTTGACCTAAAACGAGTTCGTAATAGGTAAAAAGTATTCAATCATTACTAAGTGGCACTTCGTGTTTATTGTAGATTTTATTTTTCAAGTTTTTTTTACTCTGCCCTTTGACAACTGAGTGCCGTGATGATGAAACTATGACCAGTTTGGTATTTGGGGCATTTATTATTTGGTTTATACCCATAAATAGTGCAATTATTTAGTACTTTAATATTTTAGTAATAATAAAATAAGGTAATTGCGCGATAAGGTCTTATTAATCAGTTTAAAATGATGTCTACAGATCGCGAAAGCTTACAAAGTACTAAATAGTTGCACTATTTATGGGTATAAACCAAATAATAAATGCAGCAATAAGGTAACTACGCGTTAAAGTCCCGTTGATCAGTTTATAAATAGTGCAACTATACGGGGTGTATTATATTATGTGGACTAAGAAGAAAGGGGGTGTTTTTGACCACCATAAGGAACACCTTTAGCTATACGAATTGTTTATATTTTAATTTAACAAAAATCACGAAAGCTTTTACTTCAACAGCTGATTATATGATAATGGCTGAAACGCCAGCTGATTCTTGAGTTATGAGAGAGAGTGATGTGCTTAAGGAATTTTTCGGCCCGCACACATCATAATAAACCCTGTATTAATTTCGAAGGGAATTTTGAATCAATTGTCGTTTATTTTCAAGGAGAAAAAGTAAATCAAAATAAAATAACAAAACAAATCAGCAATGTTTTATTCATACACTCGTAACATTTCCTGGCTTCGCCTGCGGCGCTCGCGTGGCGTTACAACAAAAATGTTTTGAAAATTGTTGAACAATGCGCAACAAAGTGATTTTTGTTGTAGTGTTTTGGAAATTAGCGATGGGGCGGAGGACGTGGGAATCATTGGCTTTTGATTGTATTAGTTTGTGTGTAATGAATAAATTATTAAATTGTATTGTGGATGACCCCCATTTCCAGGTTTATTATGAATCGATCTGAACTACGAGTATTTTGTTTTTTCAAAACAAGACAAAGAAGTTTACATTAATGCATTGGGACTTCAAATGGTCGTCTTCTAAATATCACGGTAGACGGATGATTATTATTATAGTTAAAATATTAAAATTTATAGTATTTTCATATTTTATTTTAACGTGTTTAGAGCCTCAGACAGAAAAGAATAAAATACGATTTATTGAAACAACATGAAACAAAAATACAAACAGTAATTTACTAAAAACAACACGCTGCTGTAGAAACAGAGTGTTGCTATAAACAAATTGATTAACCTTAAAACTATACAATTAAGACTAATATTTAAGTATCGAATAACATTATTATGAGGGATGACTGGAAGGGTTTGGGGGAGGCTTTTGCCCAGCAGTGGGACAAAATAGGCTAAGTAAAAAAACATTATTACCACCCACGAATAGTCTTTGCCCACTGTGAAGTAAGTTTGTGTTTCATCATCATAACCTCAGCTGTAGGACGTCCACTGCTGGGCATAGGCCTCCCTAATTAATCGCCAAGTACTGGTTGTTGCCATACTCACCACGCTTGGCCGATCGGTTGGCGAGTGCAGGACGGGGTATTGATAAACGAAAAGACGCTGCTACGCATCTTTTGGAGGTATCCCTTACATTCTTACGTCTTCCACGGGCAAGAGAGGCGGGGTAACAATCTACTGCCGTCACTATAACTTATTTACTCCGTTGGCTCAGTGCCTCAAAGTGTTATCTTGAGCTAATACGCTCCGATCCCCGTTGCAGAGTTTTTGTGTTCTCTCTACCTGCAGCGAAAAAAAACTACGAACCCTTCTTCGTTGGAGTCAAATTAAAATCGAACAACTATTCTCTGTCGGTACATTGCAATCACTGCAGTAAAGCGATTCAGAAATATTTTTATGACAAAACATTTAAAATTGTATACGGACAGCGTTAAGGGTTAACTTGCAAATATGATAAAATTTAACTGCCGTGAAAATGGTGAAATTTTAGTGCAAATCCAGGTGTAAGTCAGGTTTTATTCGAATTTGGTTCTTGTAAAGTATTTTTAGTGTTCCGAATAACAATGTTAGGTCAATGACGTACCAAGTCGTGAGCACAAAGTTTTATGTTATAGCTTCCTCTTACTGTTCCAGTGAAAATTTAACAAAACTACGCAGGTCTTACGTGCTACCTAGCCAAAAATCATACGTAAATTACCAGTATTTACAAATTTTAATCTGGAAAAGTTGAATTTAATACCAATAATAATAATGTGGTTGCCATGGGGTGCCGGCAATAGAATGTAACCCTTCCTCTCATGCCCGTGGATGCAGTAGGAGCCTGCTAAGGGATACCTCCGGAAGATGGGCAGCAGCGTCTTTCTGTCTAAGTAATATCCCGTACTGCGCTCGCCAACCCGCCTGCCAAGCGTGGTGAGTATGGCACCTACCCCTCATGGAGTTCCATGAGGGAGGCCTGTGTTCAGTTAGTGAACGTTTTACGGCTGAAATGATGAATAGTAATAAGTAAACCACCGCTAAAAAATGTTTTTTCTTTGCATTTTCTTTTTCCTTTATCATCAGCATCATCATCACCGTCTACAACCCATAACGAATGAGAATAATATTCCAGAATTTAATTGTAAAAATTAAAAATTCTAGCATTTAGTCTCATTCGTAGTGTTAAACCAAACTAAGGTAGAAAATTTCAAGAAAATGAAAACCTTATCCAAATTTTCGGTACCTTTTTAGTTCGAACCTACCACGTTCAAATCGATCCTTGACCCTTCCTAAAGCCGGAAGTGCTTTAACCATCTAAGCACCGGATTGAAGAAAACTTTTGTAGTTACCTGTAGATGGCGCGGAATCGGTGCGCAACATCTCCGGCCCGTTATAACATTAGGCTCCGTAGATTAGTTGATTATAACACTTCCGGCTTTAGGAAGGGTCAGGGATCGATTCGATCGACGTGGGTTCCCCCCGCAATCTAAAATTTTGATAAGGTTTAAATAAAATTCTAGAGACTGGCCTGTATTTGGCATTTTTTTTAAATGTTGTTGATGATCAGTATTTTCTCCCATAAATCTAAATGATTTATATGCTCATGTGTTTTGAAACAAACTCAGAAGTGGCCTTTAGGGCGTGCACACACGTCCATATTGTGAATAGCTGGGCGTCCCGGGAAGACGCACGCCGCGGCCTAATAGACCCAGCGGGCGTTTTAGGGTTAATTTAGCAAGATTATCTACCGACTTTGTGTATGAATTTAAATATTACATCGTTTGTTAAAATAAAAATATTTCTAAATCATGACACAAAAGGTAGTAAGAAATCTTTCCAAATGAGGCCTAAAATAGGTAAAGTTCATGAAAACCAGTGCTGTGTCTATCACAGCGTACGCTGAGTTGGCGACCTATTTATGTCTTTTTATTGCTTGTTTTAACTGTGTAATTTTATTTGTTTCCTTTATGAGATATAAATAAATATTTTTTCTTAATATTCTTTTCTTTTTCTTACATCAAAAAACGCAACTGCAAGGTACACAATCACTTGGTCATTTGAATGCATTGATTACAATATATTTTTTATACTTTATAAAGGCCTTGCGTTTGACCACATCTTGCCTGATGTTAAGCAAAGATGTGGCCTAGGATGGGACACGACTGCCTAGACAGTACCGCTGTTTTTAATACATAATTTATTTTATTTGTTATGTATGATTAAAACCCAATAATCCAGTACCTTCTGTAACAAAAGCCTATCAAGAACTTTCCACTACGCTACAATGTTCGTCATTTCTCAGTTATTTTAAACTTATAACACCCCTATTTTTTGTTGGGGGTCAAAAAAGAGGGGTGTTATAAGTTTGACCGCTATTTGTGTGTCTGTTTGTCTGTATATCTGCGTGTCTGTGTGTTTGTCTGTGGCACCGTAGCTCTTAAACGAGTAGACCGATTTGGGTACAGTTTTTTTTATTGAAAAGAAGGTTTTCCGGCGATAATTTTTAATAATGTTTTATTAAACACGGGTTTGTAGTTTACAAGATATGGGAGGGGTAAAAGAGGGGATAAATAATCTAATGTTTCCAAATATACCCGAGTTTGATATCAAATAATAGAAAATTATATGTAGAATGTAAAATTGAAAGTGTTTTAGAAATCTGTCGAGCCTTTCATGAAATATGGGAGTTGAAAGTAGGTGTGAACAATCGAATGTTTTCAAATATACCCAAGTGGGGTATCAAATGAAAGGGCATGATGTGTAGATTGCAAAACTGACGGTACACATAACAAACAACAATAAGTTAACCTCTGAGACTAGGTAAAGTGACGGAGGTTACCTAAAATTTTTAATTTTAAACTGGTTAAGCGCCTTAAAATGAAGAAGTTCTGTATTCGACTGTAGGTTTTTTGTGGTGGAACCTGATAATCCAACATGTGTTGTGATCGCAAAAGTTTAAAAAGACTCTAGTCTTTACTAGATATTTCCAGTTCTAACTGGAAATATCTGTCTGCTCTACACACAGCGTTATACCACATCCACAACGTCCATACAATCGCGTTAGGGGTGTGCGCACGCGGCAGAGGCCACGTGACCGACACGCGGCGTGCTCTGATGGGCTCGGGAATTGATGTGCTGGATGCGTTTCCCGATAAGGTGTGGAGTAAGCTTTATTTTATTTGTTAAAAAAACTTTGGTTCAGGATTTTTTATGATTCTACTGCCAGCACCCCACGGCTACGTGGGGTGCTGGCAGTAGAATGTTACCCCTCCTCTCCTATCCTCTCCCGTGGATGCAGTAAGAGCCTGCTAAGGGACACCTCCGGAAGATGGGCAGCAGCGTCTTTCCGTATATCAACATCCCGTACTGCGCTCGCCAACCCGCTTGCCAAGCGTGGTGAGTATGGCAACTACCCCTCATGGAGATCCATGAGGGAGGCCTTAGTTCAGTAGTGGACGTTTTACGGCTGAAATGATGACGCATCATTATCTTAGACGTAAGACAGTAAGTATTCCGGTCCAGGTATTCGCCAATCTGCGCAAGGCAGAGTACATGTTATTATAAGTATAAAAATCTATTGGATGTAAAATGTACCTATATCTTATCTGACGACCTCTGTGAGGCAGCGGGCGAAGGTCCGCCTACGACGCAAGAGGTTGCGGGTTCGATTAACGTCGAGAAATGTCTGTACGATCTGCAGATATTTGTACAGGGAGTTCTGGGTGTTTTTCAATAAATAAAATCAAAATTATATATCTATGTAAGTAGTATAATGTATTAAGTATATCATTAATCAAGTACCCATTACACAATCTGTGCTTAGCTTGGGGCAAGATCATGCTGTGTAAATTGTCCTGCATTCTTTATGTAGTTATCTATTATCATGTAAACAAATAAATCTTGTTCATAATAATATTAGTAATACATGCTAATTTGTTCCTTAAATATGGGTTCTTACGGTATTTGCTCTCATATTTACTTAACATAATGTTTAATATTTCACATTTTGTGCAACGCATTATAAATGAAAATAACTTATTATAAACTATGATATAAATGACTTAAAACATTAATAGTGAAATAAACAAAAATGTCAGGAAACTTATACAGGGTCTAAAAAACAACGACTCCATACATTTTAGTTTCCGCACTTCTACATCTTCCATTTACGTTCGTTTGATTCGATCCTGATTTTGTCAAAGGCATCGTAAAACAGTGGACGGATTTCAATTGTTTTTATACACACACATACACTTACATTTACACACTCATTTAGGCATGGTGTGTCGACTTTTATTTGCTTTGATTTGCGAGTGACAGTTTGTTGTTTTCTTTTTAGATGCGATGTTTTGTTGTGATTTTGTTGTCTTTTATTTTTGGCAGGAGCGTGTCGTTTGATGAACTGTCAAATTTACATTATAATGATCTAACGGGATGTTGCATCGTGAGAATGTTTTCTTTGCGTTGTTAATACTTAAACATATTAATGGAATTGCAAGTTATTTGCTTTATGTTAAAATTAAAATGTTGGCATTTTTTGTTTCGAAAACATACAGGTAAGGCTTTCACATCATCTATGAATAGTTAATAATGCAGCATCAGCAACTGGTTATGATTCATAATGTATTACGCTCCAGAGCCTGGGATATTGATTATAGATAAGGCTTACCCAGAACCCTTTTAGCAGCTCTCTACCATCTTAGTCGGGCATAAGTCAGAGGGAAGAACAACTGACTTGTATACCTACTTATTTTTATACTCTTTAATTATCTAGTTAAATAGTCTAAATGCAGTCACGTGAAAAAAGTAATATTTAATCAAGAAATGTGCGAAAATTATCATTTCAGAGTTAATTGTTATGTTCAAGCGAAAAATATAGTAACCATCCAAAGATTTCTGTAAGTATATGATTCTGTCTATTCAGTGTTTTTTGTTATATTTGAACATGTCAAAGTCTTTTTTCCTCTATGCTACCAATAAGTCAACAAAGCCCAAGATCATTTGACCCTGCAAATTTAAATTCAATCCCAAAACTTTCCACACGATCTCACCGGATTGTATTGAACCATCGAACTAAATTCATTAAACACACCACGCTTGACTGTTTTAGCCTCCCCATCCTATAATTACATACGTTTTAACCGATACACCGCCCTAACGTTATTTGAATATGGGTTTATTTCAATTGACTTAACGGGAATATTTTTTTCTCGCACAGAACTTTACACCCTGTATTGGAGTGTCAAAGATGGATTTTGTGAGCTACTGTTATTTTTTACTCTGTTAGCTATTTGAAGATTTATTTTAAGGTTAGTAAAGTTTAAAATTGTTTGATAGGATAGGGTTTAAGGGTGGGTATTGTATTGTAAATTAATAAATTCGTTCTTTTAAATCGTAACTTTATTTGTAGTATTGTCACCGCCACTTAAAAGGCCACATGTCGCCTCGAGGGCCATTGATGTTTTTGTTCTAAATTCTACGGTATTGACTTTAGCTTTGAAATATAATAGCTTTAAAGTAAGTAGTAGAGGTCAATTAGCTTTCTACGCAAGTGATTCATATTTTGGTTAAGGCAAAGAGTTCGGGGAAGTGAAGATGTCAAATGTCCTTATTTTTAGGCTAAACTTTGGACCAAAATAGTAAAAAAGAACATTTATGGTGACTTTGTCTGTCTGTCTGTCACAGATGGATATCTCGGGAAGTAACAATGCTATCGATTTAAAAGGTGTTAGATAACGCTTATTCACTTATATTGAAAATATAAAAACGTTGAAAGTTGTAAAACTTATTTAAAAAAAAAAAACATGTTTAGTATTCCTTTGAGCCGCATAGTTTTCGACTTATTTACAAAAATGCTACAAAAATCTTTCCCTCTCCCTTAGCTCCAAAATTTGCAGAGATACACATCTGAAACATTTAAAAGTGATAGAAGTATGAGTTAATATTACCGGAAAATTCATACGATAAATTATATAAGTTTCATCGAAAGTTTAATAAAACTACATAACCGCTCGTTTGGTTTTGGATTTCAAGATTTTTTAGCCGTTGTTTGGTTTTGGTAAGTAAACTGACCAGTGAGTCATCGTTCCACGAAAACAATTGTCATTTTTAAACTATGGTGTTTATCAACTTTTTCTTTGTTTTGTAGCCTTCTGAATGAAGTTGACAATGACAATAACAAATAAAGCGAGTCGGACTTGGCACTGGGGGTTCCGTGCTATCATAAAATATAGTTTGTGTTAACACTATTAGTGTTAAACACAAACTATATTGACACTTGCCTTTCAGCAATACATACAAATAAGATATACTTGGACTAAACCAAATCTCCAATCTCCCGAAGGTCCTCGCATCTATATTAAAAGCGATAAAACTGCAATTACTTTGAAATTTCTTTCAGTCGAGTAAAATTCCCTTCAGTTGAGTTACTGAGTTAATGTGTTTAATGCACCTATCCTCTGCAAACCGCGAAACGTCCGGACACGGAACAAAACTTAAAATAATTGGACGGCAATACGCTTCGACCAAATGAACGAAATAGTCTTGGTACTTTAGCCGCGAGCTGGAAAATAAGTCTAGGGAGTCAAGAACATAGTTTGCTTTTCAATGACTTAGAGGGTTTTGTGAGTAAATTGGCTATTCATCATCATCTCAGCCGTTGGACGTCCACTGCTGGACAAAGGCTTTCCTCATGAATCTACCAGTAAGTACTGATCATAAGGTGCTATTGTACTCACCACACTTGGCAGGTGGAGGCAAGCAACGACTTTTGTCGCCTACCTATATATGAATGCTCTCGTAATATTTATATATACATATATATTTAGTTTTGTTTTCTATAATAGCTTCCAAAATACTAAACTCGTTTTGTAAGTCATTCTGTATCAGAAGGGTCGGTGAAATTACGGGCACATGAGATCTTTCACCTCTTATGTCTCAGGGCGCAATGCAATGCAGGGTTGGTCAGTGGTCACGTACTTAGTGAACTTGGATACCGCGGTATTGTAGTTATAAATAAAGAGACTACCACTGACTGACTGACTCACAGACATCATTGTTCTCCCACTTCCACTTGGAATATGGAAAATCTGAAAATAGGGTTGTGTAGGGGGTGTGAGGGTGAGTACGAGAAAAACAAAAACTACCCCTTTTCCAACCTCTTTTTTTCATCCCCCAAGCCAAAATTCAACCACGAGCTACTTGCAGCTCGCACACAACCTACCCTCTATTATTTTAAAAATCAACCGCGAGCTGCTTACAGCTCGCGAACAACCTACCCTCTAGTTGTAGTCATAAAGGTAGAGTTTACCGCTTAACATCAGGTGGTCCATCGGAATTTTTCGTCATTTAGTCGTTAAAAAAACAACAAGTGTGAATGCCAAGAAATCTACATTCAATCAATAAACACACAGACTCGCATACGAAATAACTTAAATAAATTATCTTCAAACTTCTTGTGGATACAATGTAGGTTATTATTGTTAAATTTATTATATTTATCTATTTTAGATTTTTTACAAACTGCAAATGAATAAAAAAATAAATAAGTGAAATATTTAACATTCAAATCACTCGTGAGTTAAATAATTTATTATTCTATTTGCAAAAGTATCAAAACCCTTCACACGAAAGAGTTACCGGACTATTTCGACGCGTAAGTCATTAACTAATACAAATAAATTAGATTTACGGCAAAAAATGTCGGATCCGACCGGTGACGGTAATACCACCCCGGGGACAGTGATGTAGTGACCAGTATACAGGATGTTTATTTATTTGGGAATATGTATTTATCTTTAACTAACTTGCCGTGGGATGCCGGCAGTGTTTTTTTGTCCCTGCTCACTTGCTCGTGGATGTGGTAAGAATCTGTCAAAGGGATACCTCCAGAACATGGGCAGCAGGGCTTTTCCGTGTATCACCCGTACTGCGCTCTCCAACTGCCAAGCGTGGCGAGTATGGCAACAACTCCGCATGATCAGTACCCAGAGATACATGACTCTATAATCTAGCAATAGACGTCTTGATGAGATAATGATGTTATTTTTCATTTTTAAATAATATTTGAATGAAAGGATTTGGATTTTTTGAAAGACATTTATCCAACGAATAAGAAATAAAAATGTGTTATAAATATTCTTAATTTCTAAAGAAAGAAAGAAAGAAAATCCTTTATTGATACACTGTACATAAAATGAATACTAACATTATACATTAATTCTAACACAAGTTAATCCTTAAATATAAGAATTAACGCTGGTTTTCAGCTAGGACCTTCGGTGAGTGTCGCACATAAAAAAAAAACAATTTAAAATAAAATAGATATAGGTTTTTATAAATAAAATTAAAAGTAACTAACTATTTAGTAAGCCACGCAGTAGCCTGAGTTTTAGGTATTATTAGACAAGAGGGTAGGTTTACAATAATTATAAAATATCGTACGAATCATAAAGCGTACATATCATGAAAGTAATATAATTAGCTTGTTTATTTTAATATTAGGGGTTAAATTGCCTTTTTTTAATTTAACATATTTATTTATGTGAAATAATTACCATTATTATCTATACATTGCTGCCATCTCATTTATGCTTTTGCGATAGAACTCTTGTGATCTAGATTCAACAAACTTTGTGAAAGCATTTTGTACTGCCTCCTGAGAAGAAAACACTTTATGAAGTAGAAAATTGTCCAAATCACGAAAAAAATGGTAGTCCGTTGGAGCAAAGTCTGGCGAATACGGAGGGTGACGAATGGTTTCTAATTGCATTTCCTTTTGAGTTAAAACGGTTTCTCGTGCTGTATGAGGTCTCGGGTTATCATGGAGATTGCTCCATGATAACCCGAGACCTCATTCAGCACGAGAAAAAATGTACAGAAGCAAAACTCATGAATCGATCTTCACTATTATTGAATAGTGAAGATCGATTCATGAGTCATGAGGGCTGTTTCACTGCTAAATAGAGCACAGGAAGCTCCGGGCAGATAAATAGCATTTTAATTGAAACTTTTCACAAATAAACTAAAATACCGAAACAAAGCAAGCAACTACACGCGTGCAATTTATTTAATTCCTGAAACCGTGAGGAGAATGGGCGAGCATCGCCATTTGACATAAGCGAATCTGAAACTGGATACGGCAAGCTGAAAACAGGCTGATTACAGCTTTGGGAAAGCCTATGTCCAGGAGTTTAGTAATATAGGCCGATGATGATGATCAACCTGAAACTAAATTGAAGCTGCAACTTTATAAAAATAAAAAAATATGCGTTTTTGCTGCAGTAGATATCTTTTGCAGAATTTTTCATTATAATTTTATTTATTTCTTGCAAAAATGAAGTCCATAACTTCTTGGTACAAATTCTAAAGTTAACAAGACAGGGATGAAAATGAAACATATTAGATAATTTAAGATATTTCATACACCACCTAGCCTCAACCTAAGCAGATTTTGTAATAAGAAATCATATAAATATTTTTTTTTTTTTAATACAATGAGCATAATTCGCCATCTCCGGCGAATAAAATGCTTATCGTCATTTTGACGGCGAATTGTTATTCATTATATTATATATTTTTATTATATATTTTTTATTAAAAATAAGGCCTTTAAGATGATTTATACAGCTTATCCTCCAAGCTTTTTTTATACAACTAAATGACGAGACAAGCCCAAGGCCCACCTGATGTTAAGCGGTAACCACTACCTATAACAATTGCAATGCCGCAGTGATCACGTTCACTAAGCACGTGACCAACGCTGCATTGCATTGCGCCCGTCACCCTGAGACAGAGTTAGTAAGGTCTCATGTGCCCGTAATTTCACCGGCCCCCTTACCCTTCAAACCGGAACACAGCAATGGAAACAATACTGCTAAGCGGCAGAAATAGGTATGGTGGTAGTACTTCCTACGCTTACTACTAAGCTTAGTCGGCTATTAGTCAGAGGAAAGAAAAGGTCAATACGTCTGAAGCTGACTAACCGCTTCATTAATTTATTCATTATAAAACCAATACCTAATATGCGCTAGCAATTCCCAATCAAAATAGCTTTTACTAACCCCACTAACATAATGTTCAGAAAGCGAGAAAACTGAACAAACGCCTGAAAACTGAACGTGAGCAAGAGTGGCGTTTAATTAACCAGTTAAAGTTAGGAACTGGTGTGTAGACGTATTTTATACGTAGTTTTACGTAGTGCTGTCCGTTGTTCTGATGTTTGTTTAATTTAACGGATACGATGTTGAACCTAAATAGCCTCTAAATTATGTTTTAAACGTCAGTTATATTTTATTCTTGTAAGGGTAATTTGCTACAATCCACTCTTGGGAGGTTCAAAAGGGTTTACTCAAAAAATTAAATAACTATTTTATAAAGTAATATTAACCTTTCTTTTATTATTTGTATCAACATCAAATAATTAGAAATGTTATTAAGCGTTATTAAAGATTTAACGTTAAGAATAATACCTATCAAGGATCTCACTCAAGATTATATAATTTTAAATATTGTAAGCTCAGACATTAACAGTTCTTACTTGTATTTTATACGCATTAAATTATCTGTAAAAATTTGATCGGATCGTTTAAAAAGTCTCTGCCAAGTGCTTACATGTCAGAGTTTGTGAAAACCTATGAATTCGAAGCGGTAATTTAATATTGCACCCATGTTGCAGCAGTGTTTACTTTATGGATTTCATTTCCATGGGATTGGTTTAAACAAAAAAAATAAAAATCTGGGACAGTTAGGAAATTTTGTAAGTGGCTGACATGAAAAACATTCTTCTCTCTCTTCCACGCGTAGGACACCCACAGCTGATTGGACACTAATTGATCACTAAGTACTGATGTACATGAGCGGTTATTGTACTCACTACGCATGGCAGGCTACACGGAAAGACGTTGCTGCCCATCTTCCGGAGGTATCCTTTGGCAGATTTTTACTGCTTCCACGGGCAAGAGAGGAGTTGAAACATTCTACTGCCGGCACCCCACGGCAAGAAAAACTTAACGATTGTTAAAATTCTAAGACAAATCAATAAATGTATCACTCGAATACAAACTGAATAAAAAAAATAATTAAGAAAATATTGTTACCACAAATCTAATAAAATAAAAAAAATAAGGAGGATATTATTTTTATATTTATTATGATGTATTTTGTCCTCCCAAATATCCAATGCTTTACTAAGAAAGATGTGAATATAAAATTCATTTGAGTTTTGACCACCCTGTATCCAATCCGTTTATAACCAGCTCACAACAGCACAGTCCTAACCTTTCCCGCAATCTAATTACTTTAAGTGCATTTCACTCTTCTCTTAAAACTATAAACATTAGCACTAGGTTTAAGCGATGAGCGTAGCGTTTTTACTCTTCTAAACAGTCTATTCTTTGTAATTAGTCGTAAACCTCATTAAAATGGATTTAAGAGTTTCTCTTGGGCTCAGGGTAGTTCGGAATTTTAAATTTATTTCACTGCGTAAAATATCTTGACAGTAGATGAGACACAAAATCGCTTAAGTTTGCGTGTTAAAGAGAAAGCTTTCACTATGCAACGGGCAGATTTAATGTATACTAATTTGTTTATAGTTTCACGAAACGAACTTTAGTTGCTTGCGTTTTTACAACAAAACGAAACTTCAGTGTTACAAAATTTTAGTGGTACAAGATGGGGACCCTTCAAGAAAACGATCGTACTTCATAAGACTAACGTTTATTATCAATAGCAAATAATCATCATCTTCATTTTCACCCCGTGTCAACTCACTACCTGGTGTAGACCTCCTCCATTTTTGACTACTCTATTCATAGTCAATTGCATCCTGGTCTTAATGGCTACCAAATAACATTTTTTTAACATTTATTTAGTATCAAAAACATGAAAAATTCATTTCAAATTGTTAAAAAATATATTCAATTCAATTTGTTTTATTTTTTTATTTCTAATTAGTTTTACTATTTTCTTTTCTTATTAATTTTGTAATAGAATATATAATAATTTTTTAGAGTCGTGAGAAAAAATGAAAAAAGTAAGAAATAATTTTTATTAATCGACAACTAAGGTAATTCAGTTATAAATTAAAAAAGGAAGTTTATGGACCAGAAGGTCCTACCTCAACATAATGTTAATCCAAATAAGGATTAACGCTGGTTTTCAGGTGAGTGCGTCAGGTACGTTTCGTAAGTGCATCACTTACACCGCATTAACCCTCCCGCTGCCGGTCATTATAAGTTGCTCCACTCTGACCCGGGCTGGTTCATTGAGAGTGCACCGTCACTCATTGTTTCTTACACCATGAAGTTTCATTTGTATAATCCATCTTATAAACTTGTCGTATAGTAAGCTTTAATCTAATTAACGAGTAAAGAGAAGCCAGAAACAAAGCATTTCTTTCCGGCGATGGAACTAATGTACAGTTTTAGCCCAATCTATCCGGCAGTTTTCAAAACTGCAATGCAATAGGCCTGCCTCCCCCTTTTACTGTCGTTTTGGTGTCCTACTGTAGTGGTCCAGTCTAGATGATGCACATACAACTCGTCCCGCCATCTTCGGTCGTGGTCTGCATCGTGAACGCTTTGCGACGAACCAACCGTTGGTTATTTTAGCCCTTATGTCGTCCTGCATACGGCCCATTATTTTGTATACAGGATGTATTATAATATTTGTGTAATTCCGAAAGAAAGTGATTCTGACTATCCCAATGATTAACTTTTGTCCTAAGACTTTTCAGGATTCAGTGATTTTCATTCAACAAATGACCACTAATTATTTAATTCAACAGCGGTTTATACGAGGTGAAAAACAAAACAAAATCTTAATAATTTCGCATTCAAAATACCACCACAGTTCAGTCAAGAACAATTTATGCGTTTTATGATTATTTGAGGAGCTTTTAATCAATTTATAAAACAATATGTAATGATATGAACTGGTGAGTCAGAATAGGTGTATATTTAGAAATTGAGAAGTCATTACCAATATCCAACAATTACTTATCAATAACATACCAGTATATCCCACAGATGTGCCATAATTAAATGGAGAGCATCGCGTGACTTCAAATTAAATATCATATTCGCAGTGCCGGAGCGGCAATGGAAAGTAATTGCAGCAATACTGTCGTTTTATTTGCTAAGTGGAGTAATGTTGCCGTGCGGTGCCGGCAGTAGAATGTTACCCCTCCTTTCATACCCATGGATACAGTTACAGCCTGCTAAGGGATACCTCCGGAATATGGGCAGCAGCGTATCAACATCCCGTACGCTCGCTAACTCGCCTGCCAAGCGTGGTGAGTATGGAAACTACCCCTCATGCAGATCCATGAGAGGCCTGTGTTCAGTAGTGGACGTTTAAGGAAATGATGATTATCGTATTACTTGTTAAGTGGAATAATATGGAATAGTGGTCATTATACGACCGTTTTGATTAAATAAAATAAATATTGTCTTGAAAAAGTAAACACCCAGGATTTTTTATTATAACAAAAATAATTATATGCAATGCCGGCGCGGAAAGTGGAAGTCGAAAAGTAATGGTAGCAAAACTGTCATTTTGCTTGTTAAAAGGAACAATGTTTTGCGTAAAATGTACAGTTTATTTGGACTATAATTTGGAAATGTACTGTATGATTTTATTAAAACCAGCATGGGCGAAATTGATCTGCTATTAATTTAAGCAATTTTGTTTTAATAACATTCATCACACAGAACACAGTACAGCTCAGTTGTTCATCATCATTTCAGCCGCAAAACGTTCTACTGAACACAGGCCTCCCTCATGATCTCCATGAGGGGTAATTACCTTTCTCACCACACTTGGCAAGCGGGTTGGCGAGCGCACGGGATGTTGATACACGGAATGACGCTGCTACCCATCCTCCGGAGGTATCCCTTTGCTGGCTCTTACTGCATCTTCGGGCATGAGAGGAGGGGTAACATTCTACTGCCGGCACGGCATTTTATAACATTAATAAATGAAAATGCTTTGAGCGACTAAAATAACACGAGAAAATATTTCGACGGTAAACACTTTTTAACAAATTATTATCTGTTAATTTATTATTCATCATTTCAGCCGTAGGAGGCCCCCTGCTGGACCTATGTCCTATAAGCCTATGCCTCCCTCATAAATCTCCATGCACTTCATCATGAGGCGGTTGTTGCCATACTCACCACTCTGGCAGGCGGGTTGGCGAGCGCAGAACGGGGTGTTATTTAACATAAATTAAAATTAAAATTCATTTATTGAGTAAACGCTGCTGCCCACCTCACAAGGGTATCCCTTAGCAGATTATTACTGCATTCTTGGGCAAGAGAGGAGATAAATTGTCCGTGGGCTAATCGGCAATAGAATGTTTGCCCTTCTACTGCCGATAGCCCACGGCCAATTTATTAATATTATGTAATTAAAAATGCAAAAAATTAGTACGAAGAATGTCTGACTACCGAGCGATAAAACTCTTCCCGTGAAGGATTCAACTTAATATGAATTTGAATTCATCCTTCTTGTCGCGGGTGAAAGCTTGTTTAATATAAATGTTAAACATTGTGATGATACCATAACATAAAACAAAAGCTGTATTTTAAAACAATCAACTAATAAGTTAATGACACGTTCCATCCACCCTAACCTCACATTGAATATTCTAACTCTATATAATCAACCTTAGTACCACGACTTACAGATAAAAACACAGAAAAATATCGCTAGCTGGTGCCCACGACTTTGTCCGCGAGGTCTCTTGAATTAAGTTCAGAGTAGATATAAGGTATAGATAGATAAACTCTTTACTGTACATTGGTATAATATAATTTAAAACTTTATCTTTTTTTTTTGTTTTTGAGGTAGGTTCAAACACAGTGGAATCCTAAAAAAATGATAAGGTTCTTTATCATCATCATCATAATTATCAGCCCTAGAACGTCCACTGCTGGATAAAGGCCTGCCTCATTGATCTCCAAGTACTGCGATTGGAAGCCGTCTGCATCCAACGCCGATCTGCGGTTGTTACCAAGTCGTCTGCCCATCTTGTATGATCATATGGTTCTTCATATCCTTAAGTGTGGTTAAACACTGTAAAAAATTTAAAATTGTGCAATAAGATATATTCAAAAAACTATTGTTGCAAGCAGTATATCTTTATTTGAATACATTTTGTAATTTAAACAAGGTCTAATCTATTTTTATGCTAAAATTCATCAACATCGCTTTAGTTCCCGTGAACACGGAACAAACATACAAACTTTCACTTCTATTTATTAGTAAGGATGCTTTGACACTTGTAAAATTAATGCAGCATCTGTCATGCTGACAGTTGTCACGTGATCTTTAATTTGACGATATTACGTGAAGCATGGAGGTGCAATTAGAGAATTAAAAATGAATTTATCCGAAGGGTTTTATGATGGATATTAAATTGTCTCTTGTTTTGACGATTATTGTTGTAATGAGTTGTAATTGTTATTGTTTTGATTAACAAGATGGTATCTGTCATTGTTGACGCTAATTTAATAGCAGTTAGAGGGTAATTTGTAACTTTTATAAGTGTAAATTGATAAAAACGAATAAATTTATTGAATACAAGATCTTATGAGTACTTTAAACTTTTAATATAATCATAGTAATTAAACAATTTAATTGAGACTTAAATTAGTTGCAGAACCGATTTAGGCTGTCAAATAAGTTTTTTTTTGCTTTATATTCCTGTTCCAGGTACGTAACAGTGTAGCCTAGCTACAGTGTGACTAATTGGGCACTTTAAAAAAAGTGTTATGTGTTATCCTTTTTCTCTCCACACATCCCGGTACATTGCAACCACCGGCCACGTGGACCTTTGCCCAGCAGCGGGACAATGTGAGTTAAAAAAATATCATCATGGGATGCTCATGGAATGCTGCAAGCCCCGAGTCCTTCTCCGGTATTTCAAGGAGTAGGGCTAGCTAGGGTCAAGGTAGGGTCACAGGGGAGAATGCACAATACACCCCGATGCGAGACGTCATCTGATATCCCCCATCTATAGTAATGTTCGGCAGTAAACTTGCCGGTGCCAGCAGTAGACTGTTACCCCTCCTCTCATGCCCGTTGGATGCTGCTTACTGCATCCCTATGCAAGAGCCTGCTTAGGGCTACCTCCGGAAGATGGGCAGCAGCGTCTTTCCGTGTATCAACACCCTACTGCGCTTGCCAACCCGCCTACCAGGCGTGTGGCTGAAATGATAGTGAACTTCATACTTTTAAGTTCATATTTAAGTAACGACAGTTTTACCAATAATTAACAACGCTCTCTATACTAGACGCAGCAGTCTGGGACATTGTTAGATTGATTAGGGTTGCCCAACAACTATATCATCCTTGAAATGAAATTGTTTATTTGCCAGAAGTATGTTACAAAGGTTTTAGTATAAGTAAGTCAGCTTCACATATGTACTTCACTGATTGATCAGCGTGCAAAATAATGTATGTAGGCCTTTCAGCTCAAGCGACTATATGTAGCAGAGTAAATAACATTTACACGTACATATAAAAGCAATAAGGCACATCTAACAAAGCATGAAACCACTTTCCTGAAAAAATATTATCCCAGTAAACCTGATTCACATCGTTAGACAAAGATCACGATTGTTGACAGACCAAACGGTGACGTCGTGGGGACACGGCCTAATTGCGTTTGTTTTACGTGCGGATGGAGTGCGAAAATCTGTAAGTATTGTATAGGCCTTTAGTGAGCTGTTTTCAGTAAAAAATGGGCAAGTGCGAGTCGGCCTCGCGCACGGAGGGTTCCGTTCCATTATGCAATCAAAATCACGTTAGTTGTATGAGAGCCCCCCTAATTTTTTTTCTGTTTTTAGTATTTAATGTTATAGCGGCAACAGAAATACATCATCTGTGAAAATTTCAACTGTCTCGCATGAGATACAGCCTGGTGATAGACAGATAAACGGACAGCGGTGTCTTAGTAATAGCGTTTTGTTTAAGTACGGAACTTTAAAAAGAAAAAAGTGTTTTTTACTAAACCCAATAGATGGAGCCGGCAAGCAGAGAAAGCAAGTTTGTGTTTAATCACAATTGCTGTCATTGTCAAATTATGTTCCCTACCAGTAAAGGAAAACTAACGCGAACTATAAGGTTCGAAGGAACTATTTTTGAAGTTTTTACTTTATAATGAACTAGATGTCCCGGCGAACTTCGTATCGCACCTACTGCAACCACTACTTACAACTACCCTAAAACTACCCTACTACTACCCAACAACTAGCCTACAAATACCCTACAACTACCTTAAAACTACTAATTTACGCAACGAAAAGTAGCCTATGTCCGTCTCCATGGTCTAATATACTCCTGTACTAAAATTCATCCAAATCTGTTCAGCGGTTTTGACGTGAAAAGGGAACATACATGCATACATTCTTACTTTCACTTTTATATATTAGTAGGATAGGAAGTAGGATACGCCTGATTGGAAAAGAATATTCGTTACAGCTATATAAATAAATAAATAAAATAAATAATAAATAAATAATGCTGGACAAATCACACAGCATCATCTAGCCCCAAGCTAAGCAGAGCTTGTGTTATGGGTAATAGATGACTGATATACTTAATACAATATACTACATAGATAGATATTTTTATTATATATAGAAAAATACCCAGAATACCCTGAACAAATATCTGCAGATCGTACAGACATTTGTCCCGAGGCGGGAATCGCACCCGCAACCCCTTGCGTCCCAGGCGGACCTTCGCCCGCTGCGCCGCCTGCGACGCAAGAGGTTGCGGGTTCGATTCCCGCCTCGGGACAAATGTCTGTACGATCTGCAGATATTTGTTCAGGGTGTTCTGGATGTTTTTCTATTTATAATAAAAAATATCTATCTATTTAGTATAAAGCATTAAGTATATCAGTGGTCTAGTACCCATAACACAAGCTCTGCTTAGTTTGAGGCTAGATGGTGATGTGTGAATTGTCCAGCATTATTTTTTTTAATTAAGAATATCCTGTTACTTGTCTGAGCCGAGTCGTTCTGCACGTTAAAACGTTCATTCATTAATTTGTCGACGAGAATCAAACCCGCATTTTTCTGCATCACAGCCAAATACGCCTATTTTTCCAAGTAGTAATTTCTAAAAGCAATTGAAAAAAACATCTCCCTACAGATCATCAAAATCATCACATCCTAAATAGCCAAACTAACAGATGTTCTGACGTATTACGAAAATTAATCCCTAATCCGAGTCACTTGTCACTGGAAACCACTTATGCGACTATGAGCTGTGCTTTGTGACAATACAGCGCTTCCATCGCTACATTATTGTTGGGACAAAAATACAGCTAAAAAGTTACAAAATTAAATACTGCATTATGAGAGAGAAGGGAATATAGGAATATTTAAAGGTAAAGCGTTTTTACTCATAGAAGCGTGCTTTCTCTCTTAGATCTCAGAAAATATTTTATCTTATAACTAGTTACTAGTTTGTAAACATTAAATTTAAAAACATGATAAGCACAATTATTTTAAGTGTTCTAACTCAAAAAATGCTGACACACAAAAATGGTTCATTTCGGCCGTAAAACTTCCACTGCTGAACACAGTCAGGCCAGGTGGTGAGTATGGTTTGCGAGCGCAGTACCTATACTAGTATGTCAGCATTTTTTGAGTTGGATGTTGATACACGGAAGACGCTGCTGCCCAACTTCCGGAGGTATCCCTTAGCAGGCTCTTTCTGCACCCACGGGCATGAAAGGAGGCGTAAAATTCTACTGCCGGCACCCCACGGCTGAAATACTAACTTTAGATAAACTGCGTTTGAAATCAGCTGTGTTTCCATCAAAGCGCTTGAAGCTACAAAACAAATAACTCAAACACAGTGGAATGGCATTGCAATAAACTATTTTTTCGCTCCAAAACACCACAATAGAGCGAGATTGACAATCGCACTTGTGGCAAGTGTAAAAATTGTCACCGAATTGAAATGGGGGTGGTTTTTTAGAAATGCGATTGTCACTTGAAACTATATTAGGGTAAGTCGATCTTTGTACTTTTGTGGTCTGGTTTTGTGAAGAGTTTGGGTATGCTTTTGTTAAGTTTAGTTGAGAAATTCGTAAGCCTATCGAAATTAGAAGAACTAGCGCTAATATCAGTAATAAAAACGGCTGGACTGGGTGGATTTTTGAGACGTAACAGTTAAAGTGGGTCCCTTAAGCGTCATAGTTGCAGCAAAACATTCCTCGGAGACCAACATCCCGTCCATCCCATCCCAGATATCATAGTAAGACGTACTATTACTACTGTAGTAACGGCACGCGATCTATCAGTGACAACTCAACTGAAATCGTTTTATAATCTATGGAAAAAGTATTTAGCCTTTTCTGACATTTTTAGTACTCTAACCTCAGTTTGTCCAATACAGACTTTTCATTCTCATGAGAAACAGGATCGATTGGCATAAAAAACTGTTTATGTAAAATTTCCACTCTCTTGCTGACATGACATGTACACGTTTTCCATGTAATTAAAGCACCGAATACCTCAGTATCACCACGCTTGGCAGGCGGGTTGGTGAGCGCAGTATGGGATGTTGATACACGGACAGACGCTGCTGCCCATCTTTCCGAGGTATCCCTTAGCAGGCTCTTACTGCATCCATGGGCATGAGAGGAGGGGTATCATTCTACTGCCGGCACCCAACGGCGACTGGAAGTGTAAGAGTATTTAACTTTTTAAAACCTTTTTACAACAAATGGTAATCTGGCAATAATTATGGCTATGAATAAAACAAGTTGTAACTTATAATTTGCTGTTTATTAACCATTAAAACCACTTACCCACATTTGTCAGTTAATTTTAACTACTTCCATATTTCCCCGAGCTTTTAAAAGATCTGTTCTATTGCCTATTTACAAAAACGGTGATAAATCCCTAGCAGAAAACTATAGGCCAATATCTATACTGCCTGCGCTTTCTAAGATTGTAGAGAAAGCATTAAATAACAGATTAGTAAACTATCTTGAAAAATATAAACTGCTCTCTCTCAATCAATACGGTTTTCGGAAAGGAAAATCCACTGCTCACGCTGTAACAGAGCTAAATAATTATGTTGTTGGATGTTTGGATGAGGGCACAAAATGTTTGGCCATATTCTTAGACCTGGCCAAAGCCTTCGACACTGTTTCGATCCCAATATTACTAAGCAAGCTTGAAGGACTGGGAATCCGCGGTAGGCAACTCGACTTAATGGGAAGTTATCTTACAGAAAGAACACAGCAAGTAAAAATCGGTGAGCACCATAGCTCGGAAATATATACTACTTATGGAATTCCACAAGGCAGTATATTGGGACCGACTCTTTTCTTGGTGTACATGAATGAAATATGCAACCTCACACTTGAAAACGGTAAACTATTAGCCTTCGCAGATGATACGGTATTACTCTTTCAAGGAAACACGTGGGATAAAGTTATTGACCATGCACAAAAGGGTTTTAACGTTGTCTCTAGCTATCTATTTAATAATCTTCTTACGTTAAATGCCACAAAAACTAAGTTTATAACGTTTTCCTTGCGCCGTGGTGACTCCCCAAACCTATCGGAATTAAAATTGAGAGCACATACAGTTAAATGCCTGTACTCTAATACTGACAGAGACTGCAACTGTGTTAATTTAGAAAAATGTGATACAATAAAATATTTAGGTATTATTATAGATGCCCAACTTACTTACAAACCCCACATTTCTTTCCTTGCTTCTAGAGTACGCCGACTAATTGCTGTGTTTAAAAATATTAAACATGCTGCAGACACACGACAACTGAAAATGACGTATTTCGCTCTTTGCCAGACATTACTGTCATACTGCGTGACGTCTTGGGGTGGCGCATCAAAAACACATATTTTACCTCTAGAAAGAGCGCAGAGAGCGGTACTCAAAGTAGCTTATTCGCGCCCTTACAGATACGCCACCTCCCAACTTTACAAGGAATGCGAAGTCTTAACTGTCAGGCAACTGTTTTTACAACAAACCTTACTCAGGCACCTACGACATCCTATAGCAAGCCTAACAGTCAAAAGACGAAACAAATATTATTACCGACCAATATGGTGCAAAACGCGTTTTGCACAGAAACACACGCCATTCCTAGGCCCACACCTGTACAATAAAATTAGTAAAACAATCAATTTATACAACAAAACACATATACAATCAAAAAATATAATAAGAGAATATTTACAAAGCCTAGACTATGCACAAACGGAAAACGGAAATCTTAAAACACTCCACTCACGCAATACTTACCCACACAAATCTCACACTCACACTCTACATAAAACATACACGTACACCAATACATACTCCTATAAAATCAAACACTACACATTATAAACTGTGTATATTGTCCAGCATTACTTACTTATAAACTTAAGGCTAAAATAACTCACTTCATAAGATAAAAGCTTTATTTTATTTTATCACGAGTACTTTTACTAATTTTGTCTTCTATTTTTGTTTTTGTCTATTTCCTTATGTATTTTTGCCGAAGCAGAGATCCCTCGTATCTATTTACAAGTATAACCATACTTAGTTAGAGCGAGGAGTTGACGCATTGTCACTACATAGGTTTGGACAAGGTACTCATTCAAACGTTTTTTTATGTACCTACCTCTATATAAGCATTTATTATTTGTAAGGATTACCCCATTGTTCAAACCTTTTTTGAAAATAAATATTTTTATTATTATTATTATTATTATTATTTGTCATTTATGATTTCTGATGAATCAATCCATGTTTCATGTCTTACGAGCAATTAACTTAAGTACCTACATATGTGTGGTGCAAGTTATGGATGTTAGCGGGTTAATATTAAATAAATGTTCTAGTGGTGTTGCCGTGGGGTGCCGGCAGTAGAATGTTGCCCCTCCTCTCTTAACCATGCAGTGAGAATCTGCGAAGGGATACTTCCCGAAGATGGGCAGCAGCGTCTTTCCGTGTATGAACAATCTGTACTGCACTCGACAACCCAACTGCCAAGCCTGGCGAATATGGCAACAACCCCTTATAACCGCTTGTTTGGTTTTGGCCAGTTTACTTACCAAGATTTTGTAGTCGTGGTTTGATTTTGGTAAGTAAACTGACCAGTGATTTAGTGTTCCGTAAACTATACTACAGCGACTGTAGTTTGAGCTTCATTTGCTTAGAATTTGGTACCATGTATTACAAATCTGACAGGTTTCACAGTAACGTACTATTACTACTGTAGTAACGGCAGGCGATTTAGCAGTGGCAACTCACGGTAGACACACTGAATATACAGCGCATGTTTTCAATTCACCAGTCTCGGCTTCCGTCTTATCCTCAATTCTTGGTCCACAGGTCGAAGACGACCGCATCGCAAACTTAACTGGAAACGATTCTGCAGGGTTATGAGTCAACTGGGCGATATATGCAGTTACGAGAATTGGACAGAGATTAGGTTATACAGAATGGACAACTAAAGTATTAGGCGTGGGGTGCCGGCAGTAGAATGTCACTTCTTCTCTCATGCCCGTGGCAGTAAGAGCCTGCTAAGGGATACCTCCGGAAAACGAGCAGCAGCGTTTTTACGTGAATCAATATCCCGTACTGCGCTCGCCAACCCGTCTGCCAAGCATGATGAGTAGTGCAACTACCCCTCAGGAGATCCATGATGGAGGCCTATGTTCAGTAGCGGACGTTTTACGGCTGAAATTATGATGATGATGAACTAAAGTACTAGTTATAGTACTGATTCTACAAGTTTTGAGACACATGCTGTATAGGTATAGCTCTGAATGTAATACATAATATGATGAAATATATTTTAATTAAGGACAAAGAAAATACGTGAAAAATAAAAAAAAATGTGAAGTACATATGTATATGTAAAAGTAAATCAGTTTGCAGCAGTGACAACATTATTGTGAGAATCCGAATTTAGTAGTCAAGTTTTATAGAAAGGTGTTATAGGTATAGATAGATAAACTAAGTAGGTAAGTATTATAGGTATAAATTAATATTGTATCGTATTACAAATATAAAGCAAGCAGAGTAATGCAAAATTTGATGGTTCTAGTAAGCATCACTAAGCCTGTAATTCGGTTATGACACATCTGTGCTCATACTCTTTGCCATCAAAAGGAGTGAACTTATAATTGAATTTCTGTTAACTGCTCCCAGAGGACTGTTAAGTCTTGGCCATAACTTGATCATACGTAATCCAGATCCTTTGTCCAGCAACATTGTTGAGATTTGCAGCAGGTACTAAAATTAAAGATGATTATACTTAGAGCCGTGGTGTGCCGGCAGTAGAATGTTGCCCCTCCTCTCTTGCCCGTGGATGCAGTGTGTCTACCACGAGTTGCCACTGTCAGATCGCCTGCCGTTACTACAGTAGTAATGGTACGTTGCTATGACATCTGTCAGATTTGTAACTCATGGTGCCAAATTTTAAGCAAATGAAGCCCAAACTGCAGTCGCTATTATAATAGTTTACTGCGTATACCAAACTATCCGCTAGAGGCGCTGTGTAAGTTTTCATACATTTTTTTAACTACAGTCGCTGGCTAGTATAGATTCTGAAAATTAATGGTAGACCTAAGTACAGTAAGAGCCTGCTAAAGGATAGCTCTGAAAGATAGGTAGCAGAGTCTTTCTTTAACTAGGGAAGTATCTGAGATCATTAATTGGACAAAACACAATAATTTAGTAATTAATATCAATAAGACGAAAATAATGCCATTCAATTCTTATAATACAAATTCTCTTACACTTCACATTCTATATAATAATGAGAAATTGGATGAAGTAAATTCTTTTAACCCGGCGTCATGGGGGTGGAAAATAACTACGCGGACGTGGGGGTGGGTCATCATTACCCGTTACTTTGACTAACGATATTTTACATTTTCAAAAGAAATTATGATTTATTTTAAGATTACAGCTTTATTGTTTTATGGTTTAGTAGATTATACTAGAATTTGTATTACCAGAGTATTTTAATATATCTTTAGACCTCTTCACAAACAACACGTAAAAAATGAACAAAATTGGCATTCCTTAGCGTACTCACCACGCTTGGCAGGCGGGTTGGCGAGCGCAGTACGTGATGTTGATACACGGAAAAACACTGTTGCCCATTTTCCGAAGGTATCCCTTAGCAGGCTCTTACTGCATCCACGGGTATGAGTGGGGGTAACATTCTACAGCCGGCACCCCGCGGCTATAAAATGTACGGTAAACTGCGGTTGGAACCGTCTGTACCCACCGCCGACCAGCGGTTCTCAAACAACAAATTTCTATAATAACAAATAATATATCTGGCCACATAAAACACACAAAACACAAGTAATGGACTGCAGGAGCGAAGGTTCCGATAAGAGCCCTTATTTGTATTCCCGTACCATTTGTTGAGATAATCCTATTTGATTTATATTGTTCCTCTTAGATTTATAGCTAAACTTTCTGATTGGCCTAGGATTTACTGGAGAAAAATATTTTTTATTTATAAGTTTTGTCGTCATCGTCATCGTCTCAGCCGTAGGACGTCCACTGCTGGGCATAAGCCTCCATATACATATTTTTTTTGATACAAAATTTTTTTGCGTGTTTTTTTTCTTATTTTCCCGATATTTCGAACACGCTTCAGCTTTCTTGGTCGCGGTGGGACTGAAGTATCTAGGAGCTACATTATTTTTTGTATTTTAAAACTTATATGTTAAATTATTATTTATTACAAAACGAAAAAATATGTAGGTATCGCGAATGTTTAACAAGATCTATAAGCGGATCTATTGCCGCGGGGTGCCGGCTATAGAATGTAGTCCATTCATGCCCGTGGATGCAGTAAGAGCCTGCTAAGGGATACCTCTGAAAGATGGGCAGCAGCGTCGTCCCTTGTATCAACATCCCGTACTGCGCTCGCCAACCCGCCCGCCGAGCGTGGTGAGTATGGCAATTACACCTCATGGAGATTCATGAGGGAGGCCTGTGTTCAGTAGTGGACGTTTTACCACAGTTTTACGGCTGAAATGATGATGAGCGGGTCGGCTCATCACACGTAGAGATCACGAGGAGGCTTAGCCTTGGCAGGCGGGCACGAGTGTTATGTCATTTTAGTCCATTTTACGCAATTTTAGTTAGGAAGTGTGTCAACAGAATTGAATGCCACGTTCTTTTTTGTATTGCTTAAGAATAACGTTTCAAATACAAATTATTTAGATTGCCCGCGTGATTTATTTTTATCTTCCGCAAAAGTTGTTGTAATTTCAAAGCACTAAATAAATCTCATGTTTGACAGCCTAAGTTCCGTCGATATATCCAATCTCACCAGCTAAATCCCCATACGAAGGATTTGCATGTTTTGTTGAGTTAACACGCGCTGCTGAGGTGAAAATCGGAGCTACTCGTATTATTCAAAATTCCCTTTTAAGGTTACGTAGATCTGATAAAGAATCGGAACCATCTTGGTCTACCAAGCGAAGCTTACGTTTTTGTTGACGAATGGAACATTTCTTATAGTGGGAAACCCGCAACACTCTGCGTACTACTGCACTGTTAGTTCATTGTGTCAACAAGTTACACTAAGCCGGGTACTCATTAGCGAGCTGTAATCATAACTTGCGTGAAAGTAACGAGGTTCTTGTATATACGTGTCTTACAGTTTAGACTCGTGACGTCGCCCGAAAGACTTTACCGAGCGTACTCATTTTGCGAGCTGTAACTATAACCCATTCATCATCATCATTACGGAGTTCTGAGTTAAAATAAATTTGGCCTTTTACATCTAAATTAAATAGATGATTTATACAGCGTCAGCAACCGACATTCACAGGTAAGCACGTTGTCAGCCCACAAATAAAATTTATTTCTACCACCTTTGTACCAATCCTTGTAAACAAAAGAATCTACTACAGACAGCCTGCAAACCACCAGTGATACTAAGGTATTTCAATTAGAGCCTCCGTGACAGACGTGGCTTTAATTAAAGCAAGTGGATATGGAGCTAGATAGGACAATAACCACGGCCGTCCTATCTTCCCTCACGAGACCGACTCTTGACTGGCCATGGCAGTTTAGTATTTTGAACCATACTATTATTTCTGCGTTGAGTTTTTACTAGCTTCTTCTAGGGTTCCGGACCAAAATTGTAATAAGGAACACTTATGGTGTAAGCGTTTAATCGCGAAGAGTGGGAGAAGGAAAATTTGCCCTGCAGTGGGAAAGTGGAGGCTAAATAATAATAATAATAACATGGAGTGACTTTGTCTGTCACGGATGGATATATTAAAAACTACTGATGATATCGACTTGAAAATTGAACTGGTATAAGTTAACACTTTTTTACTTATATAATATATATATCGAAATACGGAAAAATATTCTTATTATGATTGAAAGTAGAGCGGCTCAAAAATCTTAAGTAAAGGTCATATGGGATATCATATGAATGAGCTATAAACTATATATATAACAGTTTTAAGTTTCATTTTAAGCCAAATAGTTTAAGACATACTTACTTAAAAAAAATGTAAAAAAAAACCGTTCCTCACTTATATCTAAGGAATGCTTGCGATAAACCCCTGAAACTTACATAGCAAATATAAGTGTTTGTTAAAGATTACAGGAAAATTATAACGAACTATCTAATTTGCATAAATTTTTAAGAATCATCGAAAGTGTAAATATTTTACATAAGTTCCGCTATCAGACAATAGATGGCGCTGTCAAGATTCTGTTACAAATATAAATCGCCTTTATCATATATTGATGGCACGGAACCCGCGGTACGCGAGTCCGACTCGCTCTGGGTCGGTTTTACTCTTACTAGTTTTACCAAGTGGCATATACCTCCGACTTTCGATGCGTGGTGGAGTAAGTGCATAGGTTCGTTACCAATTGATTTTTTCAAAAAAATTCTTCGCCTTAAGTCAGCTAAGTCTTTAACTTGGCTAAGTCAGCTTCAGACGTATGAACATGTTCTTTACTCTGAATATAGACTGTGCAAAACAAATGGTATAGGTGTTAACTTAACATAAGGTAAGTAAATTTATTTCGTAATGGAGATTAAACTAAGAATTATCCAACCCCGTTACATAGGTAAGCAAAACTGTACATAATGTTTGCATATGATGCATAAAACACTGGAAGCTTTAAACCACGATATAACCTAATACTCGTACAGTATTATTTACTCTGTTACCATACCTGGAAGTGGCCGATTTCGGGATTTGCCTGCACGATGGTGTAAACTTAAACTGGCATATATGTGCACTTCATCTGTATAACTTCAGCTTTGTGAGTCATCGCTCTCGTTTTAGAGAGGGGATTGTGTCGAGATCTTACCGTTGTTCTATCGATGTTGTAAATAACATTTTCTCGGCATTGGGAAAGGATAGGTGGTCAATAGGTTTTGACGAGCTCTGTGGCGCAGCGGGCGAAGGTCCGCCTGCGACGCAAGGGGTTGCGGGTTCGATTCCCGCCTCGGGACAAATGTCTGTACGATCTGCAGATATTTGTTCAGGGTGTTCTGGGTGTTTTTCTATATATAATATCTATCTATGTAGTATAATGTATTAAGTATATCAGTCATCTAGTACCCATAACACAAGCTCTGCTTAGCTTGCGGCTAGATGATGCTGTGTGATCTGTCCATCATTATTTATTTTATTTATTTATTTATTTATAGGTTGAAAAGGAATGGAAATGAAGATGACCAGAAAATTAGTTTACTGTTGTTTATTATAATCAAATCAAATGAAAAAATACTTTATTCAGTGCGGCCGCATGGACTTTGTTGATGCATAACATAAATTACAGCATAAAACACGGCAGACTCGTGGCCACACCGTTTTGCTACATCAGTGTGACTACGAGTAATTTACTTTACTCGTGGTCACACTGTGCGGTGTGGTCAACAGTAATTATTTAAACTTACGACTCGTGGTTACACTGTAGGGAAATATACCTCTAAATACGCTGAACTGATATTAGGTATATGAAGCAGATAAAAATAAATACTAACCTATTAAATAAATATTATAATAAGTAATGTTATTAAATGAAAATAACTGGTTTAACTTATTAAAGAAAATCTTTATTTTATAGCAGAACATTTAGATTAGCAATACTTTCCGGTTAGCGATGCGCATAGAGTACAGAGTATATCAAAACTATTATAGATACAAAAATACCCACAGATAAGCTGCATATTAGCACAGACTATATAGAAGGTGTAATTTCTACTACAACACTCCTCCTAAATTAAAGCCTTCTTATTAATTTATTTAACAATACAAACAATATTTCAGGATTTTCTAACTATATGGCAAGATTTCATTCCTATTTTATCTCTTATATAACAAAATTTAAGCTTACACAAAGGTTTAGTAAATATATCTGCTAATTGTTCCTTACTACACACATATTTTAATTCAATAATTTTATCCTCATATTTTTCTTTAATGAAATGAAACTTTATGTCTATATGTTTACATCGTTTGTGAAATAACACTTATAGCACTTTGATTGTCTATGTTCAAGCATACAGATTTTTGATTAAATTCACCAATATCACACAATAATTGTTTGACCCACAACGCTTCTTTAGTGGCAGCACAGGCAGCCATGTACTCTGCTTCAGTGGTTGAGAGGGCAACTGTCTGCTGTTTCTGGCAGGTCCATGTCACTGCTGCATTGTTTTTGATGAAAACATAACCAGTTACTGAACGTCTCGTAGTTGGGTCATTGGCGTAATCTGCATCACTGTAGCCTATTATTGTATTACGCTCACAGTTTGGCTTGTAGTACAGGCCATAATCTTTTGTTTCTTTAAGATATTTAAAAATCTTCTTTACAGCATTCCAGTGATTTTCATTGTAAGAATTTAAAAATCGACTCACCAGGCTAACCGCATAGGAAATATCGGGTCGGCTTACTGTAGCTAGGTGCATCAAGGATCCAACTGCCTCACGGTATGGAATATTCTTTTCATTTTCTCCTTCTTCTTTTTCCAATTTTACATGTGGATCAACTGGGATGCTGTTGGGTTTGCAATTATCCAAATTAAATTTATTTAATAACTTTTCAATACAGCTTGACTGGTGTATGAAAATGTGCTTGTCACATTTCTCTATCTCCATACCAACAAAATTTCTGGGAGGATAAGACTTTACTTCAAATATTGACTGTAAGTCATTAATCAGTTCATTTGATGTTGATATATCTTTTGAAAATATAAGCCCATCATCAACATACAAACACAGGTAACATTTGTTTCCATTGATAGTGCCAACATACACACATTGGTCTACCTTACTATTTACTAGCCCAAACTTCTTTAAAACTGCATCAAATTTTGAATTCCAACATCTGGGAGATTGTTTCAGACCATATAATGATTTATTGAGCTTACATACCTGTGAGTATCAGCTGTTAATCCTTCAGACACAGTCATGTATATGTCTTCCTCGAGCTCACCATATAAAAAAGCTGTTTTGATGTCTAGTTGAGTTATCTGTAGATTGTGTTGGGCTGCCTCTGATAATAATAAACGGATGGTATCATACCTGACAGTTGGCGCAAATGTTTCCTGGTAATCAATGCCTTTGCTTTGAGCATACCCTTTTGCACAGAGCCGAGACTTGTATCGTAGACCAGATGGTTCTTCTTTAATGCGAAACACCCATTTGCATCCAATTACTCTCATATGAGGAGTTCTTTCAATTAATGTCCATGTATTGTTTTGTTGATGAGCTTGAAGTTCTTCTTCTATTGATTTTATCCATTTTGGAGCTTCCATAGACTTTATTGCCTGTTGATAGTCTTCAGGAGCTTCATTGTTTAATAATGTTTCATCACAGCAGAGTTCTTGGTTCAGAGTATTTTTGAATTGTTTTCTAGTTCTTACAGTTATATTCTTTTCAGGCGAAGAATCTATACTGTTATCAGGGATGTACTCGCTGTCTGATTGTGATCTTCCGTCTTTTGTGATTTTGGATCTAACTTCTTTCTCTTCTCTTTCGGAAGTTGGACCATTGCCTCACATCCAAATGTACGCATATGGCCGACATTGGGTTTCTGACCGGTCCACATCTCTTCAGGTGTTTTGTAAGACACAGATGTTGTTGGAGTGCGGTTGACTATGTAAGCAGCAGTATGAATGGCTTCAGCCCAGTACATTTTAGGTAAATTGGCATTTAACATCATACATCTTGCTCGCTCTATCAATGTCCTGTTCATACGTTCAGCAGTACCATTTTGTTCTGGTGTGTAAGGTGTGGTAGTCTGATGAATTATTCCTGCACCTTTGAGAAGTTTTGAAAAGTTTCCATTTAAATATTCAAGTCCGTTGTCTGATCTGAGAATTTTAATGTTTCTACTTAACTGATTCTCAACTTGGTTTTTAAATTCCTTGAATTTTTCTAGGACTTCTGATTTGTTATACATTGTGTAAACAAATATCTTCTTTGAGTAATCATCTAGGAATGTTACAAAATATCTGGCTTTGCCTAGAGACTGAGTATCCATTGGTCCACAGACATCGGAATGGATGAGTTCAAGCAGGTCTTTGCTCTGTGACCCTTGACTCTTAAATGGCAGACGTGTTTGTTTTCCTTCCTGACACGTTATACATTTTACATTCTCTTTTATTTGGCTAAGCTTCAAATCGGCAGTATTTTCGGTCAGCTTTTTCATGCTTTGAAAATTCAGGTGACCCATCCTCTGGTGCCACAGGTAAGTGTCTTGCTCAATAACATCTGATATGCATGCATAGCCGCCAGGCATATTCAACCGGTACATATTATTTATTAAGCTTGCTGTTGCTACAATAACATTATTTTTGTTCAGTATAACACAGCCATTCTTATTAAACTTCACTTGGCCACCATTCTGTATGATCTGACTCACAGACAGCAAGTTTGTAGCTAGTTCAGGCACATATAAAACATTTGTAAACAAAATTTCATTTTGTTGGCCTCTTTCGTTGTAAACAGATAAACTTATTTTTCCAGAGCTTTGCACATGCATTGTTTTATTATTTGCAACTTTGATGCTTGAAATGTGTGATGTTGTTTCTTCACTCATAAGATTCTTGTGTTTGGTCATATGAACAGATGCTCCAGAATCAACATTCCAGACATCAGAGCATTTGGAAGATGCCATGAATACAGCTGCATAAGAACTGTTATTTTTTAGATTTGCATTATTCTTATGATCCTTGTTGTTTGATCTGCATTCAGGACTTTTATGTCCATATTTATTGCATGTATAACAGCCTTTTGAATTTTTCTTGTTTTTATTTTGTCTTTGACTTGAAGCAAAAGCTGATGTATCACTTTCAGCTTTGACATCCTGTAGGATCTTAGACTTCACTGAGTCAGAGCTTATCTTCATACCTGAGCTCTCTATGGCAATTATCATTGGCTTGTAAGTTTCAGGCAGGCCGGACAACAGGAGTGTGCCAAGCCATTCATCATCTACATGGAAGCCAATGTTTCTCAACTTATGTGCTGTTGTAATGATTTTACTCACGTATTCTTCTACGTTTAAGCATCCAGCTAATGTAGTATTGCATAAATCTCGCAGTAGACCAACTCGGCGTGTTAGCCCGGAGTCATCAAAAGCGCGTGCCAAATTATTCCAAACTTCTTTTGCAGTGTTGTATATGAATATAATTTATCGGATCGACGAGAAGGATAAGCTTAGATCTGGCTTTCGTGTCGCGTTTTTGGTCAATTGAATCTGAATTTTCAACGCAGTCCCACAACTCTTCGTGCTGTAAATATGTTTTGACAGCAAAACGCCATGTGGCATAGTTATCACGGCCCGTTAACCTTTCAATTAATGCCATTGAACTTGTTGATGACATCTTTTGGTTGTGGATTATCACGGATTTACTTGAAATATTGTTCAGAAACTGAGCACGTTGCGTGTGCAGATTATGTCTTTTAATTTTCTTTTGTTCGGCACTGTTTTTAGCACTGGGTCTTTATAGTATTCACTGATTTTACAAATCGGGCTTACTGGGCCCATAACCTGTTATTAAATGAAAATAACTGGTTTAGCTTATTAAAGAAAAACTTTATTTTATAGCAGAACATTTAGATTAGCAATACTTTCCGGTTAGCGATGCGCATAGAGTACAGAGTATATCAAAACTATTATAGATACAAAAATATCCACAGATAAGCTGCATATTAGCACAGACTATATATAAGGTGTAATTTCTACTACAACAAGTAATAAATTACATATATACAATTTAATTTAATCATGATGATGATGATAAATTTTATTTTTGTTATTATTGGTTAGTACCTACCTAACAAACCGTCCTGTACAGCATTATTACCAGTTACTGACGTTGTATAAATCATCTTTATTAGATGTAAAAGCCTAAAAAAAAACTTACTATGGCCAATCATTATATTTTTGACACATGTCAAATATGACAGTAAATGTCAAACATGACAGTAAAATATATAGAAAATGACAGTTAGTGTCAAAAGTTACATTATAAATTTAGAGCTAATTGAACGCATCGACTTTCACTTTTCCGATGACAGCTGTCAAAATTCAAACGACTATATCTCGAGAACTGCTCGTTCTTGGCTTTCCGTTGTGTTCAAATGAGATGAGATCTACTTTTTCGATGACAGTTTTCAACTTCAAACGGCCTATCTGGGAAACTACTAGTCCTACACTTTCCGTTGTGAGCTCAAATTAAAAACCTTGATAATATCTACTTTTTCGATGACAGCTGTCAAACTTCAAACGGCCCGATCTCGAAAACTAATCGTCCTACACTTTCCGTTATGAGCTCAAATGAAAGACCTTGATGAGATCTACTTTTTCGATGACAGCTGTCAAACTGCAAACAGTCATCGGAAAAGTGAAAACCATGTAGAATTTCAAAGTATTATTGATATAAGATATATTACGAATATTTTATCTATCGGGCACTTCACTACATACCAACTATTCAGTCAAGTGTGATCCTTTTCAGAGTAGTGTAACCACGAGTAAAAGAAATTACTCGTAGTCACACTGCTGTAGCAAACCGATGTGACCACGAGTCCGCCGCGAAATAAAACAACACTTATTGATAGAATAAAGCACATAATTTTAATCGGTTCACTTCAGATGACGCGAAAAGAAGCAAACAGAAGAACCTAACTCAGTCGCTATAGTCAACATTTAACAATTTTCTTTTGTCTTATGTTACGATTGACTTTAATACCCATTTACTAATTTAACAACTGAAAACTGAATTCCTACCCTTTTTGAGTTTAGGTTACGTAGTAATCATATTAGAAAATTACAAGGAAATGAAAATTCTCATCGAACATTTTCGACTCCAACAGGATTCGAAGATGTGTTGGTCAAATTGTTCTTCTGGTTGCGGCTGGAAGCAGCCTGCATCCACCGCCGACCTGCAGACCTTACCAGGTCTACCGCCTATCTTGTTGGTGGACGTCCTACGCTGCGCTTGTCGGTCTGTGGTCTCCACTCGTGAACTTTTTGGCTCCATCGATCATCTGTTCTTCGAGCTATATGCTCTGCCCATTGCCACTTCAGCGTGCTAATCTGTTTGGTTATGTCAGTAATCCGAGTTCTTCGTCATATCTCCTCTTTTATGATTCGTAGAGAAACCCCGAGCGTAACCCTCTCCGTAGTTAGTTGAGCGACTCTGAGCTTATTCAAGAGGCAAGTAGGGAAGGACCACGTCTCGGTTCCAAAAGTCATTACTGGTAATACACGCTGATTGTAGACTTTCTTCTATTAGATACTGATGTATTTTAAAGTCATAAAATAGTAAAAATATCTTTATTGTGTTGAGGACTGGAATTCTTTGTCAATAACAAAAAATTATACGTAGGGTAGGGATGTGTGTGAAAATTCCAGCAATAATTTTATTCGTTATTATTATAAGTGATGTAGCTTAGCATTAAATAATTACTGACAATTTCAATGACTCAGAAAATGGATAATAAGGAATTATGTCACTAAAACTTCCTACTATTGAAATAATAAGCACTTATTGACATGTTTCCACTCTAGACGTCGATTATAAGATATTTAGTCCTATTCCTTTTCCTGAATTTATTAACTAGCCAATTATCTAGATAATTTTACCTACCATCTAGGACCTACAGCTCTTTTTATTTTTCAACGCTAATGACATAATTGACTTTTTGCCGAGGCACCCACATTAAATTAATATTGTCAAGAATAGCTATATAAAAAAACTTAATCACGGAAAATGGTGTCGGTTCTGTTGTTGCACTTCATAAAGCTAATTATATTTAGAGCATAGATAAATTTAGAGCTGTCAACAAAGAATTAGGTAACATTGTCCAGTTTTAATTTTAAAACGACACTAACCGAATAGCTCAATTTCAGTTAGCTTTAGTAAGGAAGTGTGCCAACAAAACTGACCAAGAAAGTTTACCGTTAATACGCAGTTAATACTATACCAAGTAGTTAACACACCAAATAGTGTTCACTTCAACAAAAAAAGTTGCATAGTAAATTTATTAGCTATTGTTTTACTTGGCCAACATAATTGCCAATACAAGAAGTATTCCAAACAAGTAAGGTTTGGTAATATCCCCAAAATATTAATGTTAATAAATTGTATTTACCTTGAACAAAGATTAAACGGTGTTTCCCGGCCTGTTGGAAGGAAGCATAAATAATAGCTCTTCCGAAAAATCTAATCCCATATCCTTTTCTGAATATCGCCCTATATCTCTCCTCCCTTTTCTGTCAAAAGTTTTTGAACGTCTTGTCCACGAACAGCTCCACTCCTTTCTTTACTTGCACAATATTCTTAATCCATTACAATCCGGTTTCTGTAAAGGTCACAGTACCGCAACCGCATTGGTTAAAATTTCTGATGATATACGGCTTGGTAAAGATAACCGGGAAATTACGGTGCTGTCCCTTTTGGACTTTAGTAATGCTTTTAATACCGTGAACTTTGACATCTTTCTGGCATTACTACGTACTCTTAACATTTCCCAGGCTGCGGTTGACTAGTTCTCCAACAACTTACATGGACGTCGTCAGAGGTTTCTCCTTGGTGAGTCTGTTTCATTCTGGTGCGACGCAACTGTTGGTGTTCCGCAAGGCGGCGTCCTGTCTCCTTTAATTTTTTCTATCTTTTTAAACTCAATTTCTCTAAATCTTTCCTCTTCCTATCACCTATATGCAGACGACTTGTAGATCAACACTAAGGCGCATTTGCATAAAAATACAGATGCGATCCAAAAACTAACGCGGACCTTAACATTATATCTGAATAGAGTAAGGCCTACGGTCTGACGATCAATCCTAGCAAGACAAACCATTATTATAGGTAAATCTACACTAAGGCGCATTTGCATAAAAATACAGATGCGATCCACAGAATAAACCGGTGGATCTTAACGTTATATCCGAATGGAGTAAGGCCTACGGTCTAACGATCAATCCTAGCAACACACAAACCATTATTATAGGTAGCTCCAGATTGATTAATAGGATTTATTGGCAGACAGTTCCTTGCCTTGTCTTCCAATCCACTACAGTGTAACTGTAAATAATATTGGTGTAACATTTGATATATATTTAACATGGTTCTAACAGGTTCAAGTTACTTGTAAGAAACTTTATGCTTCAGCTGCTTCCCTGAGAAGGCAGTGTTAGTTCTTGCCGACCACCACCAAAATACCCTTGCTCAGTCCTTTCTTCTTTCCGTACTTGACTATGACGACACATGTTACCTAGATATCACTGAAGAGCAATTAGATAAGTTTGCTTAATTTCTGCATCCGATTTATATTTGGTCTGCGCCAATATGATCATGTTTCTCCTTCTCGCACTAAGCTCAAGTGGCTCTCCATCAAGTTTCGTCGCGATTCGCATATTATTTATCTTCTTTACTCTGTTCTTTTTAATCCCCTATCTCCACCATAACTCAAAGAAAATTTTAAATTCCTTCACTCTTCAAACTCTCTTAATCTTTGGTCATCAGAAAATTTATAACTGGAATTTCCCACTCCACCATCAATCTTTCTTTACAAACTCTTTTACTGTTCAGGCTGTGCGACTTTGGAATTCTCTCCCTGCTGAAATCAGACTTGCTGCCAATATTCAAATTTTAAAACAGAAGCTAAAATTGTATTATATCTAACGGCAACTTTAAATTTTCACAGACTAATGTACGGAATCCTTCGTGCGCGAGTCCAACTTGTACTGGGCCGATTTTTTACTATAACATGGTACTTTAATACTAATTACCGTTCTTGATTTTATGTTACGTAGAATTCATATTAGAAAATTTCAAGGAAATGAAAATTATCATCGAACATTTTTGACTACAAAGGGATTCGAAGTTGTGTTGGTGAGATCGCACTTCGCTTTCTACATATGTGAGTGAAATTCAAAATGATTTGAAAATGTTTTAGTGCTAGTGTAAATACCTGCAGGTAGAATTTTACAATAAAATATATATTGGCGACTTTACACTCACATAGCGGAGTTAGCAATCGCATCGGTAGTATACAACACATAATTCTATATATTAAAAAAAAACTGACTTCTATGATAAAATCTAAAATGTTGCTGAAAATACCCAAACAGCTATATGTATGCTTATTACGTCATTGGAACATTTTCCTTAATTTACCATGGATCACATCATCAGAACTGGGTTTAAAAGGAAGCAAATATTATTATTACGAAACAATAAACCCATCCGCAAGTATCAATTTAGGGCATAACACGATACCTTGTGGGACTCCAAAAGGTACAAACTTTAACATTGTTTAGTTATTCATGTTGCAAGACGAAACAAAGTAGGTACCTTACTACTTACTTAAAAACTATACATATGCTGTTTGGGTATTTTCAGCAACATTTTAGATTTTATCATAGTTTTTTTGAAAATATATAGAATTACTGAAATGAATATATTATATATAGAATTATGTGCTATATACTACTGATGCGATTGCTAACTCCGCTATGTGAGTGTAAAGTCGCCAATATAATTTTTATTGTAAAATTCTACCTGTAGGTATTTACACCAGCAGTAAAACATTTTCAAATCATATTAAAATTCACTCACATAGGTAGAAAGCGATCGAAGAAGAGCGATCTCACCAACACAACTTCGAATCCCTTTGGAGTCGAAAATGGTCGATGATAATTTTCATTTCCTTGAAATTTTCTAATATGAATTTCACGTAACCTAAAATCGATAAGGGTAATTAGTATTAAAGTACCATGTTATAGTAAAAAATCGGCCCAGTACGACTCGGAGCCGCACTGAGAATAGGACGAGATTCCGTCCTGGTCGAGTGCCGCTATTTGCTGTAAGCACATCGCGTACTGTGGCGCGTCAAATGTCTCCCGTCTGTCGCGTACAAAAGCACTTAAATATTTTATTAAAATCCCAAACACAGAATGTAGATATATTTGTAGATAGATGGCGGGCACTAGAAAGATCTTGCCTAACCTATTGTGAGAACATTTAATTTATTATTATTACCATATTATTATTTCTATGTTTTATTAATGAGAATTGTGTGCTTTATTTTTGTTCTACTTCATTGCTATTTTTATATATTTGATTTTAAAGTGTAGTATGTTGTTATTGCATGAATTTTGAAAGTGTATATTATAGTTATGAATAAGTTCCTTTGTCGTGCAATATGCAACTCTAACCTGAATTTTTTTTTTTTTTTAGATATGATGGATGTAATGATTTAGATTAAGTATCTGTTATGTTACATTTTTTTTTTTTTTAACAATAAACAATAAACGAAGGATTCCGTACAATAATTAGTCTGTGAACATTTAAAGTTGCCGATATTAAGATCGAGCAAAAAACGGCAAAAAATCACGTTTATCGTATGTGAGCCCCCCTTCATTATTTATTTTATTCTATTTTGAGTATTTGTCGTTATTGCGGCAACAGAAATATATTACGACCTCTGTGGCGCAGCGGGCGAAGGTCCGCCTGCGACGCAAGAGGTTGCGGGTTCGATTCCCGCCTCGGAACAAATGTCTGTATGATCTGCAGATATTTGTTCAGGGTGTTTTTCTATGTATATAATAAAAAATATCTATCTATGTAGTATAATCTATTAAGTATGTCAGTTATCTAGTACCCATAACACAAGCTCTGCTTAGCTTGGGGCTAGATGATGCTGTGTGAATTGTCCAGCATTATTTATTTATTTATCTGTAAGAATTTCAACTGTCTAGCTATCACGGTTCATGAGATACAGTTTTGAGACATACAGACAGACGGAAATACGGATAGCGGAGTCTTAGTAATAGGGTACCATTTTTCCACTCGTAAAAATCATATAAGTATATCTTATATAAGTGAAAACTGGAACTCCTCTGTCAATAACGAAATCTTCTCCATATATGTACGTGTGTGAAAATTTCAGCAATATTTTTTTAGTTTTTATTTTAAGTGATGTCGAGGTAGACTAGACTTTAAACATTAATGACAATTTCAATGACTCAGAAAAAATACCTGGATAAAAACGTTACTAAAATTTCCTAACTACTGTTAAAATAATAAGCACTAAATGACATGTTAGCACTCTAGACGTTAGGCAAGTCTATAGTGCTTATATGTCATTTACTCCTATTTATTTTCCTGAGTTGCTTGAATAGCCAATTATCTAGATAATTTCACCTACCATCTAGTACCTGCAGCTCTTTTTATTTTTCAACAGTAATGACATAATTGACGTTTTGCCGAGGCACCCACCCTTCTTTAAATTGCTGTCCCTTCCACATTATTAAATTAGTATAGTAAAGAAAAGCATTATAAAAAACTATAATTAAGTTTTGTATATTGCTTTTCTTTATTATAAGGAAAATTAAATCGGTTCTGTTGTTGAACTTCCTAAACCTATTATTTTTAGAGAAATAACGTTTAAAAATTTAGAGCCATTATCGGAATTCGTTAAAATTAATTCCGTGTTCCGTCCTAATTTTAGGACATCATTAACCGAATAACTATAACACATTTCAAGCAATTTTAGTTAGCTAGAGCTAACTAAAAATTTAGTTAGAAACAACAACTAACTGCCAACAGAATTCACTATCCTGTTAGTGTTGGTAACATTGATATAAATCGTTTTATATCAATGGTTCGTAATAGTATTCACTCTCGTATTAGTTGCATAGTATATATATTTACTTATGTTTGAAGTGATAACTTCTTATGGGAGGGTAAACCGCTTCGTTACGTAACGCGTTACGGTGCCACTCTGTCTGGCTTCCCTTCCCCTCACGCATACGGCAGCGGTAGGCAGGCTCCTCCTCTCTCACTCTAACCCGCAGCGCTAACTTAATTTATCACTTCTGTCGTGCGTCCCGAGATGCACACGCTTTTTTTTAATTTACAAACATAAGTTACCGATATCTCATTTATAAATATTATAAAACCTGAGGTTCGTTGTTATAGATATATGGATGTTTTACCTCTTAACGCAAAAACTTGCATGCGCATTGAGCTGAATTGACTGCCCACTTATAGAAGTTGACCAGGATTGACACATGGGTTTCTTTTTATCCGGGTACAATGCATGCAAAGCAGCGGGCTGAAGCTAGTAAGAAATATTTCCGGAATACTGCTTCCTCGGCACTTTTCGTTTAGGGTATTAAAACTTTTAGAAAATCTCATGCTTAGGTATAACGCTCTCATTCGCATCTTGCATTAAGGATAACTCAATCAAAAAGGATTTACTGTAATGTTAAACGGGCATGCCACTCACATTATTTATCCGTCGTCGAAAATAGAATTCCAACGTGTTCAGTTCCTCCCAGGGAACTTTCATCAGGGAATGAAGTCGTACGCGGCATCTTCTACTTCCCTCACGCGCGCTCACGCTGCACTTAACGCTATATTTACGTGAAGAAAATAGTGTATTTCACGAATGTTTCGAAAGTGAAAAAGATTTATTTTAAAATCAGAATTCTTCCAAAATGAAAAAAGGTAAGCGAATATGTTTTATGTATTTATAAAAGGAACGCCAACAATATTTATAAGTCGTATAAATATTGAAATAATAGGACTAGTTCTATACATACATATATATGCCAATTATAGGCGTCCACAATATTCGTTTAACTTATGCTAAAAGTTTTCAACACAGAATCGCAATACTTTCAAATCTGTTATGATGATATAATATACGGTAATGCAGTGCTTTAGACATTGTTAGATGGAAGACTTGCCCAGCATATTTAACCTCTAAGCTTCGTCGGACGCATTCAAAGGAAAAAACATGTCAATCCGTATAAATCTGACTGAACTGTGGGTTTTTTGTCCCGACTGTCCTTGACCATTAAGCCCGTGTTCTATGTGGGTTCTCATTAAATAAGAGAAGGAAAGTAAATGAGTTTTCTACAGACTACGCTTCAGATAATAGCAAATGAAGTCAAATCGCTACCGCTAGTGAGTCATAAATCATCGACAGATATATCTACAACACTATAATAGTGTTGGGACGCAAGCTACGGTAAAGGGTGACCGACATAGTGTCGCCGCGGTAACTGGGGGCGGTGCTGAGCAGTCAGGGTTGCCAACAACTAAAATATTATTATAATCTTTTAACAACTATTTAGGTTCTTATTATATTTAAAATCAATCTAAATCTAAACAGTTCATCGAATCTAACAACTGGAAAAGCCTCCCTTCCCTTTCTCGTCTTCGTCTCGGCCCAAAACTATCATCATTTCAGCCGTAAAACGTCCACTACTGAACACAGGCCTCCTTCATGGATCTCCATAAGGGGCAGTTGCCATACTCACCACGCTTGGCAGGTGGGTTGGTGAGCGCAGTATGGGATGTTGATACATGGAATGACGCTGCTGCCCATCTTCCGGAGGTAGCTCTTAGCAGGCTCTTACTGCATCCACGTGCAAGAGAGGAGGGGCAACATTCTACTGCCGGCACCCCACGGCATACTGCCGGCACCCTACGGCATAACTATAAAACTAATAAAAAACTATAGTCTGGGCAAATGGCTAGAGTGTTCGCGTCCACTGCTGGACACAGGCAAACCTCCTCATGATCTTGGAGGTCCATGAGGAGGTTTTTGCCATACTTGACATGCAGGCGGGTTGGCGAACGCAGTATACCCGTAAATTGACGGCAAAACGCTGCTGCCTATTATCCGGAAGTATCCCTTGACCGTCCGATTAAGCCGTGGGGCAGTAGAATGTTACCTCTCCTCTCATACCCGTGGATGCAGTGCCTGCTAAGGGATACCTCCGGAAGATGGGCAGCAGTGTCTTTCCGTGTCTCAACATCCCACTGCGTTCGCCAAACCGCCTGCCAAGCGTGGTGAGTATGGCAACTACCCCTCATGGAGATCCATGAGGGAGGCCTGTGTTCAGTAGTGGACGTTTAACGGCTGAAATGATGATGATGATGATCCCTTGACAGATTTTTACCACATCTACAGGCAAGAGGCAGGGCATTCTACATAGGACATTCTACTGCCGGCACCCACAACAAATATTTTCACGGACATTAAATTAAGTATTACATTGAGACAAAGATTTTAATAGTAAATAGAATAGAAAGAGTGATGTTCCTTTTTAGCTTAATTCTTTTACTTGGCATTAAACGTTTTCTTTAGCCAAAAAACTAAATTATTGTGCAATAGCCAATACAAAATAATAGAAAATGATGTTTCATTTTCATATCGAGGTTGGATCCCAACACCTCGGACGATGAGGTTCAACGATACGTGAAAGAGAGAGTCCGTTTCTGGATGAAGAATCCGCCGCCGTTCCAGATACATCTGCTGAATATCGAGTCGACGAGAAAGATGAACACGACCTTGAAGTCGTATGTACTACGAGAACCTGAGATTTCTGGCCTGCAGGAATTGTATACTGTCTTTATAGGGATGCGAACACGAGAAAAACTCCCTAAAATTAGTATGTAGTTTAAAAGAAATTATGTTTACTATAAAATGTATGAATGCTAGTCTGTAAGATATATATTTTAGGAACTTTATAAGTTATTTTTATATGTACGTGCGGTTTGAGACGCCTAACCTTGCCGTAACATTTTTTAACTAGCACGGGAGGTAATGTTTTGAAAATTGCGCTAAATATACCTCTATAATATTTTTTAAGGTTATATTTATGAAAAATGATTAAATAAACGTTATATATAAAAAATAAACGCTTTGAGTATATACGAAAAAATAAACTCGTTTTGAAAATAAATTAACGCTTTGGGTACGAATAAATAAACGCATTTTGAAAATTAATAAACGCTTTTTGAGTTCAAATTAAATGAGAGCTTGTAAAAATTATAAATTGTGTCGTGCCAACCCTACACGAAAAGGGGGTCGACAGGGGGAATAGCCGGGGAGCGTATTGTCCACCGTACGATACATCAACGTTGAATATCAATGTAAAAGCATCTATCGCTCGCTCTAGGCCCCATCGGACATAATTCAGCAATTTCACTCTTATGACATGATTATTAAGATGTCTTTGCGGATGAATATGATGAGATTTTTCATAGGAATGAGTGTTATTTGTATTGCTTAAGCAGATTATGTAGTGTAGTAGGTATTATATTTTCTGAGCGTTAACAGTGGTTGTCTATTGAGGCCAAAAATATTCATGTTTACAAGTTGGTAACCAGTTTAAATTGCTTTTTCTGAAAAAATTGTTTATCACCTCGGGGTTTGGCAATACTTTTAAGACTAAATAATATATCAGAATAATATTCGCTACGCACGCGTTGTACCCGGATCAAAAGTAACCTATATGTTAATCCAGACCTCCATATAATATACATGTGCAAAGTTTCAGCTCAATCCGTAGGGTAGTTTTTGCGTGAAGGGGTAACAAACCTCCATACAAACAAACTTTCTGCTTTATAATATTGGTAGGATTAATAAAAAAAATATAAATAATGCTGGATATCATACACTAAAACATCTAGTCCCAAACTAAGCAAAGCTTTTTAAATGAGTAAAAACGATTTTTAAAATACTAGGACCACAGAAGTCATGACCGCTCCGCTCAAGCGTTGGGAAGGCATTACATTCAGTTGGTATCAACTTGATGGCCTGACCATCAAGAAGTTTTGCCTGACCTGAACCCGATCGAACACGTTTGGGATGAGCTGGGAAGGCTGGTCAGACGACGCAGACGACCTCCTGTTACCCTCAATGATCTCAACAGGCCCTGATGGAAGAATGGGAGATTATCCCCCAACATCGTCTCCAAAATCTCGCCTTCAGATGCCAAACAGACTCGAAGCTGTGATCAGAGCTAGAGGAGGCAACACCAGTTATTAAAAATGTGATTTTTAGACTACAAACATCTTTTTAAGGATTTTTTAAGTTTTTTCCATTCAGTGAAAATGGCTACTTTTTGTCTTTATGTTTCATTTATGTTAAAAACAATATATTAAGTAAAATAATTACATCAAAAAAAAGTTACTGTTCTAGTAGTTAAAATGTTGTTTTTATTTCAAGTCTCTGAGTTTAATAGTCTAGGAGAAATTTTCATTTAAAAACTGTTACACCTTCTTTTGCAGGCTAGTGTAAATAATTTTTTTTTGTATTTACATACAATATCACACATAGAAAATTACCCAGAAACGGGTAAAATATCTGCAAAACAATCACAAACATTTGTCCCCTGGCGGGAATCGAAGCCCCTGCTACCTCCTGCGTTTTAGTTGGCTAGACCAAATTAACTACGGAGGTAATATTTATTACTGAACATGCGGAACAAATGAAAATGGATGTTTGTGATAACATTTTTTTTGTCCTAGGGCTTAATGTGAATATTTAAAGTTGAAGAATAAACTAAAAGGTAAAATGAATTGCGAAAATCGTATCATTAGTTTTTTCAAAGCATATTTCTAATGCGGCTAGTTTTGTATACATTGAATAAAATCGTATATTTACAATTATCTTATATAACAAAAGTTATGGCAGTTTTTACAAATGAAGAGTTTCATTTTAAAAGTAAAAACTTCAAAAGTAGTGTCCTTGTATATCATTTCAGTCGTAAAACGTCCACAACTGAACACTGGCCTATTTTACTGCTAGGAAACACAATTTGACAATGGAAGCAAATGTGATTAATTACATACTTGCTTTCTTCGTTATAATATAATAACATAAACACGGGAATTTATCGCGTTGTATTACCGGGTTGACTGACCCGGTTGGTCAACCCGGGACCACGATTGTTGAAACACAGTCGAAACGTCAGGAATAATCAAAAGGTATTACGCGATAAATTCCCGTGTTTATGTTATTATATTATAATGAATTGTGATCGCGAAAGTTTACGAAAAACTATTGCTTTCTCCGATTGCCAGCTCCATCGGTTTAGTACAAATCATTTATTCCTTTTTTTGCAAACGGCTCATTGCTGAATACTTTTCGGAATAAGCATGTAATTATAACAAACTCGTTTGACAGGCAGTGCCGCTAAGTTCGCTAGCTTATAAAATCGTTACAAAGCAAACAAAATAAAGCACAATACATTATCTCTGATCAGTGCACCTGTATTTATACTTCTCATATAAATTCCCTAATTCTGACGTTAATTGAAATCAGAGGTAGTCGAGGTCAAAAGGCGATCGGATAAGTATTGCTCACTAGAGGTTAGAGATCAAGTTAGGGTTGAAAATTAAATATTTTTTGGTGTTTCACTTTTTTTTGTTTGTTAGACCATTATTATCAAAGGGGTCTGTGAAATTTGTAACGTATAAACTTGGTAAATCAAACAATAAGGTAGATAATGCGATAAAAAAACAATATCGACCTATGTAGTAATGTATTAAGTAGATATATCAGTTATCTAGTATCTACGATACAAGCTCTGCTTAGCTTGGGACTAGATGTTGCTGTAAATTGTCCAGCATTTTTTTATAATTCCAGTAGGGAAACAGCAGATTCGACAATAATTAATTTAGTGGGTTATGTATTTTAATTGCAATGTATTTTATTATACGTAACGAAAGTTTGTCGTTTCTTATCTGCAATTTTATAAACGACACACAAGAAAGTACCTAGTTCAATCAAATATAATAAAAAAAAACCAATGACTATGCCCACTTATTTAATAGCACACTAAAAATGGTTCCCAAACATATTACAATACAGGCAAACATATTTATTGCATATAAAATAATATACACATTTGTTAGCACATTCATTTTAAAACTTTTGCAAATAACACTAACGCTACTATAAAAAACTAAATTTACCCCTTTCTATTTCTAAGGGTGAACTTAACATGTGTATACCTATTATTTATGGTCAATTATGTCCTGCGAACGGTCCTACTCTATTATGTCGGGCTATTTAGTAGTATTTCTATTTAAACGAATGGACATTGGGATTTAGATATCTTGTCTTTTGTGGCACTGTTCCTGTGGAGTCGCTTTACTTATTATTTTGTAAATCCTACGAATATTATAACCGCGAAAGTTTGTGAGTATGTGTGAATTATATATGTATATTATAATATAATAATAATATATTATAATTATATGTTCAATTTTTAACATTAATTTAAGTTTGCTTTCACTGTCTGCTAATTTTTTTTCTTATATATAATGTAAATCCATTATTGGTCGTAGGATATATATGTAATTTAGGATAATGTAGATTAGGGACTGTGGATTTTGTTTAAATAAATAAATGTTTGTCACTCTTTCATGCAAAAACTAGCCTACGGATTAAGCTGAAAATTTCCAGGCGTACAAATTACCGGGATGAGCACATAGGCTACATTTTATCCGGGTATAACGCATGTGAAGCGGGGGCATAAGCTAGTTTAGAATATAATATTCATACTGGATACAGTACCATCTGTGTATTTACCATGAGTTGTCAATGTTAGATCGCCCGCCGTTACTACAGTGTAATAGTAAATTACCATGACATCTCATCTTAACGCTGCTGCCTATCTTCCGGAGGTATCCCTAGGCAGATTCTTGCTTCATTCACGGGCAAGAGAGGAGGAGCAATATTCTATTGCCAGCACCCCACGGCAATACTTTCGTATAATTACTTATGTGTATTACTTAGGTGATGATATTGTTTGACTGATATTATAGTCTTATACAATTTATAGTGATATTTTTTGCTTCTTCGAAAAGAAAATTATCAAGGAAAAAATGTTTTCTCTAAAATACATGTCATATTTAAGAAGTTAACTTTGTCACTAGATTGATGAATGTATTACGAAGAATATAACTCAAATTTGAATGACACATTAAATTTTAATGACACATAAACATTTATAAAACAGACCATTGTATTCTGAACACAGCGTAAGTATCTAAAAACGATAGAATCTAAGACCTCTAAAACTAGCCATGAAAAGGCTCATAAAGACATTATATTGAAAAAGCTTTTAAAAATGGTCTAAATGCAACAAAGTAGACAACTAAAGTAGGGGTAGTTGCCGTGGGGTGCCGGCAGTAGAATGTTACCACCCCTCCTCTCCTACCCGTGGATGCAGTAAGAGCCTGCTAAGTGACACCTCCGGAAGATGGGCAGCAGCGTCTTTCCGTATATGAACATCCCGTACTGCGCTCACCAACCTGCCTGCCAAGCGTGGTGAGTATGGCAACTACCCCTCATGGAGATCCATGGCCTTAGTTCAGTAGTGGACGTTTTACGGCTGAAATGATGATGTTGATGATGAGACAACTAAACACTCCACACCTTTGCAAGCCAAGCCATGACCAATAAACTTTTCAAAATTTGTCCCAGTAACTCAGCAACATTGTCACAAAAGAAAGGTACGAAAGACCATGTCTCATTTTATAGGACCAGCTATAAATTCACCATTTTATGGTCTAGAATTAATGCAGAAGCTCATTACTGGCTATTCTTAGGGTATTTGTTTATGGGTCAAGAAAGCAACGTGCAAAAGGGTGTATTCGTAGGGGAGTTTTTTTAGGTAATTTACGATTACTGGTGTCTCTTCATAATCATCAATGCTGCAAAGACGTTTAGCTTTTCTTTGGAGTTAAGATAGATCTTAAAAGAGATCCCTAAATTTCTTAAAATCTCAATATAAAAAAAACTCTTCCGTTACTGACTGAGTGACTGAGTGACTGACAGACAACGCACAGCCTAAACCACTGGACCTAGAGACTTGAAATTTGGCACACATATACCTTGAGTATCCTACAGTTGCACTAAGGAAGGATTTTTATGAATTCCCACGTGAAAGGGAACTACGCGGGTGAAACTGCGGGGTGCGGCTATTTCCATTATAAAATGTAATTCAAGTGTTTATGAAGAATTCACTTTTAGTACAATCACAACAAATTATAATGTACCAGACGCACTCCGCAGTTCCACCCGCGTAGTTCCCGTTCCCGTGGAAAACGGGGATAAATATAGCCTGTGTTACTCAGGGATGCCGTGGGGTGCCGGCAGTAGAATGTTGCCCCTCCTCTCTTGCCCGTGGATGCAGTAAGAGCCTGCTAAGGGCTACCTCCGGAAGATGGGCAGCAGCGTCATTCCGTGTATCAATATCCCATACTGCACTCGCCAACCCGCCTGCCAAGCGTGGTGAGTATGGCAACTGCCCCTTATGGACATCCAGGAGGAAGGCTTGTGTTCAGTAGTGGACGTTTTACGGCTGATATGACTCAGGGATAATGTAACATTCTAATGGTGAAACAATTTTGCAAATCGGTCCAAAATAATAATATTTGCTCTTAAATTGTTTATTATAATATTAGAGGTAGTATTGCCGTGGAGTGTCGGCAGTAGAACGTTATCCCTCCTGTCATACCCGTGGATGCAGCAAGAGCCTGCCCTTCCACCCCCCTTCCTGAGCCATTCCTCTGGAAGATGAGCAGCAGCGCCTTTCCGTGTATCAACATCCCGTACTGCGCGCGCCAACCCGCCTGCCAAGCGTGGTGAGTACCTACCTAACTACCCCTCATGGAGATCTATGAGGGAGGCCTGTGTTCAGTAGTGGACGTTTTACGGCTGTAATGATGAATATAGTATAGACATATATGTATAATCCACCTCTACCCTAATTATAAGGAAGAAAGATTTGATTGTTTGTTTGTTTGTATGCATTGGTTCCGAAACTACTAGTCCGATTAAAAAAATCTGTGACCATTAGAATGCAACATTATCCCTGAGTAACAGGCTGTATTTTATTTCCATATTCCCACGGGAACGGGATCTACGCGGGTGAAACCGCGGAGTGCGGATAGTAAATAATAAAGGTAAAGAACGCGATAAATACTCGGTTAAATAACATATAATGTTAACAACATATAATCAATCCTTTTACTGCAAACGTAACTAATTATAATGTACTTAAACAATCATTCCTTTTGTTTTGTGTAAAACCATAATCAGTTTTCCCTATCCTCAAAGGTTTGCAGGAAGAAAACTTGGGATAGTGTTAAGTTCGCCTTTGTACAATAATAAAAAAAACAATCAAGATGTATTTTGGCATTATTAGAACGCTCTTGATGTTTTGATCTCTAAAAAGGCATTCTATTAAAGGTACAAGAATTAAAGTAAAATTAAAGTTTCCCGATGATTGAGCGTAGACATTTGTTCCGGAAAGATTAAACCATATCATATTTATCCCCATTAAAGAATACTCACCTATAAAAGTGAGTACCTACTACATAGTTACGTTTGATGCCACTTCATTTCTCACGTCAGCTCCATTTCATGCATTCTAAAAAAACTCCCTCATTCAAATCTTCAATGACAATCAAAATCACAAAAGATTCACATCAATCTACTGACATATTGTGATACAATTCCGTCACGTATAATTAATACAATAGTGGTCCAACGATTCTTCGTTGCGATACACCTAGGGTGTTTTCAATGGGCTTTTATCTAAATGCATCATTTATTTATGGTCATTATTTGACCATTTCTAGATTAATGATGTGCTATCATTGTTCTTGTATGTTAAAAGATCATAAAATGTTTGGAGAGGTGTGAAATAAGATACTTAATGTGTGTAACGGATTGTCTTTGTTGTACGATGACCCCATTTTGATATTTAGTTCCGGATTTGTGTGTAATTCTCTGTTATGGTGTTTATACTTTTTTAAACTAACTTCTCATTTGGGATATTTATCAAACTTTTTTTAACCTTATATTAAACTGAATTTTTTAACCATTAAATTAAAAAAAAATAATGCTGCACAATTCACATTTCAAATTCATCTAGCTCGAAGCTAAGCAGAGCTTGTGTTGTGGGTTCTAGATGACTGATATACTTAATACATTATACTACATAGATATTTTTTATTATATAAATGGCCAGGTGTATAATTTGTGATCCTGTTTTATCTTTATTTTTATAGCTACTAGAGAACACTCTACTGACTTAAAAATCTAGCCTTAGTACCTGACCGTTAAAAATACCTTACGTACATTTTATTACATTTGTTCTCATACATTAACTAATTCATTCAAACTCGTATTAATTCATTTCAAAAATCAAAGTAGATGTGCAGCACTATAAAAGTTATTGCGAAATTTCTCACAACATCAATCCATTTATCCAAATTAATAACTTTCTCATCAAGTGCTTTAGAAACACTTTTATCGACCATTAAAAATTCAAGTGCTGCAAGAACAAGAGTATTAAAATGTAATTCTGGTTCTTTTAGATTCGCGCATTGGCTTCTTTGTCTGTTTGTCCATAGACCTTATTTGGGGTGTAGGATAAAAGGCTTAGGAACTGGTTTTGGCAATAATCAACAATGTTGCAATGTTTATTAAACAAGGTAATAAGCATGTTCTTTTCTGTAGACACGTTCCGTTATTTCGAAACCTGTTTTGTGTGACCTTTTGATGTAAGTGTCTGATTGCAGTGTTTTGTGTCAATGCTCATCTTTGGTTTTATATGTGGTGTCTTCAACTATCTTTTTGAAACATATATTTCTTTTTTGGCTACCATAATACACTTAATAAAGGCTTTTAGTTCTATAAGTACTATCTCCATCTTCAAAAGCAGCAAAAGCACATCCTAGTTCATAACTATATGGAATTCTATTGCCTCATGTTACAATACCATTTACAACGAATGCAAAGTCTTATATTCGGCTTTTAGTTTTAAATTAAAATTTACCAGTACTATGTCCATCTTGAAAAGCAGCAAAAGCACATCCTAATTCAAATCAATATGGAAATCTATTGCCTCATATTACAATACCATTTACAATGTATGCAAAGTCTTATATTCGTTTTTTCCACGAAAAGACTGTAAATTCAAAAGCTTTACAAGTTTATGGCATTACTTAAATTAAAATGACTCACTTCACAGGCACTTTTTCTATTCTGTGGCACTTTAATCCTTGAGGTTTCCGAACTGCGCGAGTGTAATTTATTCTGTGTGACAAAGAACAGACGCTCGAGGTTCACAGGTCATAATATATTCAGAAAATGCATTGTCTGTTAGCATAAAAGGAATTAGACAATGACATTCTGTGTATTAATAATGTAAGATGGTTATCGGACAAAAAATTGGATCGTAGGATGGACAATAATTTATTTTTGGATCATTAAGCTTGATAATATCGTTGTTACTGTTGTTTGGAGTAATGAGAGATTGAGTTTATATGTGAATGCAGTAATTATGAGACGAGTGATGGAGTTACACTGATGATCTTTTAACTGCTGACTTTTATCAGCTCAAGTTGACAGATCAAGTCAAGAACTCGATGGGAACTTTTGTGAGGAATGATACGATAATTTTGTTACTGCTTTGTTATTAACTGAGTGCCCTTTACTCGAAGGCGGATGAAATCAATACCTAGTAGAAATGCATTAGCTTTCTCATAATATACATTCTTGGCAAAGTACCTAGTCATAGGACCATACGTCTACATTCTGTGTGTAATGCAATACGCTTCCGCTCATGTAGATGTGATTAAATAGTCAAAACATATATGCTGGTTGAAGTTGTTTGAATATAAGGTAAACTAAGAATGTTAGCGACTATAAGTCTTTGTGAAATAAATAAACTATTGTGTACGTACAAGTAGTATATCTCATATTCTTTTTCATGATGCCCCTAACAAAGCACGACGGACAATAGTTGTTGCAAAGTGGCCATCTTACGTCGAATACACGTATAAAGTTTTCCTTACATGGGTATTATTTGTTTCATCGCTGTAGGAAGCGCAATAAGGTCACTGAAAAGAATATTATTTACGATTAGGGAAAGAAACGGTGTGTGACAGTATTCGGCCTATATTCCAAGCCGAATATGATGGTGCCGATAAAAAACATCTAAGGACTTCTATAGTTTACGATATTTATAAACAAACGCTACTCCTATCATACATAAAATAATAAATAAAATTATAAAAGTAGTATCGGTACCACCATTTTAGATACAAGTAAAGGCGATTTAGGAAGGGCAGAAGTGTTCTATGTAGACATTATCTATGTTGGTGCTTGAACAGATTTTCTAAATCTGTACTAAAAAAAGAAATAAGAAATCGCTTTAAGCGATAAGACTGCCCATTGTGTATTTCTGTTGTTCTTATGGTTTAAGTTAATTTTAGTAATTTTTTGTATTGTTTCGTATAGGTAATATGGTTTACACAATAAAGAGTTTATCTATCTGTCTAAACGGTGTACGAAAACGGCGGTTAACAGGTTTAATACAGAAAATATATCAACCGATAACTACCTACGTGTACTATGGTAGGAATTGCAAACGTCTGTTCATACCTTAACTGCATTTATTTAGATTTAAGCAAAATCTAGGTGTTAATAATTGAAGCCCGAATTAACCCCTTTACGTCCTTCTTATAACAAACCGAACGTTACTACATCACTAGCCACTATTTTTCTGGCGAGACAAGAAATGAGGTAATATTTAGCAGAGTAAAAATCCTCTACGTGCTACGTCGAGACATTCCCATAAATTGTCTCTTGTAAAAGAACTCTAATGGCATCCACAATTGTATGGTTCTTTCGATATTAAAGTATGGTTTTGTGAATTAGAGAATGGAGAAAACTATTATGGAAAATAATAAATGGGTAGCAGAGCTTTTCATGGTGTAAGTAGCAAGTTTATCGATCGGATAGATTTCTGAAATTCATAGGTTACGTATTTTTATACGTGTTGTCCTATCATATATTTTAAGGGTATCTAGGGAACTCTAATAGGATCACTTTGTTGTCCGTCTGTCTGTTTGTCAGTCTGTCAAGACCCTTTATCTAAAGAACGAGTAGAGGTATCGAGTTGAAACTAAAACCATATACCTACACAAATCTACAGCCGCTTTAAGCTGTGAAATCAATATTCTAAGTTAACCTGAAAAACGATACGGCCGTTTCAAAAAACTTGCCGCAAAAAACGCATGACATTTTTCAAATTGGTATTAAAATAAGGGTTTCTGTAACACAGCTTTGTAACACACGTTTTGTAACACCTAAGCAAATAACTTTGGGGTAGTACCTAATTCTCTGATTTTGGGCAAGTTTTTTGCATGGAATATTTATTTTTGTAACTTTTTAATGTCAACAGATAAAAGACAAAATACTGATAATGTCTTTTATCTGTTTAATTGACAAGCTTAGCGACAAATCGCTTAATTTTTTTTTTTTATATTAATTGCTATCAAGTTTAGTTAATTTTGTTTTATTTTCTACATGATAAAGAATTTAACTGACTATCTATCAAAATAATCCGGTCATAGTTGCTGAACTAACCAAAAACAATAGGTGTCAGTGTTACCATATCGGCCAAATTACCCGAGCTCTGATTAAAAGCTGGGTGCAATAGCGCGGGCGTTAATGCGCCAAGCCGCACATTTCGGGAAATGTCCACAACAATGTCACTGCGCTGTCGGTGAAAAATTAAATTAACAGCGACACGTGGTTTACAGGGATTAAGGGAATATTGAAGAGGTTTTTTTCAATTTGTTATTGGTAGTTAGTTTTCTCATTTTTCGCAGTAGAGCATTAGAAGAAAAGTAAAAATTGAAAAATATTTTAAGTTAAGAATAAAAACACCCATCGTAGTTCATCGCATCGAATCTAATATCGAATTAATTATTATGCAATATTTACGGGATACCTACCATGTCTACACTCGCCGTGGGGTGCCGGCAGTAGAATGTTACCCCTCCTCTCATACCCATGGATGCAGTACGAGCCTGCTAAGGTATATCTCCGGAAGATGGGCAGCAGCGTCTTTCCGTGTACCAACATCCCGTACAGCGCTCGCCAACCCGCCTGCCAAGCGTGGTGAGTATGGCAACTACCCCTCATGGAGATCCATGAGGGAGGCCTTAGTTCAGTAGTGGACGTTTTACGGCTGAAATTATGATGATGATGAAGAATAAAAATACCCATCATAGTTCATCGCATCGAATCTAATATCAAATTATATTATATGCAATATTTACGGGATATTAACCATGATTTGAGTCTTTTTGAGTGTCCCGATATTTCAACGCAGCTTCACACGTCATGATCACGGATAAACAGTTAATCCGTCATTATATTGCATTATAATGTTACCAACCATGATAGTTTCAAAAGTTATATCGGATCAAATGTTGTGTCGCCTATTATAATTGGCATATAATATAAGAACTAGTCCTTGTAATTTTAGAAATTGAATGTGTACATAATGTTGCCGTTCCTTTTATAAATAAATGAATAAACTTTGCCGCGTAATAAAATGCCGTGGGGTCCGGCAGTAGAATGTTGCCCCTCCTCTCTTGCCCGTGGATGCAGTAAGAGCCTGCTAAGAGCTACCCCCGGAAGATGGGCAGCAACGTCATTCCGTGTGTCAACATCCCATACTGCGCTTGCTAACCCGCCTGCCAAGCATGGTGAGTATGGCAACTGCAAATTATGGAGATCCATGAGGGAGGCCTGTGTTCAGTAGTGGACGTTTACGGCTGAAATTATGAATAAACTTTATTAAACAGGTTGATTCTGGTTGTTCCAATAACCATCTTATATCACGGCTACATTACGTTGATATTATTATAACTTCAGCACCCCATCTAAAAGCTCTTCCATAACTATAGAAGCCATGGTTTTTGCAATAAAGTGCATGCAGCCCATAAAGTAAGGTTAACAAGTTCGAAGTCCTGTCGAGTTGTCATTGATATTTTGTTTTGTCCCATTAGGTATCATGTCGTATCGGCAACATTGTAATATTATGAAGTCGTATACCCTGGATTTTTATTCACAATCTGCTTCAACATAAACAAACATTTAGGTACTGGACAAAATGCCATCGTCTCATACATATAGCTTGTACGTGTATTACATATATTATCTGTGCTTGTACTTAATTATGACGAGAATACAGAAATGTTGGTCGTCCGGCAGCAGACGATATTGATAAAGTCGTTGGTAAACGGTGCCGGAATGCTCAAATTAAGAGCTAAGATCATGACGAAGATTTGATCATAATCATCATCATCATCATCATTTCAGCCGTAAAACGTCCTCTACTGAACACAGGCCTCCCTCGTATGTAGGTAAAATAGGTACACGTTTTAGATTATGAGTAGGTACTCAGACTCACAAACGTTGTACGTCTTGTCTAAAACAAATTGTTTTAATACTGTACCAATAAATTTAAGATCTATATTGTATCTACAACAATTTCGTAATAAATATCTATTTCTATTACTCATGGATCTCCATAAGGGGTAGCTGCCATACTCACTACGCTTGGCAGGCAGGTTGGCGAGCGCAGTACAGGATGTTGATACAAGGAAAGACGCTGCTGCCTATCTTCCGGAGGTATCCCATAGCAGGCTACTGCATCCATGAGAGGAGGGGTAACATTTTACTGCCGGTACCCCACGATAGGATGATTTGATACCAAAGAAATATTGATTTATAAAAAAAATCTCACAAACTTACAGCCTAACCATGGACAGAACCTAACAAATCATTAACTTAGGAAACCTATACAGCAGTCCTGCGTCTGAGATGATTATCATAATGGTAGAGACCTATATCACTCAAAGTAACTGACCTGCCCCAACCTATCTCTTAGTCCCAGAGCAATATACTCAACTTTTAACTGTCGGGTAGTAAACTAAGTTGACTTATGTCGTTAATCCATTGTGCAGTTTAGCAGTAGCCGAAAGACAGACATTGTGTCTATATTGTCGTGTCTTTTAAAAGTGTTGGCGCTACTATATGCATCCGTTTGTAAAATAAGAATTGTGAACAAGTAGTGAAATAAGTTGGACTTGAAAATCGTTCCTAGGTTTCTTCGCCGGTGAAAACTGTGGCGGTACTCACACATCCTACTATTATACAGTGTTGAAAGGAGATAGCTTTTCAAATTTAATATCAAGGAGCGACAAGCATTTCATCATCAACATCATTTCGGCCGTAGGACGTCCACTGCTGGACATAGGCCTCCCTCATGGATTTGCAGTTATTGCGGTTGGAAGCAATCTGCATCCACCGTCGACCTGCGGTCTTCACCAGGTCATCATCCCATCTTGTTGGTGGACGTCCTACAAGCATTTACATGTTTTAAATTCTGAATTGATTACTGTTTCTCTTTATTTTGTATTAATTCCAAATTTCCAATGATACATGGCTTAGTATATGATATAATATATATCATACTTTACTACTTTACACTTTAATACTTTGACCTGCAGTGGTACGAACCAGGCTCATAAATAAATAAATTGAAACGTAATGTAGACAGTGTGACTTGTTAATTATATATATATATACATAATTAACAAGTCACACTGTCTACATTACGTTTCAATTTATTTATTTATAAGTCCTCCCTTCCCTCTCTCTACTGATCCCTATCATGTGCTCTTTGCTGTAGGAGTCAGGATCGTCATTACATCGCCGCCTGAGCCTTCCACGTGGTCGTCGTTGTCGGGAACCCAATCAGTGATTGTTTTTGCCCAGAGCTTTGGGGACAAACTACTCACGTGTCCAGCCCAGTCCCACTTGACCTGGTCTGCTTTATATGCTACATCGGCTGTTTGTGTTTTTGAGCGCAGTATCGTGTGTCTGTGTATCAATAGCACTGCGAATTAAAACATCACTACAACATTTAAATCTTTGTCTACACCTACAACGTAATCTAGAGACATTTTGGTTTAATGACCAATGTCAACCTGCATGTATTTTTATCAGGTGCTACCAGCGTAATGCGAAAGGCTCTCCTCTTTGTCCTCTTTTCGCGACAAATGTAGAATTAAAATAGATAAATTTGGCCAGATGCGTGTCGGGCCACGCGCTATGTAGGGTTCCGCAGTTAACCGTAGACCTGTTGTTAGAAGTTGGTGTATATTTTTTTACGTTTACCAAGACATACATATGTCTTGGAACAGAAATTAACTGAGTTTTATTTTTATGCATTTTCGTAGCGTTATCTTGGCGTTATTATTTTATAGGTCCATGTAAAATTGCAGCTTTCTGGGACTAATAGTCTCTTCGCAAAGCCGGTGACGGACGGACAGATAGACAAAGCGAAACTATAAGGGTTTCTTGTTTTACTACGAAACCCCAAAAAAAGTCAGAATAGAGCCAAGTAAAAAGCAAATTCTTCTCTGCCATGAGGAAATTCGTACTTAGTAGGGACAAAGTAGAATAGACCATGTTAACAGAAGCAAGATTTAATATCTCACAGTAATAAAGGAGAAAATGGAAAATATTTTCATTACGCTCGCACACAGTAGACTGTAAGGGTATGTTTAGATGGACTTAGTGCAGCAGATTTTTTATACGTCTAAATGACGATACAAACCGAAGGCCCAGTGGTACGGCTAATACAGCGCAAGCTCTTGCGGGTTCGATCTCCGCCGGGGGTTAAATGTTTGGTTGTCTGCAGATATTTTATTTTGTAATATTTGTCTCGGGTCTGAACATTTCAATATGCCTGATAAATGTATATATATAAAACAATGTATTTAAGTAGTCTATAAAATATCTAGTATCTACTCAAACATTAGTGCTGTGTAAAATGGGTCGGAATCAGCTCCAAATCCGTCAAACGTCAAGATAAAAAAAAAATTAAGTGATATAACGACTAAGTTAGGTTCTTTTGTTCGCTTCTTTTATAACTCGCGTGTCATCTGAAGTGAAGAGGTTCAATTATGTGCTTTATTCTATTGTGTTGTTTTATTTTGTAATTTGTGACGCGTCAATATGGTCCATGCGGCCGCACTGAATAAAGTTGTTTTTAATTTGATTTTGAAAAAATGCCCAGCCTAATTTATCAAAAACTTCAACTTTAAAAGAAAATAAGTTCACCACGACAGAGTACCTAAAATTCTTTACCTATGTAAACAGAATCTTGAACATATGAAATCACAATTTTTATTTAAAGTGTAAACCCACACTAAGGTATCATTACCTATAGAAATGAAAAATGTTCGACCCGACGGTTAATTGCTCCGTGGCCGAACGGTTAAGGCAGCCTGCGTTGAAGGTGTTCGTCTGAACGTTACGGGTTCGAGTCCCGTCGGAGATAAAATTTTGATTGCATTTTTCATTTCTATATGAAATCACCTTTATGGAACACCGTTGAACTTTTTACTATGGGGAATAGTTACAATGTTGCGAATTAGCTGAAACACATCAAATTTTAATGGTGACAGGAGCTGGAGTGGTTTCGACTCTTTGATGACCCATTTTATAGAGATGTGTAAATGGATGTGCGTAAGTCAGTTTGTTATGACAAGAAACTCATTCACATAAACAGTACCTAACCAATAATTCATTGTTTTGTATGGTCCTTTGTTTCATGCTCGATAATTTTCATGTTGTGTATGCATGTTTCGGAATTCAATCTAGTTTAAGATCTATAGTTCTAATTATTATAGAATGTTATGTTTTTTTAATTTTAATGATAAAATCTAAATGATATAAATCTGCTGATAATACCCAAACCGCTATGTTATGCTTAACAAATTTGAGCTATCATTTTCATCATTTCAGCCATAAAACGTCCACTACTGAACACATGCCTCCCTCATGGATCTCTATGAGCGGTTGATGCCATACTCACCACGCTTGGCAGACGGGTTGGCGAGCGCAGTACGGGATGTTGATATACGGAAAGATGCTGCTGCCCATCTTCCGGAGGTATCTCTAAGCAGGCTCTTACTGCATCCACGGGCATGAGAGAACATTCTACTGCCGGCACCCCACGGCAATTTGAGTATTTCCCTAGATTTTACAAAGATGCCATCATCAGTACTGAGTTAAAAAGCAAGCAAACATTATAAAGTGAAAAAACATCGGCTCCCTCATGGATCTCCAAGATTATGTAGGGGTAGTTGCCATATTCGCCGCGCTCGGCAGGCGGATTGGCGAGCGCAGTACGGGATGTTGACACACGGAGAGACGCTGCTGCCCATCCACCGGAGGTGTTTTTGGCAGACTTGGTAATCTTCGCAGTCTTTACTGCATCCACGGGCAACACGGCAATTCGCTGGTAATTGTCTTTTTTAGACTTTCGTGATCACAACACATTATTAACATACATATAACCGGGTATTCATCGCGTAAATTACCTGGGAAGACTCAGTATTCCCGGGACCATGCTTGGTGCAATCCAAGCGAAACGTCGGGAAATAATAAAGGTAATTTACGCGATAAATACCCGGTTATATGTATGTTAATAATTCGCTAGTAAATGGACTAAAAGCCTCATTAGTGCTAACATCAGTCTACCTACCGCCCCCTTTCACGGCGATGGAGAATTATAACGATATTACGATTGATATTTCTGTGAATACATTTATTGCGATTTAAAGTTAATGGACAGCGCTAATACGAGAATGGCGTGGCGATTCTATATTGTCTGTGGTAACGCCCACAAGGTAAGTCATCGTACAGTTGTTGGTATCACAAATTCATAGTACCCCCGACTCTTTACCTAGTAAAATGCAATGAAAATATCAAGTTTTAATTCCGCTAATGCTGAGATGCTTATGCACCGCCCTCCCGCCCGCTAATTTTGCACATGCAGGGAGAACTACGGAACCCTCGGTGCGCGAGTCCGACTCGCTCTTGGCCGGATTGATTTGTCATTGGTTAAGAACTAATAGATTGTAAACCGTCGAAAAAATATCAACAGCCAAAATTATTAACCATTGCCGACAGTTGAATCTCTCTCCTCTTGCCCGTGGATGCAGCAAGAATCTGCTAAGCTTCTTTCCGTATCAACAACCTGTACTGCGGTCTCCAACCTTCCTGCCAAGAGTAGCTAGTATGGCAACAATATTTCATGATCAGTTCTCGAAGGCCTATGTCCTGAGTCCAGCAGTAGACGGCATACGACTGAGATGATGATGACGCTGTATAAAGCTAAAATAAATATGAAAGACTTTAAGTAAATAATTATTTAAACAAAAGGCCATAAAAGCAGATAAAAGCCTCCTCATAATTTGAAATACCTCAGCAGTGCAATGGCCTAGTTTATGTCACGGACTGCAACTTTTAACGATTTGCTTCTCGCTTTTTTAGACAGGAAACTGTAGAGCCGATTTTACTAAGCTTATTTTGTTGGAAATTATCATCATCACTTATCAACACATAAATGCTTATATAAAATACAATTGAGCGATTTACTTCCTTGCATATTATAAAACAAAGTCCTCCAACGCGTCTGTCTGTCTTTATGTTCGCGCAAAACTCAGAAACTACTAAATGGATTTTCATACGGTTTTCACTAATAGCTTAAGTAATTCAAAAATAAGGTTTTAAACTGAAATTTGATGCATGTTCGCGAAATTATAATGATGATAGTTGAACAATTTCAACATTTCGGAAAATTTATTGCTGACTGGGAGATGTTTTTATGTGCGCTGCGTAAACCATTTAAGTGCAAGTAATGTAGAGAATCATTGTTCCTCTTAAAAAGCTTTACAAAAAAGTCAGCAACAGCATAATGTCTACTTGATATTGTTAACTCATAGTAACCATCTTTATTTACATTTTTGATTTAAAAAAATATGCATTATTTGCGAAGTTATTTTAACAAAAATGGTGTGAAGATCCAAATAAGTTTCTTTAACATCTTTAGTAGGGCGCGCATAACATGTTTGCTCTTTAAATTTTTCTTTTTATTCTTTCTTTTTCTTTGGTATAATATCTATGGGCCGTAGAATAAGTTATTTAATATCTGTGTACTTTTCTATTGTTGCCTGAGAATAAATATATTATTATTATTTAAACCTTATTTATTTATTTAACACTTTAACACATAACGATTGTGTGAGGAGGACTTAATGCTAAAGCATTATCTGCCAGTCATCCTGGGCGTGCAGAAACATGGTGTGGCGTGTTTTAATATTAAAACTTTAATCAATATCTTACGAGTTAAAGCGAAATTAAAACTGTCGCGCGACAAAATAATTACAGCGATGCGGGCGTACGTCTAACAGCTGGATGGAATTGAACCCGGTAGATGGCGCTGCTGTCAGTATGTCTCCAAATCAGCAGGTAGGACGACGTCTGCCGGGCCCGCTAGTATTGATGTAATTTAGAAACCCTCAAATGATTAGGAAGTATTTGATGCCGAGATATTTTTAACACTTTGGGGGCAGATATCAAAATGGATACCTTGGTAGTGTAGATTACTTTCGTAGTACTTATGTAGAGTACTTTTGTAAATGATATATTTTTGGTCAGTTTGGAGGCTGAGATACAATATAAAATATAAAAAAATGTAACAATGAATAGAAGTGAAAGAGTGATGTTTCTTTTTCGCTTCTTTCCCTTACTTAGAAAAAAAAGTTATCAGGAGCGAACGAATTCCATTATGTGCTTTATCAATGTCAATGTGTCTTGTTCTTCTTTTGTAAATTAACTATTCTTTGTAGCTTTTTGTTCTATTAAATAAACAGTCATTGGTGTCTGGTACACTGCAACGAAGAAAGTTGTATTTTATCGAACTTACGCTACTCCACGCCACTACGGTTCCGGTCCACTTCAGAATGAGTCACCACCATGAGTCACACCGGCATTCCTAGCGCACCTGATGAAATCATGGTTCGTCGACCATCATGTGTGACCAGTGGCATGTGTAAATATTAATGGTAAACAGCGACATAGTGCCATAATTAAATTAAGACCTCATGCGTTCTTAAAGAAATAAGTTAATTTAGGTCGGTTAAAAACGAAAGTAATTTAATGTGTTCCTATATCAGTAGAAAAAGAAATAGAAAAAGCCGTGTTGGCCGAGTGGTATGTACCCCCGACTTTCGATCCGAAGGTCGTGGGTTCGATACCGGCCGAGCACCAATGGATTTTTCTTTCTTGAAAAATTTATGTGCACTCTTAACACGTGCTTTAACGGTGAAGGAAACATCGTGAGGGAACCCGCGGCTTAGTTAGCTTCAGACGTATTGACCTGTTCTTTCCTCTGAATTATAGCTGACTAAGCTGAGAGGATGGTATGGGTGCTGGGCAAGCCTAATCCATCTTACAATGTCCCAGGCACTGCAGCGTCCCGTACAGCATGATTACCAGTTGCTGACGCTGTATAAATCATCTATAATACATACATCCGGATGCAAAGGCCTTACTTTTTTTGTATCAATAGGCATCATTTATTTTGATTTTGATAATTTTAACTCGTTTAAGAAAATAAACGCATTTTAGAACCGTAATTAGTTTATGAGTCATGTGAGTATTATTGAAAATTTTATCGAGTTCTACTTGTGGCGCGCGACTTAATTGATAATTAAACGTTCTTAATTAATCAATAAATAAAATCTAAAGTTTGTATATTTTTTACCGCTTTTTTGGCAGCCTCTGTGGCTTAGTTGTTCCAATGGTACGATTCCCGCCGCGCAACAGATGTTTATAGATTTTCTGCAAATATAACGTGCTTCGTCGATTTTTTATATTTAAGTTTCATATGTTCGTTCATAAAATAATTAAACTTAACTTAACTTAAGTATTTTATCAACGAAGTACCTAGTACCCATTACTTTTGGAGCTAGTTAGTGCTCTGTTACAATTAAAAATAAGTAATCAAACGTCAGGATAAAAATAAAGGTAATTACGCAAAAATCCAAATCGTAATAATGTGTTGTGATCGCTAAAGTTTAAAAAAGGCTGTGTAAAACTTTGCATTTGCCGTGGGGTTCCCGCAGTAGAATTTAGCCTCTCCACTCTTGCCCGTAGATGCTGTAAGAATCTGTCAAGGGATATATCCGGAAGATGGGCAGCAGCGTCTTTCCATCCCGAACTGCACTCGCCAACCTGCGTGCCAAGCGAGTGGTGAGTATGGGAACGACCCCCTCATTATCTTGGAGATCCATGAGATAGGCCATGTCCAGCAAAGGAGCGGATGCTAAGATAATGATTTAGTTACATACACCCAATAACGAATGGTTTGGATACCTACAAACCTTTTGATTCCAATCAACCTCTACGGAAAGTGTGTCACAATTCAACGAAAAACATGGGTAACAACGAGTCGTGTACCCAATACAGAAATCCAAACAAATTGGAAGGTAAAAACTGACAGTTCTATTTTCCAGCATACAAAAATAGCATTTTGTTGACACGATACAAAGTGCATATTCGATGCGTAAGCTATTGGTTAATTTTCCAACATTTTGCATGCTACAAAAACAATCTATCACGGCCATCATTTTCACGAGTGGCAAGTGGCATGTATGAAGGGTAAACAGTGACATAATTGTACTTAATAATCGCAATTTGTGAACATGTCTACTGGTGCCAAGTGGTTATGTCATGGGAAAAAACAATTAAAAGTTTAGTACATACTACACTTTGCTTGGTAGCTTATAGGTATGTTGATTTTTCGTTTGCTTCTAGGGTCCCGTACACAAGGGGTATAAATAGCATACAGACGGCTCAGTGACGACTTAGCCGTCTGTCATTTATAATCATAGAATAGCGAGCAAAAATTGTCGTTTATATTTATAATAATATGTGTAAAGTTTAACTAGGTCAATTACAATTTTGTAACTGTTTATTAAGGATAAGGTGTATATACTTTTAGATTAATTTAAGATAAATTACTTTTTTTCGTTATTGTATTTTGAAAAATCAGTTACCATAATAATAAAAATAAATAAAACTAAAAAATAATTTTATTTCTTTTACAAACGTTACAAATAATTTAACTTAGATCTAAGGTTTTATACATAAACATTATTCTAGTTAGAAAACATACCTATGTTTTACACAGGTAGTTATTTACCTGCATAGATAGAGGGCGTTGATTATCGCGACACAGTATATTTTTTACTTCTGCGATCATCATCGTTTATAGGTTATAGTTTTGTTATATTTTACGTATGTTCCCAATAAATACATTTTTATTTATTTATTATTTATTTATTTACCTAGATTGCGTACCTTACCCAAGGTGAAATCCATGAAATCGTATGGTATCTCAATCATGCCTCCTCTGCTTCGCCCGAATCACCAAACGCCTGCGTTTGATGACAAGGACAAAGCAGACGCGCTAGCTGAGAGTCTTGAATCGCAATGCTCTCCTAGTCTTGAACCCGTCGACCCTGATCACCTTAACATAGTGAATAGTCAAGTCGACCGCCTTGTTTCCCTTACCCCTCTGCTCCTCCTTTGGACCTCATTAGTGCAGCAGAGGTCGCCAAAATTAATTAAAGATCTTCGCCTTAAGAAGCCCCCTGCTCGGACGGCATCAGCAACAGAGTACTCAAGAAGTTGTCTGTTGCACTCATACATCTCCTGGTCAGCATCTTCAATGCTGCCATGGCTAACTGCTCTTTCCCTGATGTCTGGAAGGAAGCCAATGTAATTGGCATCCACAAACCGGGCAAAAAGGCAAACGAGCCTTCCTCCTTCCGTCCTATCAGTCTCCTCAGCTCTCTGGGTGAAGATCTACGAGCGACTCCTTCTGAGACGTTTTTGGCGTTATGTCAACGAGCATAGTCTCTTGCCTGACGAACAGTTAGGCTTCCTAGCCTGTCACTCAGCAGGTGCCGGAGCACCTGCTGAGGGCAGGAGTGATGGCTTCGTGATGCGTGATGCTATGAACATGTATTTATAAGAACCAATACTACTATTCTGTAATAAACTAATTTGTCCGCCAAGTTGGGGGTTATTATCAAGTGATTCCCACACGATATTTCCTATAGTTTTCGACTATGACGAATCCATATGACAAATCAGTATTTTCTTTTATTTTACTCTAGAAGAAACATTGAAATTGACGTGCTACATAAAATATTAAATGAGAAAACTTATTCAAGGCGGAAAATCACTGTTCTTGTACCTAACGGTTCCGTTATTATTTTTCGGTTACGAGACCCTAAAAACCAATTGCAGCGACCGACAGCTATGTTAATTGTGGCACTTTTTTTACAACCAACTGATACCCATCGACTAAAACCGATAAATTGTAAGTGATAGCCATCACCTACCGAACATCACTTCGATATCCATCACCTATGACAAACCATCGCCTCGCAGATCACGCATGTCTAGTATGTGCTTTACCCCTTACAGTAACATTTGCATGAAAGCTCATAAATATAGCAAACAGTGGCATAATTATCACAAAGCATTGTAATAAGGGCAGTCGCGTGTGAAGTCGCCACTAGAGGCGCCAGTGTAGCGTGATGTCTTCGCCGCCTCCTAGATGTCTAATGTCAAACAACGGAAGCCCTCATCATCATCACAGCCGTTGGGCATCCACTGCTGGACATAGTCGTTCCCCATGGATCTCCGAGTACTTGATCATGAGGGGGTTGTTGCCATACTCACCACGCTTGGCAGGCGGGTCGGCGAACGCAGTACGGAATGTTGTTTCATGGCGAGACGCTGCTCCCTATCTACCATAGGTAACCCTTGCCAGATTCTTACTGCATTAGTGGAAGGAGAGGAGGGGCAACATTCTACTGCTGGCACCCCACGGTCACGGAAAACTATAGTCCTTTGAAAGGGCATATACCATTTTCAGTATCGCAAACTTAAAGTTTAACTATAGGCGGTTTATTTTCCTTGATCGTTCTAGCGAACTGCCCTATTAATATAGGTACGCATCTGTCCTCCTAAGTGGACCGTACGCCTGTGTCATTCTAAGTTGGTAACTCAGTAAGCTCCCTTCGCCACGTCGCCCATAAGCTAGTTGATAAAAAATGCAAGTGTAAAAATCTTAAATACTGGCATATTTATTCATAAAATCAAAGTTCATTTTCACTTTGCCACAATCGATTTGGTTGCATCATGGTGTTTTCCTGAAACAACATAGAAATATTTAATTAGTCGTCAAAACTTCTAAATTATTTACCTTAATATCTAATTCCCTACCTGTAGATATATATATAGTGCAGCAAGATAGGCAGACGACATTCTTTCGTCCATCGACCGAGACACGTTCTCGGCTTACCCGTTGACGACCTCACCGCCGCTAACCCGGAGGTGACGTCAACCCGTCCTACATTAGCTGCTAGGCACACATTCAATAACCGGTCCCGCCGGCGGGGCCGAAGAATACACTCTTCCGTCTTAAGGTGCAGTTTTGCACCTGGACGTTAACCATCATCACACACAAAAATCTGGCAACAGTCCAAGCCGTGGTTCGAACCTAAGTGGTGCCCTTGAGCTTGTTGCCCCAACCTAACTTTTGCGGCTGGACGCCTTCTGCGCTCGCCATAGTCCGGTAACGTTGTCATGGCCATCTGCGGTCAACAACATATATTGTCATTTCGGAAAAAAAACAGACGACATTGATAAAGTCAAAGGCGACTGACGGACAGGCTTGGCCTATAGGCCACCTTTAGTTTCCGCCACGATTCTGAGCCTGGGTATACCCAGCAGTGGGTGAATTCAAGCTGTGGATGATCATGATGATGAAGTTGAAAAATGTAATCATCATCATCATTTCAGCCGTAAGACGTCCACTACTGAACACAGGCCTCCCTCATGGATCTCCATGAAGGGTAGTTGCCATACTCACCACGCTTGGCAGTCGGGTTGGCGAGCGCAGTACGGGATGTTGATACACGGCAAGACGCTGCTGCCCATCTTCCGCAGGTATCCCTTAGCAGGCTCTTACTGCATCCACGGGCATGAGAGGAGGGGTAACATTCTACTGCCGGTACCCCACGGCCAAAATGTAATACCATACAAGAAATCAGTACATTATTTTCAAAAAGCTTAGTGATATTTATCAATTTTCATTCATAGATCAGAGCTTAAAGAAACATGTAGAACATAAAGAAACATATTTATGCTCTGATCTATGTATTCATTTACAACCACAAGTTGGAAAGTGAGTTAGAATCCTCAGCGGACGGGTTGTACTCACACTTGGCTGAATTCTTTATGTGACCTTAGAGATTGGTGAGTAACCAACAAAGTCAATTAATTATGAAAAAAAACAGCTGCCATGAATAACTTATTAGACTTGTTTTTTTGTTTTCCTCGCAGACTAGACTTTCGATTTGTTATTCATAGGACATAACTTCGTTAGTAGTTGAGGGGTGCCGGCAGTGGAATGTTGCATCTCGTCTCTTGCCCGCCAATAAAAACTACGTTATATCGACATTCCGTGCTGCGCTCGCCAACCCGCCTGCCAAGCGTGGTGTATATGGCAACGATCCCTCATTATCAGCACTTCAAGATTCATGGGTTCAGCAGAGGTCGTCCTACGGCTGAGATGATGATGATGATGATGATGACATTCGTTAGACTCAGACGGTACTTTATTTAAAAACACTTAAAATCTATTGGACTGGTGTAACTTAAATGCATGGTCCACTAATAAGACATAATAATAGTTTTGATAGTTAGTATTATTTATGTTATTTTGGATATATTTGTAGGTGGATCAATAAAAAATGGTTTTCCTTTCTTAATTTTTAATCTCTCTACAACCATATCGCTCTCTCCAACTATTTCTTATTAAAGAACGTTTGTAAGACTAAAATACAGAGAATTTGGAGCTGAATTCAATTCTGCAATTTTTTTTTTACCGATTTGAGGGTTGACGGCTTTTTAGTTAGTGGACGGCAGGTCTACACCCAATACAATTCAGTCTAGTACATTAACAAAGGTCTGTTAATCATCAAAGCGAGCAGTAATCAAAGTGAATTCGCTTGCGGCGGTGTCTCCGAATAACCAATCGGAAACATACCAATGTTACTGACGTTGGCAAACAAAAAGAAGACTGAATAGATTCAAATGGTTAAGAGAGCTTTTGTTCGGGAATGCAGTGTTCCTTGTATAATATAGATGTAGATTTTGGTCCAGCGTACGCGCCTATACATTACTCTACATTGTTTTTATAAGACCAAATGTTGAGACAAGCCCATGGTCCACCTGATGTTAAACGGTAACCTCTACCTATTACAATTGCAATACCGCTGTGATCGCATTCATAAAGCACGTGACCAACGCTGCATTGCATTGCGCCCGTCACCCTGAGACAGAGTTTTAAGGTCACATGTGCCCGTAATTTCACCGGCCCCCTTACCTTTCAAACCAGAACACAGCAATGTAGACACAACTGCTTGGCGGCAGAAATAGGTATGGTGCTATCTATTCAAAACAATACATTGATCTTACAGTTAAAAATCAAAACGTTAAATGTATTAGTTACATAATCTGGGGTTATGTACAAAAACTGCTTGGATCACGTAACTATGATCATCTCAGCCGTATGACTACTGTCCACGCCCACTGCTGGACATATTATTCCCTTAATAAATATAATACGGCTTACACCACGTACCTAACTTATTATCATCTTGCTGACGTTTCGTAGACCATTTAGAGGCCCTTCTTCATGAGCAAGTCGGCCTAGAAAGTGACACAGTAAGCACCGTGTGTATCCAGCCTAACGCTACGGACGAAACAAGTGATGAGGATTTAGCAGGGGGATCCCCCCCACCACCAGCGCCGGCGGCTATGTCCAGCCGCGCGATCCGTGCTGAACGCCGCGCTCAAGCTAGTTCTCGTCTCGGCCCTCGGAGTCGGGCACGAACGGTGCTCATGAAGAAGGGCCTCTAAATGGTCTACGAAACGTCAGCAAGATGATAATAAGTTAGGTACGTGGTGTGAGCCGTATTATATTTATTAAATGATGTCTAGCCACGATAATATTATTCCCTTATGGATCTCAAAGATTAGAAGAACAAGAAGAAGAAAATCATTTATTGATCCACAATCGTCTAAGTCCACAATGGCTTAAGTACGTAAAATGAATACTAATATAATAAATTAATTCTAACACAAGTAAAATTTGTGGACCAAAAGATCCTACCTCAGCATAATATTAATCCTTAAATATAAGGATTAACGCTGGTTTTCAGGTAGAACCTTTGATGAATGTCGCACATAAAAAAAACAAAGTAAAATAAAATAGGTATAGGATTTTAACTAACTACTTATTAACTAAACTAAACTTATAAAATATAATGGAAAGCCCATTCAACACCGGATCACCTCAACAATAAACTAAAAAAAAAAACTTCGAACGGACGGCTGACTGGCAACCAAAGATTATGTTTCCACACATTCTACTGCTGGCACCACACGGCAACATAAAAATATATAAAATGATAATAAAGAGTTCTCTCTTCTGTTCTCCTTCGGTGTAGACAATCTAGAATTTACTGATGGAATTGATATGGGCTTGCACAAAACAAGGATCACAATGGTGATTTTATAGTCGGTGACATCACCGACATTACAATTTACTTTTGCACATTCCCTTTTTCTAGGGATTTTTTGTTGGGTTTGCTCCTAGGATTAGTTTCAATAGGAATAATCAACGATTCTAGTGTAGGTTAATAATCGGTCCCTGACATATTTGGTTTTAAAATCTAACTACATCAGTACCTATTTCCAAAATGTAAGACCATGTACCTAAAAACTTACATCCAATTTTTGCAAAAGTACCCTAAAACCCATATAAACGTAGTCGGCAACCACAAAGCCTCATGACTCACAAACGATTGAAACGTTAAAAATAAAAACTTCAAACACAATCCGAACTGTATCCCCATAAAGTAGGGCTCAAAACTAGGTAGCACATATTGAAAAGACTCCATAGGTGGCAACAGAGGCGGTACGCTTGCAAACAGAACAATTTATGCGATAAAAGATAGAATCCCATACGAAAACATAGAGTAGAATAACTGACCTTTTCGTAACAGAAAGGAAAGGGAAATGTCCCGCTGGGAGAGAGAATGGCATAGAAGGAGCCAACGTCTTTATTGTTGACCGGTCTTTGCTATTAGGGTTGTCAGTAACGCTTTAATGTGACGGTCAATAATAGACTGTTTGATAAATTACCGAAAACTACAACTGAGATTGAGAGATTGCACTGGATTTATCTCAGCCATGGTCCTTTTAAAGCGCGGTTAAGGAATGAGACTCGATAGACAATAAATATGAAAATGATTGTGAAAATCACAGTGAGACTAATTTATAAGACGCGATTACATTAGACACTCACATGTGCCAGTAGTAGTAGTACCAGATAGAGCCATAAATATAAATACGATCAACAGACGTAATAGTTCCTATAAACATAAGCCTTTTTCACGACTCGGCTATTTAGTCATAATTTGCCCTTTTGTTCGGATATCGCAGTCTTATTTCAAATTAAAAGAATCATGAAAAACCCTTAATAAATCTCTGTCTCGAGAATCTGTCGTTATTTAACTTAAACATGTGGTTAGTGTTACGTTACTGCACTATGCAACACATGCCTAAAACTTCAATACAATTTAACGCGCCAAAAAGTATCCGATGGTCGACAGGCGTATGTTGAGCACATTATCGCCTGTTCTTTGACAGCCCTATTTTAATGCTCCTTTTGTACAACACTGGCCAAACACTGATCTAAACCTTTACACATTAATATTGCACTGCTTCTTTCTATAAACAAGGATCACAAAGCGATCTACAATTTTTACAAACCGAACCGACAATTTTAATTTCAAAATGGCCATTTAGAGACCCTTAGTACAATTTATTGGCCTAATTAGTTCCTCTCTTTTGTAACATAGAAAGACAGGTAAAAAAATTAAGAATAAGACGGCTGAACATTTAAGTTATAGAACAAATGTGTTGAAATGGTCGGTAAGTGAAATGGTAGTTGGCAAAATAAAGTCATAATAAAGAGTTGTATAGAAGCCGAAAAGGTTGGCATAATTGTAATTTGTTACGCGCTGTTTTGAACATGGGAGTGAATGAATGAATGAATGAATTAACACTTTATTGTACACAGATAAACTTAAAAATAAAATATTAATAGGTAAACACGTACAAATAGGCGGCCTTATTGCTGACAGCAATTTCTTCCAGGGAAGAAAGGGTTTTCATCACAGAGGCTATTGAAAACAAGTCCCTTCAAATTGTTTGATGCAAAACCGAAGCCGCTTAAATATAAAATAATATAAGAAGCCGAAAGGTTGGCAAATTTTGCAATTTGTTACGCGCTGTTTTGACTATGTAATGGTAGGTTTTATCGCTGAGGCTATTGAAAAAAGCCTTTTCCAATTGTTTGTTTGATGCAAAACCGAATCGCTTAGGTAAAATATGTCCATGTGACTTAAAGAGTTGGGCAGAAATAACAGTTAGGCGTAACCCGAGACGGGCTAGTCGAAATTTTTGATTCCTACATATCGTTTTAGCGCCGATCAACCGATGGAGGTCCGATCGATTTTGAACCCCATCGCAATCGAATATTTTGATATGGTTTTTAATTTTCTTGAAACGTTCTACATTAGTGTGTTTTACAAAAAATATTCAATATATATATATATATAATATATTTTTATTCACTATAACAATTACAAAAAATAATCGTTTTATTTGTGTCCAACGCATGCGACGCTACAGATTTTTATTTTAATGTTTTTGACACCATTTGCACCCACTGCTGGGTCACCTCTAGGGTCATTCTTTCTGGTTGCTTGCGATTTGTGTCTACCGGTCTACAACGGAAATAACGATGTCATGGGTCCATCGGGTGGTCTGCATTTTGGTCGTACTGAGTCCCTTGGCTTAGATACTCTTCCTTTTTAACTATCATCATTTCTTTTTCCCTCATGATCTTAGCTTAGGTACTCTTCCTTTTAAACTATCATCATTTCTTTTTCCCTCATGGTCTGAGCTTAGGTACTCTTCCTTTTAAACTATCTTCATTTCTTTTTTCCTCATGATCTTAATAAGGGATAGTTGCCATACATATCATGCTTGGCGAGCGAGTTGCCGAGCGCAGTACGGGATGTTGATACATGGAAAGTCGCTGCTGCCCATCTTCCGGAGGTTCCCCTTAGCAGGCTCTTACTGCATCCACGTGCATAAGACGAGGGGTAACATTCTCCTGCCGGCACCCCACTGCATAAATAAAATAAATAAGTTGAAAAGCACTTACTTCACTTTACAAATCTTCGGGTCCATAGACAGCAGGTAGTTGTTTAGGCTGTTCTCGCAGTTCATATACGCCATGCCGAAGCCGAGACCTCCGCCGGTGTACATTGGCCATCGCTTGAAGCCGCGCAGGAAGAAACTGCCCATCATACTGCCTATTATTAGGCCCGTCACTGAAACGAACAGAAGGTTTACAGAATCTGTTAGAGTCAAAGTTAAAAAATGCTAATAACATTTTTTTATTTAAATGTTCGTTTTATCAATAAAGCTTTTTTGTTTTGAATTTTTTTTTAACAATAAACATTTAACTAGGTTTGTTCAAATAATAATGACTCTACCAGATTCTGTAATTAGATCCAACGGCCACATTATAAACATCAATGTACAAAAGATAACACTTTTAATTGAATCAAGCAAATAGTTAGAATTCGTTTGCGTCAGAAAACACATTTTGCTAAGTGAGGAAAAGAAGCTAAATAAACCTCCTTCCACTTCTATTCATTACAACAACTTTTCTATTATTATTTGTACATAATTTTATATCCACAGGTACCATATAGTTTTTAACAAATCTTGTTCCAGACTGTACGGTACATTTATATAATACTAGCCGCACTCGGCGGTTTCACCCGCGTAGTTCCCGATCTCGTGGGAATACGGGGTTAAAATATAGCCCATGTTACTCAGGGTTTAATGGAGCATTCTAATATGGTCGAAGATTTGAAAACCGGTCCAGCAGGGCTAGCATGGCAGGAGATATTTTATCCACGGGGAGAGGACAAAATACTATTCCCCTCTGTCAATTTTGTCCACCCTCCGAGCATGGCGACATGGGTGGATAAACATGCTTTAGCCGGGGGTGAGTATCCACGTCTAATGTCAAAAAGTGATATAATTCTCTTTCCCCTTGTTGCCGTGCTTTGGCAGGTGGATCAAATAATTTTATCCCTTGTCAGTGGAAATAACCGGTGGACAAAAGTTTTATCCCCAGCCCATGCTAGCCCTGCAGTAGTTTTTCAGTTTATTCGTTACAAACATACAAAATACAATTCTTTTCTCTTTATAATATCAGTAAGTATAAGTATAGATAAGATTTATCAGCAACTGAACATTCTGTATGTAACGCTGCAGAGTCAAGGACATTTTCAGATGCGTAAGGTTTTGCCCAGACCTATACCATCATCTCTTCCTCCTCGGTCCATCGGTCCTCTTACAAATGCCATGACTATAAATAAATTATAAATAATGCTGGGAAATTTAGCACAGCATTGTCTAGCCCCAAGCTACGCAGAGTTAGAGTATTTTTTATTTATTTATTTATTTTATACTTTGTGCACAAAAACAATGTGCAGAGGAGAACTTAATGCTCATAGCATTTTCTACCAGTCAACCTGGGCGTGCAAGAAAAAATGAGAAGACACTAACAACAGAAGTAAGGAAAATTTCTACATAAATATTAATTAACATAAAAATATATATAGTTAACATAAAATATACTAACACATTATATAACATAAATAAACATATATAAATATTTAAAATATATAAATAATACATAATAGCTTATGGGCCTAAGAAGTTGTTATGGGTACTAGATGACTGAAAAACTTAATACAATAAACTACAGATAGGTATATTTTATTATATTTAGAAATGTAGTGTATGCGATACTAATTGCATACTACGCTGTCTCGTGTTCCTGTGTGGTGACGGGTATTTGTTAGCGAACTGTCACTGTCACAATGAGAACTGTCGTGTGAGCCCAAGCGGGGGAAGATGATGGTATGTTTTTATGGTGTGTAAGATCGGGAAGTTCGATGTGAGTCAATAACAGAAATACCAGGGCATTGTCGAGCCAGTGTGTGGTATAGATCATAAAAACCCCTACAAGAAAAACATCCAGAACACCCTGAACAAATATCTGCAGATTGTACAAACATTTGTCCCGAGGCGGATATCGAACCCGCAACCTCTTGCTTCTCAGGCAGACCCACGCCCGCTGCGCCACAGATGTCGTCGACTATGACCTTTATTATTAATGATAATAGTGTACTTACAAGTTTTTAGTCCGAAATCCACGAAGCAAGCTGAATATCTCTCTTCGAAACTCCGTTTATCCTTTCTACTCATCTCTCAGTAGCAAGCTTGTGGCACGAATGTTCAGAAGTTACAGAGTAACAAGATTTCTGGATGAAAATACATTGCAGGAATAAAAAAAACGCTTAGAATCACACGATTTCGGTAGATTTGTTTTGGTTTCACAAATGGGTTGCTAAAAATACGACACAAAAACAGTTTTTTACACAGAAACGTTTGACAAGGCCATGACAAGTTTTGTTTTTATTTTTTTGAAAGAGTCCTTATTTAATAAGAACCAAAATAAAATGTCAGAAGCTGGTTTATGGTTAGTGACAGTTTTTATGCCTCCGTAGTACAAGTTACCCTTATAGTTTTGTTTTATCTGTCTGTCTGCGTCTTTGCAAAGAGACACTTTTTTTATTTATTCCTAGAAAACTGTAATTTTACATGGACATATAAAATAACGACGCTAAAATGACACTATAAGAAATACTGAAAACTTATTTAATTTGTAGTACATAATATATGTTATGGTAGCGTGGTAAAAACTACCCCTAATGGAGATCCATGAAGGAGGCCTGTGTTCAGTAGCGGACGTTTTACGGCTGAAATGATGATGATACATTATGGTAATTATACACGTAAGGTGGGGATGAACTTTAATTCTCAATTTCCTTATCTTGTGGGGCATCGTTAAATATGTATTTTAAAACCATTTAGGGTTCCGCTTGCGAAATATAAAAAAATTAAACGTTTTTAAACTAAAAACTTGTACAAATCTGAAGAAAATCGGGAATGTAGTTTTAACCATCAACTTTCACAGTTTTTCTAGAGAGTTCATGGTAGCTTTTTTAGTTTCGGAGCAATTGTCGCTCAAATAAGTGATTCAGTTAACCAAACATACTGGAATACTTTAAGCCGAGAAGGGCTATGTCTTGTATGTTCTGATTAGGAGTTATATCCTCTACAAATGTAAGAAACATTTGTAGAGGACATAACAACTATAGAACTATATTTAGACGTGGTTCCAGCAAAATTACTATTTGTACAAAATGAAGCTGAATAGTTGAATTATTGTACCTAAATTATATAAATTACTTAGGGTTGTAACGTTGGACGTATGTTGAAAACTGTACGAATTGGTAAAATGGGAATTGACCGTGGGGACCGGCTGTATCATATTGCCTCTCCTCTCTTGCCCGGGGTGCAGTAAAAATCTGGCAACATATGGATCCGGAAGATGGACAGCAGTGTATTTCCGTGTATCAACGTCCCATACTGCGCGAAGATAACGATACTCCATACTGGTAGAATTGTGTTGACACAAAAAAAGCCATAAAAGAAGAAGAAGCTTACACTAACTCCATCTAAAAAGTTAGCGGAACTATTTTTAGGTTCTTTCTCCTTGAAAACGCCTCATTTTAGTCCATAAAAACCACTACTGAAAATAAATCACTAATTATTGAGAATCAACCAAACGCCTGTCGTAAGATGCCGGCAGTAGAATGTTGTCCTTCCTCTCTTGCCCGTGCATGCAGTAAGATCTGTTAAGAAATAGCTCCGGGAGATGGACAGAAGCGTCTTTCCATGTATTAAAATCCCATACTGCGCTCGCCAACCCGCCTGACATGCGTGGTGAGTATTTCAACTACCCCTCATGGAGATCCATGAGGGAGGCCTGTGTTCAGCAGTGGACGTTTTACGGCTGAAATGATGAACCAAACGCATGTTGGTCGCGCGGACGACGGCGGAGCCCAGACGGAGATAGGGGGACGAGCTAAACACTCATCTGAGCACGTGGCCTGCCACAGCAGAGTGGAATCAGAGTGGAAGAAGAGAAGGTAGGCCTTCGCCCTGTAGTGGGACAGTACAGGCTAAATAATAATAATATTGAGGATCCGTCTTCAGCTCCAATCAAGGTTGTCGATTCCCTCTATTAGTAGGAACTGCTTTGATAAGACATGCAAATGCGATTATGAACGGAGGCATCCCTAGCAAATGATTAGGCTTGCACGTTTGTACGGTTCAGAGGGACATGGCTGGTTCAGTTAGTATTTCATCATCATCTCGGCCGTAGGACTCTGAGCCGTAGATAACAAGTATAAATTGCTAGTATTTTGGCTATAATACTTCTTAAAATAAAAAAGAACGACTTTAAAATGATAAAATCCTTGACTTGCTGCTGTAAACACCCAAACCAGGTGAAAAAACAAGCAAACAAAAAAACACACAGTCGAATTGAAAACTTTCTTTTTGAAATCTGGTAAAAAAATTCCATAAAAATGGTTTATACTTCCAAAGAGCAGACCAGCAAAAGATTACAGTATCCTGAAATCCCTATGGACGCTTGCAACGTCACAGGAGTCACACTCGCGTAAAACATGCATCTAGTCATCCAGCTACCTAACTTTGGCTATGTCATTGATTAGGCTTGCAGGCACACAGCTTGTTTAGTGCTAAATCCTTTGTCTATTACTGACTAGAACCGGCTTAGTCCAGTTTATACCGGATCAATTATGTGTGATTTGCCGTAAACGAACGTGCGCTGTGTAGAAATGTCTAAATTAGCTAGTTTGTTAGTCTAAATTTCTAATATAGTCGTTGGATGCCGTTAATAAAGTTGTTTTGTTCTGTAATTGTGTAGTATTGCTACAGAAATAAACATTTATTTGTAAAAATCTAAATCATGTCGTCATAAAGTTGAGGAAGCACAACTCTGTACAACAACCTACTCACATATTAAAAATGTAAAATTATAAGAACAACATATTTAAAATATAAGCACAGATAACTATAATGTAGGAATCGTGGCATTGTTTTCTTGTACCTAAGTAAATAGTTTAATAAGTTTGATAAACGACGAGGAAAGTTTGAAAATTAATAATTTAAGATCATAGGCGGACTATCGCTCGGGAGGCCTTTGCCCAGCAGTGGGATCCGATGCGCTGTTTAGATACATAGTATTTAGTTTACATAAGTGACAACTGGCCTACCTTTATAGATAACATATAATTCGCCAAAACAACTCCAGGTCGGTATGAAATTTGCCGAAAACTTTAACAGTCTTTGTCTTTTTTAAACTTTCGCGATCACAACACATTATTAGCATACATATAACCGGAAATTTATCGCGTAATTATTATTATTAAACCTTTATTATTTCCCGACGTTTCGTTTGGATTGCACCAAGCATGGTCCCGTCTAGTCTAGTCTCCCCGGGACCAAGCTTGGTGCAATCCAATGATCAATTACCTACTCATACAAACTCCAGCCGTGGTGCTAGTAGAATGTTACCCCTCCTCTCATGCCCGTGGATGCAGTAAGAGCCTGCCAAGGGATACCTCCAGAAAATGAGAAGCAGCATCTTTCCGTGTATCAACATCCTGTACCGCGCTTGTCAATCCGCCTGTCAAGCGTAGTGAGTATGATAACCTGTATACAGTAGTGGACGTTTTACTTCTGAAATGAGGGCCACCACGTCAGCGACGGCAGCGCGGGATGGTACATGGTTCAAAGGTACATGGAAGGATGTTGCTGCCTATCTTCCGGAGGTATCCCTAGGCAGATTCTTACTGCATCCATTGGCAAGAGAGGAGAGTAAACATTCCACACGCCAGGCTTGCGTATTTAGATATAAATTCAATTAAACAAGTAATTTCCTTGTTTGATTAACCCAAAAAATCACAAGAATATTCCAGCATCGATTAATACAAAAAATTTGAAGAGTTGACTAAATTCGGATGTCAGCTTTTACCAACTTATAATAAATACCTTATTAACCTATAAGTAGGTCCTACCGGAAACAATTACACTAAATCAAGCAAATCAAATCAGCATTAGGTTGTGATTGAAATCATAATTGGCGATATTAATTGTCTGCACGGATTATCAGGAGGTGAATCCTCTTGAGGGTTAGTTTAGGAGGCTGCTGTTCAAGTTTTACTTTATCTACACTAGGCAGATAGATAAACTCTTTATTGTGTCAATCATAAAGAAAATAAAACAAAAATAACTAAATTAGCAAATTTTTTGTGTTTAAAGTGTAAACCCACACTAAGGTATCATTTATATAAATTAAAAATGCAATCAAAATTTTGTTACCGACGGGACTTGAACCCGTAACGTTCAGATGAACACCTTTCGCTGTAGCCGAATTTGTAAAGGCAGCCAGCGTTAAAGGTGTTCGTCTGAAGGTTACGGGTTCGAGTCCCGTCGGAGACAAAAATTTTGATTGGTTTCTATAAATTTCTAATTGCTTAAAGCGATTTTGCCCAGACAACCTTTGGATGGAGAGGAGCTTATAGTGGGAACGGAAAAGGACATGTAGAAGTAAAAATTACATTAGTGTAGATAAAGATCTATACTAATATTATAAAGAGGAAAGATTTGTATGTTGTATGTTTGCAACGAATTAACTCAAAAACTACTGGATCCATTTTCAAAATTCTTTCAACATTAGAATGCTACGTTAACAAAGGCTATATTTTATCATCGTATTCCCACGACAACGGGAATTACGCGGGAAAAACTTTGGAGTGCGGCTAATCATCATCATCATTTCAGCCATAAAACGTCCACTGATGAACACAGGCCGCCCTCATGGATCTACATGAGGGGTAGTTGCCATTCTCACCACGCTTGGCAGGCGGGTTGGTGAGCGCAGTATGGGATGTTGATACACGGATAGACGCTGCTGCCCATCTTCCGGAGGTGTCCCCGGAGGCTCTTACTGCATCCACGGGTAGGAGAGGAGGGGTAACATTCTACTGCCGGCACCCCCGGCAAATAGTAGTAGTGTGTAATAGTACTACTATTAGCACTACTATTAGCAGTATATAATAGTAGTGTACGTACTGGGTGGAATTACTGTTACAGGGCTGGTAATCAGTGTTGCTAGGCGGGTCGACGGCCGATGGACCATTCGGTCACAAAGCGGTTGCCGATAGAAGCGAGATGAGTTTGAGGGCTGCCAGATAGGCAGACGAATTAGTCAACGCGCCGGACGACAGTGGATGAGGCTTGAATTAATGATGAATGATTATAACTCTATTGTACACAATAAAATAAAAGAAATAACAGTAGAGGATAAGATACTTAACTAAATGCACAATGGGCGGCCTGAGGCTTGTACAGGACCCAACATGATTTCAGCTATGTTATATTCATGATGACGCAATTTAATTTAAAAAAAAATGCTGGACGATCTACACAGCATTATCTAGCCCCAAGACTAGTTCAGCTTTCTAGTACCCATAACACACAGGTTAAGTAATACATGGGTACTAGATGACTGATATATTTAATATAATATGCTACAAAGATATTTTTTATTATACCTAGAAAAACATCCAGAACACCCTAAACAAATATCTGCAGATCGTACAGACATTCGTCCCGAGGCAGGAATCGGCGCCTCTTGCGTCGCAGGCGGCCCACAGAGGTGAAATAAATCGCCACTGGCTCCTGCACTAACAGGCTTATGCGTGGCATGGTTCTTAATTGGGTATTCAGGTAGTATACGAGCTCTATAGATCGCAAATAGGGCTTAGCTTCCGAAGGCACGGTGGGAAATACTAACTTGTATCAAAGGGCAAATGTCTGCAGGGCTTATAGTGCTGTAGTGCTATGGTTTCATCAAACAGCATCATGGCTCCAATCTCTTTCATACCAAGATACGGAGGATCTTTTAACCATTGACTCTCCTACTCTTCACAAATAACTCGCCCACGCCTTGTACAATACCCACACTTTTTCTTAACTCACAAACACGTATAACACAACCACACACACACACACACACACACACATACACACACACTCACACATTAATTCCATGTTATTAAAGCAACTTTTAATGTAATTTATTTTTTACTTCTAATTTTTTTTGCATTTTTTTACTATTTTAAACATTTTCTTCTTTTTTGTAAATAAAAATATAATGTTATTTTGTAAGAAACCAGAAATTTTGGTTAAAGGGACGGGCGCTGACTCTGCGACACAGTTACCCAACTTTCGCAGCAACGTTCATGTTGTTTTTTGTTACTTGTGTTTCTTGTATCGTTTTAGCCGTAAAACTTCCACTACTGAACACAGGCTTCGCTCATGGATCTCCATGAGGGGTAGTTGCCATACTCACCACGCTTGGCAGGCGGGTTAGCGAGCGCAGTACGGGATGTTGGTACACGGAAAGACGCTGCTGCCCATCTTCCGGAGGTATCCCTTAGCAGGCTCTTACTGCATCCATGGGTATGAGAGGAGGGGTAACATTCTACTGCCGGCACCCCACGGCGTTTCTTGTATAAATAAATATATTTGATATTTGAGTTTAGTCTCTTCTCTTCCGCCGCAGGACATCCGCTGCTGGATAAAGGCCTCCCTTATTGATCACTAAGTACTGATCATGAGGGGCTGTTGCAATAACCACCACGCTTGGCAGGCGGGTTGGCGAGCACTGTACAGGATGTTGATACACGGAAGGGCGCTGCTGCCCATCTTCCGGAGGTTATAATACACGCTACACGAATAATGAACCATCTCAAAAAACAATGCAACATGAAGGTATTTCAGTAAATAATACAATACAATACTCTTTATTGTACACCAATCAAATAATAAAAACAAACAAATAGTAAAAAGAAAACATTACAAATATGAGGCACAATGGGCGGCCTTATCGCTAAAAGGCGATCTCTTCCAGGCAACCTTTGGATGGACATCAAATAAAGAAGAAGAGTAGACGGTGACGTACATTATTGGTAAAATAAAACATACTTTTACCACATAATAGTTAAATAATCTATCTGATGAGACCGCTATGCCATCAAAAACAGTTAATTATAATTTTACTAACTGCGCATTTACTAATTGTTTATTTATATAAACTTTTTGTCTACTAAATAAAATGATTTTTTAGTATTATTTTATTCACAAGTGTGTTGGAAAACGTCTTATGTATGATACACGTGTGTATTGATGATTACGTCCTCGGCTCTCTTAAGACCCTCACCTACCGGCTCGGGTCTCAATGATGCCTATGTGGTAATCACCAGCATTACACACTTGTACTATTTTAATTTGAGACCGTATTGTTTCTTTATATAAACATTTCATCTACTAAATAATATGATTTTTTAGTATTATTTTATTCACAAGTGTGTTGAAAAACTTCTTATGAGTTATGTATGATACACGTACATATGTATTGATGATTACCGTCCTCGGCTCTCTTAAGACCCTCACCTACCGGCTCGGGTCTCAATGATGTCTCTGTGGTAATCACCAGCATTACACACTCTTGTACTATTTTAATTTGAGACCGTATTGTTTCTTTATATAAACATTTCATCTACTAAATACCTAAAATGATTTTTTAGTATTATTTTATTCACAAGTGTGTTGAAAAACGTCGTATGAAACACGTGTGTATTGATTACGTCCTCGACTCTCTTAAAACCCTCACCTAACGGCTCGTGTGTCAATGGCGCATCAGCGGTAATCACCAACATTACACACTTTGTACTATTTTAATCTGAGGCCATGTGTTGAATGAGGTAGTTTTTACAAGCCCTTGCATTTCATAAAACGATATCCATTGCAATAAATATTTAATTAAACTTTTGTCCACGTCTGGCCACAAACCCTTTCCTAATTCAATAAAAGCACCTTCTCATTTAGAATCAGCGCGCGTCCTTTAATGTGGTGTCCAGGAATTTTTAATTTGTTATCTGTGGGTTTATTAAGAATCCCTTAAATGTTTCTAAAGTAGAATTTATTAATCCCTGAATTAATTTTCGTTGGCCAAAATATAAAAAGAAGAACGTTATTGAAGCGTTTGGAAATGTTTTCCTTACCCTATGTTTAATAACATACATAAGGAATAGATTAAACATAGCATAAGGAAATCATTATTGGCTATGCAATAGTTTAAAAAATTTTAAGCCTACATCATCATCATCCACGATGTAGGACAGCTGTCCATATCCACTGCTGGACGTAGGCCTCCACCATGGATCTCCAATATCCTTTGCCATTATAAAACAACCTTCAAAGTAAGGCCTTTGCATCTATTATAGATGATTTATACAGCGTCAGCAACTGGTAATCATGCTGTACGGGACGCTGCAGTGCCTGGGACATTGTTAGATGGATTAGGCTTGCCCAGCACCTATACCATCCTCTCAGCTTAGTCAGCTATTATTCAGAGGAAAGAACAGGTCAGTACGTCTGAAGCTAACTAAGCCGCGGGTTTCCTCACGATGTTTCCTTCACCGTTAAAGCACGTGTTAAGAGTGCACATACATTTTTCAAGAAAGAAAAATCCATTGGTGCACTGCCGGTATCGAACCCACGACCTTCGGATTGAAAGTCAGGGGTACATACCAACGTTCAAAGGTCACTTAAAAAACGAGACAATTTGAACTCTCTTTTGAATTACGGTGTGATTTCCACCCCCTTAAAAAATATTGTCACAACGCATTATGCAAAACTGACTTGAAAGCATAATTCACTAATTGCTTACATTGCCTCTGGCTATTTGCGTTCTTCAAATCAATTAAATGATATTTAGACGAATATAAATATGGATGAAGTCATAGTCTATTTGGGGTATTAGATGCTCGTAATGCTTTGGCCTTAGGGCGTATTTTCGTAAAGACGGATTACTGTCAGCCAAATAATATAATATAATATAATATAATATAATATTAAGACTGTAGGTACTTTAATGTATTGTGTGACCTAAGCTTGTAAAAATAGAGTACATTTGTGTATATTTCATACATTATTACTTACAATTTAATAATAACTAGCCACATTCCGTAGTTTCACCCGCATAGTTACCGTTCAGTTTAGTCCACCATGTAACCGGGGTTGTTGCCATACTCACCAGGCTTGGCAAGCGAGTTGGCAAGAGCAGTATAGGATGTTGATAGACGGAAAGACGCTACTGCCCATCTTCCTGAGGTATCCCTAAGCAGATTTATACTACATCTACGGGCAAGAGAGGAGGGGCAACATTCTACTACACCCCACCGCAGTCACGGCAGTCAATCACACAGTCGTCACGTGTAAACAATCAGTCGGGACAGTTACCTCCACGGTGATTCTACTCTGCATAAAACAAAGGATCTAAATTAAGAAGTCCTGTCGCTACGTGCTGGCATTGATGGATGGAGCTGCGGGTGGCACGGCTTCATTAGCTGAACAACTCTTTTGAACGATGGTTTTAAATAGGTTAAATGTTTAACAAATATGGTCGAGTCAAAACTATTGCTGGACTTTTGATACAGCATTGAACCTAAAAGTTATCAGAGCTGGTAAAATCTATATATAAAATTCAAAAATCTGACTGACTCACTGACTGACTGACTGACTGATATATCAACGCACAGCCTAAACCACTGGACCTAAAGACTTGAAATTTGGCACACATATACCTTGAGTATCCTAGAGGTGCACAAAGAAGGGGTTTTTCGAAATTCTCACGGGATAGGGAATAAATGGGATCTATATTTTCTCTCCGTGAGAAAGGGAATTTTACGTTTTATGACTTCCACGCGGATGAAGTCGCAGGCGAAAGCTAGTAGCTAATAAAACAGTGATGGTTATCATCATCATCTCAGCCATAGGACGTCCACTGCTAGACAAAGGATCCTCATGGATCCTCCAGTCCATGACGAGTTATTGGCATATTAATCACGCTTGGCAGGCGGGTTGGCGAGCGAATTACGGGATGTTGATACACGAAAAGACGAGTGCCATGAGGGAGGTCTTTGTCCAGCAGTGGACGTCCTATGGCTGTGATGATGATGAAGATTACCAGAGAAGAGTAAGGTAAAACCTGATGATTTAACTGCACTACTTAGATTTGATTATTGCGATCTTAGATAAAAACTTGATGTCAAAAAAACAAACGTTACGTAATAATGATCTTATCAATAATTTCGACTCAGCCCGCCTGGGTGTCGTAGATTAGCGGTTAAAGCACGACCAACGCGAGATTGAATTCCGACGCAAAAGTAAAATTTTGATAATTATTTTTTTCCGCCGTGGAGTGCCGGCAGTACAATGATACTCCTCCTCTCATGCCCATAGATGCAGTAAGAGCCTGCTAAGGGATACCTCCGGAAGATGGGCAGCAGCGTCTATCCGTGTATCAACATTCCATACTGCGCTCACCAACCCGCCTGCCAAGCGTGGTGAGAATGGCAACTACCCCTCATGGAGATCCATGAGGGAGGCCTGTGTTCATCAGTGGACGTTTTATGGCTGAAATGATGATTTTTTTCCAGGAGTGGCGTATAAGAGAAGATGCCTTTACACAGCAGTGGGTGTTACCGGCTGTTGAGATATTCTTGAAACAAAACATGATTACCAAAAACAACCCGTTCATAACCACACAGAATCCCAATTATCTACCACACATGTATCTCCTGCTTTACGCTACACCCCACAGAGAAAATCCCCATGACGGATTACCCTCAAATCCTTCAAAACGTGCTATCTTTGACAAAGGCTCGTTTACACCAAATTACCGGCAGAATTGCATGGTTCCATTCATCTGCATCAGCTTACGAATTGTCTCATCTACTTTACGATGGCTCAGTTGGCTTCCGCAAGATTTGAGCTACGTTTTATAGTTGTAATTTTACGAGCACTGATTAGCTGAGCGATTGGGCGGGAATGAGATTGGGTTTATTGATAAAAAGTTAATTGGGACTTTTAGTCTTTGTCTGCCTTGTGCTCATTATCATTCTGGTCTTGATTTTGGTCTCTGTTGTTTTAACACTTATCACTATTTTAGCTGGATTTGGCACTCTATATCAATACAACGGTATTATCATCTAGGGAAGGTAATATAGTGGCTGCAACACAAGTATCAGTGTGCTTAGTGCGGGCACTGCTTACTATACATTTTACCCACAAGCGGTCATGAAACTACTAGTAGTATGTATAATACCTATTAACTTTTGTACTTTTTGTAAATATGTACATACTTGTTATATGTGTATTCAATAATAAACAATTATGAATTATTTTAGTCTGGAAGTATAGTCGATGGTTTTTTCTAAATGTGATAACAAAATTAAATTCCCCTCATTGTATGGCGAAGTATGAAGAGATAGCTTACATTGTATAAATATTCGTAGAATTTCTCTGGATTAAGCTTAGTATTTATAATGTATTTCTCAGTTTAAAACTAAAATTATCTATAAAAAAACCGGCCAAGTGCGAACCAAACTCGCGCACCGAGGGTTCCGTACAAACCTGTTGGTATATAAGACCTGAGTATTTGATATGAATTTCAATTTTATACCGCTATGCGTTCATGAGGAAAGTGGTAGTAAGTTTAAAATTATTAAAAATATTTTTATTATATAACGTAACTAAAAATTTACGGTTTTCGCAATTTTTCCTTTATCTGTGCTATAAGACGTTGCTTCGTACCAAATTTCAATGTTTTCGATTCTGAGGTTACGGGAAACCTGTAGGTTTTTATTCCTTTGCGAGTGTCGAAAATTTGCGGAAATTTCCGGCATAAACGTCTGTATCTTTTGATTGCGTGGGCTTAAAAGTTGTTTTTTTTCATAGCTCCAAGGGACAGTAGACTTAAGTATTTGATATAAATTCCAGCTTGATACCTCCAAGCGTTCCTGAGAAAAAGGGTCTTGACAGACAGACGGACGGACAACAAAGTGATTCTATAAGGGTTCCGTTTTTCCTTTCGAGGTACGGAACCCTAAAAACAAACGAACATACAGTTTTTGAGCCATTGATTTTGTTTTTATATCTAAGATCCATAGGAGAAATTAAACTAATTAATTGGCTAGTATCTATAATTTCTTAATGCCTTTTCTCTATTCAACTGCATTTAATCATTAACACGCACCAGCACATGCATCTAACGTCCTCAATAAAATCCGTTTTGGAATGACGTCATAACGCTACGTCATAAACCCTTGATGAATTCTATGCAAATGCAGCTCTAGAGGGTATTGTTCTGATGAGTCGTTAGTGTTTGCAATGCCGGTTTCATTTCGCGAGGTTAAGTGGCGAGTCGTTATTTAGGGATGGTTTTATGATTTGTCGGTTGATTGTCTTTTGGCGCCCAAACGTGGGGCTTTGGTTTACTACTAAAAAGTCCTGTTTTAATATTTTATCTGTACATATTTAAATGATCTGTTATATGCACATAAATAAATGCAATATGTATATGTTTAGATTTATATACTAATGCGTTTCTGTCCTCGTAATTAAAGTCAGGTTTGTGTAAAATATTAACAATAATGATAATCACAACCAGGAATTATGACGCATTTTAGTCGCACGTACCATGTAGCTTATATAGATAGGTACAATGAGTAAAGAAAGTAAACAACATTATTTTAATAAAACGTTAGAGCTAGACGAAAACCAATCATTTGGCGCCCAACAAGAGGCACATTTTTAAAACGTCAATTTTATTGCATCGTCAAAATCAAAGTCATGACGTGCCTTCAACATTGATGAGAGCAGCATGCTCTGGATTAGAGGAGCTAAATGCATAGGTAGTAAACTTTACGACTATGCAAATACAAGGGAGTTGGAACGTAAATCTAAGCCCTCAATATGTAGGCGTGCGATTGCTAAATTAAACAAGGAGACATAAAATTGGATATAAAACTTGTTATTTATGAATGCGTATATGCTATAAAGCTTTGGCAATTTTTAAAATAACTATTCATTGGCGAACAGAAACCGGGATCTTCCTTCCTTCACTTAGAAAGAAAAGTTATCTGAAGCGAACGAATTCAATTATGTGCTTTATTCAATTTAAATGTGTCTTGTTCTTCTTTTGTAAATTGACTATTCTATGTAGTATTTGCTCTGTTGAATTAACACTTACTTGATATGACTTTGACTTTGATAGGTGGAAGGGAATTATTTGCACAGTAGTGGGATCCAAAGGGATGTTTGTCATATTCTCCAAGTGAAAACATTTGTGAATACTTTTATTATCATTTCACTTTCAAAATTGAAGTGACTATATTCTTTCCGCCCGCGCTGCTTGCGCGTCACTGTGGGATCCCTACGCTCGGAAGGCTCATTCATTCCTACTCAAGATGTTTGTATGATCTATACAAGATGATTTTCTTGAAAAATCTAAACTTGTCGAAATAAGCTTTGACGTTATAATAATACTTTTATTGTTTTGTATACGCGAATACATATTCTATATTCATTTCAGTTGTTCAGTTTTTGTTTTGCATTTTTTGTTCTAAATAGAACAGACTATTGGACTTTATTATAGTACATTTACGATTATAATTATTCTGTTGGAGAACTCCTCCGAAAAATGGGCAGCAGCGTCTTTCCGTGTTTTAACATCCAGCACTGCACTCGCGAACCCGCCTGCGAAGCTTGGTGAGTTTGGCAACAACCCCTTATAATCAGTAGGTACTTGGCGATTCATGAGGGAGGCCTAGTAGGCCTAGCAGTGGACGCCTTACAGCTAAGATGATGATGATGAAATCTGAAGTCTGAAATCTGTTGAAATAGTTCTGATTATTTTCCGAAAGCATTATCATCATTCACAGCCCGAATTTTACCCAATGCTGTGCTCCTTTTTTGTACCACGGTCCTGTGCCAGTCGCATCTATTACGAAAGCTATTAAATAAAATTATTACATCTTCGCTGTAGGGTGCCAGCAATAGAAACGCCCCTTCTCTCTTGCCCGAGGATGTAGTAAGAATCTGCTAACTATATCCAGAAGATAGGTAGCAGCGTCTTTCCATGTATCCACATCCCGTACTGCGCTCGCCAACACGTCTGCCAAGAATATGGTCTATATACACCTCATGATCAGAACTTGACCTCATGAGGGAGGCCTTTGTCCAGGCAGTGGACGTGATGATGACGATGATTATGTCCTTAGGACTTGACTGCGCTTAGGTGTTATGACAACGGATTCATTAATATAATGATTAATATACGTACCCACGAATATGATGACATCGTTAACGTCGCCAGCAAAACCTGGATGCGATCGGCCCATCACCGGAAGAAGTGGCAAGGAATGGAGTAGGCTTACACCCAACAGTGGGTTGACACGAATAATATTAGCATTATAAAAGGCTCACTGATTTGGCTGCAAATAATAATAATAATAATAAATAATGCTGGACAAATCACACAGAACTGATGATCACGAAAATGTTGAAGAACCCACGAATAATATTAGCATGATAAAAGGCTCACTGATTTTATTATTTCATTAAAAGCTATCGTATAATTATTTCTATGGCGAACTTTAATAATAGTATCATTACAATCAAATCAACCCTATATTGGAAAGATTTTCCTTGAGAACCAAACAAAATAGGTCAAAGTTTCAATAAAAATGGAATCATACAAATTAAACTATCAATCACCCACTGGTTACCATTGAAAAGGAAGGCGAAAAAAAACACAGTCTATAATTTACTTTGTCAAACAACGACCAAATCATTAATTTCTATTGATTTGTCGCAACCGGCAATTTAAAATTCAATTCAAAAGGTACAATTATGAAATTAGGTACAATTTTTAAAAACTTGTTGACCATTCAAACATTGAAACCTGTCATTACAAAAACCCACTCGCAAAATGACTGACAAGCTGACAACGGTTAATTAAATTTCGTATCATCATTAAACAATACAAATGAAACTAAACCTTAAAGCAATAGAAAATACTTGCAAATCCCATTGACACATAGCACAAGTTAAATTAAAACACAATGGTTGTACATGTTTCAAAGTAACATTGTACAACATGATAGGAAAAAGTGTGTATCTCACACTTCTCAAAATTTGAGTTACTAATATTGCTGGAATATCGAGAAAAAGGAGCAACTGCAATATCATCATCATCACCCCAGATGTCCACTGCTGGACGTAATGCTTCTCTCATGTATCTCCAAGTACTGATCGGGTTGTTGCCATATTGCCGGACGGGTTGCAGTCGGATTGGTGAGCGCAGTACGAGATGTTGATGCTTGGAAAGACGCTGCTACCCTTCTTTCAAGGCTCCAATGTATCTCCAAGGTTCTTGGGTTTGGCAGATTCTTACTGGAACCACGAGCAAGACAGGAGAGACAACATTCCACTGCCGGCACCCACGGAGGTGGGCAGCAGTCTTAAGGTAAAAAAGATGATGAAACGTGGTAATAATGTTACTAAAATCTGTTAAAAATGTTAGATACGACCTTTTACCAACGTTAGGAGTGTGTATTTTTCACAATGCAAAGTATAAAATGCTCAGGTGCGTAACAAACTAATTAATTCGAATGCCCGCATTTGATTACACAAATCAAATGGGGTGTGTATTGTCGGGAGTGAAATGAGAAATCGCTAAGAAATTTCGTTCGTCACGTTCGTAGCGCATTTCCGGCGTTTTTTGTCTACGCCTCATTATAGTCATGGTAGACATTGAATGATAGAATTATTCGGTTTAGAAATTGCTTTAGCTCTTGGAATGTCTAAATAATAAATTGAAAAACCTTAACACCATGGGAACATAGCGTATAATTAGTTTTATAAAAAGTAAATCAAAAAATAAATCTTAAGATTTATAATAAAAAGTAATTGATATTTTAATTATAAACTAAGATTAAGCCATTAAAAAAATGTTTGGTATTTTTTTTTTGTTTTTGACGTTAAAAACAAATAGCTTCGTTAATTAAAACTGTTAATATTAAAGGCTAGAAAACTAGTATGTAGTAACGATCAAGTTTATTCAACAGAAATTTATTGATGTAAACAAATAGGATTATGCTTATGTATAGTTGCCAAAAATCCAGTAACTTAAATAAAAAACTTGAAACAAATTGTTTTTTTTATAATCAATAATCTAGCCCCAAAGTGAGCAGGGGCTTGTATTATTGGCATTCTAATTGTTTTTTTTTTATTTTGTTGTAAAATAAATGCATAATATAAAAATACTCAAACCCGGGAAAAAATCGCAGAACAATTACAAACATTTATCCCGAGGCGGCAATCGAACCCGCTGCCTCCTCCTGCGTATCAGTCGGCTATTAAACAAACGGAGATCTTAAATAATAAATATTAAGAAGAAAGATGTATTTAGTATGTTTGTAACGATTAATTTAAAAAACTACTACACCGATTTAAAAAATTCTTTCACCACTAAAATGCTACATTATCCCTGAGTAACATAGGCTATATTAAATTTTATCCCTGTATTCCTGCGGTAACGCTGAACTACGCGGGTGAAACTGCGCCGTGCGGCTAGAAAATTATAAAAAAAAAACAAAAACCTTCGGAAGCTCTACACTTCGTAACTCTACAACCCCACAATAATCCGAAGCGCGCCCTAACAGGCTAACACAGGTGTTATTATTTCACACGACGAAACGCAACTTTTATTATAACTCGTTTTTTATTTTGTCCAGTAATTATTATTGGGCCCTTGATTGCTCACAAGATGCGTGACGAATACTTATTGCTAAGTAGTTAAAAAATACCTTCTTTTAATATAAGAGTTTACTCATTTCGGTCCAACTGATGCAACCCTTTTACTCCCGAAACAAAATGGGGAGTGTTATAAGTTTGGGTAGTTTAAGTCTAAGGTAAGCTCTTAAGCGAGTGGACTGATTTGAATGTATAGTGTTTTCTATTTGAAAGCCGGTTTTCAAGCGGTGGTTGTTTTAGCACGTTTTATAAAAATCGATAAATACGTTTATAAGATACGGGGGATGAAAGTGGGGATAAATTTTGAAAATATTTCCAAATATACCCAAATTTGGTATTTAATAAAAGGAAATGGTGTGTGGAATGCAGAAATTAAAGTCTCATAGAATTTGTTGAAGATACTATGGAAGGTAAAAGTGGGTATTAACAATTGAACAATCGAACGTTTTTTTAGTATTCCAGATATGATATTTTGTCCGGTAAGTATTATTGTTTGATGTCATTACTTGCGTGACTGCAAAAAAGTTGCGTAACTGTGACTTGGTGCTAACTAGAACAGATACCTACTTGAATAGATAAAAAAATCTAAAAACCTATAGGGTCAACTATTATATTTGTAAAGATGATAGAAATCCCCTGCGACGATCTTGGACGATTATTGGACTTTTGTCCGAAATCGCCTTCCGGTTCCCAAAGGGGACGCAAAGGAGATTTTTGGACCAAAGTTCCACAAATCCCCTTAAGCAGATATTGTTTTGTATAAAAATGCTTATCTTAGTTGTTCATTGATAAATTGGCCACTTGAAATAAAAAAATTAAGGTAAACAAGGGAAAAGAAAAAAAATTTTTATAATATACTTAATTTAATTTAATTTATTTATTTAACGTACAAAACATGTCACAACCACTTTAAACAATGAGGTTACATAATGGTAAATTATAACTTGATTGTAACATATACTTATGTACGTACTGCTATAATATAAATTTATATCGAGTAAATAGAGTTTTTATTAAAACAGGTTATTGACATAAAATAGAAAATGGTTAAATAATTACGATTATGGTTACTAAATAATAATAATAAAAATTGTGATTGTAATATATTTTTTGTTTATTCTGTATTCATTGCACAGTGTACATAGAATTTTACTAAGAATTGATAAATAAAATGTTAAACTAAAAATTGTAGATATAACTTAAAATCTGACATACTTGTTACCTTTTATTTCAATTTATCTACTTTTTTTATAAAATAGTTTAATAAATTCATAATCTCAACGTCATGCAATTGATGCTTCGAGTATACTATTAAAGATTGTGACCTGTGAACTTTCACGCAAGCCTCGTGTGCCCTTTTAGTAATATCCTAATTTGCACAACCACAAACTTTTTACACCCCTAAATGTGTTTTCTCACGTTTAAATCGTTTTGATGATTCATTCTATTAAATTACTGGTATTTGGCTATTATTTTCATTTCACATTTTGTGAATTGTAACCACAAACTTTACAAATAATTGCGGCAAGAGTTTGCGAAAGAAGTATACACTGTTTATTATTATATCTCCATCGTAACTTTTTTTTTCTTAGCTATGTCGTCCCATAGTTTACTAAGCTCTAGTTTGCCATCCTCTAGCACATATACCATCCTCTAGGATGGTATAGGTGCTGGGCAAGCCCAATCATTTTTGTAGTGTCCTGAACAGCATGATCAGCAATTGCTGACGCTGCATAAATCATCTATAATAGATGCAAATTCCTTTAATTAAGTTAAGAGTCTAGCCATTTTTAATTAGTGTTTTTTTATTTATTACCATCGACCATTCCAATTCTTGTAACGTCACACTTTTCCCTTGTCCTCTTTCCAGCACATTACACTGACGAAACCAACCTGCTTCTAATAAATGATTACATCAAAAACAGAAAAATCACCCCAACGACATGGCCCTAATTAAATTAATTGCATGAGCCGCGATATAAATGACGAGCTATGAAATGGATGGAAAAAGTAGATTCACAGAGATAAAAGCAATAATAAAACACTTCCCGGTTTGAGGGTCTGTTACGCCGATTTGTGAAAATAATATGGTATTTTTTTTATTTGAAGAAGCCTGTAATATTTGTGGTTAAGGGAAAGTATGTTGTTCATATCGCATGAAATGCGGTATCAAAACTGTAGTTACAAAAAAAATATTAATCTAGACAGTGCCAAGAATAAAACTCAGCCCTTGAACTTACTGACTGAAAAATTAATAATCTTTTTTTGAAAACTTATATAGACAATATTTATTTATAATGATTATCTACACATAATAATAATAATTTCTCGATAAAATATGTTATTTATCTAAATAACTTCTATTGGTATAAAATTATCATAGAACCATTATACGGATGGCTTGTAGACTTGACTGCTGTCCAGCAGTTCCTTGTATTGCTTTCTAGTCACTTTGATTTTGATTGAAATCATAGTTATAAGTCAACAATTGGAAACATATTACAAAAGGTTCAAGTCCAAAATATAATCCTGTAATATAAACAAAGAACAAAAGTATAATATTTTATATAATTATTGTTAAAAAACTTCTCTACATAAAAATATTATTTTATAACTAAAGTATATATAAATATATAACCCAGTAATGAATAAGGTGGGTCTGATAAATTGGATTATCAGGTAATTATCGCGTAATTAATTTTTAATGGTTGTGGCCCACGTAATCCGGTCATAACGTTGGGATACAAATAAAGGTTTCAAATACGCGATAATCTAATACAGTAATGTGTTGTGACCGCGATATTTGAAATATGACGGGCTGTGAATTATGATGATGATGTAGTAAAGATAGTTCCTGTTATTGTTGTTTTTATCCGCTCTTTTGGTTGCCCGCCGCGCCGATTACGACCCTCATTTGGTTTGCGTTTTGGCGCGAAATACGGCGTGCGCTCCGCGTCGGCGCTAAGTGGATACTGGCTCGGTTTTTACAATGGAACGTATTGTGGTATTTATGCTCTATGGAAAGGGTTTGAATGAAGCTTGTCGGAACGTTAATTCATAGTTTAGTCTGTGTTCGGGATATACAGAGTAAAAAAGTAAACTGACCACAACCAAACAAGCGGTTATAAACCTATAAATAATTCATCGTAGGGAACCCGCTAGCCCGCATGATCAGCACGGTCATGCGATACCGGACGTTGCGTAGGGATGATATTAATCACTGTAATATTACCGTTAGTAAAGTTTATTAGCCTTTGGTAACACTTGTGTGCTTTATTTTTAATTGATAATTTGTTATAATAAAATAAAGGGAAAAAAACTAAAACATCATTATAAAATCTGTTATTGCGGCTATGATCCCCAATCATAGAAAGAAGAAACGGTACCCTATTACTAAGACTCCGCTGTCCGTCTGTCTGTCTGTCTGTCTGTCTGTCACCAGGCTGTATCTCATGAACCGTGATAGCTAGGCAGTTGAAATTTACACAGATGATGTATTTCTGTTGCCGCTATAACAACAAATAATGAAAACAGAAAAAAATATATTTTATGGGCTCCCATGCATGAAATATGATTTTAATGCCGTATTTTGCTCGATCTTAATAAGAACTTTTACGCAAGAAAAAATACTTAATGGTAGCCAAATAATGGTACAGAATCCTTCGTGCGCGAGTTTGACTCACCCTTGGCCGATTTTATTGTACGTAATATCAAACCCATTTATAATATTTGATGCAACACAAACAAATTATACCAAAAACACAGTTTAGGAAAATGTCACCACCATTCGACATTCGAGTGACAAACAACATTATAAGGCGATTACACAAGTCAGAGACACCGTGTTCAATATTTGAACAAGTCGTATTACGTGTAGACTCGACCTAAATAACCTAATTGCTTGTTATTTTGAATGTCGAGGAAATCCTTTTCAATGTTTTGTTGCTTCTAAGTGATTATTTAGAAAATTTCTGAGCGGAATTATAAATTGCATATTACGTTGCTTGCAAGATAACTAAAAAACTTTATTCTTCTTTACAATACATATTAAAATAAAAAAAATAAAAATCAGAGTAAAATGATAACTTTCAAAATGTTTAAGTTAAGATAGATAGATAAACTCTTTATTGTACATTCACCATATAACATAGATTTCACAAAGATAAACACAGACAAATATAACATACAATGGGCGGTCTTATCGCTAAAAGTGATTTCTTCCAGACAACCTTTGGATGGACAGGATCTAAGATAATAAAAACGGCGGTGTACGAAATGTTTAAATGTTTTATTGAGTATCAAATTATACAAAAATTATAACCATGGTCAAAAACATCTTTTGGGTATTTTAGGAGATTATTTGTGTTGGGAATTTTCGCTTATTTCGCTTTTAAACCAAAAAAAAATAATACAATAAATCTATACAAATTAAAAAATATTTTTTCAATGCCTAAATATATCCCTAATCTTTTTCTGTGTTATCATCATCATCATCATTTCAGCTGTAAAACGTCCACTACTGAACACAGGCCTCCCTCATGGATCTCCATGAGGGGTAGTTGTCGTACTCACCACGCTTGGTAGGCGGGTTGGCGAGCGCAGTTCGGGATGTTGATTTACAGAAAGACGCTGCTGCCCATCTTGCGGAAGTATCCAGATTCTCACTGCATCCAATGGTAAGAGAGGAGGGGCAACATTCTGCTGCCGGCTCTCCACTCCATTACAAGATTAGGTAAGTAAGGCCTTTGCATCTATTAAGATGATTTATACAGCGTCAGCAACTGGTAATCATGCTGTACGGGACGCTGCAGTGCCTGGGACATTGTTAGATGGATTAGGCTTGCCCAGCACCTATGCCATCCTCTCAGCTTAGTCAGCTGTTATTCAGAGGAAAGAATAGGTCAATACGTCTGAAGCTAACTAAGCCGCGGGTTTCCTCACGATGTTTCCTTCACCGTTAAAGCACGTGTTAAGTGTGCACATACATTTTTCAAGAAAGAAAAATCCATTGGTGCACTGCCGGTATCGAACCCACGACCTTCGTATAGAAAGATTAGGTACCTAACCTTTAAATAACAACATGTTTTACGCAAATTCAAAACAAATCTAAGATTTAATAATATCTACACGTTAACTATACCATCACCATACCTAACCCTTTTGGGTCGGTCAGGACAAACATTTTGTATGACTCTACGCTAAGTCTGCTAAAATATAAAATACATAACTTAATAAAACAAGTAAGAAGATCTTCTTCGATCTTACGGAGCTATCACTTAGCAGGCTCTTACTGCATCCACGGGCATGAGAGGAGGGGTAACATTACTGCCGCACCCCACGGCACAATATTTAAAATCTTCCAAATATTTTTTTAGCAATTCCTTTAATCTACACCCCAATTTGGTACAGAAACAATCGTCAAACATAAAGAAGGCATACGCCCTTTATATAAACACTTCTTGTGTCAATACGACATGTCACAACGCCTAATACCCACACGTCATTAAAACTTGCTCAACTTTAAAGTTATGGAAATAAGACTCGTATTTGAGTGTCTCGTTTTGTAAACAAGCAATTGTAAATTGCTGTTAAACTTAGTCACGGAAGCTAAATATATCATTAGCGTACTTCTTGTGACTTTTAACTGGACAGAAATAGGGTTTAAAATGCAATGATATTTGAGTTAGAACGTTAGGGATAAGTTGGTAGGTATGTTGTGCAAGAAATGTCATTTGCATCAATCCACGTCGAATTAGAGGATTCTTCTGTTTAAATAATTGGTGTAAGCGAAGGTAGCTAATTATTGTCTCTTTGCTACAGTTTTGTGTGTTGGTCTTTGGATTGTGAAATTAATCGCACAATCTAAATAAAAAATAACGAGTTTTCCAACAAATATAATATACAACAATACAGGATAAATTATGCTAGATGGCTAATTTTTTTTTTTGCAGAAATACCAGTTTAGTACTTTCACTATTCAATAGGCCCTAAGTCTCAGGGTGACGGGCGTAATAAATGCGTTGGTGCGTTGGTCACGTGCTTAGTGATTGACATACTTAGCATGTGATCACCGCGGTACTGCAATTATAATAATATAGAGGTTACCGCTTAGATGGGCCTTTGGATTGAAAGAAGATCAAAGTCTACAATGAATCATCGTCAAACCATCCAGCTCTTTGTCAGCGCCCTCGATAGTCAACGGAGCGAGAGATTTTTGTACAATACAGGCAATTTTAATTCGCAATTATTTCTCAGAATATATAAACGAGCATGAAATTAGGGAAATCACTGAAATTAATGTCACGGTGATTTATGGAATGCAAATTACGGAAATACTATTAAGTCCTGTCATCTTTGGTTTTTATTATTTAAGTAAAATAGTTTGTACATTTATAGAACCTAAACTTAGCTTTATTTATCAAAATAAGTCTCACAAAAAAAACGATTACTTACGTATTATTTTTAGTTTTACGTAAACTTTCGCGATTACAATTTCATTATAGGTAATAAGACTGACCACGTCTACCCGGGTAAGATTAAGTGTAACATTCGCTATTAAGTTATTTGTGTATAACTTGTGTAATATATTTAATAAACAAGAATAAAGTCCACCAAGAAGCCTTTTACTGAAGAATCCTTGAATAGGATCCCGGATAGGATAACTTCCACAAAAGTCATTCTTACAGTCCCAAAAAAATATAAGGTAGTCATCAATATCATCATCAACATGATTTTCAGCTCGTGTCAACCCATTGCAGCTGCTGTTAGGCCTCCTTCACTCCTTGCCACTCCTTCCGGTGTTAGGCCGCACTCAGGTCATGTTGGCGACTATACATAGGTAGACAACGTAAAATTTTTAGAAATATCCTAAATCAAAAATATCTAACTCAAAAAGAATCAAACCATCACTGAATTGAAATTATCGTGGCTTGACATCATTTAATAAATATAATATGGCTTACACCACGTACCTAACTTATTATCTCACGAACGAAACGTCAGCAAGATAAGTTAGGTACGTGGTGTAAGCCGTAATATATTTAATAAAATAATCAAATCATATTAAATATCCCGCAAATAATGTACCTCTATATAGTGATCACAACTATGAAGGTTTAGTAATTCTTTCGTAAAAGTAATTCTTAATGTATTGTTGGTCTCTAAAATAAACTAGTAATTAATAAAGATTTGTACAACTTAGAAAACCCAAGGGTAGAGTTAAATCTGTTTATAATTATCATAAAAATTAACAATCCAACCCATTGTGCCCCAAAATATTGACAGCAATTAAAACTAATCGCCCCACATCTCGAGACGGGAGACATTCCTAACGACATAACTAACGATACCCGTCAACAGAATGAATGTTACATGTCCTAATAGATGCTGAACACTTTTCGAAGTAATTTTTGATAAATCACAGCTCATTTTGCATTTTGTCGACAGAAGCCATCTGGTGAAGGTAATGCCAAAATGATTTATTTAAGTTAAGTGGTAGACTAAAATAAGAGATCAATGGTTAAAGTGAAAAATAAGTAGAAGGCGTAAACTTACTCGTTGCTTAAATTAATAGTAAAAGTAATATTAACTATGTATAGAATCAAAAATTAAAAAAATATTATTAACATATATCGCTCATTGAATGCAAAATGGCCATAAATCAAAATTTTTCGAAAATCGTTTTATTTGAAAATTAGGGACTAAAGCTACAATACCTTACGTTTTGCTGAAGACACCCCTCATTTTCGCTCATTTTGATGCCAAACTGTTCAACCGCCTTTTTTGTATTGGGCTGACTTACGCGCCAACTTCAGAACAAAACCGCCATTTTGTCAGTTGCGACCCAGAACTCGGAGCGAACGCACGTCAGTTCAATACAAAACGGCCACAATTCGGAAAAACATCCAACATTTAGTTCAGTGTTCTGTGCAAAGGGGCCACTTTTTGAAATGCGTCCGTTTTGCATTCCAATATCAAGTAAGTACATTCTGATTTTTTAATGCAACAGAGCCATATTTTGGAAAACGTACATTTTGCATTCTAATATGAAATAAAGCAATGCCATATTTCTAAATCTGTACATTTTGCATTCCAAAATGAAAGAAAGCGATGCCATATTTACAAATGTGTACTTTTTGTATTGAATTATTAGGTACAGATTTGTAAATTTTAGAGGAATAATTGAAGTAGGTACTTATATTAAAATGTTTATATACTTTAAAATAACATTTAGTTGTTAGAGTTTTACGTTCATACAGTTATCGGTTACCGTTTACCACTTCAACATTGTTAGGTTGATTCATAGCTTTTATATTTCCAAAGTAATTTATCTTCATCACGGATGAATAAATTGCTAGTTTTGATGGAAACTTCGCACACCACCACCTAAATGTTGCATCCAAAGTAACAATTTATTGTTAACAATGCATTGTTTCGCGGCTAATAAGAGTCTACATAATTATTTACAGAATGAATAGCAGAGCAAAAATAATTTTGAGCATGGCAGTTGGCCATTCTAATGAAGAATCAGAAAGCATATAAAACCAGCCCGTTATCAACTCTGAACAAATTCAAGAATGTGATATTCCAGCAAGGGTTCATCGAGACATTACAACGGGTAAGGTTTATTTTGATGCGGAGTGCCATCCAATCAGTCAACCTAACCCTAACTATTTGACCTTAATTAATGTTGAAACTGAGGACATACTACCATCTGGAACTGAAGAGAAACAAACCTTGTTCCTTGAAACTCAAATAGCAGCACAGGTTGGACGACAAAGAGAAACGGCAAATTATAGTTTTGATACGGACTCCTACCCTGACAGCCAGCCTGATTACGATATATCGTTGTTAAGTGATGATGAAGAGAGCTTAATAACTTGGAAAAAACCTATTAAAATTGTTCCCCCTAGTGACTCATCAGAGCCATCAAACAGGGACTCTGACGACAGTGACACGAACTGTTCTACATCATCTAGTTTAACAGATTTTTCCTCGGACGATAGTGGAAAGGATCCTGATTTTCTACCTGTGAAACACATAGAGACAAAACGGATTAAGTACCACCCCAACTTTTTCTCACCCCAACCGGGACCTTCCAGGGCAGATGATGAACCCTTCAACATGGAAATGCAGCCTTCTGACACTGAGCCACCTATCTTAGAGTTTGAACAACCACGATCACCCAGTATTAACATCCAGCCCCCTAGTATTGACAGCCAACCTCCTAGCATTGACACCCAGCCCTCTAGCATTGACATCCAGCCCCCTAGCATTGACACCCAGCCCCCTAGTATTGATTGTCAACCACCCAGCGTGGAACCTCAGCTGCTATCCCGAAAAAGAAAATGTAACCCTGCATCTTGGAAGAGAAATATATCCAAGGCTCTTAAAAACAGTGGAAAGGCATATGAAACCATGTCCAAAACAAACAGACAAATAGAAGCCAAGAAAATTGGACCCCAATGTTCCGATAAATGCAAATTCAAATGTGCTAACCAATTTTCATCGGAAGAAAGATTGGCTTTGTTTGAGAACTATTGGAAGATGGGTGACTTGACTGCTCAGAGGCATTTCATTACCGACAACATGACAAAAATTGAACCTAAATATCGCTATGTCCGTGTTGGCAGCACTCGTCAGAACTTTAATCACGCATATTATTTCCCTAAACACGATAGACGAATTCGAGTATGCAAAGTGTATTTTATGAATACACTTGATATTTCTGATAAAACTATAAGAACTGTTGTCAAGAAGAATTCTGGACGAGTTGGATTATTGCAAGAAAATCGAGGGAAACACGGAAACCAGTTCCAGTTAGAGGCCGCTTTGAAAGATGGTGTCAAAGCACATATCAATTCAATCCCTAGAATTGAAAGCCATTATTGCCATGCTCACACAAAACGTGAATATATTGAAGGAAACATGTCAATTGCTGCTTTGCATCGCCTGTACGTTGACAAGTGCAAAGAAGAAAATAAGCCACATGTTTCATATAAAATATATTATAATATATTCATGGAGGACTTTAACATCTCCTTTTGGCAACCTAAAAAGGACCAGTGTGAAGACTGTACAGCTTACCTAAATGCAGATGATAAATCGCTTTTGCAAGAAAAGTACGACTTGCATTTAAAAGAAAAATGTCTCGCTAGATCTGAAAAAGAGAGGGATAAACAAAATATTAATGATGATTTTGTAGTGTGTGTCTATGATCTACAAGCAGTCATGCCTTGTCCGCAAGGTGAAGTCTCTAGCTTTTATTACATTTCTAAATTGAATTTACTTAATTTGACAATCACTAAATTAGGAAAGAATAGTTCAGATTGTTTTGTATGGCACGAGGGGGAAGGAGGTCGGGGTGTGAATGAAATTGGATCATGCGTGCTCATGTATTTGAAACGTTTGAACGATGAAGCTGCGGGTGATTTCGACGTAGTTTTTTATAGTGATAATTGTTGCGGCCAACAAAAAAACAAATACATGCTAGCAACATACCAATATGCTGTGAAAATATATCCGAAATTGAGAAGTATCACCCATAAGTTTTTAATAAAGGGACATACCCAAAATGAGGGGGATGCCGCTCACTCATTAATTCAACGAAATATTTCAATGGCTTTAAAATCGTCTCCCATTTATGTGCCGGACCAGTATATTACTCTTATTAAGACAGCAAAGAAAAAAGGCGCACCTTTCGTAGTTCACGAACTTGCGCATGACAGTTTTTTAGATTTAAAATGCTTGGGTGTTGGTAATTTCGTCACATCCGAAGATGGGCAAAAAGTAAAATGGTGCGATATAAAAATATTGAAAGTTCACCGGGAACATAAACACCAGTTTTTATATAAAACTTCATACGAAAGCGAAGCATTCATCTCAGTCTCCACGCTGACAAAAAAGATGTCTAAAGCCTCTACTAATTACAACATAGTGCCAAAAAAGTTATACAATCATAAACTTACAATATCTGAAACAAAAAAACAAGGTATACTCAAACTCATTGAGAAAAATATTATACCTAAATATTACGAAAGTTTTTACCAAAATTTATAAATGTGCCTTAAAAAAAAGACTAGTCTTAGATATTAACCAGGTACTTTTGTGATTTAAAGACTGTCTTAGATATTGCTTTTGTGATTTTAGCCATACAGGCTGTGACTTAAAAGATTACTTTTGTGATTATAGCCATACAGTCTGTGATTTAATAATAAATAGTAAAAGGTATTAATAAAATAAAATTGTACTAATTTAAGCCTAACTTCATATCTTCTATGGTTAAACTTTCAGAAATTTTATTTTAGATTTACGTTTATCGTTTTTGAAGTATAACGTTGTCCCTATGAATATTTTGAGAATTTTATTTAAAGATAATTTTAGATAACGTAAAATTGATACCGCGTTTTTTAACATAAAACGATAAAACAATGTCTAGTTTTGTGATGCTCGTTTGAATAGTTTGTATCTTTTTAGATTTACTGCGAGTTATTTGTTTTTTATAGTTATTTCCTTAGTAAAACATTAAAAAAAATTTAGTATTTGTTTAATTTTTTGAGATAATTACCCTAACATTGGTACAAATTTTGAATGCAAAAAGGGCTTTTGTTGTTTTTACCAGGTTGGAAGAGTGCTATCACAGTGGTTATTTTTTAAAAAGATAGAGCAAAAAATAAGGAAAAAAATGATATATTAACAAAATAACATTTAAAAATAAAAACATAATTTTTTTCAAAAAAACATTTTTTTAATTTTGTGTTGGCTCTCCTGTAAAAAATGAGGTTTCTGGTTTGTGGCTGTTTTGCATTCAATGAGCGATATATAACCGGGTATTTATCGCGTAAATTACCTTTATTATTTCCGATTTGCTTGGATTGCACCAGTCATGGTCCCGGGAAGACTTTTAGAGCCTTATAATAAAGGTAATTTACGCGATAAATACCCGGTTATTTATAATGTTAATAATGTGTTGTGATTGCGAAAGTTTAAAAAAAACAACTAAAGAAATACTTAATTTAGTGCGGCCCCATGGACCTTATTGACGCATTAATATTAGATAGTAATATTAGACATCTATTTTCCATAGAACAAGCTTTCCCTAATTTTGACACACTATGTTAAACGGGGTGCGTTAACTTAATGCATCTTTAGATTTAAATAGATTGAGTTTAGTCACCTAGGTGCACGCTTAGCAGGCGGGCTGGCGAGCGCAGTACGGGATGTTGATACACGGAAAGACGCAGCTAACCATCATCCACGGGCAAGAAAGGAGGGGCAACATTCTACTGCCGGCACCCCAAGGAATTATTTTTATAAGGTCAGTCAAATTCAAACTGAATGATTCGGAAAAAGGAAAATACCCACGGAAAAGAGAACGCCTTATATATTAAATTCGCAAGATATACTCTAAGCTTGCTACAAAGTTATAAGTTCTTTATAAATGTATTTTTGTTCTAGAACTTATTATTTAATTTAAACACGCTTTATATTGCTTCACATTTAATACATATTATGTATGTAGCAGAATCATTGAGCGTGATTTTAACCAACATCAATATTCGAAGTAAATTGAAAAGCACATAATGCAGTAATTTTTGGGCTTGAATATTCTTGAAACCTTCTTGATAGTAAACCTCTTTAGAAATTTAGAACTTATTACAAACCGATACAACACCTAAATCTATCTTTTTTTTCCCATTCATACCCAAACAGGAACTCGTATGTCATGCAATACCCAAAACATATAACGTATTAGTCCGTGTTAAAGGTAACACCCGATTTTATTATAATAATAAAATTAATTGACCGTTAAGGACCGATTGATGTGCCCATATATCAGGGGCATACGAACATCTGTTTGTAATACACAAGTGCAAGTCCAGATCCGTTTCCGATATCAAATTAGGTGAATAAAATTTGAATAAATTTTTAAATCAGATAGCTGTCGACACGACAAGTTTTTGCTTGAGGAGTTACTACACACTTCTACAGACTATTCATTAATTATAATAAAATTGTTTTATAAATTAATATAGACAAACATATGTATAATATATATAAGAATAGCTCAATATAAGATTTTTACTTCAAATGGTACAAATTCTAATTTCGTCTGTTTTTTGAAATCTTAAAAAAAATATTTATTTAATAACTTTCATCGTCATTATTATATCAGTATGGACTCATATCATGAAATAACGCTGGGGAAAGAACACATTACCATACCACAAGCAAGTTCATAAAAAAGTTATATTGGCTATTATAATTATGTTTATTATAATTTTAAGTAAATAAATAAATTTTAATTAATATATATTATAATTAAATTAAAGTAATAAGAATCGTTTATTTCAGAATAATATCAAATAATATTTATTTATTTCTCTAAAATTACTTAGAATATTTTTTTCTCATTACTAATTACTCGTAGACGCCGCGCACACACAGGCACCATTGTAATAATAGTGCCCTGTAACTTAAATTTTATTGAAATACTGAGTGGTGACCTATTTTGTAGTAATTTAATTTTGATTTTCTGTTCGCGTATATTATGTTACAAATATTGATTTAATATATGACACAAAATAAGCTTTTTTCTATTTGTGTTTCTATTTTTAGACACTTATGTATGCTACGATTCAATTCTTATTTAGTTATTTAAAAACTTTATTGCACATTACAATTATAAAGTACAAAAGGTGGGCTTAATGCTAAAAGTTTTTTCTACCTGCCCACCTCCTCGGTAGTGAGATTGATTGGCGTGATACATTAAATAAAGACAATAATGATACATAGAGTATTTAAACACAAATAAATAACAATTTACAACGTATATAGATAGGAACTATGGATGCAATACAAATGACATTAAAATTAACTCCTAAAATAAAGTAGTAAAATTCTACATATACATATATGTACATACACACATAGAAATAAATAATATAATAAGTTTGGACATACTATTCCATATTTTTGTTACCGACTATAAAATTATTATTAACTTTATCGTGTAAATCAAAATAAAACCACATACGATTCTCTACCTCTAAATAGTCCTGCGACCGAACATCTGTTTCAGATAGTTGGAAACGCGATATGCTAATGTAGCGTTTTTATGCTAATTCCGAACTCGGCACAAGTGTCCCTTTACCACACTGTTTTGGTTTTAATTTGTCCCTTTTGAACATATTGTTTTACAGCTTATGCTAAATAGCTAATAATACCTATTTAAATAAAAGTAGCCTTCGTAAGGATCGTCATCATCTTTTTTCTTACAATAGTTTTGTGTTTCCTTATTTGGTTAAAAAAATGTGTATTATTTTCCGACGATTATTTACGTGAAACTCTTGAATTATATTTATTTATTCTAGGACATCCAACAAAAATATCACTTATGAAACTTAAAATTTGATAATCTAAGTGGTCATATATGCTGTGTTTTAATAGGACGCCTAGATATATCTAAGTTAGACATAATTAATTGAGAAGATTGTTGGAGAAGCCACTGTCTCCTAAAACACAGTTAATAACTAGTTAGGAAGCCTATGGATCATAACTAATTGTATCACATTATCACTAAAACATTTTTTACTTTCATCTCAGCGGTGACCTACAGCTGAGATGAAAGTAAAAAATGCCCACTGCTTCACATAAACCTCCCTCATGGATCTCCAAGAACTGACCATGAAGGAAGTTGTGGTCATACTACCCTTGGAAGGCCTCGTAAGAACACTTATTACAGCAGAAGACTGTTGCCTTTTCTCTTTGGCCCGTGGATGCCGAAGAATCTGCTAAAGGATACCTCCGAAAGAATCAAATTACAAATTACAAGCAAGATGAAAAGTGATAAAATGAGTAGTAAAGATTACCAAATCATAATAAAGGCATGACTTTACTGGTAATTTAAAAGCTCGTATATATAGCTTTAATTTTATTGTGTTAATTTAGAAGTCGTTTCAAACAAACATTGTCCGTACGTGGGCAAATATCTCATCCACAGTGGACGCAAAGATTAACTGGAGCTTAAGATTAAATAATCACGTATAAAATCTATAGTACTGCTTTGCGTTATAATATTTCTGGCATACTGTTTAATCAAAACTGTCATAAGGTGCTGCTATCTAAGGCACCCTTTAAATTAAAAAGTGTTGAGCAGTGACTATCTCAATTCATGAGCTAATTTAGAAGGCAGATAAAAACAGGTTTTTTTTTAAATGAATATCTACTCCGCAGTTACTTCTTGTTTATCAGCATTACCAAGTGTTAGCAACATCCGATAGTAACAATCATCTACACAAAGTTACAGATTGTTACCTAATGTTAGTGTGTTGGAAAGTGATGCTTCACAAAAGTTAAATGCAGTGTAAATTCACCTTTAGTCGTTCTAAGTCATCATAGTCAAAGTCAAGTATTGATTCAACTGACAAAAAAAGCTACAGGGAATAGTCAGCTTACAAAATAAAAGCAAAACACATTTAAATAGAATACAGCACATAATTGAATTCTTTTGCTTTGGAAAACTTTTTTCCAAGTGAGGGAACGAAGCGAAGAGGAAATCTCATTCTTTCACTTCTATGCATCTCTTTCATTTCTATTTCTATGTATTCTTATATCGACCTAATTTCGCAGATTAAGAAGATGACAGTATAATTTTAAATGCTGTGGTGGTGATTATTTTGTCTGCAAACAGCAAAAAAATGCGGCAAACTTTACCAGCATTCCCAAAAGGACCCACTGTGGAACGTCTTTACAACATTGTACCGGCGTCCAGTCAATATTGAAATTTACGATGGCCGTTGCAAATCTGCTATTTAACAACTTTATTAGCCGACTGGCTTCTACCCACTGGTTTACTTGAAGTTAAGTCTACTTTTAAACTATATAGGCTGTTTATGAAATTACAATTTAAGAGGAAAACATCAGTTTAATAGTTTCTGTAGTATTATGTTAAGAAAGTCTAAAGCTTGTTGTGCTTGTAAAGCACGCAGTTGTACAGAAAGCCGACACACACCGACCGATACCTGAATGCTGCGTCACACCATCATCCGTCACATCTGGATTCTGTAATTAAGTCACTAATGAACAGACCTTATGACCTCTGTGTGACCCTGAACTTCTACCAGGAGACCTCGATCATGTTCAGGAGGTTCTTAAACGGAATGGCTACAGGACCAATAGATGGCATCCCACTCGTAAGCGCAAAGAAAAAGACCCTGAAGTTGCAAGACAAACAGCTTTCTCGCCGTACGTGAAAGGTGTTACTGATAAAATTGGAAACTTGCTCAAGAAGTTTTTAATAAAGTCAGTCTACAGTCCACACACAAAAGGTGCTAAGCGTCTACGATCACCGAAGGATGTAGTACCCATGCAAGTACCTGGAGTTTACAAAGTCGATTGTAGCTGTGGTCGTTCTTACATAGGCCAAACGAAGCGCACAGTCGCCGAACGTGTTAAGGAACATATCGCAGCGGTCAAAAATCGACAAGTAAACTAGTTAGCTATAGCGGAGCATGTAGTGGACTTAGAACCCAATCACTGGATCGAACTCCACAATCCCAAGATTATTTCCAACGAGAGGCACTACAACAAGAGGATGGTTCGGGAAGCGACTGAAATTAAGAAACATCCTAATTTTAATCGTGAAGACGGCTTCAGACTTTCTGCCTCATGGAATCCAGTGATAGCCAAGTGTACTCGGCGTGTGAATAAACCAAAGTGTACTGATACAGTGAGTGTAGTGTGCTGTCCCAGTGTGAACCGGCCTTAAATCTCAAATTTCTAATTATGATGACCAAGTGAGGGTAGTCTGAAAAGATGCCTTCGCTTTGCTGTGGTTAACTTCAGCACGCCAGTCTCCCCGCGACCACGACCAGGTGCAATCCAGTCGAAACGTCGGGATTAAAATAAAGGTAATTACGGATAAATACCCGATAATCCAATATAGTAAAAATTGTCATACATTTTTTAACTACAGTCGCTAGCGAGTCTAGATTGTGAAAACTCACGGTAGACCTACTGATGTGACTAATATACCCTACTTTGGCTTTAAAAGTGCGTTTGCAATAATTGAACGTCAGGCTATTATTTTCTTTCTTATCTAGAGGATGTTTGAAGGCAGTTTATATTATCCCTCTATGAATGAATGAATGATTATAGCTTTATTGAGCACCACAAAATAAAAGAAATAAGAGTAGAGGATAAGAAAATAATACTATAACCTCTTTCTATATTATTATCCCCCAGATGGTGGACGTCCCTAACTACGCTTGCTGAGTCGCGGTCACCGCTCAAGAAGGTATTGCAGTATTAATCGTATTTTCTTTTAATAATTTAATAAATAATAAAAATGCGATCTATTTTGTTTTAAGTTTTTTAAACTGTCTGTAAAAGAAAATTAATATTAATATTATTTTAGACTATCAATAATCCATAAATTATTGCTGTTCTAAAAACTGGATCTACTGAGAGTTAAAACCAGTTGAAAATCGCACTGGATCAAGACTGGACCTGTTGACTGGATCTACTGAGAGTGATCGGGCCATATGTAGGCGTACCCCCGACTTTAAACCCGGAGATTGTGGGTTTAATACCGGCCATGCACCAATGTTGGTATAAATAATATAATAAATAAGCATAGTGTCGTCCTTCACCTTTCATACATAAAACTGATTTAAATCTTTGTCAACATCAAAAGAGCATCGGTGCGTCTGTGTGGTCCAAATGCGTGACTAACGTACAAAAGACAACTTTTTAAGTTTATTGCTGTATTGTTTGCTATGGAACTTCGGTAAACTGCACATAATAGATGAAAATATTTTGTTTGTGGGTGGTACAACAGGGTTGGAAGCTTTGCTTATTGAATGCAAACAATGAAAACGGTCAATTTAGATTGTAGCAAATTAGTTCCACCATTAAGTGTAATTAAAAACATACTCTGGTAGCACAGCTAATTATTTCAGACGTAAAACGTCCACTACTGAATACAGGTATCCTCATGGATCTCCGTGAGGGGCAGTTGCCATACTCGCCACGCTTGGCAGACGGGTTGACAGGCGCAGTACGGGATGTTGATACACGGAAAAACGCTGCTGCCCATCTTTCGGAGGTATCCCTAAGCAGGTTCTTACTGCATCCATGGGCAGGAGAGGAGGGGTAACATTCTACTGCCGGCAACACAGTTGATGTTCGACAGAAATAAATTATAAATAATCGAAATAGTTAAATGTATACCATATGGCCCGTCCAGCCCCATTTAATTATTTCGATACACAGAAAATACAAACGGTAGAAATTAACAAAATGACAAATAATAAGGCACATGGGCGGCCTTAACGCTAAAAGCGATCTCTTTCAGGTAAATTGTGGATGGACACGAATAGGTGAGGAAGTTAATAATCAATAAACGCAAGATTAATGCTTAGTCGGACACCTTTTAAAATTTAACCTCTTACCTAAATATTAAACGGGAATGCTCCCAATATTGTCTATAATTGCAAAGCACATTTAATGTAATTTTATGTCATAGTCACACTTTAGCATAGGTTTTAAAAACAACCCAGAAATGGCAACTACTAACTGATCATTTCAATTCAATCCGATTACTCCACGGAATCAACTTCTCAACAAAAAACCTAACATGTGCTCTATTTAACCGACCACTTAACTGTAAGGCACCCCTATAATGCGACTAAAAAGAATTTTAAATCTGCAACTACCCTCCATATTTCACCCTTCGCCAAATCTGGGCATTGAGTTAAAATGTTTGAACTCTCTAAAACTTTCGTGAAATGGCATGTTTAGAGGTTGTAGGCACACTCAGATAAAATATCAGATAAAAACTAATCTTTCTCTTAGTCTTAAACTTTTGCGATCACGACACATTATTAACACATATTTAACCGGGTAGGTATTTATCGTGTTATTGACCTTTCAAGTCACAGTCAATCTAATATCTACAAACTACTAAAATGTATAAGCCGTGTCTCAGAGCAAAATAACATAGAGACTTTTAAGTTTAAGACCCCCAAACACTTTATTTTACTGCTCTCAATGTGTCCCCGGAACTTCACTCTAATACCGATGGATAGATACCAAATGTTATATTTCGAGTCATCATGACTTTGACTATCATCTACGGGATGAGATGGATGAGGAATATTGATCATCACGCTAGGAAGTCACATGATAGATGGGAGTGAATCACTTAGACTCACTATTATGGTGTTGTGTGGAGAAATCCCACTAATATTATAACGCCAAAAGTTAGTTTGTATAGATGTTTGTTACATCTTCAAGCAAAAACTAGGTACCCGTACGGATTGATCTCAAACGTTGCACATGCATAGATGTTGACCAGCATTAACACATAGGTTACTTTTTAACAGGATATAACGCATGCGAAGCAGCGGGCAGAAGCTAGTAGGAATATATTTTAGATATCATGATATTCTTACGTGGAAAAATTAGTTTAAAATGAAATGTCTTTACTTAAAACAGAATAGTCTGGATTTCTATTAGATTTAATTTAGCAGTTTACTTCAAAAAACTGCTAATCTTTGGCTTTCCACCCCAGTGTCCGGTGTGTGAACTTAATGCTCTTGAGTTATTTCACCTAGGTGCATTAAAAAAACTTTTAGTACAGGAATTCAGAGTTTACAGACAAATAAAAATACATGATCATGTCTCTTATTAATCAAACCGCATATTTTCCGATGCCTTAATTCCTTTATCCGATCAAAGAAATGCATTAACTTTCTGCCGAGTCAGTTCGCACACCATTTTTCTTGTCCCATTTATAAGGGGTCCAAAAATTCACTTTTTCCGAATTAGCTGTTCATAATCTGGGGGCTAATTCATTGGGGAGTGATGAAGCGAAATAAGCTGCGTGTTTGACTGAATGAATGTACTTTTGGAGAGCAGGAAGTAAGTAAGTTGGTTGCGAAAACCTGACTACTTAAGAGACCCTTTTCTAATTCAGACAGAAAATTATTATTCACATTTAAAATCATCATCACTTTATCCGTTGGACTACTGTCTACGTTCACTGCTGGACATAGGTAGGCCTCCATGGATCTCTAAGATTATGAGGGGTTGCTGACATACTCGCCACGCTTCGCAGGCGGGTTGGCGAGCGCAGTACGGGATGTCGATACACGTAAAAACCCTGCTGCCCATCTTCCGGAGGTATTCCTTGGCAGATTCTACTGCATCCACAATAAAAATACACAGGGATGAAGAAGGTACAAGAAACCATCCACTTTTTAGTCCTCTTAGACCACTTATGCTTATCGCAGTCAAAACATCGGACTATAACTAAAAAAAAATTAAGCCAGGTGCGTGTCAGGCCACGCGCTATGTAGGGTTCCGTAGTTAATCGTAGACCTGGAGTTTGAAGTTGGTGTATGTTGTTTTACGTTTACCAAAACATAATACATATACATATAATCACGCCTCTTTCCCGTAGGGGTAGGCAGAGACCACTTCTTTCCACTTGCTACGATCCTTACATACTTGTTTCGCTTCGTCCACTTTCGTTATTCCCTTCATACATGCTTTTCGGTTCAGGGTACTCTTGACCTGGCCTTACAAAACATATTAACAAGAGTTTATTTAGTTTTCGGCTTAAATTCCGATATAAGTTCATGGTTAAAACTACATTAATGATTTTATTCAGATTTGTAAAGATAGCAGTATAGATTTTAAAGGAGCGCTCAAAAAAAGTTTAAAACTTTATTATTTCACAAACGGAACCCTAAATCGAAAAATTGTCTTCGCTACCCCTAAATGGTTTAAAAATTTTATATGCAAAATAACAGCTATCTAGGGTTAATAGAAAAAAATATAAGAACCACAAAAAACACAAAAACAACTATAACTAGGCTGGTAAACTAGTTACACTAGAACATCATACCTATTCATACAATGTTCTCTTAACACGTACTCACAATATGTTCACTGCAAGACCATCTGCGACCAATAATTACCATTCTAAGTCATACGTCAAACTATCCACCATAAATCAGCACAACCACCCCATACAGGTGAGCTCATTATAGATTACTTACGGTAATTTGCTGCAACGCCATCTGTTGGTAGAGCGGATTATTATCTTTCATGTGCAAATAGTGCAATATGAGTTCTGGGGTTGTTGCATGCGCTGTCGACTTCGCTCTGATCAGAAGTGTAATTAATAGTTCAGGGCAGTTATTGTCGTGTCGTGGGTTGCGGGTAGTAGAATGTTGCCTCTCCTCTTTTGCCCGTAGAATCAGAAAAATCTGTTAAAGGGATACCTGCGGAAGATGGGCTGTCTGGAAATCAATCTGTCAAAGGTTATCTGGAAGAAATCGCTCTGAGCGATAAGACCGCCCATTGTGTATTTCTGTTGTTTTTGTAGATTAAGTTAATTATAGTTATTTTTGTTTTTATTTTCTGTATGATTTACACAATAAAGAGTTATATCTATCTATCTGCCTATCTATGGGCAGCCGCGTCATTCTTGGTATCATTCCACCCTTGCCAATCAGAAACGTCAGACTCCCTCATAATGTTAGATCTTTTGTCCAGCTGTGGACATCCTACGGCTGAGATGGGGATGATGACCCAAAGTAGTATAATAAGGTTCAAAATCACTACTAACCAAATCACTCAGCAAAGACCTACAAGCAAGAAGGTAATAATCAAACCCATCCACTTTTGAAACAATAATTCGATGGACAAATGCTGTAATACTCGACTTCCGTGTAAAATCCCATTATGTACAGGAATAAACACGAAATTACAAACCATTTGACATCTGACACCGCGAATATTCAAATTAATGCATTATCGATATGAACAAAGGTGCTCGAATGGGGAGGTTTTATGACAGGTATGTGAGAACAGAACTGGCATGGAGTAAGAAAAAAAATACTTTGAGATTTATTTTTATACTAGCTGACCCGCCAAACTTCTTATCGCACCTACCACTGCAACTTCTTACTACAACTACCCTACAACTAACCTAAAACTACCGTACTACTAACCTACAACTACTCTACTACTACCCTACAACTACCCTACAGCTACTAATTTACGCAACGAAAAGTAGCCTATGTCCGTCTCCATCGTCTAATCTACACCTATTCTAAAATTCATCCAAAATGGTTTAGCGGTTTTGACGTGAAAAGGGAACATACATACATACATTCTTACTTTCGGTTTTATATTATAATAGTAGGAAGTAGGATATACTACTAGCTTCTCCCCGTACTTTGTACCCGGATAAAAAGTAGCCTACGTGTTAATCCTGGTCAACATCTATACCTGTGCAAAGCTCAGGTTTCAGCTCAATCCGTAGTCTAGTTTTTGCGTGAAGAGGTAAGAAACCTCCATCAAAACAAACTTTCAACTTTATAATACGCTCGCGGCACTCAACGCTCTCCTGACCGCCAATCCTGAATGTGATTTGTTTGCGGATGGATGGCTGGATATATTGTCAGAGTGTTTGTGTTTCTGTGAGAAGGAAGGATGATTACGTTTTCTTTTATTTTTCAATTGTTATATATATATTTTTTTTTTATTAATATGAAAATTATGATTATTATGTTACTTTTAATTGTGTTCATTTTTGTTTTTTTCTTTAATTATTGTAATTGGTGTTGTACCGTTATAATTAAAGTAAATAAATAAATAAATAATATTAGTGGCATTGAATCCTCATTACACAATTTCTGTCTAAAAATCTATTGAACGATAATAATCATGACTTAACGCCTTTTTAACCTCTTTACCAAAAGTCAGTCCTAAAAAATGTAGTAAAATACTCCATGCCCCCAGAGGAGGTCGGGCAAAGCTCGACCAGGTTATGACACGTAATTTGCGCGTAAATCAAATTTGACCGGTGGGCGGGCACTTGTCTAGGCCATATGGCTAACTCTCAACGCGTATATGCGTTTATTCAAAGTGCTTTTGCGTGTAAACTGATGCGTGATGAATGAGCGTAAAGAAGGTTGGGTTGGGAGTATTTTTATGGAGTTGTGGAAATTGCTTTGGTGTCTTGTTAGTTTTTTTATGGGTTAAATTAAATAAGAGTAGACATTACGAGTATAATCCATTCGTAAGTGAAATTACGAAGGCATGTATATCTTTCTAGTAATGTATCAGGGGTGAAGTAACGAGCAGTTAAGCTTGCACAATATATTTTAATACTTATTAGCGCCACAGCACCTAATTCTCACCTTTTATGTATATCGCTTCTTGATTATTTGTTTTCTAAGAATTAGTCCAATGTACTGTTTGAAAAGAGATTTGTCTAGTGAGTCAACACTCAAACCCTTAAAACTCCTCTTAAAAAGTAGCCTAGCCTATTTTTAAGTTTATAAGATGAACCTTGAAAGGTGACCAACATTAATCTTATAAAAAATATTCAATAAATATAATCTAAAATTAACTGATAACGGATCGCTAACTAAATTACTGAACAATTACCAGTATTATCAACAATAAGGGATCAATCCACAGATCAGACTGATACGACCAGACAGGGGTAAACAGGGGAAAAGTCACCCAATATGGCCAAGATTATTTTGCATGATCTAATTTGAATGATAATTTTATTCAAAAACCGTATGTCACTATTATTGTACGTACTTGTATTTTTTGGAACGGTAAAGTAGTCTTTAACAATTAAGAGTAACGTAGTTCACTTATTTGAAAAGTCCTATTTGATCCTACGCTTGTGAAAACTGTCTGATTTGATTGCACAAGTCAATCAAATCAGTTTTCACAAGCGTAGGAAGTTTTTAAAATAACAACGCTAGTTTTCATACGAGCATTTCAATTGAGATAAGTGAATACTTACAAGATTAATTGGCTGTGTGTGAATTGGTTACCACTATGCCAGAGTAGCCAAAAATAAAAAAATATATAAACAGCTTTATCAAAACCATACTTAAATCAAATGCAAAATTATCCAACTAAATAACCACTTATTAGATCGGCTCACATTTAGCTACACTGTCGGCCACAAAAAATATAAGCCACCCTTCCTTTAGTCATTGAACACCTGCACTTTCCCATCTGATTTGAACTGTTTGCAACTGTACGACTCTGTTTTGGAACATACGCTTGGTAAAAGTGAGTTTTAAGGTACAACTTACAGCTTGCATACAAAAGAATAATATGACGTCTTAGTTTATTTAGTAACTGTTTGAGATTTTTTTTGCATCATTTGAATAATTTAATAGTAGGTATACTCAGTATATAGTATACTCAATAATTTTGAATACACCACAAAAATCCATAATCTTACTATTGTTTGTGTAGTCTGAAAACGAAATAATGCAATTTTTTTCATCACACATGTGACCAGTTCAAAAAAATTGTACATGTTTAGAACAAAAGTCGCACCACATTTAACCGTAATACCCACCCACACCCCCAACCGTATCAGTAATGAAGAATTATTGTTTTTGGCGTCACACTCTACTGTTTTCTATAAGGATTTCCTATCGATAAGTCTCTTCGGTCTTTGAATAAACACGTTTGCACTTGTGCGTGTTTTTGTAGGTGCTATTGTTGTCGCTTTTTTTGTCCTCAAGTGTATTCTTGTATTTTAACTTTTAAGTCCTTTGTTGTAGGGTTCGAAGTGAAATACTTATTTTTTTAGTTTTCGGACCCTTTTAAGATCACTGGGTTGTTGTAATTGGGAAAGACAGGTTCGTTAACATGTGGTCAATAAGGCGTTGCGAAATGCATTGTGTGAACCATTTTCGATGTAAAAGCACGTAGTAAAATCAATCATTTTAAGTTCGGGCCAAACTACGCTACCCTATCCAATTAGCAGTATTTTTTCAACTATTTAGGTAGGTATCTAATAGTTTGTTTTCTTTTATGTTTTGAAAGAAGATATATGTTGAACTACCAAGACACGGAAGATAATAATAAAAAATATAAAATGGTAAACTAAGCTACATTTAACCCTTAACCACCTGACATACGTCTCACAGACGCAAGGAAATTAAAAACGTTAATATTTTGGCGCGCAAAATACGTATCCACTTGTACGTCCCTGTACCTTCCCGCCGCGTCCCTCAGTGCCGCGCAAGCGCTCGTCGTGGTCGGAGGGGCACGCGTTTGTCACTGGTAAGTAAAAAACCGTCGTTGTCCGTCTGTAAGACGTATGGTAGGTGGTTGCGTGACTTTTTTGAAATCGTGTTTTTTTTGTGTTTAAATTTAAAATGGCTTCTAATGATGGTGTTATTGAGCGTTGGTTATAACAAGATCCATCTGACGACGAAAACCTACCAAATGATGAAGGCAGCGATGTCGATTTGGATATTGGCGTACAGTACGCATTGGAGGATAGCTGCGAATCGAATCCTAAAGGCGAAGGATCAAATACTGAGGAGAATCATGAATCATGACATTATTGTATCAGTTTTACCTGCAGAGCAAAGAAAAGAAACAATACGTGTGTTTTGAGTGTAAAAATTGTATTGAATGCTCCCACAAAATGTGCATTCACTGTCGCGAAAATCTGTAAGATCGATGCCCTGCAATTTTGTCGAAGATATGATTATAATGAGAAAGTTTTGATTTAATATTACTTGTTGATTACTATATTTTTAATAAAATGCAATAAAAATATTGAGTTTTAATTCCGCTTATGCTATCGGAAACATAATAAGCGCATTGCATAAGCGGAATTAAAACTCAATATTTTTATTGCATTTTATTGTCATGGATTTCCGCAAAGTAACGCCTGATTCCATTAATTATACTATATTTTTATAAACCGAAACAATGAAGTTCCTAAGTCATGTGATTATTTTTATATGTCTCGTTTTTTGATTAAGAAAATTTTTATGCTAGAATTAAAAGATGTTTCAAACAATTTAAAATTTTAAGAAATCTTGTTGATTTTTATGTGCCTTGTTTGCTCTAATAAATACTCTGATATGTATTTTAATTGATTTTACTTCAAAAACAAACCTTTCACACTCAGATTTTACATACGAAAGTCATTTCTTTCGTCCGTCTGTGAGACGTATGGTAGGTGGTTGTGTGACAAGATTAGGTGGTAGGTGGTAGAGGGTTAATTTGCGTCTAAGATTTTTTTGTACGTATACTTTTAGTTGTACATAGACATTGTGAGCTTATTTATTATTCGTAGCGTTAGAGCAACGCTTTAGTTTATTATAGATAAAGCATCTAGATGTTACATGTATTTGAAAAAAGACTAATTTTGATTATATATAACTGGCTGTATTTTTATCTTTTACTAGATGTTCCCCGCGACTTCACAGGCGTTTCGATGTTCTGCTCGCATACTATTTGTCGTAAAATCATAATAATATGTTATAGTGCAAAGCCCTCCTCGATAAACCAGATTGATAAACCAGATTTAAAACTAAGAACTTTTGCCATTTTAGCCAGTAGCTACTATGATTAGCGCGTTCAGCGAACTCTCCAGCATTATAATTTTTGTTTATTTATTCATTAGTATAGATTTGTTCCACGGTGGGAACCAAACCTAGAACCTCTTCAGTGTGTCTACAATGAGTTGTCACTGTTAGATCGCCTGCCGTTAGTACAGTAGTAATAGTACGTTAATATGACATCTGTCAAATTTGTTACTCATGGTAACAAATTCTAAGCAAATGAAGCCCAAATTCCAGTCGTTGTAGTATAGTTTACTGCGTATGTTAGTACCAAACTATCCGCTAGAGGCGCTGTACAAGTTTTTATACATTTTTAACCACAGTCACTAGCGAGTATAGATTGTAAAAACTCATGGTAGACCTACCGTATCAACCAGCCATTTTACCAACCGAGCCATAGAGATTGTCATAAAAATAAATACTGTTTATTGAATCTACACGTGCCAAATGCTCTCCCCAAAATAATGTATCGCCTAAAATATGTTAAAAGAAAATCGTATTAGAAATGATTTATTTGTCCGTCCACTCCTCGAGGGGCAGAGAATCACTAGTCATGTGATATAATGCTTGGACACTGCTGTATTTTTACACTGTTTTCCTCAATAAAGATAGTATGTAAGGGATGAGGTTGGTGGAAATAGCAGTTGAAAGAAATGTTATTTTCAGCGAGATAGTTATGTAGGTAAATCCTACTAATATTATAAACACGAAAGTTTCTGAGTATGTATGTTTGTTACTGTTTCCTGCAAAAACTAGCTTACGGATTGAGTTGAAATTTTGCACACATATAGATGTTGACCAGGTTTAACACATAGGCAACATTAAAGCTACTTGGAAAATAATAAACAAAGAAACTGGAAATGTGAGTAACTTTAACAACCAATTCAAATTAAATTATAATAATACCACCTACAAAAGTGATGAAGATGTAGCCCAAGCATTTGAAACATTTTTTACTGACATTCCAAGTACAAGTCTTTAAACTCTTCTCACCTGATCGCCGAGTCCTTACTTAACAAAAATGTACCTAAATGTGATAGTAATTTTAAATTCCAATATGTGGGCAGCTATATAGTTAAAGCCTTTAAAATGTTAAATGTCAAGAAAACTGCAGATCTCTGGGGTATTTCTGTAAACATTGTAAACCATTGGTAGACACAATCGCATCTGAACTGGCTTTTATATTTAATGAATGCATTGACTGTGGCGTATTTCCTGATCTAATGAAACACAGTAAAATAATACCTTTATTCAAATCAGGTTCTAGGTCGGATCCCACTAACTTTAGGCCGATATCAGTACTGCCGACATTTAGTAAAATTTTTGAAAAGCTTATTTTAAATCAGCTATCTAAGCACTTTACAGACAACAAATTGCTTCACAATTTGGCTTTACTCGCGGCCGTTCCACTACTGATGCTGGTATAGAGTTAGTCTCGCATATCTATGATGCTTGGGAGAAGTCGCAAGACGCTATAGGTGTTTTTTGCGACCTTTCAAAAGCATTTGACTGTGTACACCACGAAACATTGATCGGGAAATTGCGCCACTATGGTGTTAGAGGTATCTCTTTGGATCTACTTAATTCATATCTCAGTAACAGGATACAAAGAGTTGATGTTAATGGAAAACGTTCTTCGGGATCTGTAGTTACAATGGGTGTACCGCAGGGATCGATTCTTGGGCCTTTTCTATTTTTAATTTACATTAATGATCTACCTCATCTTGTCAAAAACAATCATGAGATTGTATTGTTTGCTGATGACACTTCACTTTTATTCAAAATGAAACGACGTACCACCGATTATGACGAGGTGAATAATGCAATCTCAAAAGTTGTTAATTGGTTTAATGTCAATAACCTATTACTTAATGGAAATAAAACGAAATGCATTAGATTTACTCTCCCGAATGTAAAACAGGCTGATGCCAAGATTAAATTAAAAGGTGAAAGTTTAAACCTTGTAGAAAAAACTGTATTTTTAGGCATAATGTTAGACAATAAGCTTCAATGGGGCCTACACATAGAACAACTATCGGGTAGGCTTAGTTCTGCAGCATATGCAGTCAAAAAAATCCGCCTTCTTACAGACGTTGATACCGCTAGACTTGTTTACTTCAGCTATTTCCACAGCATTATGTCTTATGGCTTACTACTGTGGGGATGTGCTGCAGATATAGACACCGTATTTGTGCTGCAGAAGAGGGCTATTCGTTATATCTACAATATGGGTCCCAGAGAATCACTTCGCACTAAATTTAAAGAAATAAATATAATGACAGTAGCTTGTCAATATATTTATGAGAACCTGTTGTACACCCATAAAAATATTGCTTCGTTTAAGAAAAACAGCGACAATCACAATGTAAATACAAGAAATAAGAATAAACTCGCTGTGCCTACTACTAGGCTCCATAAGGTGAAAATATCTTTTAAAGGGCAATGTATACGCTTCTACAACAAACTCCCAAGTGAGTTGCAGAAGTTATCATTGAATAAATTCAAAAACATTATTAAACGAAATCTATGCAATAAAGCTTATTATAAAATATCAGATTACCTAGAGGACAATACCACTTGGGACGGAATCTGCTCCAACTCCGTCAAACGTAACATAAGACAAAATCAAATTGTTAAATGATGACTATAACGACCGAGTTAGGTTCTTCTGTTCGCTTCTTTTCCTAACTCGCGTGTTATCTGAAGTGAACAGATTCAATTATGTGCTTTATTCTATTTATTTGTGTTGTTTTATTTTGTAAGTTGTGACGCGTCAATAAGGTCCATGCGGCCGCACTGAATAAAGTATTTTTTGAATTTGAATTTGAATATTCGGGTACAACGCATGCAAAACGGCGGGCATAAGCTAGTAATAAATAATTGATAAAATAAATATAAACTTGTGCTATAAGTAAAAAACCTATATAATATGAGTCAAATATCTGGATACATCATCATCATCAGTATCTCAGCCGTAAGGAGTCCACTGTTGGACATAGGCCTGCCTCATTGATCTCTAAGATTATGAGGGCGTTGCCATACTCGCCGCGCTTGGCAGGCGGGTTGCCGACCGCAGTACGGGATGTCGATACGCGGAAAGACGCTACTGCCCATCTTCCGGGGATAATTCTCCCTTGGAATATTCTTCCTGCATCTATGGGCAAGAGAAGAGATCAACATTATAAAGCTGGCACTCCACCCATTATTTGACTAATTTTAAACGAGTATGACAGCACTCGATCAACACCTGGTCGACTGGAGGGAAGTGGCTCAAGATCGAGATGCATAGAAGGAATGGGGGAGGCCTTTGCCCAGCAGTGGGATCATATAGGCTCATAATAATAATAATAACAATGACAGAAATTGTCAGAAATTACAATAAACACACAACGCGTGCAAAGTCACGAGCAAGCTTCTAGTCACTTCACAGAGGCTCAGACATCATTACTATACGCTTTAAGTCATCATTCCCCATCATTTAATCCGACTACCAATCATCAGACGCATCGCCAATGCCTTAGACAAATACCCTAAATTGACCCCGTAACCAGCTTAGCAGTACCTCAATGTAACCCTTTGACTGCCGATCCGGTATATACCGGTATAATACCTGAGCAAATACCGGAACGTAAGCCTTCGCTCAAATATCGAAGTAAGCAAACGGAAGCCACGGAAGCTTATGGAATGTCGGCAAAATAGATTTGAATTTTAATGGTGGCTATAATTTTACTTGAGGTTAATTTACTTGTAATGCGGTCTTGATCTCGGAGAGTAAAAAAAACAATTTTTAACAACTTCAAAAAAGGAAGTCCTAAAGTATTCTTTTTTTTGTTAATGTTTTTAATCATTAAAACACATTTATCCGGGTATTTATCGCGTAAATTTAACAATATTTTGTGATCGCGAAAGTTTTAAAAAGGCAAATGTCAATCGTTGTAAGTGGTAACGTTGGTACACCGTGGTCTATGGACCGATTTGAAAAAAATATTTTTTGGGTTCGACAAGATTCACTTCCAGATTGCTTCCGTCTTTCTAAACTTAGTTGTCTGGTACCCATTACACGACTTCGGATGTCGGGTAGTACGAGTACTTCCCGGATGAAAAGTTCTACTAGTACGAAATTAATTAAACAAAATATAACAAGATTTTTACCCTGACTGTACTCAACACAGACATTTCGCAGTACACACCACGGTTGATTGAAGCCTGCTTTACCTCAATATGACTTACCTCCTCCAGCGCTACGGTATCTGTAACATCCTCTTCCGTATGCCGTATGCTTTGTGCACTTTTATAGGGTTAAATGGTTCCTATTGACTCGAAATCTCTGGTATTGGTTTGATATTGGCTAGTATTTTCGTATGGTGCTTTTATTTTGACGACTTAATATGTAGTGCAACTGGTTCAGTAGCCAGCTGAGATGCAGTAGAGAGCGGGCTCGATTCCCGCCGCAGGACTAATGCTTATAGTTTTTTTGCCGGGTCTGGGTATTTTTCTCTGATAAGCAAAGATTTAAATCTTTTTAATATTTATAAATTTATTTTAGACTGAACCAACTTTGCCCAGCAGTGGGACACCAATGGCTGATCTAGTATTTATAAAACAAAGTTGTATGATTTATGCCACATTCGTCCCTAATGTTTGTAGTTACACTTAGCGTGTCCGTCAACAGGCAAAAATGGCGAGAAACTGTGAGGCGAATAACATCTGCCCATAACACGACAAGTACAACATAATGACCACGACCGCAGGGTGATGATTACGTATCTCGCGACAGGTTTTGCAACAGGCAATTGACAGCAATATTGCTGTCAAATGTAAATTCCTCGCTGTTCTCTTAAACAAAATTGACATTTGACAGCAATATTGCTGTCAATTGCCTGTTGCAAAACCTGTCGCGAGATACGTAATCACCCTGCCGGTCTGTCAAGAGTGCCAAACGAGAAGAATTATTACACCACGTATAACTCAAGAACGACTAGACCGATTTCAATGATTTAAGATGTTAAAGATTTCTACAAGTTGCTGGCAGTAGAATGTCACCCCTCCTCTCCTGCCGGTAAATTCAGTAAGAATCTACTAAGGGATATCTCCGGAAGATGGGCAGCAGCGTCTTTCCGTGTAAGAATATCCCGAACTGCGCTCACCAACCCGCGTGCCAAGCGTGGTGAGTATGGCAACAACCCCTCATGCACTTGGATCTCTTAGTCAATGAGGGAGGCCTATGTCCAGCAGTGGATATCTTACGGCTGTAATGACGATGATGAGTTAACATAATATAGGCTATTTAAACATCATAGAAATTCGTGGGAAAAATAATAATAAGGTAAATTCATTTTCCCATACAGTTTATACGGATGATATTTTTGGTTGTCAAATATTTGAAGGTTCGTTCAGGAAGTTTATTTTTTTTTAAACTTAAACTTAAGATTATTTTAGTAGTAGTAGTAGTAAGTAGTTGTAGTTTTAGAGTAGTAGTGGAGAAGTTGTAGGGTAGTTGTAGTATTATGTGCAATACGATGTTGACCGGGACAGCTAATAATAAATAAAATATGCATAAAAAAGTGATAGATGTGTGAAATGCTTAGCATTACCTAGTTTATTATTTCATTGATAAGCCCTTGAAAAGAGTCTTGCTTTTCAAAAATCCTTTTCCTTAACTTTACACTTTTCTTTTTGCGCAAAATTGACAATCTTCTGCATCTTAGCCAGCTATGAAACCAACTTTTTATATACACAACCAAATGACGAGACAAGCCGAAGGCTCATATGATGTTTACCTATAATAAAACTGCGCCACTTAGGTCACCAATGTTTTTATAAATGCTTTGTTCTTCTGCACTTAGATACTGCAATATAGCAATAATGCCTGGGCAATCAAACCGGCATTGTTTGCTCATCAGAGGGCGCTGGTCGGATTAAGGCGGTCTGTTTGCTCAGTTAATGCACGCCATCTAGCCGTAGGCTTTGTAAACAGTGTGCATGATCTAGTGTTTTCGTCTGTGGGATTATTGGAGAATGCATTTAGACGCTGGGCAAGGTTCGCCTTTTTAGGGTTAATGGTAAACGAATCAGATATTTGTTTGTTGTTTTGTTTTTAAAGTTCTTTATTTACCATACAGAACACGGTTCAGTATAATTACAACTTAATCTAAAAAATAACTTAGCAGGCTATAGTGCCTATAAAAGCTTTTTAACAAAATTTATATTTATAAAAATAACTACCTTGTAAGTCTGAAGTTCATAATACAGGCATTACACATAACTTGCGTTATTATAAAATTTATATATGCACTTTGTTTAGCGCACATTTTTACAATTGGCCATAAGAATAATAAAATAAGAATTGGATATTGTTTATTACGACATTTATGCAATAACATACATGTACCTGTTTATAAAATGCATTTCATGTTTCTATGGCATGTATGTATAATGTTTAAAACGTTATTTCATGTTTTGTAACTTTCGTGATTTATTAACAAGTTATTAGTTTTTAAAATACGGGATTGTATCGCGTACCTTTTTTAATTATTTTCCCGACGTTTCGACCTAGTTGCACCTCATCATGGCCGCGGGAGGACTGAAGTTTCTGGGAGCTACCGCCGCGAATTGATGGTAGGATCCACGACTACCCTCAATTCGTCTTCGTCCTCCCGCGACCATGTAAAATCCGGTCGAAACGTCGGGAAAATATTAAAAAAATGTACGTGATAAAATCCTGTATTTTAAAAAGAAATAAAATTTTATGTTTGTTTTTATTCCTTACTGAAAATCAACGCTATCTAGCATTTATTATGTGGGGGAGATACACCTCATCTGGATTGGTATAAATTTTGATATAAAACCTTCAATATAAATTTTGGCACGCTGAGTAAGCTGCTTACCGTCTTTTATTACCTTTGTATATTCTATCTCACTCGTACACCTTTCCTCCGTCGACCGAGACATGTTCTCGGCTTGCCCGTTGACGAGCTCACCGCCGCTAACCCGGAGGTGACGTCAACCCGTCCCACATTAGCTGCTAGGCACATATTCAATAACCGGTCCCGCCGGCGGGGCCAAAGAATACACTCTTCCGTCTTAAGGTGCAGTTTTGCACCTGGACGTTAACTATCAGTACATTCAAAAATCTGGCAACAGTCCAAGCCCTGGTTCGAACCTAAGTGGTGCCCTTGAGCTTGTTGCCCCAACCTAACTTTTGCGGCTGGGCGTCTTCTGCGCTCGCCATACTCCGGTAACGTTGTCATGGCCATCTGCGTTCAACAACATATATTGTCAATTCGGAAAAACTCACTCGTACACTTTACAAAAAATCAAAGCTTAGCAGTGGTTTTCAATTATTTGTTAGTGATTGAATTAACTTAATGATTGAATGAATTTAATGAATTAGGGCAGCAGCATCCTTCCGTGAATCAACATACCGTACTGCGCTCGCCAACCCGCCCGCCAAGCGTTGTGAGTATGGCAACTACCCCTCATGGAGATCTCCGAGGCTTGTGTCCAGTAGTGGACGTTTTACGGCTGAAATGATGACGATGATGATTGAATTAATTTAGGTGTCACCTACTAGCCTGCCTTAACTCGCCCTAGATCAGTTTTTTTTATTGCAACTAAGCGACTCTTACTTTCCTCCATCCAATCTTCCCAGCCCACCACCGGAAATCGCACCCGCTACCCAATAATGCCAATCAGCGCACAATTTCCTAGTAATCATTGCACATCACAACATCATTAGTTATAGTGAGTGTCCGGTCAATGACCTCACTGCGGTCCACGTCCACTGCTGGACAAAGGCAGGGATCTCCAAGATCTGGGATTTGTTGCCATACTTGCCACTTGGCTGGCGGGTTGGGAAGTATGGGATGTTGATACACAAAAGGAAGCTGCCTTAGCAGATTGTTACTGCCTCAAAGGGAACAGAAGAGATGAGATTCTGCTAAGATTAGGGATTTGTCGCCACTTGTCAGGCGGGTTGGCGAGCGAAATACGTGCCTTAGCAGATTCTTACTGCACCCACGGGCAAGATAAGAGAGGAAACATTCTGCTGCCGGCACCTCACGGCAATGACCTCAATCTTCTATTATATGAAATCATTGAGCTCTTACTGAAAATCAATTTAAAATATTTTTGAAACAGTTGTTCTGAACAACACTGAACAATTATACTACTCGTAAGTACGAGCAACTCACAGAGTCTTAGGCCGTCCACTGCAAGAGGCGTGGGGTCATTAATGTAATGACTTACATGCCTTGTGCGGGCTGTCTACTTCGAGCGTAGCTGGGCCAATTAATCTTTTGCTTTGAAATTTTGCACATAATAATAGACGCCGTGGGGTGCCGGCAGTAGAATGTTACCCCTCCTCGCATGCCCGTGGATACAGTAATAGCCTGCTAAGTGATACATCCGGAAGATGGGCAGCAGCGTCTTTCCGCGTATCAACATCCCGCACTGCGCTCGCCAACCCGCCTGCCAAGCGTGGTGAGTATGGCAACTACCCCTCGTGGAGATCCATGAGGGAGGCCTGTGTTCAGTAGTGGACGTTCTACGGATGGAATGATGAATAATAGACGTCGACCAGGATTAACACATCGGTTTCTTTTACGTTTCTTTCCCTCACTTGGAAAGAAAAGTTTTCGGAAGTAAACGAATTCAATTATATGCCTTATTTATTAAATGTGCTTTGAGTTTCTTTTTCAGCCATAAAACGTCCACTGATGAACACAGGCCTCTCTCATTGATCTCCATGATGGGTAGTTGCCATTCTCACCACGCTTGGCAGGCAGGTTGGTGAGCGCAGTATGGGATGTTGATACACGGATAGACGCTGCTGCCCATCTTCCGGAGGTATCCCTTAGCAGGTTCTTACTGCATCCATGGACACGAGAGGAGGGGTATCATTCTACTGCCGGCACCCCACGGCAAGCATGTGCAGCTGTGTAATTAAATATTCACTGTAATTTTTGACATATACTGTCATTTTTGACATTTACTGTCACATAAAAACATAATGATTGGCTATAGTCGGTTTTTAGGCCTTTACGTATACAGGGTCAGCATACTGTACAGGATGGTTTGTTGGGTGGGTACCAACCTAATCGATGATAAAAATGTAGAAGCATCCTGAATAAGTCCTGCGGGGAGACAACAGTACTAAAAACAGTTTTTTAAGAGTAAGATCTGATATCTCCCCTGGCCAGGGGAGCCAACAGGAATTTTTTTCCTGATATCTCCCCTAGGGGATCCATTAGGGGTGCCATTAGACCTGCACCAATTAATTTTTAATATATATATTAAAATCTATTTGAACTAATAATATATATTAAATCTTGTCCTTCTGAATCCACGGTCAATGACCGATCTATAGTTCCCTACGTACTTAAACTATATGTGTGGTAAAGTGCATAATTGTTTGTATAATCTGAGCTACGCATAAGCTGCGCGCTGTACGCTAGGTCACGCATGTTTTAACTACGGGATGTTTACTTGGGGAGGTATAAAGATATATTTTTATACAAATGAAAAATGCGATCGAAACTTTAGATTTTGACGGGACTTGAACTCGTTCAGTTTTAGCGTTCAGGGTTTGGAACGCTAAAATGTTGATTGCATTTTTTATTTATTTAAACGATCATCAGTTTAGCCGTAAAACGTCCCAATGAACACAGGCCTCCCTCATGGACTCCACATGTTACTTACATTCTACTGCCGGCACCCCACTACTATAAGCCACACCCTATACGGAGGTTAAATCAAGAGCACGGGACCGTCATTTATCATCAAGTAGATTACCAGTAACTGCGTTTCACTTGTTCCACTAACTACTTCCCTGTTTTGTCTGTGGGCACTGTCGGCACTAATGTTGAACCCTCGGTGAAGAAAAATTGGTAAATTGTTATTTAATCGATGATGTTACACTTATTTTTCACCGACTTCAGAAAGAGGAGCTTCTCAAGTCAACTGTATTTTTTTAAACTTTGTTACCACAGAACTCCGTTGTTTATGATACGATTTTGAAAATTTCTGTTGGATTCGAATGGATACACTTTCATTAAGGTCCAATTAATTCAAAACTCACTTTTGAACTTGATCCTAATAAATATTTAGTTTTTCATTATGAGTAATTAACTTTTATTAATTTTGATTTCTATTTTTGCTATACGCATGTTTCATCATCATCATCTCAGCTATAAAACATCCACTACTGAACACAAGCCACCTCGATCATGAGGGGTAGTTGTCGTACTCACCACGCAGGCGGGTTGGCTGGCGAAGTATGGGATGTTGATACACGGAAAGACGCTGCTGCCCATCTTCCGGAGGTTTCCCTTTGCAGGCTCTTACTGCATCCATGGGTATGAGAGGAGGGGTTACATTCTACTGCCGGCACCCCACGGCAATATTTAATCAAGGTATTTTGTATGTAAAATTGCTGGCTGCCAAGTATAAATTCTTATGTATTTTACCGAAGCAGAGATATATGTATATTTAAAAAGTATAACAATACTTAGAGCGAGGAGTTGACGCATTGTCACAACATAGGTTTAAACACTGTGACATTTATAAGTGGTACCCCTTTTGTCAAACCTTATTTGAAAATATATATAAAACAAATACAATAAATTTTTGTTTATTCAGACAACCAACCATGGTGTCAATCTATGTTTATTATTTATTATTAGTATATGTTGTTCTCGATTATTCTAAGACACATAATAACGTTGCTCCCGCAGGCAGTTAATTAATTCTCTATTTGTATACTACTGATACATATAGTTCTGTGACGTCCATCACGTGACATCCCGCCCTGGGCGGAATGCATTGCTATTGACACTATGAGTCGCTGTCCAGAAATGCCCCAGGCAGTCTTATGTGTATACTATATGTAACTTACTACCCACTTACGTACTTGTATCGGCAGATTTGGTGTTTGATCAAACGCATGTCAAACATATTAAGTTCTTCCATTGGTGTTTGATCAAACGCATGTCATTTATGTGTTTATGTAAGGTTTATGTGTTTTCTTCCATTAATTTCTTTTGTTTTATTTGTAACTTGTGACGCGTCAATGTCTATGCGGCCGCTTTAAATAAAGTATTTTTACAAGCTTTTATTTTGAGTTTGAGTTCTTCATTTATATAGGATTGTTTTCTATTTCAGAATTACAATAAAACATATTTACAGATTTGCACCATCTCAATATAGATTTCTTTTAAGTAACTTAAATACTTTAAGACATATCCGGTGTATCTACATACATATATATAGTAGTGTATAGCTACACCATTTAAAACATTTTTTTATGAACTTGTATTTGTTTAATACCCTTTTCTTGTTTTTATTTATTTTTATTTATTAAAGCAATTAAAAACTTTTTTCAAATTCTAGTAAGTTACTATTTACGCAGCACTATTCTCATTATACTCATGTATGTAGGTATGAAATATGTTTTCAGATATTCTCACATTTCATATAACTCTTCATTAAATTTCATATGTCATTACTCCTACGTTGTACGTTACATTTGTTAAACAAATCCTTTTTTTTAAAGACCTTGCAATTATTTTAACAGATTTTGTCGAGGAAGTCCTATAAAAAACATAATCTAACAGCTTTAATTTCGCGGTTACTTTTACCCCCAAACCATCATTTTTCCCCCAAACAGTTTTTTGCCATTTGCCCCTGGGTTTGAACTCGTAAATACAGTTTTTATCTAATCAATGGGTATGTTTGTCATTAAATGTCAAAGTATTTTATGTTTTTATTGATCACAATAACGGATTCCGTGGGAATGAGCTTTTTATCATTTTTTTGTCAATTTTTGCGCGTAATGATGACATTGGCCTTTTTTGTTGCTGTGTTTATTGTCAAATTTCACAGGATGGAAAGTTAAACGGCTGGATGTTTTTGTCTGACTTTTAGATTTACCCTGTTACAAAGAGTCACCAAAATACAGTTAAAGATTAAAACTGTTAATTAACAGCTATTATTGGTATCCCACTGCCGAGCAAAGGTTTTGACATTCCCTTCAGACGTCTCGATCAAAATCTAAAAATTATATCGTTAATGATTTCCACAAACAATTTATTTTGTCTTAGCTAAGGTCAATATGCACTTGATAACCCTGTGTGCCATACTCAAATGCCAAATCCATTATCCATCCTACTACACCTACAATAGCAAATTGATTGTATCATCTAACTGGCAATCAGTGCAGACAAAACACACAAAACGTACTCCAGAACAATACAGCTAATGGTGGTACGGGAACTCATTCACTCGCCTATTACTGGCTAATAGAATAAATAGGGTAGTCAGCCTGCGCTTGGGTATTCAACGTGTATGGAGTTTGCGAGCTTGTGAACGCGGAGGCATGGATAAGACAGTAAAATTTAGTTCAATGATATTATCTTTTTTAAACTTTCGCGATCACAACACATTAATAACATTCATATAACCGGGTATTTATCGCGTAAATTACCATTATTATTTCCCGACGTTTCGCTTGGATTGCACCAAGCATGGTCCCGGGAAGACACGATTTATTTATTTTTCTAAATTCGGACATTATACATTATGTCTGCGTCAAAGAGATGGAAGCTTGTTTTTAGTATACCGTTTTAGAAACGTGAAGAATTATAAGAAAATATTGTAGAGTAACACGTGAAGTGATTTTTTGTTAAAAGCATAATTTATATGAACAAGAATGAAATTATATAGTTTGGAATTTTTATAGTTTTTACCTACACTTAGGTAGAACATTGCCGTACCCGTCATGGGTTCTGTAGCTTAGTGGTAAAAGCACTTCCGGCTTTAGGAAGCGTCAAGTATCAATTTGACAGACGTGGATTCGAATCCCACCGGAATCGTTTGACGAGCTCTGTGGCGCAGCGGACGAAGGTCCGCCTGCGACGCAAGGGGTTGCGGGTTCAATTCTCGCCTCGGGACAAATGTCTGTACGATCTGCAGATATTTGTGGTTCAGGGTGTTCTGAATGTTTTTCTACATATAATAAAAATATCTATCTATGTAGTATAATGTATTAAGTATATCAGTCATCTAGTACCCATAACACAAGCTCTGCTTAGCTTGGGGCTAGATGATGCTGTGTGATTTGTCCAGCATTATTTATTTATTTACAATTACAATTAGCCATAAGTGTCCCACTGCTGGGCAAAGGCCTATTATTTATTTATTTTATTTATTTTTATCGTTAAATTTTTGATATGGACATTTCTTTGAAACAAAACTACATGTATTAAATATTTTCTAGACTTTATCTATAGAAAAATTATTTCCTTTACCGTATCTCCAACAACGTGGCTCCGTTAACCCTTGCCTACATCCAACTTTTGCTACCTCCATTTGGATGGTAATGCATTAATTTTCAGTTTTGCATTCAAATTAACGTGAATACAAAGTTATGAATATTGTAATTCAAGTTTAAATGTCAATTGATTAATGCTTGTGCGTGAGTGTTGGTGACAAGGTGCTAATTAGGTCATTTGCTACTGATTATTGGATGTAATTGAGCTGTATATTAATTACTATCTATATGCGGAAATTATTGAATGGTACAATATTTATTACGTTGACACACGGAAAGACACTGTTCCCTTTTCGAAGGTATCCCTTGGATTCTTACTGCATCCAAGGTCGTAAGAATCTGCCGAAAGACAACATTCTGCTGCCGGCACCCCACGGCGTAGGAATACTCAATCATTTCATTTATTTCCAACCAAAGCAAAAAAAAACCACCTAATTTTGCATGTCCCATGTAGTTTCACCAACGATCGAGCTAACTCATACCTATTACATACCATGCATGTATTTAACGAGAGTTACTGTAAAATTGTTGATTTATTTACTATGAGGATAAATGGTTCTAAAACACACATAAATAAACAATAATTCTTTTAGTGAACTATTTCTTATTTTATTATTTTATTTTATTTTATTTATTTTATTTTATTTTATTTTATTAGGAAAACAAACAGTTCTTAAGACTAAAAAAAGTATAGAAATTTAACTAAGCACCATTGACATGTTTTCACATATAAGAGTCTAAGTTACATATAATATAAATCTTGTTCGCTGAATAATTCAGCAGCTACGCTAGAATACAAATAATATTAGTTATAGAACCAAATCGAACCATTTTTTGGAGAGAGATCGCTTAAAGGATACAGGCTTAGTGGTAAATAGATCCAGATCAGCGAAGTCAACCAGAAGTTTATTGTATGAATTAGGGGCTCTCACAAAGAACGAGTTTTGCCTGTAATTCGACGCACAGCGTGGCACATGGAGTTTTAAGAATGGATTTCTTGTAGAACGAGAAGGTGTACATAACTTTACTGTTGAAAGGAGTGATGGGGAATCAATAGAATTCTGTAAAATTTTAACTAATAAACATATATCAGACAGTGTTCTTCTTTCACTTAGAGGTAAAATATGATGTCTTTTGCATCGTGCTTCATAGCTGGAATCATAGGTTTTGCACTTAAATTGAAGAAATTTCATAAATCTACGCTGTATGGACTCAAGCCTATTGATATATATATTGTATCTTGGATTCCAAACCTCTGAACAGTACTCCATGATGCTGCGAACGTAAGAACAATAAAGAATTTTAACGGTTTTAGATCTGGAAAATTGCGAACAAGACCTTATAATGAAACCCATGGCTTTATTAGCTTTTTTTGCAATGTAATCGATATGATTGCAGTAAGACAGCTTAGAATCATGAATTACACCTAGGTCACGAACTTCTTCTAGGACATTTAGGTTATGACAGTTAATAGAGTATATATATTTTGAAACTTGAATTTTACGCGTGAAAGTTATTGAATGACTATTTTAGACTATTTTTTTTTAGTCTATTTTATTAAATCTACAGTACTGTTCGAGTCTATTGATATCTTGCTGCAACAAGTGACAGTCCTCAATTGAGTTTATCTGTTTATAAATTTTCATATCGTCAGCGTATAATAAAAATTTAGAGTTCAAGAAGCAAGATTTGATGTCATTTATAAAAATATTAAATAATAACGGTCCTAGCAGCGAGCCCTGAGGAACTCCTGAAGGCACTGGATACCAAGCAGACACGTAACCACTCAACGCAACAGCTTGAGATCTGTTATCTATGTAAGAGGTAAACCATCTTAGAAGATTACCATGTATCCCAGCTAATAAGAGCTTATTTAGGAGTATATTGTGATCAAGGCGATCAAAAGCTTTGCTATAATCTGTAAATATTGCATCAACTTGATTCCCATTGTCCATATGCAGGGTAGTAAAATCGATAAATGTTAGGAGATTAGAGGTGGTAGATTTATTTCTAAGAAATCCATGTTGTTCGGGAATGAAAGTGCGTGCTAGAGTGTTATACACTTGATCATATACGATTCTTTCAAATATTTTAGCGAAAATGCATAACTTAGAAATAGGTCTGTAGTTAATAACATTACCTTTTTCGCCACATTTGTGGATCGGCGTAACAAAAGCAGCTTTCCATAAGCGAGGTACAGTACCTTCAGTAATCGAGCGTTGAAATAATATCGTGAGAGGTTTAGATAAAAACTCTGCACAGTTGGAGATAAACAGAGGTGGAATTTCATCTGGACCAGCTCCCTTATACAAATCTACCTTTTTTAATAATTTGAACAGAGTATCGGGATTGATGTCAATGTTACTTATGTTGTTTGTATTATTTTCATATGTATTTATTTTTAGGTACCTATTATTATACCTCTACATGTGTATTTATATGTTTTGTTGTAGTTGCTTCCATTTGATTGATAAGGTATAGACGACAGATAAACTATTTCTTTACTTATCATATTCTTTTGTTTGACGTTTCTTGTTTAAAATCAGAATTTGTATTATAAAAACTCCCAGTGCCGTGAGGTGTCGGCCGTAGAATGTTTCCCCTCCTCTCATGCCCGTGGATGCAGTAAGAGCCTGCTAAGAGCTACCTCCGGAAGATGGGCAGCAGCGTCATTCCGTGTATCAATATCCTATACAATCCGCCTGCCAAGCGTGGTGAATATGGCAACTGCCCCTTATGGAGATCGATGAGGGAAGCCTGTGTTCAGTAGTGGACGTTTTACGGCGGAAATGATGAAACTCCTAGTTCCTATTCACGGAAACTGTTTTAGCTTAATTAGCTCTATAGTTTATTTCTTAAAATCTTAGATACAAGCCTATTTGTTTCTCAAATAAAATAAAATAAAATAATCTCAGTATTATAAACAAGGGAATAAAAGTTACAATAACTAACAATAACACGTCAAAATACATGTCAAAGTGTAACATTTCCTTAAATCAGTCACACTTTGATCTGTGATCCCAATCATGACCTACTTCATCTTTTGAACGTCAAGTTAAACGGTTAAGCATGTTTTATTTAATCAAAACTACTTTCAAAAGAATAAAGTACACTTTAGAAAGAAAAAAGTGTTACAATGTTGCTTATTTTTACGCGTTTCAGGGTTAACCGTGTCTAAAACGTCAAGGGTTATGAACAGAAAAGGGGGCAAGTTCAAATACAGAATGACAAACTTTTAACACCCCATCTCTTCCTTTAAAAAAATGAAACACAATGCAACGTTTACAAATTTTTATATCCTTTCAAACTTTATTATTTAATAAACTTTCAAAATGTTCTTTTAAAAGGGGGTTAAAAACTATATTCATTAGTGTCGATAAAAAAGTAATGCCCTATTGTTAAGATCGATGAATTTTAAGATGATTTTGCGATTTTTTTTACGATCGATATATCGGTTTTATGGCGTGCTTCACGTTGATGCGTTTCGTGAGAAAATGCACCAGGTGTCGCTTTAGTCAAATTTTAATGACGTGACTCATAAAAAGCGTGGTGTTTTTTACGGAATGTAATCTACCAAATCAGCTAATTTGGATGGCGTAGTGGGAGAAGAGCCGATTGAAACGCAGGCTGTTGGGGGTTTGATTTATAAATATAGTTTTATTAGGGTCCTGCCTTTAGTTAATTTATTTATCTTCATAATAATCATCGATGTTTAAAGGTAACTCAAAGGTAACTTAGTTCGTCCTGTATTCCCCTCATGATCAGTACGTGGTGATCCGTGAGGAAGACCTTTGTCCAGCTGAGGACATCATACGGCTGAGATGATGATGATGATGAAAAATGCATCTTTACATGGGATCTGCAAGAGATTGGTATTGTCGACTGGAACTGAATAAAACGATGAAGAAGCTGGCGATCTCTCGCATCGCACGTCGGGAGGCCAAGATCAAATTTTGGTCGTTGCGCCAAGCCAGTTAAGGATGAACGAGTCGCCCATCTTTCCATATAAACGTGGAAGGGTAACTACTCCAATGTTTGACGTTAACCATCCAACACTAAGGATTATATCAATTTAATTCATCATAATCTATGTTTGTATACACCCCAAAACGTAATAAAGTATTTATTTCAAAAATACAAGCTTTTAAACTTTCGTATTTTAACTATGATTTTAGCCCAACTTTGGACGAAACTAAATAATATAAGGAGAACGAAAACTCAAAAAGAAAACGCCGTTCCGACATAGTTTAATTATTCAAAAGTTGAAATAAATGTTATTTTGAAAAAATTACACTTCAGTTTTGCTATAATAACCCTTGCGCTAAAAGTCTATTCACATATTTTTGCGCGGTCGATTTAGGAATGAATCATTGTGCATTTCATTCTAACGCGCAGGTAAACATGGTGAGATAGCATACATTTAGGCCGCGCCCACTGACGAATTTGCCTCCGCGACTAGTTGGACCTTAAGTAGGTATCATACATAGACATTGGAACAACTTTGTGAATGGTATTCTTGTTTGCGCTATTTGCGCACGGACGTTCAAAGCCTAAATTTGCTACATACGTCATCTTAGAGTTCATCCACACGCAGAAATAAGGTCGCCGTAGCCGAAAACGGTTAGGAGGATTATTATTTACTAGCCGCACCCCGCAGTTTCACCCGCGTAGTTCCCGTTCACGTAGGAATTTCGAAAAATCCCTTCTAAGTGCACCTCTAGGATACTCAAGGTATACATATGTGTGCCAAATTTCAAGTCTCTAGGTCCAATGGCTTAGGCTGTGCGTTGTCTGTCAGACACTCAGTCACTCAGTCACTAACGGAAGAGTTTTATATATAATAATAATAAATAAATAATGCTGGACAAATCACGCAGAATCATCTCTAGCCCCAAGCTAAGCAGAACTCGTGTTATGGATACTAGATGACTGATATACTTAATACATTATATTACATAGATATGTATATATTTTTATTATACATAGAAAAACAAGATGAAGTAAGTAATTTTTTACCATCATGTGGATGCAGTAAGAGCTTGCTAAGGGACATCTCCGGAAGATGGGCAGCAGCGTCTTTCCGTATATCAACATCCCGTACTGCGCTCACCAACACGCCTGCCAAGCGTGGTGAGTATAGCAACTACCCCTCATGGAGATCTATGAGGGAAGCCTTAGTTCAGTAGTGGACGTTTTACGGCTGAAATGATGATGATGATAGAAAAACACCCAGAACACCCTGAACAAATATTTGCAGATCGTACAGACATTTGTCCCGAGGCAGGAATCGAACCCGCAACCCCTTGCGTCGCAGGCGGACCTTCGCCCGCTGCGCCATAGAGCTTGTCATATATTAATATAGAGGTACATAGAGAAACATTCAGATCCGCAGGTTGATTACCATACCTCGTGACAGGTTTGCACCATCGCTGTCAAACATCAATTACTTGCTGTTATCTAATACAACACTGACGAGATTTACGCCTGTTGCAAACCTGTCGCGAAATAAGCCTGCGGAGACATATATCTTCAGTATAAATATCATACAAACTAATTGTCCCGAAGCAAAATTTGCTAGCCTTGTATCAGCAGTTTTGTGTAAAGATATTCCAAACCTTATATAACTTGAATACATTAACTGAAGATGGCAAATAAGCTGGACAACAAGGATGTTATAGGCGCTGGGCAAGACTTATCTATCTAACAATGTCCCAGGCACTGCAGTGTCCCGTACAGCATCAATACCAGTTGCTGACGCTGCATAAATCATGATTAATAGGCATCACTTTTACATTAACTAGGAAAGGACATGATGTCTGTCACACCCGCAGCTCATAATAAACAATTCCGTCCCAAGTTCAATTAACCCATTATGACCTGGGTTAATTTAGTGTTCCAGAATTGTTTGAAATTTTAATATGTTGTTGTTATGGGTCCACCTAAAAATAATTCGCAGTTAAAAGGTTGGTCCAACTCCTACTTCTGGAGAAATCAGCCGGTGCCGTTCGGCACCGCTAGGTTCATGTCTAGTCTTAGGTATTATTTTATGTTTATTGAAAATTTTTTTTTATTATTTTTTTTATTTTTTTACATCGATAAGGGGTCTCGACTTCCACATCTTATCCGTGGCAACCATATTATTGTTATCTCCACAATGTAAAAAACGCATAACTGTCGTAAATCTGTCTCGTCGCATACAGTTGTAAACCATCAGATTTCTCATGTCTTCGCCTTGGTCCCAATAATGTCTCTTAGAAGGAACAGTATTATATCCAGATAAAATAAGTACCCCCATGAAAGCCTTCATATCTTCAGGAGATATTTTTGGATCAGGGCAGTTAAGATGAGCAGCATATTTTTGCGATTGATCTACTAAGAGGTTTATAACGCTCTCTCCCAAAAAACAATCCAGCATCTCCACAGGCGATTTTCCTCTATAATTTAATTCATTTAAACTATCTCTTAAGGATCTCAAAATCTCCTTTAGGAAATATAGGAGACTGGTGAAGTAAATCATCATCTATCCAGATACGAGATCCTTTTTTGGACTTTTTCGATGGGGGTTCTTCTTCATCAGAATTGCCGGATATATTCGAAGAATCGCCAACTTCACCAGCACTGCTTTCGATTTCACGACCTCTCTACCCTGAGAAGATGCAGGGCGACGAGATACAGGGCGCCTACGTTAAGTGTGGGACCCACGAGACAGCTTATGAGAATCGCGAGATGGTCCGGCTTCAGGGTCAATAGCAGAGGGTACATTCTTGCAAATGGATCGTGTTTGGCGAGTAGATGGCGCCAGTACCACTTCGCATCCAGCATTGAGTTGCCGACCTGTAAGATTGTTTATAAAACCGCCCACATCTTCGTCGGCTGAGTCCTCGTCTGAGCGAACTGCAGGTTCTGGAGGTTCGATGTATATAAATCGAGGCTCAAGGTCCTCGTTTTCTTCGAGGACAGCTAGTGCCTCATGTACTGTACATCCCCTGAAACAAAAAAATAATAATTTACACACGAATAAACTAAAATAATCTAAAAAAAAGAATATTTTGTAAGACTGATGCATCTTCAAAAAAACTACATAACGGCCTACGGGTGCCGTTTGGCACGCATTACTTTTCGCGTAGAATACAACGACTAAATCAATACGATTGCATAATATTATTGTATTATCAGAACACACGATGTTTTTAAACAAATAAAAAGTACATAAAAGTCACAAATTACAGAAAATAACAGAAATATGAGCTACTTACTTGAATGTGGCATCCATTTTTTTGTAAAAAATAACAAACACAATTATCACGCGTCCTTGACGGTTGCAACATGTGCACTGGTTGACAAAGCGTACTAGACAAGAAAGCTATATCTTTCTTGCACCGCATAAACAATAAAACTTTTAAAATTATCATTTACGACAAGCGCTGCGCGCGAAAATTCAAACACATAAAATTTGATGCCATATGGCACCTCTAGGTCAGAATGGGTTAACGGGATAATAACAGTCTATTTAGAAAATCCGATGTTATAACTGCACATCAAAATATTAAGATTATCTATTCAATGTACCGATTTGTTTTTTATCTAATTTATTGTGTTGAAGCACGAACTTTCACGCCCATGTTGGGATGGTATGAAGATGTGGGAACTTTTAGAGAGGACCTCAAATAATACGTAGGTTCTTAAGTTTGATCAGATGTTTTTATAAATATATTAAAACAGTAACTTCATGACACAAATAATATTTTATGTTTCTTTTCCCAAAAAAAATATAACATAGTACAAGTTTGAATCTAGCACCTGCTGGCAAATTGTGATTGATGCTGTGAATGAATGTATAAACTTTATTGTACACCAAAACTTAAATTATATACAGTACGAAGATTTAAAATAAACACAAATGCACAATGGGCGGCCTTTTCGCTAAGAGCGATCTCTTCCAGACAACCTGCAATATGTAAGCTGTGATATGTAAATATCATCATCACGTCATATCAGTCATGCAAATGTAACTCAGAAAAATTAAAAATTTAATTTTGTGTTTGTATTCTTATTCCTTGTTGCTCCATAGGCCTTAATATAATATAGTGTACTTGTATAGTGCCTTAGTATAATTATTTATTTATTAAGAATATAACATCATTACAGGTAAATTTAATATAAATAGGAAAGTCATTGTAACTCATTACGTGACAAAAAATTAACTTTTTTTTTATAATCTTACTACTGTTCCTCTTAAAAACCGCCCCTTCCATCCCCCTCTTATTAAAGTAGAGGATTGTGGCTCCGTTCACTATATTTTTAAATTAACTATTAAAAACTATAAAATAAGAAAGGCTACAACTAGTTCCTCATTTCTATGTTATCCTCATCACTGTTTCCATTGTAGAAATGTTACTTTCCACTGTTAAATATCAACTAGAAGACATCTTTCCCAGACGTACGACGTCCACAATTGTACAAAGGCCACCCTCATTGATCATAAGTATTGATAAAGAGGGGTTGTTGCCATACTCACCATGCTTGGCAGGCGGTTTGGCGAGCGCAGTACAGGATGTTAATACACCGAAAGACGCTGCTGCCCCTCTTCCGGAGGTATCCCTTGGCAGATTTTTATTGCATCTACGTGCAAGAAAGAAGGGGCAACATTCTACTGCCGGTACCCTATGGCAACTAACTATTAAAATTATAAAATTAGAAAGGCTACAACTAGTTCCTAATATCTTTGTTATCCCCATCGAAATTCTAGTGCTGAAGTCTGTTGAATATCAACTAGAAGACATGCCTCTGCGTTACTGCCTATTGCCACTTCTAGTTCTTCTTATCTCTACTTCCAACCATGAGGGCACTTGTACCATCAGATGAGTTTTTAACTATGGGTGTTACATGTAAATTAATAACCGCGTAATGTATGTTTAACTGTGAATTATTTGGGTTTTAGTATAATAAGCAGCTCTTAGTGTTACGGATATGTGCATCAACATTGAAAATTTAATTGTGGTTCATTTGTCGGTAATCTATGCTCGTAGATAAATTGATTATTAGACGACCACATTTGTATTTAAATAAATCCAATTTCCGCCGTGGGGTGCCGGCAGTAGAATGATACCCCTCCTCTCATGCCCATGGATGCAGTAAGAGCCTGCTAAGGGATACCTCCGGAATATGGGCAGCAGCGTCTATCCGTGTATCAACATCCCATACTGCGCTCACCAATCCACCTGCCAAGCGTGGTGAGAATGGCAACTACCCCTCATGGAGATCCATGAGGGAGGCCTGTGTTCGTCAGTGCACGTTTTATGGCTGAAATGATGATGATGATCAAATCCAATTTTATAAATGCTGTGGGGTACCGGCACGGTATAATTTTGCCTCTCCTCTCTTGCCCGTGGATGCAGTAAGAATCTGCCAAGGGATACCTCCGGAAGATTGGCAGCAGCGTCTTTCCGTGTATCAGCATCCTGTACTGCGCTCACCAACCCGCCTACCAAGGGTGGCGAGAATGGCAACAACCTCTTATGATCAGTTAAGAACTTGGAGATCAATGAGGGAAGTCTATGTCCAGTAGGGCGTCCTGCGGCTGAGATGATGATAATGATGATGATGATTCGTAAATTGTGGAACGACAAACAGTACCTTTTCCAATCAGAGTTTTTATTCCAATGGGAATATAAAAAGTACTAAAGGCTGCAATTTTGAAAACAATAGATACCTACATTGTTGCCATAAGCATTGCTCATCGAAGCATTATTACAATTATATGAATGAAAATACTTTTCTTTGATCGGGAATAGGTCGGAATTGCCGTGGGGTGCCGGAAGTAGAATGTTACCCCTCCTTTCATGAACGGACACGTGTTGGGTGAACGTGATCAGGTCAGTATTGCAGTTATAATAGAGAGAGGTCTGCTTCACATGAGGTAGTACTGGGATTCTGTTTGTCTCGTCATTTATTTTAGTCGTAAAAAAAATCACAATTTCTCATAAATGTTAGGTTGGTGTGCTCCTCTTAAAGAAGGCGCTGTTTATATAATATTGATGGCATATCTCACTAATATTATAAAGCCGAAAGTTTGTTTGTATGGAGGTTTCTTACCTTAGGATTAACACATAGGCTACTTTTTATCCGGGTACAACGCATGCGAAGCGGCGGCGGGCACAAGCTAGTAAATGATATATATACATAATGATGTATACACCGTGCCCGTTAATAACCCGAAAGATTTAAGCCAACGATTCTGGAGCCTAATTAGTGTATATGAAATTCTGTAACATATGGTCCAAAAACCCATACTGAAGGAGATATTAATTATTTAAAACAAATAACAAGTTAAAAAATCTCCAGTCTAACACACCCTAAAAGCTACCTAACTACGTAGGTACTACTTTTACACGTAGACGCACTAAGTAACCTCATTCATTGTAACGGCATTCGCCGTTCGTCGTATGATTTCGGAGCGATTCGTGAAGTGTCACGCTCGCTCTCTGATTCTGATTTTCTACTTGAGTTTCTCAACTAAAGACATGTTCACAAAGAAGCGGGCAATTTATATGATTTAATTTGTACTGAAATAGTAATTTAATTAAGACACATACCTAATTAGACCCATGTTGATATAATATTATTTACTCAAAATTACGTGATTTAAATCTTTCGGGTTATTAAGGGGCACGGTGTATATATATAAATCGCATATATCGTCTTAGTATATCTTATCTATCCCAAGGTTGCCTGGAAGAGATCGCTCTTTGATAAAGCGAACTTAAAGTGAGCCTCATCCACTGATGTTCAACACAACCATTATTTAATCAGTACTTTACATATTAGACACTCGAATTGAATTACTTTTATGGTGTATAACCCCATAAAAAGCTATCACGTATGCACATGAAACAGCTTTCAGGAAATTAAACCATAAAGTCTGAGTAGTTATGGTTATTATCGCGTATTTCCGCTTATGTTTGTTGGAAAGGTATCATTTTGCACTATTGTCTAAAAAGACCTGAAAATGTTGGGTGTTTCATACTTTTGCCTCATTGTGTATTCCCTATGTTCGTTTTATGGCTATAAGCTGGGTGAACATGTTGCAAAATGCTGTTGCGGCATGTTTCTTTAAGTGATAGAATTGAAACCAAAATCGATTTTTGTTTTACGAGTATTTAAATACTTAGATTTATGTAAATACTATGAATAAGCTCAGAGTCGCTCAACGAGCTATGGAGATGCTCGGGGTTGTAGCAACAGGCCCCCTCTTGCCTGCTAAGAGTAGCGAGTATAGCAATACTTAGTTTCTGTAATCTGTGGCCATACTCGCTACGCTTATCAGGCGGGTTGCCGAGCGCAGAACGGGATGTTGATGCACGGAAAGACGCTGCTGCCCATCTTCCGGAGGGATGGCATAATAGTGGACTGATATTATGCCAATAATGATTCCATGAAAACACAGAACCAACTCTCTTGCCAAAGATCAACCTAATTAGGCAGTAAACTAACTTATCAAACTAGAATCAAAACAAGGCAACTTTAACAGCCACTCTGGAAATACATCATAATCTGGAATCTCGCAATAATTAAAGTGCACATCTCCGTCAAATGTGGACATTTCGTGGAAATAGCCGTGAATCCTCTTATCTTAATCCTGCCACGGAAATGAGCTGGGGCCACTAAACTGGCGTGAAGCGTCATGGTATAAGGCTGGATACGGCCGCCCATTGAGCAGCATGTGTTATTTTTATTTAATTACTGTTTGTATGTTTGTTTTTATGTTGTTTCAATAAAGCATATTCTATTCTATGACAGCGCACTCGCTCGATCCTACCAATCACAGATGTGTAGAAAGCAACGTTGTTTAATTAGCAACATACATTGGGTATAACAGTAAAACAACCAGACGCGGAAAAAGTATTTACAGTTTATACAAATACTCCTCTCATGCCCGTGGATGCAATAAAAGCCTGCTAAGGGATACCTCCGGAAGATGGGCAGCAGCGTCTTTCCTTGTAACAACATCCCATACTGCGCTCGCCAACCCGCCTGCCAAGCGTGGTGAGTATGGCAACTACCCCTCATGTATATCCACGAGGGAGGCCTATGTTCAGTAGTGGATGTTTTACGGCTGAAATGACAAATAGTGGGACCCACAAATTCAGAGGATCAAGCGGCCGGCCCAAGCTCAGTTAGCAGGATGAACTTGACGCCTATTGCCCGGAATGGCGAACTATCGCTCTGGAGCGAGACGAATGTAGAAAGGGAAAGGAGGATTTTGAGTTGCGGAATTGCCGTTCAACTGACATCGCCGACTCAATTTGCTAATCTGCCAACTCAATTAACGCGACTTACAAAAATATAAAACCGGGCAAGAGCGAGTCCAACTCGTGCACCGAGGGTTCCGTGCCATCATACAATATAATATAATGATAAAGCCGGTTTATATTTGTTGGAGAACCTTTACATTGCCATCTCTTGTCTGATAGCGGAACTTACGTAATTTTTTTTACATTTTAGATTATTTCTAAAAAAATATGCAAATTAGAGAGTTTGTTATAATTTTCCTGTAATTTTTACAGACACTCCTATTAGCAATAAAAGCTACAGGGGTGTTTTTTCTGCAAACTTCGGAGATAAGGGGGGAACGCTACTTTTTTCAACGTTTTCGTAAATTAAGTCGAAAACTATAAAGCTTAAAGCAAAACTTAAAGATTTTTATTAATCTGCAAAAAATACCTTTCTTATGATACCCCACATGACTTAGTAACTTCACATTTTTTTTTCTAAACCTTCCTTCCATTCCCCTTGTCTGAAAAACTATGCAAATTAGAGAGTTCGCTATAATTTTCCAATAATTTTTACATACACTTCTAATACTTAGCTTTAAACGTTTCACGGGTTTGTCACTGCAAACTTCGGAGATAAGAGGGGGAACAGTATTTTTTTTCAATATAACTCGTAAACGATACGGCATACATACATTTGTGACAGACAGACAGACAAAGTGATACCATGAGGGTTCCATTTTACCATTTTGTTCCGAAACCCTAAAAAGCGCTGGTTTGGCCTCAGCCTAAATTTTTTTTAGACACAAAACATTCTCTTCGTCATCTCATTTAGTCGTATCATGAAAATCCCATGAACTCCGCTAAAACTAAAATGACAATCGCTTGTTCTATAGCCCCACTGAAAGTCTTCTGCATTATCAAACCAACGCTTTTAATGTGTGAGGAAATTAATGAAGTCAGAAACTCGCACAAAGTAGTAAATGCACGCGAAATATTGTTGAATATCGTCCATACAAAGTATTTTTTAGGAAATTAAGAAAATTGTATAGTAACTAACAGAGAACTGGCAAAATCAACACACTGTTATATAAAAAAATAACATTACATTTAAATTTTTAATGAGAAAACTAGGAGTTATATTCAAAAATCATTCATGATTTGTAATTTTAATGTGTAAACCACACACAGGCAGAACTTCTCAAGGAAATGTAAAATCTTATAAAAAATTGCCATTCCGGTGAGGTTTTATTCTACTTCGGTCGTTTCTTGTTTTTCGGTTTGTTTTTTTAGTTTGCATAGACACAACTTGGACACGTTAATAAAACAATAGCAAGTAGAGATTTTGTCCTAAGGTAAAATAGTAATAGGAAATAGAGTACACAAATGAATCAGTTCGTTTTCCTGTTACGAGTGTAACCACCGAGATAAAAAGCGAAGAAATCACAGTACTGATTCATCATTTCAGCCATAAAACGTCCACTAATGAACAAAGGCCTCCCTCATGGATCTCCATGAGGGGTAGTTGCTATACTCACCACGCTTGGCAGGCGGGTTGGCGAGCGCAGTATGGGATGTTGATATATGGAAAGACGCTGCTGCCCATCTTTCGGAGGTATCCCTTAGCAGGCTCTTACTGCATCCAAGGGCATGAGAGGAGGGGCAACATTCTACTGCCGGCGCCCCACAGCACTGATTAATAGTTCCTTTTTTAGTTGTTTCATAGTTGGAGCATAGGCCATTCCAAGCATTTTGTCTTTTAGATTATCTGATACTTTAAAATCACGTAGAAAATCAGCGCCGCAACCTCAAAGTTCGCCATAAGGTGACGGTAATACTGGTAATACTGAGGCAGTGTCCATTTTTGACCCCACGCTTACTACTTATTTGTGTCGTCCTTAGTTGTAAGTCTATCTGAGATGTTTATTCCCTTCCTTGTTATGTTAGAACTTTTGCAATGTCTACTCTGTTGTTTAATTCTATTCTTCTAATATTTTGTAGGTGTTGTGTGTGTCAAAAATAAATTTATTTCTTTCTTTCTTTTTTTCTTTCTTTCTATCTCTTTCTTTCTTTCTCTCTTTCTTTCTCTCTTTCTTTATTTCTTTCTTTCTATACTTTAGTAGTTTTTTTATAAAGATTAAGTTTATTTTATATTATTTGATCATAGAAGGACTACGACTCTGCATTAAACACCGACCCGTTAATGTAATGTTACGATTATTACCAACTGAAACATTATTAGTTTACGTCCTTTCACATTTTGTACTTTGATTGAACTAAATAGAGCTGATGATAATGATGATAAATCTAATAAACCTAAAATATAAGTATTTGGCGACATCGTCGTGGCTTAGTTGGTCTGAAAGCCGACTGATACACAAGAGGTTGCAGGTTTGATTTAGTGGATAATTGTATCTGTCATCCTTCAAACAGGAACACAGCAATGCAGACATACTTGGCATTACTGCTTGGCGGCAGAAATAGGTATGGTAGTAGTACTTCCCCGGATAAACTCTTTACAAAAAGTTAAAGTACTACTAAGATACAGTTACACTGATAAGAAATGCTACTTATACTGCGTAGCATTTATTTATTCCTATTGACACTTCATAAAATTATTTTATTGCATTTTGTAATCTAAAACAAAAGGGTGAATTTATTTTAGTCATAAAACATTGAAATACGAGCCATAATTTTATGACGCAACAAAATTATCAAATAAAATTAAGTTTTTATGTAAAATCTTCAGTTAACTGTATTAAGTCCGTAGGGACTTTTAAAATTTAAAACAAACTTACGTTTGCTGTTGGGTTATAAAGTTTACGAACATAAAGTCGGAAGTTTTCTGGATTTGAGTGAAAACGTAACTTTGCAAGTGTTCGCTATCCTATGAATCCAATTTAAAAGTCGTAAAAATAAAATTGGCCGTTTTGAAAATCAAGGAGAAGGTATATTTTGTTTAATTTTTATTACTTCCGATAGACCTTTGGATAAGACCCATAAATTCCTGGATTTTTAATGTGAGCTAAATAGGAGTTCATTTAAAATTTAAGTATTTGATATATTGTGGCATTCAAATTAAACCTTTAAAAACGCAAAACCTTATAACGCTATTTTTGTTTTTATTATGTAAACCCACACTGAGGTCTCTTTCTGTCTCATTTCTATAAATTCTATAAGGTTAACCATCGATATCAATTGTCTAATTGTACACTAACCTATTAAACAAAATAAAACAAACAATATTTATGTAATTAGTGTTTTTTTGTAAATTTAAACGCTAAAATAAAATTTGGTTTCAAAGAGCAACACATGGTTTTATTTGCGTATCGGTCCGCTGTTAGACTAACCTAACCTTTGATATAGTCCATTCTGGAATTGCATAGGTACCTGTACAGTAATTTCCTATGTTCCTAAATGAAAATCCCTTTGTGTTATGCCCACCTACCAAGCCAGACACTAACGGACATCGGTGACTCATGCCCACTGCAGCTAGTCCGCATTTTTTGTACTTACTGTTGCATAAAGTGCTTTATGGACTTTCTGATTCACGATGCAGCCTTAGGTGATTATTACGGTTAGCGCTTATGTAGGTTGACGAGGTAAAAAGTAGGTAAATAAATTAATAAATTCAAGGCTTTACCTGGATTTTTGGACATTAGGCACACATTTTTAGGATTGTCCAGCAATATTTTTTTACCGGGGGTCTTGCCCGTGAGAATCTGCAAGGGATATACCACCGGTAGATTGGCAGCGGCGCCTTTCCGTGTATCAACATCCCGAACTGCGCTCTCTAACCCTCATGTTAAGCGTGGCAACATCCTCTCTTTGAAATCTCCAATAGTGGTTCTTGCCATACTCTTACGTAAATTCATGAGGGAGGCCTTTTCCCAGCAGTGGACGTCCTACGGCTAGATGATGATGATGTTTAATCAGCGTTCATAAGCTAGGATGTAAAAGCATTTCAAACTATTTGTTACGCGAAGTGCAGAATTCAAAGACATTTATCGTTCCTAAATGAAATATCTTAAATTCCTACAATATTTCCAAGAGTTGAAATAACAAATTAGCACTCAGAGTTCAGCTGAGCATTAGGTGTTATTGCAGACGTCTCGAGCGACGTTCATGACGAGCGGAAGTACCTCACTTTTACTGGATTATTTCGTTTGCAAGGTCTTAAACACTTTCCTTGCATATCATGACGCTTTTATTTCCATACTAAATTTTTCTTGCGACTTTGATGCTCTGCAGGTATACTTTTTGTCGTAGAGCTATATGTTTTAGCCTAAAACATTCGCCTATAAATCTACTACTAAAATATTGTTTTCAATTCGAGACCTACTTGTTCCTGAAATCAGTCCGTTTAAATAAACTCTTCAGCTTTATTACTAAGAATATTTATTTAATTGATTTAGCCTTTTAAGAATCTTTTAAAACTTTTCGGGGTCTCGTCACGAAATTCATTTAGCTGGCTCATCACAAAAGTAGGTTTTTGTCTTGTTTGATAAGCATTGTTTAGATTTCGATAATAGGCAACAATGGACATCTGTTTCGTGTACATTGTGTGTTTATAACATGCAATAGAAATCGAGGAAGAGTTAAAATTACCATTACTTTCAAATCGATCATCATTTCAGTCGCAAAACGTCCACTACTAAACACAGGCATAGATCTCCATGAGGGGTAGTTGCCATACTCATAGCGCTTGGCAGGCGGGTTGGCGAGCGCAGTACGGGATGTTGATACACGGAAAGAGGCTCTTACTTACTGCATCCACGGGCATGAGAAGGGGAATAAAATTCTCCTGCCGGCACCCCACGGCAAATTAAATCTATAGACTCATTAAATCCTATGAAGATGATTTTATTGAAAAATCTAAACATGTTAAAATAAACTCTGACGTTATAATCCTACGTGTGTAATCCCCTTGTTTTAAGCAATGATTCTACAGGGTGTATTATAACATGTGTGACCTACACACCTGAAAAGGGGGGTTTCAGCCTATGAAAATAAGTAGTTTTAGAACGAAAAAAAAATGTTCATATTTTTTTATATTTCATTTATAATTGTACCTCTATGGCAACACTTCGCGGAGGTCAATGACCCTAACAAGAATCAGCTGTTGAAGTTAAAACTTTCGTGGTCTTTTCTTGAACGAAAATCACTGAATCCTTAAAAGTCGTAGGATAAAAGCGGCTTCTCGGGATGGTCAGAATCACCCCCTTTTGGCTTAATACACATGTTATAATACACTCTGTCATACAATTTTTATCTAAGTTTCAAAGAAAGCTCCATAACCAAATAAGTACTACCGTTGTCATCAAGAGACGAGTTGAGGAAATATTCCATCAAATGTAATATCCATGATTGAATGGATGCAACAAAGACACCTCTCCCATTAGACACAAAGACAAAGGTGTTAATATCTACCGAGAAACGCGAATAAACTTCAATTAGATGGAGCCACTATGGCACTCAGTGCTAGTGATGTTAAAAATGAGACTGGATTTGTTTTGCTTTTTTTGCTCGTTAAATTCGGAGAAGCTGAAATCGAGATCTTATATTTTGTGTCGATAAGTCAATTTATTTTATTTTATTACACACACAAATTTGTAATTTTGAAAGTTCCCCTTTAAATAGAATAGCTCAGTCTTTTTTTACATGATTTAGACGTAAGCGACTTAATCTTGATTGGGATTAGTTCAGTTGGGATAAAACTGTGAAGTGGTACGACTATCCATATTTATTTAATAAATATAATACGGCTTACACCACGTACCTAACTTATTTTCATCTTGCTGACGTTTCGTAGACCATTTAGAGGCCCTTCTTCATGAGCACCGTTTATTGATTTTATAGCGCAACAATATATGTATAAACAAATAAATTATTACATTTATGAGAATTCTTCATATATGTGAAGATCTTCATTGTGTAAGAACATCACAAAGTGGATTATAACCATATCGGGCAGATGGAGACGGCAAACTAGAAGCTCAAGACCATGGTCTGTGTCAGCGTTAATCACAAAGTGTGAAAGAAGAGCACAAAGGCCTTTGTAATTTAGTAGGACGCTAATTAGCTGAAAGTTGAATAAAAACAATCATTATTTATTTATAATATTGTCATGTTTATTAAAGATTAGTAGAATAAGGGAAAAAAGCATTTTCCCTGCAGTGGGAAACATCAGGCTCATAAATATTAATGAATAGATGTGTTAAAGGCTCTGTCGCAAGCCGCATTACAAACAGTAAAGTCTCTGTTTTAATATCAAGACTGTCTAATTATCCCACGTCACATCACTAGAGTCTACCAGACGACGGTACGTAATTGTTTATGTTTATTGGGTGCTTATTGTTTGGCTTTCTGTAAACAAGTTTGTTTCTTGCACTGTATAATTTGCAATAAACAAAGTAATAAGATGTTTATTGTTGGTTAGTGTTGTTTTATTTCGCGATAAAAATTCAATTTGCAATTAGGTTTGTTAGTAGCTGTTATAATTTTATGTTGTTTTTAAAGATGACAATATCGAACGCCTGGAGATGAAGGTCTGTTTATAACAAAGTGATGACATTAGCTGGAGGGATTCTAATTATAAATCTGGTGGGGGATACCAGATTTGCACTGACGTCCCGCATCGGGGTGTATTGTGCGTTGTCCTCCAAGACGGTACCCCGACCCTAACCAGCCGAACTTCTTGAAATACCGGACTCGGGCCGCTGGCAGCATTCCATAAGCATCTCCGAAGGTTATGCAGATGTTGTAGAAGAAAAAGGGCATGACTCTATGACCTCTAGCTGTTGTCCCGTTCTTAATCTCGCTTGTAGCACTACAGTGCAGTAGAACATGCTTGACCGTCTCCTCCTCTTCCAGACATCCGCGACATAGTCCACTGTCTGTAACCCCTAAAGGAAATGATTAGCAGCTGGAGGGATACCTCCGGAAGATGGGCAACAGCGTCCTTCCGTGTATCAACATCCCATACTGAGCTTTCAAACCCTACCATGCTTGGCGAGAATGGCAACAACGTTCTCGTGAACTCGGAGTTCCATGAGGGAGGCCTATGTCCAGCTGATGACATCGATAGTAATCCTACAACTAAAATGATGATGATGACACTTATAAAAGCTACATGTTCAATACTAACTAGCCCGTCACTAATTAGAGTAAATTCATAAAAATAATTGAGCACATTTCTGAAAACAAAGAAAACCAACGAACATTTCCACAATTTGAACCCAAACATTCCTGGAATCACATTTCGTATACCTTTAACCACAATCATACCTACATTCTGATATATGCACTAGAAACTTCACTCTTATGATTAAGAACATAAGGTACAGAATAGCGTGCATCTATTTCTCGTATTGTTAGCAAGTATCGATAAATGATCAGTATGACGAATACTTTTGAACGTTATATTATTATTTTCGAATTAAGGTCAACCCGTCTGAACTCAAATTGGTCAAATTAAATTGCTGTACTGCCTTTTGTTCTTTTTTTCGTATTTTGATAGGAATATCGGGTTACTCAGGTACTTAACGATTATATATTGAAGTATTCTGGTAAGCCAGGTTGGCCGAGTGGTAACGTTCTTCCGAATTTCGATCCGAAGCTTGTGGGTACCAGCCGTACAAAAATGTTCTTTATATAACTAAGTATTATTAAGATGAGTTATACAGTGTGAGCAACTATTATCCATCCTGTGTCGACTTCATTATTCCCAAGGCAAGGATGAAGTCAAGAGGCTAATCTATACTCGTCATCATATTAAATCAGCCGTAGGACGTCCACTGCTGGACATAGGCATTATTGTTCTCCAACTACTGCGGTTGGAAGCGCCCTGCATTCACCGCCCCGTCTTACCAAGTCATCTGTTCATCTTGTAGGTGGACGTCCTACGCTGCGCTTGCCGGTCCGTGGCTTCTGTGTGGTTTGCGACCCCATCGGCCATCAGTTCAGCCTACCCATTGCTACTTCAACGTGCTAATCCGTTTGGCTATGTCAGTGACGCGAGTTCTACGTATCTCCTCATTTCTGATTTATTCGATCCCGTAGAGAAACCTCGAGCATAGGCTCGTATTCATTATAAAGAAAATACATCATTAAGTTTATGATCCTGGAATGAAGGTCTATCAGGTTTGTTTTCTAAAGTGTGGAGAAAAGAAAGCAAACCACCATAACTGTTACAATTTCATATTAAGTAGTATTAAATTTCTCAAGGTCGTGAGTACAATCGTGTCCGAGTTGGTGAACAAATAGTGTGCCACTGACCTTAGTACGAGCGGAAGTCGGTGCAGAAGATAAACGCCCGGCTACTTTCAAGTTAGGGCAGACGACAACTTCGCTGACGATGATGATGATGGTTCAGTGACCGCTCGCTTCCAGCAAGATGGTAGACTCAGAAATACCCTGGCGTAGTTTTCAACCGGTAGAAAGAACCCTGGAACCAATTTCCGGACAATACTCAAAATGCCCAGTTAACGAGTTTGACTGCGACAATCCAAGCTCAGAACTACGAGGCACAATTGGCAACTTGCAAATAAATAGTCGATGATGTGGCAATCAAACAGTTAACTAAGATTAAACAATTGATATAATTAAATTCTAAAGATATACTACTATGAAATAATCAATACGCAGAATGATTATGCAGTTTTGCAATGTTGGATATGAATAATGGTTCCAACTTCACGGTGCAAATGTGAGAAAATTAAACTACATGCGGCTAGATATAAATAATAAAGAAAATAATAATAAAGATAAGAAATAATAAGTGGCTTCGATTACGGTGAGATGAAATGAAAATGTTTATAATTACAATGAAAAAGATGAAGATTGAAATGACAGTCAAGCTGTAAGCCGGTACTTACACACTAAATAAACAACACTCACCCTATTTGGGTTATTACAAGCACTGATAATAATAGAACTTAAACACAGTTTTAAAGTTTTATTAGGTAGAATAAAATAAATGTTTTAGAGCAGTAATTCAGTCAGCTGTGGTTCCGTCCGTTGACCTCCAGCCAAAGGCTTTTGTTTTCAACCTCTGGCAATAGCAGTCCGCGTCACCTATGATTGCACCTCGATTGCACGCACGACGAAGTCACTGTCAGATAAGTATGGTGCGCGCGAATATTCAATCTAGGTACGATAATCGAACATGGCCGCCAACATGGCTGGCCAATTATCTTACGAATTTATAAATTAACTTGACACTGGCGGAATTGTGTTAAACCAAACACAAAAGGCCATAAAATAAAAAGACAAGACAAGGTACGATAATCGAACATACCTACTTAAAATGGTTAGATTATTTAATATTAATAAAAGAAAAGGTTTTACAATAACTTAGTAAGGCCTTTGCATCTATTATAGATGTTTTATACAGCGTCAGCAACTGGTAATTATACTGTACGGGACGCTGCAGGGACTGGGACATTGTTAGATGGATTAGGGGCCGTCTCTCGTCGTGCCACGTATTTCGATAGCGCGGACTCGTCGCGATTCTCTCGCTCGTGGAGACGGCCTCTAAGTGAGTGTATAGAAAAACGTGACACAACGATAACATCGCCGCGATTCCCTCGCTCGTGGAGACAACCCCTTAGGCATGCCCAGCACCTATACCATCCTCTCAGCTTAGTCAACTATTAGTCAGATGAAAGAACAGGTCAATACGTCTGAAGCTACCTAAGCCTAATAAAATTGATATTTTATAATTTAATTATATTAATATTTAATTATAATAATTTATTTTCAAGTGTTACAAGCGCGTTGTTCAATATCCAAAATATGCTATTTTTTCCAATTTTAATAATATAAATATACCAGCAAATAAAATTACCTAATGGATAGTGCAGTTTTCCACTATTGATTGATGAAGATGACTATCCGAAACTATCGGACGCGAGCCAAGTTTTGCCTTTTACCTTTTTGGGGTTCCGCATCAGTGCATGCCGTTAATCATGGGTCATGAAACTGTTTTGATGCGTTGACCTTTTGTATGTGACTTTTAATTATAGTAACAATACGAATGTTAAATTAAATTCTGGAATAGATGTGAAGATAGGTGGTTTATGCTGCAAAAAAATTACAGCATTAAAATAACACAGACAATTTCAACTTTACTTTACTAACATTTCATTTTTACGTTCCCGAAAGATGAATAAAAAGATCATTAAAGCATACGGAACACGCACGAAAAAACCAACTTAACCACAGCGTGAGTAATCTTTTGTGTCTTTTTTTCACAAATCGCTATACACCGTCGAGACGGGGTTCCGAACCTACACCCTTTGTTATAAGGACACCTGCACCATCGAGCTTTGGGTGCTCTTTAAAATGACTAGACAGAAAAACGTCGTAAGCACCTTAAAAATCGCACAGGAGTTCGTCTCTAGTGTGTAAGAAATAAGAAAGATTCTGGCAGAGTTGTTATTTTCGAAGTATCATCATTGAGTTACGCAAATTATGAAACATAACAATTAGGACGATGTTGAGTTGTCGTGAGTCATCGCGCACGTAATATTTTGAGAGAGGAAATTTATGTTTTGCAAAAAAAACTGGATCTTTTAAACTGTTTACATTATATTAATACAGCAAAAAGTGGACGAGAAACTGTGCTCAGGGCTTATGACGAGGCAATTAGGTCCAACAGTAAACTAACGTCGGCTGACAATGATGATGATCAGTACCAAGAAGAAGAGGAAGTCTTTGCCTGGCAGAGGGAAACATAAGGCTTTCTATAAATAAAATAATCACGTCAAACTTTAGGATATGATGCTTACAAGTTAAAAGATATTTCCACATTTACAAAAAAAAAACATTGCACAAAAATGTTTCAATTTTAAATAATAAAAAAAACTAACAGTTTTATTGTATGAAATCCCATAAGATACATATAACGCGATAAATTCTATAGGATATAGTTGCTATAGATATAATTCCAATAACGGTTTATTAATAAAAGTTCTTTCTATTTCATAAATAAATATGTACAAATTCATTTGCATTTAGACAAAAATTTAACTCCAGACATAAAAATAAGAAATAAAATGCAAATTATTGTCTGAGCTTGGACTTACAAAAAACCATAGCGTAACCCAAAGGGGCGGACCCTAAAAGTCTGACTAAAACAGGTTTTAAAAGGAACAAGGCAAATTATTGCAAGTTTTAGGTATCTTCTACTTGAGCCCCATAGAAGTAAAATTATTAAATGTTAAGTGACAACTAATGACATAAATTACAAATGAATCATGCAATTAGTAGCATTGACAGATTTTAAACTAATACTCGTAAGTACAAGTCTGGTTTAGTTATTGTAAATTTCCTTAAGAATCTTGACGTGGAAAATGTAGGTAATAATTAGGTGAAGGAATAATGCATATAACTTTTTAAACAATAAAAAGTTTGTCAAAATCAAGTGCCAACTGAAATAAACTTTATCCACGAGTCAAGAATGTGAGCGACTTCCGGTCTGTTCACTTTTTGCATCTTAATCGACGTCTGTGTTTTCCTCTTGTTGTGTAAAAGTTTTATTCGGATCTCGTAAACAAGTTACAGGTTCACATTAAAACGGGTTATGAACTGTTTTTGTTTTGGAACTTTTATTTTATACTTTGAAATAATTTTCAGAGAAGTCCATATATTTGTATTTATAGTTAGCCCGTGTTGTCCCATATAAAATAATATTATTAATATTTAATTAATCAAATTCAAATTCAAAATTATACGAAGATATTCGTAACTCTAAAGATCATTGCTCGTGACTAAAGTAAGACCTTTAACGTTCTTTCACCATATCTAAAAATACTTGTGTTGAGTATTTTCTCCTTAAAGGAAGGTCTCTCACTGTGATGTTGCTGCTGTTTTTTACAGAAATAAATTTATTATATCCACTTATAAAAGTAAAATAAAACGAACAAATTTAAGGTTTATCATTCTTTCTCTAAAAGTTCGTCATGTTTTAGACGTTATTTATTTTTTTGTTGGACGTATAACGTAATTTTTTGAAAACTTTAATGTTACGTACTTTAAACTTTTAAAAATTATGTTATCAATATTATTATTATTATTATAAGCCCATCTGACCCCACTGCTGGGCAAAGGCCTCCCCCGAATGGATAGATGTATTATGAATATTATGTTAAAAAATTAAAATTACTTAAAGTTTAAATATATAAAGAACTTACATTTTAAGTACTTTATACGAAAACTCTAGAGTTTTAAAAAAATTACGTTTATGAACTTAAAAGTAAATATATTACAATTAAACAAATAACGTCTAAAACATGACGAACTTTTAGAGAAATAATGATAAGCCTTAAATTTGTTCGTTTTAATTTTTCCAAGATCAGCTTATAAAAATAAGCTAGGTTATACTTTGATACAATGAATTTGAGCTTTATTTATGAGGCCGTCTGCATAATTTGCGATTTCGCAAATCATAAAGATAGAATGTACAAATTTTATTTCTGAAAATAAACTTGGCATAGCATTCACAAACTTGCATAATTTGACCATAAGGACCCTTACAATCAAAACATCAATCCATACGATATGCAAATTAAGAGAAAATATATGTTTGAACATTCACACAACTGAGAATAGTTGCTAGACAATGCAAAACCTGAGAATTTTAAATAATAAATAATTTGAATATCCTGCATGGTCAATTTCATAAGTAACCACACAAAGAGGTCGTTATCGCCAATCGATATTTGATTCAAATCAATCTAAGGGGTGGTGAAAGAACTTGTGTATGCAAATTGAAATCAAAATTTCCCCTCAGAGAATAACAACTTGTAAGTAATGGTAAATAAATTTAATGCAAACAAAAATAAAACCGGGCAAGAGCGAGTCGGACTCGCGCACCGAGGGTTCCGTGCCATGATACAATATAATATATGACAAAGGCGGTTTATATTTGTTGGAGAACCTTGACATCGCCATCTCTTGTCTGATAGCGTAATTAATGTAGATTTTTTACACTTTCGATTAATTCTAAAAACAGTACTCATCTGAGACGGTCGTTTTTTCAATTTTTTTGTAAATAACTCAAAAATTATACGGTTTAAAGGAAAACCAAATACTGTTTATTAATGTGCAAATGAATACCTTTCATATGATACCCCACATGAACTAGTCATCATTTCAGCCATAAAACGTCCACTGATGAACACAGGCCTCCCTCATGGATCTCCATGAGGGGTAGTTGCCATACTCACCACGCTTGGCAGGCGGGTTGGTGAGCGCAGTATGGGATGTTGATACACGGATAGACGCTGCTGCCCATCTTCCGGAGGTATCCCTTAGCAGGCTCTTACTGCATCCATGGGCATGAGAGGAGGGGTATCATTCTACTGCCGGCACCCCACGGCGGTGGTAACATGACCTAGTAACTTCACAAAATTTTTAAAACCTCCCTTCCACCAATTAGAGAGTACGCTATAAATTTCCTATAAACTTTACATACACTTCTATTACCTGTAAAAGTATCACGGGTTTATCTCTAAAAATCTCGGAGCTAAGCGGGGGGGACGGGGGGTCGTTTATTCAATATTTTTTTTAAATAACTTAAAAACGATACGGCTTAAAGGAAAACTAAAAAGTGTTTTTTAATGTGCAAACAAATACCTTTCCTGAGATACCAAACACGGCCTAGTAACTTCACTTAAAAATTTTGAGATCTATCCGCCCCGCTGCAATCATAATAAAAATATTTTTTAATATGCTACATATATTATACTACTACATATAGTATAAAAGTGGTTTCTTTAACCATTTCAAATTTCAAGTCGATAGCATCAGTAGTTCTCGAGATATCCATTGTGACAGACAGACAGACTGAGTGATTCTATAAGGGTTCCTTTTTACCATTTTGATCCGGAACCCTAAAAGAGGTTTAAAAGATACTAACAGTTTTTTTTTATATTGAATAACTTGTTATAGAGGTAATACAAAGACATTATGTGGAGACAGAAGCCAAAATAGAATACAGTAAGTATTACACAATTTATAAAAATAATGTATTTTTTATTATTTACTTTTGTATTCTGTGGGGTGCCGGCAGAAGAATGTTGCCACTCCTCTCTTGCCCGTGGATACAGTAATAATCTGCAAAGGGATACTTCCAGAAGATGGGCAGCAGCGTCATTCCGTGTATCAACATCCTGAACTGTGCTCTTCAACCCGCTTGCCAATTGGTGAGTATGGCAACCACTCCGCATGATCTTTAGATCCATAATTCCTCTATATTGGGTATGTCCTCGATGAAGGAGGCCTATGTCCAGTAGTGGATGTCCTATGACTGAGATGATGATGATGATGACTTTTGTACTCTAAAAACAAAAGGTGTTCGGTCTCTAACGATACGTTTTCCTTGAATTTTGCATAACGCATCTTGACATTGTATCAAGGTCAAAAGTGTAGTCTGCCCTACTCCTGACATACTGAAATATATCAACCTGATCACAATCATCTAGCTCAAGGTGCTAATAATAAAATATTTTCTAGGTGAACATTTTTATTGTATTTGTATCAAATAGTTGCCAAACCAATGAACAAAATCACGAAAATTATTTTTTTTTTTAATTTTCTCCTTTTCCTTGTTAGTTCTAAGACAAGACCAAAATATTTTAGACAAATCCGCGACGTCTTAGTATTCCGCCCATATTCCGGCAAGAAATTCACGAAACACCTCAGGAAAATATTCAGAAAGAAATCCTGCCACTTGCATTTCAGAATAAATTCCTCATTTAGCTTCTGATAAAGTCTGATTGCAGCAACATTTGAGAATTTGCATTCCTTCCCTTGCAGATAGGTAGAATTTAAATAATTTGCAACTGACAAATGTTTCCGAATCAGAATAATGCAATTTTTTATCCACGAACACACATCTAATTGACCGTGTGAGAACAGTGAAATTATGGAGTTCCGCAAGGTGCCACTTTTGGTCACATTATGTTAATAGTGGATATTGACGTATGCAAAACATGGATTAACATAGGAAGTGCACAAGTGTGTGAATTTTGTTGCCATTGTATTCCCAAAGATTTTTAAGAAACAGGTTTTGGTGAAATATTGGGATTCGTTGCAGGTTCATTTGGTTTATAACGGATATTTCTGATGAAGTTTTTTTGTATTATAATCAGTGTAAAAAATATTTATAACAACGTAAGAGATAAAACTTATGCAATGATTATGATTTTTATTTTGAGATACTACTTTCGATTATAATAGTAACATTTTAGTGTTTAAATTGTTTTGTATGTAGGGAATTTCAGGAATCAACATATGTACATCCTCATTTACTTAATTATATAATTAGTTAACAACAGCCACTGTTTTTCCTTTTTACACCCGAAAGGCGAACCATTTAATTTAACTTTTCAGCTTCAGTATAGTTTTTCGTTGAACAATAGTCTGTGGGCGGTAATTGCACTGGCTTCATAGACGTTATTAATCATTGAACGTCAGGGTTGGTCTGAAGCGGGTTGAAATGTGATTTTCCGAGAACAATTTTCTTTTCCATTTTGATTTACTTTATTGTTTTTCGTACCAGCAGTGATACTTTAAAAATCAAAGGTATATTAGAACAATAAGATATGAACCTATGCCTAGATTAAATTTGAAGTTATACATATTTCTTAATTATAAAAGTATTAGAGATTAATCTTATGGCAAGTACTTTGATTTTTTTGCAGATATTTAAAAACTAAGCATTATCAGGAAAGAAATCTAAAGCAATTTGGAGCATCACACTATATAAATAACACCTGACAAGTATCACCTTGTCAGGTGTTATTTTTCCTTGTACCTTCACCTTACCTTCACAATGTATAAGAGGCAAGTTTCCTTAGCATTTTCTATTCAATTATTGATATAGACCTCTCTTAAATTCATCACGTTTTCTTCACTGACTTGTAAAATAATGTCATAGCACGTGATTGATTTATTTATGCCTTTATTCATGTCAAGATCAAGATGTGATACATTATTAAATAATGCTAGAACACAAAACATGTCCTTAATCTTGTTAGTAGGTATCCCATGATATGTATTTTATGATTATTTTAGTAACCAATGTTTACAAAATAGGTCTATGAAGTATTTTACTTGTCTAATTTTAATATTGTTTCCTTCACACGAATAATAACAAAAACTAACCACATTCTTTGTTAGAATGTTGAATAGTATTTTCATTGTTACTTTCTGAAAGTTCAAGATACACAAGACAATGGCTTCTACAAGTAAAGAAGGAAATTCAGCTATTTCCTGAAACAATCAGCCCTGCGAAACGAAATATAATGTACACTGGAACGACACAGAATATTGTACTTTCTTCGTACAAAATACTCACTCTGATTATTGTTGATGATATTGTGACTTTTATTTTAAGCGACCCAAAGTTCAATTTTGTTACAAGCAAGCAATTTATTGATGTCTAATTTTATTGTTATCACAGTCTGAAAATTAATTATCATAAAGTTGGTACAGAATCCCTTAAAATTGAAATGAGAAAGGCAATAACCGATCTAGATCTACTAATAATAAAGACGAATTTGCACCGCAAGCAGACGCAAGTGACGTATGTATATGAAGTACAATGGCGTGCATCGGTGTTGGCGCGAATTAATAGTGCCAACACTGACGCCAGTAAAGCCGCGCTTAATGAATATTGCACAAATGCGAGCTGACTGATGCGACGTTGTTATATTGACTTTGGTGTACAGTGTTGAACACCTTTAATGCAGCAGGTTTGAACTAAGATATTCTTCTTTTTTAATCAGGACCTATTTGTATCATCGAATTATCTTAACGTAGATATGAATATATACATATATAAAATGCTTAATCTCACTTTATAAATTAAACATCATTATCATCTTAGCCATAGTACGTCCACTGCTGGACACAGGCCTCCCACACGGATCTCCAGGCACTGATTAAGGGGGGTGGGTGCTATACTCACCACGCTTGGCAGGTTGGTTGGCGAACGTAGTACAGGATGCTGTAACATGGAAAGACGCTGCTGCTCATCTTCCGGAGGCATCCTTTTACAGATTCTTACTGCATCCATGGGCAAGAGAGGAGGGGCAACATTGTTCTGCCGGCAGCCCACGGCAACATAATTAGCATACATATTTAATAAAGTTTTTAAAAATTAAACATAGATAACATAAAAAAAAGCGACAATCAGCACTCTTATCGCCAAAGAGCCGTCTCTTAACTCTAACATAACAAATTGCGTCACCCACTAAATTCCAAGAGCTTCAAAACAGATTTATATACGTTTAAATATTTTTTGTTCAAGTTTGCCACCGACATTTTTGACAATTTTTAATATTATATTCAATTATCAATTATTATAGAAAACTTGGTCCTACGAAATACTTAGCCATAATGATAAAACGGTAGTAATTAATTTTACTAACTTTACACGTTACAGCATCACAATCATCACCGCCCTTCATTCTTTTACCTAACTGTTGCAGATAATCACTACCTGGTTATAATGTTCTTTTTAAGTATATTTTTTTAATAATTAAGTTATAATATAGTATATAAACAAACTTACGCTTAAAAAATATAACATTAATTCTCAGATCCAGTCTTAACTCAAAACATGCGAACATAGCATAACTGAAAAGTGCTGCAAGCGGATATTACAATTTACCTGCAAAACAAACATTGAAGAATAATTAAACTAAAAAATATTCATTGAAGAAAAATAAAACTGATAACAAATTACTATTAAGAAACACGTTAATCTAAAGATGGATCTTGTTGTAGGTACATAAAATAAGCATAATAATACAATATTTACTATTGGGAAAGTGCTAACTATTACAAAGATAATCTCGCACTTTTCGTCACAACTATACCCAGTCTATTGTTCAGTTTGCCTGCTATTGTTGTTGGCATTTACATGTTAGTCCTAACGTCTACGACTTCTGGAGAAATATGATAGCTTACGAAGCCATTTATTAGATAGCGCGGAACAGGTATTTTGTTTGCATTGTAATTTTTGTTTTATCAAGAAGTTCAACTTTGTGTTTTGTTAAATATTTCGGTTAGTTTAAAACTGTGGGTGCATAAACTGTTTCATGCACATTGGTAAATTAAAAAAAAACCTTTGTCTTGTCGTGAAATGTGAAAATAGTTTATATGGCAGGATTGGTCTTGTAGTCTAAACGACGAAAAGGAAGCAACGTCTATCTTTTATATTGAAAGTACATACAAGTGAGGTCTTTGTCCAATAATGGGACGATACAGGCTAACAGTAACAGTAGGTAAGTGTGTTTGTTACACTTACCTAACATACTTATGTGTAACACTCTTATCTACAAAACCAAGACTAAGTTGGAACTTGGTTTTGTAGGAGACCTGAGAAAACGACAGATCCCGATATTTTGTATTTACTTCTAAATTATTAGGAAATTATAGTGACTGCTCATTTTTCAAATAGTCCCTCGGAACTCTTAAACATCTCATACAATATTGATTAACAGATACTGACGCTAAATGTCTAGATAGACGTTAAAAACCTACTTACAAATTACCTATGTTAAGAACTTGACATGTTCTTAGTAAAGGTAATTGGTAAGTAGGTTTTAAACGTCTAGATATCGTCAATACAGTAAAACTTACGCGATTTGTTAACATAATATAGTTTGAAAAAATAGGATTTTGTCGCATCATACTGTTACAACTTACAGCGTTCATGGTCGCACGTGGACTTAAGTTTCTGCGAGCAGCAAAAATTGATAGGATCCACAATTACCCACTTCATCTTCAGAATCAGAAAAAATCCTGTTCAAATTACGACACACTAATTGCCCATAATTGTTTCAACAAAAAACCCTACTTACTTCAATTAACTCAAACAACCCATCCTTAATCCCTATCCAAATAAATGCACAGCGAATGACAATACTCTACAATAGGAAACGCAACACGTTTGCACAAAAACACAAATCATCGAACACCTGCGATTTCAATACATCATTGATCGATTAGCCATGACGAAACTCTCTCAACCCATCATTAGCTTTACACCAATCAAAATAGGGTCTAATATCGCCTGTTGAAACAAGTGTGGAATATATTAAACTTGGTTTTATGTGTCAATCAGTATTGCATCGGAAGGGTGAATCCGAATTGGTTGATGGTTTTCAATTTTGTTGGCGATGGATTGGAATATGTGAATGAATTAAAAAGCCATGCTTATTTTAACAAAGAGTTAACACTAACCTGATATACGATTGCCAGAACAACTTGCAATCGCACCTGGGGTACATACGGGCTTATAATGTCTCTGTGGTGTTATCATACCAGAATTGGCTTAAAAAATAAAATCGTTTGAATGATATACACAAGATAAGTTAAATTTTATTTACCACATGTGTCACTTTTATTTTGTTAGTCTAACATTTTTGTAATTTTTATAGTGTTCAACCACACTTAGGTCACTTAAAGGAAATTAAAACCTTATCAAAAATTTTACCGACTCCACCGGAATTCTAAATTTTTAATACGGTTTTAATTTCTTGATATGACCTGAAAAAACGACATAATCCAATATTTTGTATCAACTTCTACACAGAATACTATACGAACTGCTAATTTATCAAATAATCGCTCAACACTTCTATACCTCTATATACAAAATTACTAAACAGTGAAGTTAAACAGCCAAGTTTAATTAATTACAACTATCACGCTTTTATTTCATTTAAAATACTTAAATAGTAAGTTTCTTAGATTTGATCTTGTTAACAACAAGCTTTATAGAGTACTCGTAGTATCGGTGCCCCTACCCAATAAATAACATTGTAAACTATTTCATAACCTGAAAATACTTTCTAAAGCAATTCGAAACAACAAGACGGAAGCGAGATAGCCAACAATGTAAGAATTGTCAACATTTCCATTTCTACCCGCATGAAAATGTAATGAACTATTTGCAACAAAGGCGACCTTGCCGATGACACGAATGATTATTTATGTATGAAACTACACGTAACCTCGGACTACCGTGCACCTTGCAAAGTACCTAATATATAAGTCAATACGTTGGCACACTTTGGCTATTAGCCGTAACATATTTATAATCCCGAATTAAAATTTAATTTTATTATTATTCGGACTTTACCCAAGAAGCTTGGGTAACACTAAGTCAACCCGGGTAAACCTAGGTTTACTCCATCTTCTAGCATTACCCGTAACATTTACATACACGCGTATACAATTGATATTTTTGGAAGTCCACCTCTACCGCCTTTTTAGCCATACATTTGTTATCTGTTTAGTAAATGATGTTTGTTTATTCACCATTGTGGAGTATTCCAGAACTTCGTGTTTACGTTTACCTATTTACAAATTCAAACATTCTTCACTCGACATATTCATAACAACCCATTGTTTCCTCGTTTTACATATTATTAGCATAACTATAGATTAAAACTATACACTTACCTACCCATTAGCTGTTTGCAATTAGCTGGGAGATTATCCTAAGGTGCGGTCGAAGTGGTCACAGATTGTTGGGTAAACAAATGGGTTCTATTATAATTTAATGAATTTTGTAATTATAATAGGAAGTTATAAAATGTATGAGCACATTTAACACGTGCTTTAATGGCGAGGGGAAACATCATCAGGAACGCGTAGCATAGTAAGCTTCAGACGTATTGACCTGTTCTTTCCTCTGAGTAATAGTTGAGTTAGCTGAGAGACAAGCTTTTTTTGTGGTGGGGGAATCCTTCATGAATATCTAAGGGGCTCAATGAGATGCCTGGGGCATTGTGTCCGTAGGATTCTTCCTAAGGTCACAATAGCAAGAGGCTATAAAGTAAGCCTAAAAATACGTAATGACTGATTTTTTTACTAGACCGTGTGTGTGTTGAGACCGGCCGCGTATCAATACGGAATGACGCTGCTGCCCAGATTCCGGAGCCATCCTTTTGCTGATTCTATATGCATGTGGATCAAGGGAGGAGGGGTCACATTCTAAAGCCAGCACCCCACGACAATCTACAAGAAGTTTATTGAACCAAAATATATCGTAAAAAATTTAAAACCTAAGTTTTTTCCAAATCAATACCGTAGTCTAATTTCAAAAGTTCATCGTCCACTGATTCACGAGTCAATAAACCCAAACAAAGCAGCACTTATCGCTTATTTTACAATTAACAAATACGCCATAAAGCGAAGGAGGTTGTATTAGAAGTTGGCTAGCACATTATCTGTTCTTGTATGGTTTAAGTTGTAAGTGTATTTTATGATAAAGCATGTTTTTTAATCGCCGTGGGGTGGCTGTAGAATGTTACCTCTCCTCTCATGCCCGTGGATGCAGTAAAAGCCTTCTAAGGGATACCTGCGGAAGATGGGCAGCAGCGTCTGTCCATGTATCACCATTACGCCCATCATAACAATTAAATCCGAAGCGCAGGTTCAGCAACTTCTTCAAGAAGGCTGACTAGACCTAGTAACAGAACTTACAGTTTTATGCTATATAATCTATATTTTATATTGTTTTCTATATTATGTGCACACACTACTAACCCCTTTAAATATCTTTGTAAAACTTAACTTATACTCTAAATCTTATCAATACTATTACTATATTATTAAGAGTGCATTACACACACATCCACACATCTTATTATATCTATTTAATATGAGTTTTCCCGTTTGGAGTAATTTTTTGTATTTTATAAGCAATTACAGTAAATTACAAGCAGGTTATATACGCAGCCGCATTCAAGGTATCATACAAACGAACAAACGCAGTGCTTTACTAAATCATAATGGATAGCACACTTTCAACCTTGCAAGAAATAGACGATATTGTAATTGCAAGTGCTATACAGTGTGATATACAGTTTCTGACTCAAAATATACCAATTGGAAGGAATGACGTAACAATAATATCCCAAAATATGCGGAGTATTTATAGTAATATTAGTAACCTTAATGCTACCCTAGGCTTATTGAATTTCAATCCAGATATACTCGTATTAACCGAATGCAGACTTGACTGTACTAAATCAACACCATCTCTCGCGAACTATAACTGCTATACGACATCTTGCAAACTTAACCAAAATGATGGTGTCGTCTTTTATATAAGTAACGCAATTTCAGCAATAAATGTAACAGAAATAAAAATAAATCATGCTTCGTGTTTACAATTAGAAACTGCGACTAATATTATTCTGGGTATATATCGCTCGCCCTCAAACGTAAATGCCGATGTATTTATAAATTCTCTTAATTCTCACCTAGACACTTTAAAAAAATATAAAAACATTATCATAACAGGCGATATAAATATAAATTTAATAAGTAGAATTGCGGATAGAGCAAACGAACGAGAGAACAGATTAAATTATTTGAATATGTTGTCTGTACATGGTTTGATGGCGGGTCACATGTTACCAACACGAGCACATAACTGTCTTGATCACTTTATGCTTAAGCTAGAAAAAGATAAATCCTCTGCACGTATAGCTGTCTTAAACACATCGGTAACTGATCATCTGATGATCTTTATTGCCGTAACTTATGATAATCTCATTAAAAATATATCCAAAACAAGAACTGTTACTGATTTCGAAAAGGCACTAGCCACACTTTCTACTAAAAATCTAAAAGAACTGTTACTTTGTAAAGACCCTAATCTTCTAATAGAACAGTTAATTAATAAAATAATAGAATCTTTACAAGAAAATACCACCTCTACTACTATTCCCAATAGTAAGAGACTGATTAAGCCATGGATAACCGCTGGTATTTTAAGATGTATTAGAAATAGAAATAAATTACAAAAAAAAACACTTTTAGACCCGTTCAATACAATTTTAAAAATAACTTTTAAGAGATATAGGAATTTCTGTAATAATTTAATAAAAAACTGCAAAATAAAATACGAAAGGGAATTACTGGAAAAATCTGCTAAAAACTCTAGAAGCCTCTGGAAAAACATTAAATCTATAACAAACACAAATAATAAAAATAATAAAACTGATAATTGTAAACTCTTAAATATAAAAACTTCATCCATAGATTCCGTCAATTTTGTTAATGAATATTTTGCTACCATAGGGAAAAATTTAGCTCATAATTTAGAATACACAAACAGGCAAACTCAAAATAGTGAGATACAAAACTCACAGTCTAATTCATTTGTACTCTTAGAAACGGATCCGGAAGAAATTAATGAAGTACTTATGGGACTTAAATCAAATAGCGCTCCAGGGTGGGACAGCATTCCTGCCAGTTTTTTGAAAATGGCTAAAAATGACGTTATACCTGTCTTAACCCATTTAGCTAACTTATGCTTCAATAAAGGTGTATTTCCGTCCTTGTTAAAGCAATCTATTATCACCCCAGTTTATAAAAGTGGAGACTCTAGTGACGTTAACAACTACAGACCGATCTCGGTGCTACCTTCCATTTCTAAAATTTTAGAAAAACTGATAAATAAAAGAATAATTAGTTACCTAAATAGATTCAAAATTCTATCTAATTCACAATTTGGCTTTAGACATGGAAGGTCAACGGAAGACGCTGTAGAATCATTATGTTCGTACATTGTAGGGAAGGTCGATCAGAAGCAAAAATGCATCGCTGTATACCTCGATTTGCGAAAAGCATTCGATACTGTACATGTCCCTAAGATGATCCAAAAACTGGAAAACATTGGTATAAGGAGTACAGCATTAGCACTTCTAAAGGACTATTTGTGTGAACGAAAACAGCAAGTTAAACTATCAAACTACATTAGTGAACCTACGGATGTTACCTACGGCGTGCCCCAAGGTAGTGTATTAGGTCCAACCCTATTTAATATATACATAAATAACTTATGTAACATAAATATCCCTAATGCAAAAATCTTTTGTTACGCTGATGACACTGCGTTAGTCTTCAGTAATGAATCTTGGGAGAGAGTCAGATTAGATACTGAAAAGGGGCTCTCCGCAGTGGCATACTGGCTAAAAGAAAACGTGCTAACACTTAATGCTGAAAAAACAAATTTTATGTGTTACTCTATAAAAAACAAAACACAACCTGATAACTTTAAAATTCGGATCCATGATTCTACCTCTAGTTCGATACATTTTGGCGATTCATGTAACTGTCCATACATAAATAAAGTATCATCTACAAAATATTTAGGTATAATCATGGATCAAAACCTATCATGGTATCCACAGATTGATGCACTTAGTTCTCGAGTTAGAAAATTGGTTTGGATATTTAAATCATTAAGACACGTTGCTCAAGAGCCTTTACTAAAAAATATATACTTAGTTCTAGCTCAACCAGTACTAGGTTATTGTATTCCTGTTTGGGGCGGAGCCGCTAAGACTAGGTTTCTAGAAATAGAAAGAGCACAGCGAGCATTGCTCAAGGTTATGCTATTTAAACCTTATCAGTTTCCTACAAATATGCTCTACTCTACCATAGAAATCCTATCAGTCAGGAAACTATACACACTACAATCAATCTTGAGACTTCACAAAAATACAACATACAATCCTGAACTAAATTTAAATAAAAGAGGAAACTATAAATTAAAATCTCAGGCTTGTAAAACCAGCTTTGCCCGAAGACAGTATAAAGCACAATCAACCTGTCTTTATAATTTTTTCAACAAACATTTAAATATCTACCCCCTAAAACTATTCGAAATTAAGAAAATTATTATGAACTGGCTGTTAACAAAATCCTATGAGGAAATGGAAGCGCTGATGAAGCCCTATCTTAGTTAAATTGGATCCCCGGTTGCCCAGACTCTCGAGAGACTGGTGCCCTCAGGGGACCCCAAACACAACTCACACGTTAGTTATCTCCGATCAATTTCGTCTCATATTATTTACATAAATTATTTACACACTTTTCCATAAACATTCACAAGCAAGTTAATACTAATTAATTATAATCTACATTATGTATTATACCTATATTCTAGATTAAGAAATATATATATTTTGCACTTAGAAAACTTATATTAAGCTACATAATTATAAAATATGAAAATTGTATATCTGGATCCCCGGTTGCCCAGGTTCTCAAGAGACTGGTGTTCTCAGGGGACCCAAGACTCATTCAAATTCATATTAGAAAATTTGCACATTTCTTTAAAATACAACAAAGTGTTCTAAAATAGATTAAGTTATTTGTTAAGATTAGAATTAGACTTTACTTATAAATTATAATTTCTGTTCGAGTAATACCCATATTAAAAATTTTGTTATGTCTGTTATAGAAGAGCGAGACCTTCTAACACAAGTTTTATACTTAAATGAAGGTCTCAACAAACTGTTTAAATTTAAATGTACTACTGTTACAGAAATAAACTTTATTTTATTTATTTTTATTTTTATGTATCAACATCCCAAACTGCGTTCGCCAACCCGCCTGCCAAGCGCGGTGAGTATGGCAACTACCCCTCATGGAGATCAATGAGGGAGGCCTGTGGTCAGCAGTGGATGTTCGTTTTATTGATGAAAATATGATGTTCATTAAAAAAATGTGACGCATTAGCTAAAACATTATTACTATATTGGATTTTCGAGTATTTATCGCATTATCTTCATTTTTATCCCGACGTTTCGTCTAAAAAATGTTGTTATGGCGACGCTACGATACAAACAATTACATAAAATATTTGTTCATCAATAAACAATTATTTTTACGTAAGTGTCAAAAAGTTGGTTAAAAAATATAAATTATTAAGACTGTGCGAAGAGAAATGCTTAGGATTACTGAGGTCACAAGAACTATATGTTCTTGTGACCTCAGACCTAACAAAAGGAGTTTATAAAATTAAAAACATTATGCAATCCCCGTCACTTTAGCTAGTCTGGGAGGTTACCTTATTTTATTCATAATGCTAATGCTCAGTTGTTTTATACACATCATAACGAATATCTAGTAAACTTGAGTTGAACTTGAAGTCGTGGGTTCGAACCCGGCCGTGAACCAATGGATTTTTCTTTCTTGAGAAGTGTAAGTTCACATTTAACACGAGCTTAACGGCGAAGGAAACATCGTAAGGAAACCCGCGGCATAGTTAGCTTCAGACGTAATGACCTGTTCTTTCGTCTGACTAACAGCTGACTAAGCTGAGAGGATGGTATAGGTGCTGGGCAAGCCTCTAATCCATCAAACAATGTCCCAGGCACTGCAGCGTCCCGTACAGCATGATTACCAGTTGCTGACGCTGCATAAATCATATATAATAGATGCAAAGGCCTTAATACTGAGTTGAACTTTTAATAAAACATTTATTTATCTATGAACCACCGCTACGAAACGCGCATTAAATAAAATGTGGATTCAGTAAATAAAATATCCACTCGTATACTAGCTACGGTGCCACAGACAGACCCACATTACATAGCAGTCAAACTTATATCCCTCTTTTGTGTCGGGGGTTCATCATTGCTGGACAAAGCCGAATACATCTCCGAGATCATGAGAGGATTGTTGCCATACTCACCACGCTTGGCAGGCGGGTTGGCGAGCGCAGTATGGAATGTTGATACACGGAAATACACTGCTGCTCATCTTCCGGAGCAGAGCAGACCCTTAGCAGATTCTTACTACATCCACGGGCATAAGAGAAGGGGTAAAATTCTACTGCTGGCACCCCACGGCAAGTCGTGGGTTAATGAACAATAATTTGTTATGAAATCTCTTCAGTCTGTAAGTTGAGACTCATAAAATGAGCTTTCGTTATCTAACGCAAACAAACAATATTTCCAACTCATTTGTGTGCGTTGAACTTGATTTCATCATTCATCATATCTCTTTTCCAGCCAGGACGCCCACAGTTGGACAAAGGCCTCCCTAACTGATTACTAAGTACTGATTAATAAGAGTTCTTGCCTTACTCGCCACGCTTGGCAGGCGGTTTGGCGAGCGCAGTACGGGATGTTGATACACGGAAAGACACCGCTACCCATCTTCCGGAGGTTCCACAAGTAAGATAGGGCCAACATTCTACTGCCGGCACCCCACGGCACATTCACACACATTCATTATATACTTCGTCCAAACAGTTATGTGATAATCAGTTCTAATTGTACGTATATTGATATAACTGCTTCCTACACGTGAATTTAAGAGAAAGTGTGAAAATGGTTGTTTTGATTTGTCCGAGAACCAAAAATTAAGACGCATGTTGCAAAATTTTAGTAAACTGATATAGAGTACGAACTTTTACAACAATTTTGCTAAACTTGTGTCATAGCTTTAGTAAGATTTAATATGAATATATTAAAAATTACTTTGGTAGACGGAATGGTGTATTTTTACTCCACGTCGTAAAATTCAATTTTTATTTGTCATTCCAGCCGTAAATCGGTCACTACTGAACACAGGCCTCCCTCATGGATCTCCATGAGGGGTAGTTGCCATACTCACCACGATTGTCAAGCGGGTTGGCGAGCGCAGTACGGCATGTTGATAGACGAATAGACGCTGCTGCCCATCTTCCGGTGCTATCCTTTAGCAGGCTCTTACTGCATCCACGGGCATGAGAGGGGCGGTAACATTCTACTGCCGGCACCCCACGGCACATTTATTTAATTTAACTTTTTTGGAAACAACCCCTCATGGTCATTACTTGGAGATCCATGAGGGAGGTCTATGCCATTTATTAGGCCCCCAACGGCTGATATGATTACGAACGTTTTTTTTTTTAATTTTAACGTTTAAGTTTCTATGTTATTACTATTCATAATCATCATCATCATTTCAGTCGCAAAACGTCCACTACTGAACACAGGCATCCCTCATAGATCTCCATGAGGGGTAGTTGCCATACATACCACGCTTGGCTGGCGAGTTGGCGAGCGCAATACGTGATGTTGATACACGCGAAGACGCTGCTGCCCATCTTCTGGAGTTATCCCTTAGCCGGCTCTTACTGCATCCACTGGCATGAGAGAATGGGTTACATTCTACTGCCGGCTCTTATTACTCCTATTACTATTACATATGAGTATTTTACAGCAGCTGTCAATTCACTGCTTTACATTGTAACGTACATCAAAAATATAATAGATAATTTACAATGTTATAGTAACGGTATCGAAACGTGACGGATGCTTTATTGCCATATTTAACGATTTAAAACACAATCACACAATAGTATTGCCAGTCTAGTTGTAAATCAGCGGCGACATAAATTTTGTGACTTCTCCTTTTCTTTATGTTCAGAAAACGTTTTGGATTATGGTTAACGATAAAAAGGCTAAAAAATATAGTTTAAAAATCTGCCGTATCGTGCCGTGTGAAAAGTGCCGTGCCGACAGTAGAGTGTTGCCCCTCTTCTCATGCCCGTGGATGCAGTAAGAGCCTGCTAAGGAAGAGGTATCCCTTGCTTCCCCTAAACTAACTTTTAAACATCCCGTACTGCGCTTGCCAACCCACCTGTAAAGCGTGGTGAGTATGGCAAAAACCCTCTTATGATCAGTAGGTACATCGAGATTTATGAGGGAGACTTTTGTCCAACAGTGGGCGTCTTACGGCTGAGATGACGATGATGATGACTTATAACTCTGTCATCTCTCTTATTACATGCCTATACCACGGTCGCCTATCACTCCTTAACTTTTCTACAACTAGTAGTAGTTTTTAAACTTTCGCGATAACGACACATTATTAACACATATTTAACCGGATATTTATCGCGTTATTTACCTTTATTATTGGACGACGTTTCGACGTTCCACGATGGGTGCAATCCTGTCGAAACGTCGGGCAATAATAAAGGTAAATAACGCGATAAATACCCGGTTAAATATGTGTTTTCTATAACTGATGCCATTTTCTACACAACTTACACATATCAATATAAAATTAATTAATACTACCTACATGCGCATATCAAATAAAATATTAATTAAGCAGCCGAAAAGGTTTCAGCTAATGAAAATATTTCAAACAATTATTTCCAAATGAAACCCAGAAAATAATTATGGGTCGCCCTTCACCTTTTTGTCACAATTTTGTGGTCAAGGGGGTTTGATCCACTTAACCCCTTATTTATTCGACCTAAGCTATAATTTTGGGTAGGTAAATTTATATATGACAAAAAGTCATATATAAATAGACACAGTCATCATAGATATAATAAAAGAAGATATTGAAAGTACTATAAACTAGCCGCCCTCCGCGGTTCACCCACGTAGTTCCCGTTCTTGTGGGAATACGGGGATATAATATAGCCCATGACACTCTGGGATAATGTAGCATTGTAATGGTGAAATAATTTTGAAAAGCAAAAAGAATTAAGTTTATTCGTTACAGACATACAACATACAAATCTTTCCTCTTTATAATATTGAGACATTGAGAAATTATTTTACCTTAAGCTGATTTTTGCACTTACTGCAAAAATAACACATCGTTATGAATTGATATATAAAAAATGGGGGAACTTTTTCGATCATAGAATAAAAGTTGCTATTGTATTAAGACAAAGTCAGGAAAATCGAATAGACAAGAGCAGGCGACAAAAAGTTGCTGAGCAAAATAATATAAAATATTGGAAAACACTTTTCATTGTAATGTTATACGGAATTTACGGAACACCGTTTTTCAACTTATAAATAAGTGAGTAAAAACCCTTGATATAAGTACAACGTATTTTTGTCTAATACTTGTTAATAAATTAAAGTAACATGGAAATTTGGAACATATTTTGCAGAAATATTGTTCTCATCATCATTCCTGTCTTCCGGACCCCTTCGGGGGTCTCCGGGTGGGGCCTCGAGGTTAGACCTCCTTACCCCGGCTTCAACTCCTGGGGCTACTACCCTAAGATCCCTTGATATTGTTCTTAAATATCAATATTTGCACTATATTCAACTCTCATGTGCTCTATATTCAACTGTAAGTAGAATATAGAGCACATGGGAATAACCCTGAACAATGGAACAATTAATTTCAGACAATATGTAGCGTGGTGCTAATTTAGAACGTTTGAGCCAATTTCTACATTAATCAGACTCTTGTTTGAAGAGTAATTTGTAATTATTATGTTAATTGTTTTGTTTGTGCTTGGCGTGTCCTTTTCATTGATGTGACTGACTGAGCAGTAATTAAAGAATCCTTTCTGGACAAACATATTCCGTTTGATAACAGTTAGTTTTTACCCTTTTAAAACTTCATACAAATACAAGCTGTGCTGTTACCAAATAGCGCACAAAATATATACGAACCTTGTTAGGGTTGTCACATGAGGTTTATAAACTTTGTTGCCATCGAAAAAGTAGATCTTATTATCGTTAATGTATTATAAATTATAATTGAATACGAACCCACTACTAAGAGTATATGAACGTACGTCAACCCGTCAGTAGGACGCTATGCTTACATAACCGTGCTATGTAGTATTAAAAAAAAACGTTTATTTCAGGTAAAATATACGCTTAGAAAACATAAGATAATACGACACTACGCAGCACGCTATAAGAAAGTTTGAAGTTTTTTTTTGTGTATTTACTCATGTGGTTGTAACTTGGTAAGAAAAAATATAAATAATTATAAACAAACCTTAATAAACCAAACTTTAGATTTGTATTTCACGTGCTCTTATGTTCACATTTAACACGTGCATTAACGGTGATGGAAACCCACGACTAAGTCAGCTTAGACGTATTGACCTGTTCTTTCCTCTGACTGATAGCTGAACTAACTGCGAGGATGGTATAGATGCTGGGCAAGCCTTATCCATTTAACAATGTCCCAGGCACTGCAGCGTCCCATACAGCATGATTACCAGTTGTTGACGCTGTATAAATCATCTAAAATACACAGATTCCGGTGAATTAAATTTATCCGTAGATTGATTAAAAAAAATACAACAAAAATTCACATAGCACCTAGCTCTATGTTAAGCTGAGCTTGTGTTATGGGTACTAGATGACTGATACTTAATACACTATACAAGATAGATATTTTTTATTATAGATAGAAAAACATCCAGAACACCCTAAACAAATATCTGCAGATCGTACAGATTTGTCCCGAGGCAGGAATCGAACCCGCAACCTCTTGCGTCGCAGGCGGACCTTCGCCACAGAGGTCGTCAAATTAAAGTGGTAAAGGTATGTACCCGAATCATTTAACCGTATTGGTCATTTCAAAGTAAAGTGACCTATTATGTTGCTCTACAAATATATCACTATGTTTTACAAAAATGAACATATGGCCAATGTTAGTTAATAGCAAACGAAGTTATACTTGTGCATATAGGTAACTAAAGTATTTTCTAATGCATCTATTTGTAAATATAGTATCATAATGGACGGTGGTACTTTTAACTAATAAGTATACACGTTTGCCTTTTTGTCATTCCATATCCCCAATTAGAGCCATGATTATGATATTGGGTATTATAGGTCACATATGTCACTTTTCGTAGCTCTATTATTAATTTATAACCAAAATGCATCATTGTCACTACCACACGCATTCTCAGAGTCATCATCCTATTCAATAGTTTTAATAAAATCAAAAAGTAAAGATAGTAATCATTCAATAACAATAGATGACAGTTTAAGATTAATATTGGTCATTTGGTGAAGTTTGTCAGGTCAACTAAGCAATCTCATAACAGACACCAACTTATGAATAACTTTATAAGTTTTGATAATAACCTGTATTTACAAACTATTAAAGATGCTTTTACAGTTAACAAAGATAGAAATGAAAGAAACATGTTATAGGTTAGTGCTCACGATTCAAAAGATCCTAATTATAATTTGAATCGCTTAGGAGTTAAATATTTTCGGCGTCAAATAGTTGAAAAAAGATGTGAGACGTCGTCTCGAGTTTGGTCAACAGAGCGGAAGGACGAGAAAACTATTGAGATGTATTAGTTTCTTGAATGGAAGGAAGTACACAAGAAATTATGCGTAAAAATTAATAAATATGTTTGCTTATAAAATAAACCGCTTCACGGATTACAATTAATGGTGATTACTGTATGTATGTTACTATTTTTTTCTGTCTCCATGTGTTATATATGCGTGTGTACGTACAATAAAATAATGAGTTAACCTATCTACATATAAATATATAAAATAAATATTCTGTATTATGTAATACATTTATTTTGTACGAAGTCACGAGGTTCAAATCTTTTTAAAGTCATTGGAACCCCTATTAGTATAATTTTAAACTTGCAATCCAAAACGAATTGACATTGTAGAACAACATAACTAGAAACAAAATCCGGCAATGCGCAACGATATGACACGCAGATTGACATAAACAAACAAAAAAATCAACAGTTATATATCAACGACGAAAAATATGTGTCAAGATTTGTAACGTAATTTGAGTAACAGCGATTTATGATCTTTTGACTTCTAATAATACGCTGTTTACATAGTAACTCTAAAATTATTGGTTAAAATATCCTCTCCATAGTTTACTGTGCTGCATGAGTCACATCAGAAGTAGGACGGTGGTACGGGGAGGCACCGATGAAAAAACGTCCAGCTTATACGCGCCTTATCTGTTGCATCAGATAGTGATATAGGGTGCTCTGGTTCGGGATGCTGTAAGGACAGACTTAAACTTTCGCAATTAGTTAACATATTAATTAGAAAAAAAGTCTAAAAATAGTAAAAAAGGTAAATAAAATCCTATTCTAAAAACTAATATATTTCTACTATATTTTATAGGAATGTGGATGGATGGGATGCAGAACAAAGAATCGATGGATAGATTTTTTGAAGTAAGACATGAGAAAAAGTCACAACATCTCTTACGCTGAAACGTGTTCGAAACTTCGGAAAAATCATATCAAGGTACGCGATAAATAGGTAAGTACTGTATTTTAAAAACTAATATGTTTAAAATATATTGCTTGTACAAACTTAGTTCTAAGTCTACAAAATCTAGATCAAAATTAGTTTACACCAGCTCAATCTACGGTCCATCACGTCAGTCCGGGATGTCTGTGTTAGCTTTAGAATATTGTGTTTGGCGACTCGTAAAATGTGTTCAGTTGAATGGCTGTTTGGTTTGGCAGATGAAGGCTTTATTGAAGCTGAATACTTCTAGTACTTATGTTGTTATGTTCAAAGATTTAAATCTTTGGTTACATCATAATCCACATGTGCTGCGCAAAGATCTGCTAATTAAAGCGAAAGAGCGCTCGCAGTTTTTTAGACACTACACACAACACCATATAGTGCCAAACTAAGCAAATCTAGCACTATGGAAACCAGATTATTGATAGAATTACATAAATATTTTGTTTTATAAATCCATACGTATAGAAAAATACCGAGACACGGGACAAATATCTGAAATGAAATGAAAAATTGTTTATGTCTTATTCACATAAATATAAACGGAATTGCAAAGTTAAAATAAAATATTATTTAACATAAATCGGTCGCCAACTCAGCGTCCGCTGTGTCAGATACAGTACTGGAACACAGGCTCAACACTGTACAATTTTCGACATGAAATTTATAGTCTACACTAAACATAAGCCTCTTAAGTGTACAATCATCTGCAGAACAATAAAATTACAAACATTTAAAATATGTTAAAAAATATCGGTAATCGAACCAGCTACCTCCTGCGTATCTGTCGGCTATTAGACCAACTGAGCCATGAAGGATTTCACATTATAATAGTAAATTTGCTGCTGGCATTCGTACTAGCGTTCAGCGCATCCTGCATCCAGCTCAAACTCTTCTTATAGCATGCTTCGTGCTGTTATTAGGGGCGAAGCCCCCTATTATGCAAAGCGCTGCCTGTCTGTCTGTCTGTGCATGACACGATTACAACCGAACGCGTTAATCGATTTACATGAAACCTTTTTTGTTAGCACTGTCATAGTGACTGATTGATTTTGGTGACCCTGGGGTCACAGGGACTGGAGTTATTGTGACCTCATAAGGTCACCAAAGGTCAAAAATGGCACTTTTCGGAAACCTTCGCCCCCTTTTCTGTTACCCCCGGCCCTGTTCCAATCCAGCCGTAAAAAGTCCACTACTGAACAGGCCTCCCTCATGGATCTCCATGAGGGCTAGTTGCCATACTCACCACGCTTGGCAGGCGGGTTTGCGAGCGCAGTACGGGATGTTGATACACGGAAAGACGCTGCTGCCCATCTTCCGGAGGTATCCCTTAGCAGGCTCTTACTGCATCCACGGGCATGAGAGGAGGGGTAACATTCTACTGCCGGCACCCCACGGCCAATGCTTGTCTTAAAATATGAATAAGTGAATATATGAGTAAGAACAAGTGTTTATCTTTTCAGCCATGTAGACCTCCCTCATGAACTTCCAAGTATTGCGGTTGGAAGCGGCCTGCATCCACCACCGACCTGTATTACGATCCTTACCAGGTCGTCTGTCCATCTTGTTGGTCGACGTCCTACTGCGCTTACCAGTCCATGGCTTCTACTCAAGAACTTTTCAGACTGAATGGGTGTTAAATAGAGAAAAGTAAATGCTAAGACAATAAATAAAAGTTTTTAGGATTTTAAGACTGCTTGCGCAGTAGCTAAGTCTGCGTAAACTATCAATGGTCCTCGCAATGGGCTCAAAATAAATACTTTAATGTACACAAAGGCCTTTTACATCTATAAAAGATGATTTATACAGCGTCAGCAACTTTATATACGTGCTGATCGGGACGCTGCAGTACTTGGGAGATATTGTTAGATGGATTAGGATTGTCCATATTATTATTGAACTGTTCGTTCCTCTGACTAATAAGCTAACTAAGCTGAGATATCATCATCTAAACCATGATTAAGAAAAGCCTGATGAGGAAACTCGCGGTCTAGTCAGCACGTAATGACCTGTTGAGGATGTCCTTACGTCTGAAGCTGACTAGGCCGCGAGTTTCCTCACCAGGTTTTCCATTACCGTCAAAGCACGTGTTTAATCCAATCCATCCCAAGGTTGCCTGGTAGAGATCGCTCTTTAGCGATAAGGCCGCCAATTGTCACTTTGTTTTACAGTGTTTCTTGTTATTATGTTTAGTTTTAAGGTGTGCAATAAAGTATTTTCTGTCTATCTATCTATCTACCTCTAAATGTGCCCAATTATTTTTAAGAAAGAAAAATCCTTTGGTGCTCTTCCCGGTATCAAACCCACGACCTTAACCTTAACCCACGAGATTGAAAGTCAGGCGTACATACCAATCAGCTAACACGACTCTATATAACTGAAACTTTATAACTTTTCAGTTAAAATAAAATCTACAGATCGCGAAAGTTTGCTACGTATTTCATAGTCTAACTAAATCATCACAAGAATAATAAAAGTTCCACATCACCCTGTATTTATGCGCCGGCGCAGGTGACTCATAGGATCGTCAAACACTCTCACGACAAAGGAATAGAGATTACACAGCGCGGTTCAAACGCTCAAATTGACCGATAATTTGTTTAGCTAGTGTTTATACAATCATGTTAAATATTAAAGTTAGATATGAGTTTCTTTGTTCTAATGAATGGGAGCATACATTTTGATGATTTACATTATATTATCTTGTTTTGATTTTTTAAAATTTTATAGTTGCATCCTCATCATTTTTAAATGTATTTAGAAACAGGGAGGAGATTGAAAAAATATAACAGTGCTAGGTTTTTTGAGTTATGTTACGTTTAATTTTGAGGTTCAGAAGATAAGAAGAAGCCGGGATATAAGCGTCACAAGCGTCGTTAAAAACAAAAAGACGAATCCATGTAGGTAGGTACGTAATTAATTTAAAGCTACTCAAGGTATATATTTTTCATATCATCATCAGCATTTCAGCCGAAAAACGTCCACTACAGAGCACAGGGCTCCCTCATGGATCTCCATGAGGGGTATTTGAAGCGGGTTGACAAGCGCAGTACGTGATGTTGATACGCGGAAAGACACTGCTGCCCATCTTCCGAAGGTATCCCTTAGCAGGCTCTTACTGCATCCACGGGCATGAGAGGACCTTTCTACACCCTTCGGCATATATGTATTTATTGATATTTATTTATTATCTAATATCCTTTTAAGTAAAATGTCGGTAGGCATGCCTTAGCCGCACAGTGAGACAACATAGGCTAAAAATAAAATTAAATACAGTACTCAAAATAAACCCATTCAAAATTCAGCAGACAATTCCCTTAGACATCTTCCTCTAATCGAGACTGCATTTCACCTCGCACCATTAGTGCATTGAAACTGTAAATTTAATCAGCAGTTCAAGTTGAACTCCTGATTAGTTCTGGTTAGTTTAACCGTCGGTTATCGAGTTCTGCATCGGGACGTATATGTCCCTGGAATTAGTTGGTCGTGTTAGTTTGGGAGTTTTGAAAGCTAAGGCTTTGATGCGATGGCGATTCAAAGCTAAAGACTAAATAACCATTGTCTTTATTTAACTTTTGCGATCACAACACATGATTAATATTTATGTAAACAAGTATAGCCGTGAGGTGCCGGCAGTAGAATGTTACCCCTCCTCTCATACCCATGGATGCAGTAAGAGCCTGCGAAGGGATACCTTCGGAAGATGGGCAGCAGCGTCTTTCCATGTACCAACATCCCGTACTGCGCTCGCCAACCCGCCTGCCAAGCGTGGTGAGTATGGCAACTACCCCTCATGGAGATCCATGAGCGAGGCCTGTGTTCAGTAGTGGACGTTTTACGGCTGAAACAAAACAAGTATTTGTCCTATCGTTAACGTCGGGAAATAATAGAGGTAATTTATAAGATATACCCGACATATCGCACGCAACATTCTCAATGTAGACCGCTAAGACAATAACGTTCTGATCGCTGCCACTAGGGACTGGAGCGCTAAGACCTGTACCACTAAAATCTTGTACCACGGGTACAGGATGGGAATCGGAAGGTTGGCGAAACATTAGACTTATATCATGATTTTGCGCCAACATTTGCCAGTCCGTCTTGGGAGCGTCGAGCTCATCCCGCCGCGGTCGTCGGGTTCATCTCAGTCGTGGGACGTCCACTACTGGATACAGGCCTTCCCCTTATGGCTTATAGATTATTGTACTGATCATGAGGGCTTGTTGCCGTACCTAAAACGCTTAGCAGGCACCGCCTGTTGCCACCCGCTTGGTTTGGAGAGCGCAGTACGGGATGTCGATACACGCTGCTGCCCATCTTCCGGAGGTATACCTTTGCAGATTCTTACATACACGGGTAAGAGAGGAGGGGCCACATTTTACTACCGGCACCCTATTGCCATATAATATTTTTTATTATCAATAAATAACACCCGTATTTATAAACAAGTAAAAGTAATTACTTGAGTAAAAGTAATTACTCAAGTAATGATTTTTATTCTATAGTTTAGTAATTGCTTGAAGTTTGAACTGTCAAAAGTTAGAATTCTTAGCCAAGTAATAGTCACCATTTTCTTTACTTAAGCATTAGAACTGCACCATTTTGCGTTTGATTTTGCGGTTATACTTAGCAATGGAAAGTATCGAAGCGACTTTTGGTGTTATAGATGATATCGATAACGATATACTACCGGAGATTGAAGTTGCTGAGCCCAGAAAACGCAAAGTTTACTTTCGTGATGTGGATCCATTTTATGATTATTCAGAAGATTGTTTTAAAAAAAGATTTTGCTTTTCCAAAAGTGTTGTGATGAATGTCATTTTACCGAGAATTACGGACTCTTTACAATCAGAGACACAAAAAGGGCTTCCTGTAAGTCCACTGTGCCAGTTACTAACGGCCTTACGTTTTTATGCCACTGGTAGCTTCCAGATTGTATGTGGAGACATCATGCACATTTCACAATCGACAGTGTGTCATATAGTGAAGAGCGTTACTCGTGCATTGGCGTTGCTAATGAATGATTTCATTAAGTTTCCAGTAAATTTACGAAAAATAAATGACTTTGAAAACCTTGGTTGTATAGGAAGAGCACCTGAGCTGAAAAATATTGTAGGGGCAATCGATTGCACCCATATTAAAATCACCAAACCCATTGTGCACACAGAACAGTACCGGAACAGAAAAGGTTATTTTTCATTAAATGTCCAAGTAGTTGGTGGACCTAATTAATCCTTTAGAAATAATTAATTTATGATAGTTATAGTAGTGCGTTGGGCAGGCAGTACTCATGATCAAAATAGCATCGTATTTTTGTATGATATTTAGGAATAAATCATTTTCCAGACTCGAAAATGTTTTTTTCCTGTCTACTTCAGACATAATTAAAATGTTTGTTAGTTTTCAATTACACCAAAAGAATACAACAGACAAATTTTGAACTAGCCAAAATGCTAGACTTCACTTCACTCACTTGTATATGTTTGTTTGTACACAGTGAGTTATAGGATAAGAAAATAAAAAATACAATGCCAGTACATAAGTAATGCAAGTGTAAAAAGATACATTCTATTTTTGTAGGGTTATGTCGTGTCAAACGTTTTGTTTCAGCCAACAATCACCTATTTCTTTAGAAATAATTAAATGTAAAAAGTATATTATTAATTAAAATTAGTTTTTTAAAGATAATGTTTTTATAATTATAAAGTAAAATTAAATTTAAGTAATATTATAAGTTGTTAAAGTAAAATAATCTACATCTGACTTTTACCTTTTAATGAAACAAAACGCAGTAAATGAGTGTTACCAGAGGAAACAACTATCAAGCGTTGCTGTTTACTCAAGCATTTACTTAAATAAGTAACCTAGATTACTCAACTATAGAATAAGATTTTTTATTGAAGTATTCTATCCTCAAGTAATGACTTTACTAAGAAATTACTTAGCACCAAGTAATTGCTTGTTTATAAATACGGGTGTAAATACTTTGAGAAACTTTAATATAAATCTTTAGTGTCTATTCCTGAAAAACGTCTGCGGCTTACAATGGTAACAGTTCACCTAATAACAGTGTTCTTAAACTAATTTACTATGACAGCGTTCAGACGCTGGTGTAATCATGCCCTTAGACAAACTAGGTTTCAAACGAAACAATCATTAGCATAATATAATTACATCCACTGTACAAACTTTATTCACTAGCCTCGCTGGCTATCCCACAATACTATCGAATTCTTAATTGCAAACTAAGTGTTTATGTAGACGGATATACATGAATAATGGGTAAGGAATGTTTTGTTCAAAGTAATCAAATAAATACAATTAATAATACTGGACATTTTACACAGCAGATGACGCTGTGTCAAAGCGGATCTTGTATTATGGGTACCATGTTTGTAATGTTTCTTTTTCTGAAAATACTCGTTTACCCAAGGCAAGGTCTAGGTGTTTTCTATGTAACAAGTACCTTAAGTACAGTCGCGCTCATAGTGAAACATACCACTAAGGTATACGCTAAGGTAACACTAAGGCTTAGTGGTCGCGACTTTACTATTTACAAAAAAGTGTATCGATCGGGTTTCCATAGTACCTAGCTTGCTGTAATCAGATGAAACTAAAACAATGTTTTAACAAGTCTTTTAGCCCATATTTTTGAAACACGTTTCATCTACGTATTTTTTTTAAACTTGTCCCTTGCCATTGTAAAACTCTATTTATACTTACGCAACAGCAAAGTCAATTAATAAACATCACTTGTCACCGGAAATGACTCATAACCTGTTTATAGTCTACGAAACCAGGGACAGAACCATGGACTTATTGATCGTTAGCATGAAATAAAAATTTTACTCCTCACTCATCATCATCATACAAAGGGACCGCTGTCCACGTCCACTGCTAAAGTCATCATGGATGTTCTTTTGGACATCCTGAAGGGGTTTTTGTCATACTCGCGACGCTTGGCAGGCAGGTTGGCGAGCGCAGTACGCGATGTTGATACACGGAATGACCTCGCTCGAAGAGGTATCGCTTCGCAGGCTCTTACTGCATCCACCGCCAAGAGATGAGATGCAACATTCTACTGCCACCCTACGGCTATTCTGCACAGCTAAACTTTGACAAATATTAAAAAATATAAAAATTGTTCGCCACGAACTGAGAACGAGCGAGCGACTTCTTTCAAAGAAGTCCCATTTTATTTGAACTTGATTTATGGCAGGAATAGAACATGCGACTTCCTGCGTTTCAATCGGCTACTAACCGTGTGTATCTTAATGAAAAAGTGTTATCGCCTAATTGTGATGACTGTGGCGTAATTGATGATGTACAGCATATTTTGATGGAATGTTCCCGGAACCAGACATTTAGAACAGCTCACTTTAGAAGGCATCAAGCAGTTTGTATTGGTCTTATAAATAGCATTTTAGCTGACCCTCTGTCAAATGATGCTGAAGTACTATACCAATTAGCCACTATAGGTTTAAGTAACTAAGTTGTTTTTTTTTGTTTTGTTTCTTTTATAAATCGTGTTATTTTAGTTCGTATTAGAGTTATGTTTTTGTTATTAGATTTTATAGGACGATGTGGTCGCCAAGCGACAAAGTCCTTCAAATAAAAAAAAAAATCGTGTGTAGGTAAAATCTTTCATGAAAATCCAGGTTCAATAGTTATCCTCGGAAAAAAAAAACATCTATTGAATGAATCCCAAAATCAACAACTACACCGCTTATTATAAAGGTCTTACGACAATCGATTTGTATTGATGTAATCTTCTTATGTTTCAAAAATTTATCAAAGTCGGGTAATCCGTTTAAGAGTGGTTCTCGGACAAAAAACTATCATTGATAATGTAGGAGTTTTAAGTACTATAATCATTTTTAAAATCGTCATACATCATAAGCAAATATATTAGTATAAATGATAAAGTCAACGCTCACCATTCCAATAGCATAGCAACAACAGGTTGGCGAAACTCGATGTGTCATCAACTTGATCTTGAAAGTGGAGGCAAAGCTTGGGTACTGTTGCATCATTTCTCGCCGGTTTCATCACCATCATCAACCATTGACCCACTCTTAGTTTTACTACTGTTACTGTTCAATACTGCTGTTGCATCATCTCTGCTAGATCACAGCCCAGGCTGTGGTCAGGCGGTGGGATACATTCTACTGCCTATGGATGCAGTAAGGATCTCCCAAGGGATAATTATGGAAAGCAGAAGCGTCTTTCCGTGTATCAACATCACGTACTGCGCTCGCTAACCCGCCTGCGAAGCGTGGCAAGCTACAACCCCCTTATGATCAGTACTTGGAATTACATGAGGGAGGTCTACGTCCAGCAGTGGACGTCCTACGGCTGAGGTGATGATGATGATGTATTTGCTAGTCGACATACCAGTTTCACCGACATCATTATCAGACATATGATCAACTGTGAGTGTCACATTTGATATTTGATATTGTAAGTATAACTCTCTTTATAATCCATTTTCTTAGGTAATAGATAAAAATGTCACTAATTACGAAGAATGAACAACGAACAGCGATGAAACTGACAAGCCGACTAGCAAATTCATTATCACCATCATCGTAGGAAGTCCACTGCTGGACATAGGCCTCCCTCATGTAACTCCAAGTACCGATCATAAAAGGGTTAGATGTCATACTTACTACGCTTGGCAGGCAGGTTGGCGAGCGCAAGTACAGGATGTTCCTACACGGAAAGACGCTGCTGCCCATCTTCCGAAGGTATCCCTCAGCAGGCTCTAACTGCATCCACGGGCATGAGAGGAGGGGTAACATTCTACTGCCGGCACCTCACGGCAACGTACCGCTTATGATACATTCATTGTAACATGTAACTACCTACCTCATTTTAGGGCTAGGTAGTAACTAGCTCTAAAATAAAAATGTACGCCTTATAACATGTATTTAAGCTATAAATTAACTTTGAATTAAATGAAACATTAAATATATATATATATCATTATATATAAAACTCTTCCTTTACTGACTGAGTGACTGACAGACAACGCACAGCCTAAACCACTGGACCTAGAGACTTGAAATATGGCACACATACCTTGAGAACCCTAGAGGTGCACTTAGGAGGGATTTTTTGAAATTCCCACAGGATCGGGAACTACGCGGGTGAAACTGCGGGGTGCGGTTAGTATATATATAATCCTAACTACGTCTCTCCTGCCCGTGGATGCAATAAAAATCTGCTAAAGGATATCTCCGGAAGATGGGCAGCAGCGTCTTTCCGTGTAAGAATATCCCGAACTGCGCTCACCAACCCGCCTGCCAAGCGTGGTGAGTATGGCAACAACCCCTCATGCACTTGGATCTCTAATTCAATGAGGGAGGCCTATGTCCAGCAGTGGATATCTTACGGCTGTAATGACGATGATGATGATGATGATACCTAATTATTATTCATTTCGTATTATGTCTCTTCCTGATTAGTCACTGACCTCTGTGGTTTTCGCAATTAGAAACTGAATCCTGAGTATTCAAATAAGGAATTCAAGTTCGAAGGTCTGGCCACGCCCTTACGTGACCATCACATTGGTGACTCATCAGCCAATCGATGGACTCCATTTCATCAGCCAGTGACCTCGATAGAAAGAACGAGTGAATAAATTACAAAGTAGCGAATAAAAATATCACTATTACTGGACCATAATCAGTTGTGACCGCCGTTATGATGGCTGTGGGGTGCCGGCAGTAGAATGTAACCCCTCCTCTCATGCCCATGGATTCTATAATAGCCTGCTAAGGGATATTTAGGTTTGGTCGCTATGGTAGAACATACGTAAATACGAACATAAAATACTACTAAAAATAAGCCCTTATGGCGGTGTTATTCGAGTAAAAAATTAAATAGTTATCTATAAAGTCAAGGTTGCCATACGACAGTGGATGAGGTTAGCACAGGACCGCTTACGTTAGCGTGTTATTGAAGATGCCACCAACAGTGGGTGTCAACGGGATAATGATGCTTACTCCTCCGCTGTGACTCACTACATTCCTTTCAGTAAAGCCTGTAGGCTCGATATCTACGTAATCACATTAGTAGTATGACTCCACAGGCTGATGAAACAAATCTACTTGTTGATAAGTAAGTTATTGCATGCATTTTTGAAGGCTAGAATTAATTTTATCGACGGTCTAGATACAATTATAAAGCATTAGACTAAACGCTTATTTTATTCTTATTTTTTTATCAGCTTTAGGGATCAAACCAACTCTGACAGAATCACAAGTTGTCCGACTATTGAGTACTCAGGAAGGGTACAATTTGAAGAAAGTTTAATTTGTTATTATTAAAATCAAATACCTACAAAGATTAACGTTCTCTTGAAACTGTAAAAAGAAATTAAATCTAGCTTCAAATAAAACGTAACTTTATTGGGAAGTCAAGAAGTAGCAAGAATAGTTGCTATACTCGCCACGCTTGGCAGGCGGGTTGGTGAGCGCAGTACGGTATGTTGATCCACTGAAAGACGCGGCTGCCCATCTTCCGGAGGTATCCCTTAGCAGGCTCTTACTGCATCCATGGGCCTATCCATGGATGCAGTAAGAGCCTGCTAAGGGAACCAGAGGAGGGGTTACATTCTACTGCCGGCACCCCACGGCTATCATTTTTTTCTTGTCCCAAACTATACTATGCTTGTCCTATGGAAACCGGATCGTGCATATTGTTAGCACGATCTCAAGAGATATGACACGAGAAATCACCCGAAAAAAAGGACGAGCAAGTTACTAATTACGTAGGTACTTGTTTCACATCTTTCGGGTGTCTCTTGACGCCTACTGTTTTTGTAAATACCTACTTAAAATACATACTTGAAATACATACTTAAAATACATACTTAAAATACATACAAAATACCCAGTCCCGATACAAATATCTGTAGAAAAGCAAACATTTTATTCGAACCCGTTACCTTCTGCGCCGCAGCCGGCTATTAGACCAACTGAGCCAATAAAGGTAACTTAGCTTACGGCTTTGCTGAAAACAATGTTATATGAGTCATAGCAAAGGGGTTAACTACTTTTTGTATTACGCTGTGTGTCGTCAGTGTCAACTTACTGAAAATTATACGTTTAACGTGCCGACCTACCGCGGGATGCCGGTAATAAAATGTTGCCCCTTCTCTCCTGCCCGTGGATGCTGTAAGAATCTGCCAAGAAATACCTCCGGAAGATGGAATCTTTCCATGTATCAACATCCTGAACACTTGCTAACCCGCTTGCCAAGCGTGGCAAGCATGGCAATAACCCATCATGAACTGTACTATGAGGAAGGCCTTTGCCCAGTTGTGGACGTCCTACAGTTTAGATAATGATAAATGTATCCACTGTATTAGCCGTGGGGTACCGGCAGTAGAATGTTACCCCTCCTCTCTACCCGTGGATGTAATAAGAGCCTGCTAAGGGACGCAGCGTCTTTCCGTATATCAACATCCCATACTGCGCTCACCAACCCGCAAAGCGTGGTGAGTATGGCAACTACCCCTCATGGAGATCCATGAGGGAGGCCTTAGTTCAGTAGTGGACGTTTTACGGCTGAAATGGTGAAAAAAGTAATGATGATCCACTGTAGATACATAAGTAATAACAATAATGAAGAACACAGAATAAGATCAAGCTCCGTAAGCTAGCTCTTGTAAGTTTGTAACAGAGCGAAGGCTTTGACGCTTCAAGAGTTGCCGACGAAATTTCCAAGGCGCTGAGAAATTGTTAGAGCCTTGGTATTGTGGTTACCTTGCTGAGGAAAGAACAGTACGTCTAAACTGTCTAAGCTACGGGTTTCCTCACGATGTTTTCCTTCACCGTCCAAGCAAACAATATATTAGTACACTAGTAGATTAGTAGTAGGGTCTGAATGAAAACCAGCGCTTCCTAGCATTCCTTATGTGTGGGAGCATAATGCTGAGTCAGGCCCCTTTGGTCTCACACAACTTTGTGAACTCATTACTTGAAATAGTATTCATTCTGCTTTGACCCGCTGAGTGAGCTGCTTACCATCTATTTGTCACTATGTCGCAGAATATTTAACTGGGTAGGTACTCCTATTTTAAAATTAGAAATAAGTCACTTCTTTTTTACCATAGTTATTTTTACGTTTAGATAGATAGAATGATAGATAAACTCTTTATTGTGTAAATCATACAGAAAATAAAAACAAAAATAAATAAAATTAACTTAAACTACAAAAACAACAGAAATACACAATGGGCGGTCTTATCGCTTAGAGCGATTTCTTCCAGACAACCTTTGGGTGGAGAGGATTTGAATGTGTTTAGTGTTGTTTTTCTGTTTAGTGTGTGTGTCTAATAAATGTATTTCTTCTTCTTCTTCTACACGGCCGGTTTTGACAATCGGATTGAAAGTCATGGGTAGACAGGTTCAGGCGGTTCTTTCAACAGGTTCTTTCCTTTTATGTGACTAATCATCATCCCAGCCGTTAAATATCCTATGGTGGACGTAGGCCTCCCTCATGGATCTCGCAAGTGGTCATGAGGTGGTTTTGCTATACTCACCACGCTTGGCAGGCGGGTTGGCGAGCGCAGTACGCGATGTAGTTGCACAGAAAGACGCTGCTGCCCATCTTCCGGAGGTATCCCTTAGCAGGCTCTTACTGCATCCATGGGCATGAGAGGAGGGCTAACATTCTACTGCCGGCACCCCACGGCGGCCTGTGACTAATAGCCGACAGCTATTAGAACGGGTTGGTCTGGGACTATCTAGAACACAATTTGACTACATTTGATGTTTGCCTAGAGCTTAAAATGAATACTGCATAATGGGTCAAACACTCAAATCTAATAAAACACAACAACGGTCTCAATTCCGTTGTCGCATTTCGTAGCTAAAGCTAACTTAAGTAACGGAATAAATAATAGCCTAAAATGACATATAGATAGAAAATATGTAGCTTGAAAACATATGTATATGGCGCAGCGGGCGAAGGTGCGCCTGCAAAGCAAGAGGTTGCCGGTTCGATTCCCGCCTCGGGACAAATGTCTGTACGATCTGCAGATATTTGTTCAAGATGTTTTGGATTTTTTTACATATAAAATTATATATTTCTATTAATGTAGTATAATTAACCTCCGACAAAAAGAGGGGTGTTATAAGTTTGACCTGTTTGTGTTTGTGTGTGTGTGTGTGTATGTCTATGTGTCTCTGTGTCAGTCTGTGGCACCGTACCTCTTAAACGAGTGGACCGATTTGCATTCAGTTTTTTGTATTTAGTATTTAGTCATCTGGTACCCATAACACAAGCTCTGCTTAGCTTTGGGCCAGATCACAGAATACAGAATATAGTCTATATTCTGTTGGCCAGATGATCCTATGTGAATTGTCCAGCATTATTTTTAATTAGTTTGTGGGCACTAGTTTGGGGCCAGATCACAAAATATAGAATAGTCTATATTCTGTTGCCTAGATGATCCTATGTGAATTGTCCAGCATTATTTTTAATTAGTTTGTGGGCACTAGTTTGGGGCCAGATCACAAAATATAGAATAGTCTATATTCTGTTGCCTAGATGATCCTATGTGAATTGTCCAGCATTATTTTTAATTAGTTTGTGGGCACTAGTTTGGGGCCAGATCACAGAATATAGAATATAGTCTATATTCTGTTGGCTAGGTAATCCTATGTGAATTGTCCAGCATTATTTTTAATTAGTTTGTGGGCACTAGTTTGGGGCCAGATCACAGAATATAGAATATAGTCTATATTCTGTTGGCTAGGTAATCCTATGTGAATTGTCCAGCATTATTTTTAATTAGTTTGTGGGCACTAGTTTGGGGCCAGACCACAGAATAAAGAATATAATCTTTATTCTGTTGCCTAGATGATCCTATGTGAATTGTCCAGCATTATTTTTATTTAGTTTGTGGGCACTAGTTTGGGGCCAGATCACAGAATATAGAATATAGTCTATATTCTGTTGGCTAGGTGATCCTTTGTGAATTGTCCAGCATTATTTTTATTTAGTTTGTGGGCACTAGTTTGGGGCCAGATCACAGAATATAGAATATAGTCTATATTCTGTTGGCTAGGTGATCCTATGTGAATTGTCCAGCATTATTTTTATTTAGTTCGTGGGCACTAGCACAGAATAGTAATGTATACTTATTCTGTGGCACTAGTTTGGAGCCAGATCACAGAATATAGAATATAGTCTATATTCTGTTGCCTAGATGATCCTGTGTAAATTGTCCAGCATTCCAAAACGCGAACCAAAAACGGTGCGTAATCGGCGCGGCGCGAAACCAAACGAGTGGATATTCTGTTGGCTAGATGATCCTATGTGAATTGTCCAGCATTACTTTTATGTAGTTTGTGGGCACTACAGCAGTTTAGTAATCTATATTGCAGCATCCTGTACAGCATGTACACATGCGTCTACACATGTAGCATGAATACAAATTACTAACGCTGTATCGCCCATAATAATAGATTATAGTAATAGCAGAGCTGCTTGTAAAAAGTTAATCCGGGGAAGGACTTGAATACAAGAGTGTAGCTACCACCATACCTATTTCTGCCGCCAAGCAGTAATGTCTGCATTGCTGTGGTCCGGTTTGGTTGAAGAGACCGGTGAAATTACGGACCCTATGTCTCAGGGTGACGGGTCCAATGCAACGGAGCGTTGGTCACGTGCTTAGTGAACGTGACCACCGCGTTATTGCAGTTGTAACATCAGGTAGGTCTTCGGCTTGACTCGTCATTTAATCATATTAAAAAATTTTATATCCTTCATCATTTCAGTCGTAAAACGTCCACTACTGAACTAAAGCCTCCCTCATGGATCTCCATGAGGGGTAGTTGCCATACTCACCACGCTTGGCAGGCGGGTTGGCGAGCGCAGTACGGGATGTTGATACACGGATAGACGCTGCTGCCCATCTACCAGAGGTATCCCTTAGCAGGCTGTTATTGCATCCACGGGTAGGAGAGGAGGAGTAACATTCTACTGCCGGCACCCCACGGGACTATATTAACCTTATATTTATAAAAATAATGCAGATGATATTATGAGTCTCCATCACGACTAAATCACCATAAATACCTACTATTAAAAATATGCGCACGCGCAGTGCAACTATTAGTAATAGTAATTGTACGTAAGCACAGCACTAAAGAATTATGAGTTGTGTTACAGTCAATGTATGGAAGCGGCGATAGTCTAGAATCGCCACCATCATCATCATGTCAGCCGTAGAACGTCCACTACTAAACACAAGCCTCCCTCATGGATCTTTATAAGGGGTAGTTGGCATACTCACCAAGCTTGGCAGGCGGGTTGGCGAGCGTAGTACGGGATGTTGATACACGGAAAGACGCTGCTGCCCATCTTCCGAAGGCATCCCTTAGTAGAATCTTACTGCATCCACGGGCATGAGAGGAGGGGTAACATTCCACTGCCGGCACCGCACGGCAAGAATCGCCATAAAAACACACTAAATAGGCCGTAGGGGTCTTCTCTGTTACGCCACTCCTGGCGGCCTTCTGCCAGCTGGATCCACTGTTTCCCTACTGCCGTAACAATATCGTCCGACCAGCGAGCAGATGGTCTGCTCATCTCCACTTAAGCCTAGCAATCCGTATGCCATCTTCGACCTTCGTGCGGCGTTGAATTTCTATGTCTGGTTTACGGTCTACGAGGTGGATGCCTAGCATGGTCCGCGTCATGGCCCTTTGAGCAACCTTTATGGTGTCTGTATACGTACTTCGCCGTGGGATGCCGGCAGTAGAATGTTACCCCTCCTTTCATACCCATGGATGCAGTAAGAGCCTGCTAAGGGATACCTCCAGAAGATGGGCAGCAGCGTCTTTCCGTGTACCAACATCCCGTACTGCGCTCGCCAACCCGCCTGCCAAGCGTGGTGAGTATGGCAACTACCCCTCATGGAGATCCATGAGCGAGGCCTGTGTTCAGTAGTGGACGTTTTACGGCTGAAACGAACGATACGTACATATTTTAATGATTTTAATGTTTTTCTGATTAGATGCTAAACAAACAAACAAAAAGCCGTGTTGGCCGAATGATATGTACCTACCCCCGACTTTCAATCCAAAGTTCGTGGGTTCGATACCGGCTGTGAATCAATGGATTTTTCTTTCTTGAAAAGTGTATGTTCACATTTAACACGTGCTTAACGGTGAAGGAAATTGTGAGGAAACCTGCGGCTTAGTTAGCTTCCGATGTATTGACCTGTTCTTTCCTCTAACAGCTGACTAAGCTGAGAGGATGGTATAGGTGCTGGGCAAGCCTAATCCTTCTAACAATGTCCCAGGCACAGCAGCGTCCCGTACAGCATGATTGCCAGTAGCTAACGCTGTATAAATCATCTATAATAGATGCAAAGGCCTTACTTAAATGCTTGTAATTTTTATTGACCAAGTTACTTTTGCTTGCATTATGTAAATTATGGCTGAACTTATTTTACTTAGTATCATCTTTTTTTTTACCCATTTTCGCAAAAGAAATGATATTTGATTATTTTGATTTGATTTTGCGAGCGGTCATGTTTCGGCTCTATAAGTTGGAATGGGCAGAAGATATTGACTAAATGTATTGGTCTTAATTGGCCGTGGGATACCGGCAGTAGAATGTTACCCCTCCTCTTATGCCCGTGGATGCAGTAAGAGCCTACTAAGGGATACCTCCGGAAGATGGGAAGCAGCGTCTTGCCGCGTATCAACATCCCGTACTGCGCTCGCCAACCCGCCTGCCAAGCGTGGTGAGTATGGCAACTACCCCTCATGAAGATCCATGAGGGAGACCTGTGTTCAGTAGTGGACGTCTTACGGCTGAAATGATGATGATGATGATTGGTCTTAAGACGTTGGGGGATATTTGAACAGAACACATCATTCAATTCCCCGAAAGCAGCCTACTACTTGTGGTTGTCTGTTACTTTAACTTATTTAAAACTTTGCCCGTAGCACTCACAAATGCATTCAAATGACCGTTACAAAGAGACATTGTGCTTTATCTATGCAACCCGATACGCTGCCAAGGTCTTTTTGATAAAAACTTGTAACAACATTATGATTGTTTAAACTGTTAAAGTGCTGCGTAACTTATTCTGTTTTGACTTTGTAGGGAAACTAATAATAATGTTAGACATTATACACAAACATGTCAATACATAAAAATACTCATTATTTATTTAATTAATTTTATTTTATTTATTTAGGAAAACAAACAGTACAATTTTAACAAAAAATACAAAGGTAATTAAGATAATAATTGAGGTAATTGTTAGGTATTATAATATAATAACATAAACACGGGAATTTATCGCGTAATAAATAAATAAAAGCATCATCTAGCCCCAAGCTAAGCAGAGCTTGTGTTATGGGTACTAGATGACTGATATACTTAATAAAATATATTACATAGATAGATTTTTTTTTATTATATAGAGAAACATCCAGAACACCCTGAACAAATATCTGCAGGTCGTACATTTGTTCCGAGGCGGGATTCGAACCCGCAACCTCTTGCGTAGCAGGCGGACCTTCGCCCGCTGCGCCACAGAGGTCGTCCTTTAATACCTTTGATCTATATTATATTGATATATATAATGAATTGTGATCGCGAAAGTTTACGAAAAACTATTATAAAAATACTCATCAAACATAAAAAATACCCGAATAAATATTAATTAAGCTAGACATTTCACACAGCACCATCTCACTAATATTATAAAGCCGAAAGTTTGTTACCTCTTCACGCAAAAACTAGCGTACGTATCGAGCTGAAATTTTGCATATGTATAGATGTTGACTAGGATTAATACATAGGCTACTTTTTATCCGGACACGCAAAGCGGCGGGCACAAGCTAGAGTAGCCATAAATTAAGCAGAGTTGAGGGCACTAGATATAATATTGAAAACATACATGTCATGGAAATACATATAAGAACGCATCAAACTTAAAAAATACCCAGAATAAATATGTGCAGTGAAGCAAACATTTGTCCCGGCGAGAATCAATCCCGCAACCCCTTGCATCACGGCTGTGATCATCCAGTTCTTCATGAATTTGTCCAACTATCATAACTTTGATGGCTAAGTTGGTATAAGGTATTAGACCAACGTAGCCAGCCAGATATAAGAGGTATTTAGGCTTATTACAGAAATATTTAAAAAAATATTTGATAGTTGGAGAAATTCATGAAAAATTGGATCTCAAGTCTTGATTTAGGGCGCATTGATGTCAATACTGTTGGCACAATTCCTAACTAAAATAGCGTAAAATAGTCTTAATAAGGCTTTAAACAGAAATCTATAAACATTAAATCATAGTTGTAAAACATTATGAAGAATTGGATCCCGAGTCTTAAACCTTAGCAGGCTCTTACTGCATCCACGGTCATGCCTGTGGATGTGGAGAAAGGGTAACGTTCTACTGCTGACACCTCACGGCAGCGAAAAGCTAACTTAAGTAGCGTGAAATGGACAAAAATAACAAAGATATTTCGTTGGTGCTGTTCTAAAATTAAATCCGACAAATCTGACCTATTTTTACGTTGAAAGTTCTTTAGGAAACGTCAAATGATACGTTGATGATTTATGAGACGTATTCATTTAAATAAAAAGTAAAAACTTCAAAAATAGTTCCCTCGAACCTTATAGATGGCGTTAGTTTTCCTTTACTGGTAGGAAACACAATTTGACAATGACAGCAAATTGTGATTAATCACAAACTTGCTTTCTCCGCTTGCCGGCTCCATCTGTTGGGTTTAATAAAAAACACTTTTTTCTTTTTTACTGAAAACGGCTCAATAAAATTAGCTGTAGTAAGTCATCATTATAATGAGCCGCAGGACGTCCACTGCTGGACAAAGGCTCTTTGATCTCCAAGTACTGCGGTTAGAAGCGGCCTGCACCCAGCGCCGACCTGCGGTTCTTACCATGTCGTCTGCCCATCTTGTAGATGGACGTCCTACGTTGCGCTTGCCGGTCAGTGGCCTCCATTCGAGTTTTCAAGTCCACAACTTTTTTTTTTGCTTTAGTAAGTGCAACAACAGCACACACTGTTGTATGTACAACTTGAGTAACATGAAAGTGTACCTACATACTCCTTTTATGCGAGTAGGTACATTTTATTCAAATGTTACCAAATTTACATTAAAGCGAACAATGGTATCCAATTTAAATCCCATAAAATCCTTAAAGATCCTAATTACACTTATTCGCAACCGCCGAGCGTGAAGCCTACATTTCAAATGTCAAAAAAACGTATTAAGATTGCAATTCAGTCTCTCTGCTTTAAGAGTCTCTTAACATTATAACCACTCTTATTACTAATAGCATAAAGTCTAAATTCCCAATAACTGATGATTTGCTAGTTGCAATATTGTGAGACTGTATGTGTTAAAATTGACTGTGTTAATCGCGTATGATAATCTGTTCTTTGAGTTTTTGTTTTTGATTTGAATTTGTATTCTGCAATTTGAAAGTTGCGAATTAAACTGTATTGTGTACGAAGATATCTGAATTAGGTTGCATAATGTACCTGTTTGTGTCCCTATTTTTGAATAAATGAATAAATAAACATAGGCTATATTTTATGCCTATATTCCCATGGAAACGGGAAATACGCGGGTGAAACGACTGGGTGCTGCTTGTAATAAATAAATAAGTTATAAATAATGCTGCCGGCAGTAGAATGATACCCCTCCTCTCCTACCCGTGGATGCAGTAAGAGCCTGCTAAGGGATACCTCCGGAAGATGGGCAGCAGCGTCTATCCGTGTATCAACATCCCATACTGCGCTCACCAACCCGCCTGCCAAGCGTGGTGAGAATGGCAACTACCCCTCATGGAGATCCATGAGGGAGGCCTGTGTTCATCAGTGGACGTTTTATGGCTGAAATGATGAATGCTGGTTAATCTTACAATTGTTCGGCTAATAACTAACTCCGGGAGCTGTATTGATCAGCCACGCTAAGAGTTAAACTGCACGAACTGACCAACCCCGTACCAATCAAGCGGGGAGTGAGACAGGGAGACATAATCTCATCCAAACTTAGTACGGCTGTCTTAGACGACATCATAAAAACAATCTCATGGGATGACATTGGTATCAACATAAATGGTCTCTTTCTGTCGCATTTAAGGTGTGAAGATGACCTTATCCTCTTCGCAGATAACTTTGACGATGTCCAACGCATGTTAAAACAACTGTATGATGCTTCCTTGAAATTTGGCCTAAGGATGAATATGTCCAAGACGAAGATCATGGCGGACATCTCCGGTGTCTCAAATTCGTTTCAACGTTACGTTGGGAAGTGAAAAGTTGGAGATGATCGACCGATATGTTTATCTGGGACATATTCTCTCCTTTGGCAAAGAACATCAAAAAACGAAGATCGCCGGAAGAATTCAACTTGGGTGGGCAGCGTTTGGAGAATTGGACGACATTCTTAAATCCGCTAATATCCCACAATGTCTGAAAACTCGTTTGTACAATCAGTGTGTTTTCCCTACCATGACATACGGTGCCGAGACGTGGACGCTCACGAAGGAGGCTGTGTACTCGATGAGAGTTGCACAGAGAGCCATGGAGCGCGCTATGCTCGGCATCAAGCTTTTAGACCGTGTTCCCAATGTTGAAATCCGAAGTCGAACTAAGGTGAAAGATATTGGGAATCGTATCACGGAACTAAAATGGAGCAGGACACCTAGCACGGGGACATGACGACAGGTGGAGTAAAGCGTCAACTAAATGGCGTCCAAGAACTGGGTACAGAAGTGTCGGTCGTCCGGCTGCAAGATGGGCAGACGATATAACGAGCGTCGTGGGACGAACTTGGATGAGGCTAGCACAGGACCGTGAGGAGTGGCACAAAAAGGAGGAGGCGTAAATCCAGCAGTGAGTAAAGTCAGGTTGCAGATAATCGCTTATAAAATATTGTTGCACAATAATTACAAATAGTATCATTGAAGTAATTATCATCATCTCAGCCGTAGGACGTTCTCTGCTGAACACAGGCTTCCCATCCTCAAGGATATTTGTACTGATCATGAGTGGTTGTTTCCATACTCACCATGCTCGGCAGGCGGGTTAGCGAGCGCAGTAAAGGATGTTGATGCACAGAAAGACGCTGCTGGGTTCTTCCGGAGGTATCATTTTACAAGCTTTTATTTAGTTTGCCCTGTAACTATGTTTGTTCGGGTGGAATCTTGCAACTCAATTTTGAAGCAGATGTCTTCAACTAATTGAGCTGAAATTTTGTATAAATGTTTTCTTTGGGTGACAACGCATGGTCAGCTATGTGACTTGATTTTGTTGCTTTAACTGCAATAAAAATGAATTTTACGAAAGCACCACATAATAATATGTTATAAATCATACACCGTTGGATTCTACACATTTATGTATTCTACAGAACATTAAATAACTAACCTGATTTAACTTAAATACACCCATCGGTACACTAAGAGTGCGGTGATGGCGCGTCGGGGGTTAAACCTATGTCCAATACAAATCAATGAAACGATCCGGTGATTCTTCTCAATCAAAAATGGAACAAATACACTATCAAAGTTATGAGTGGAATTCGAGAGGCTCTACAATAAATGCCAAACAAATCAGAATAATGCCATATAGATGATCTCACCAAGAGCATTAATTGTTTTATTGCTTTGACCCTGATAGCCGAGATATGAATTTGAAAAGAGAAAGTGGGTGATGCATGATTCACTGTGTTTTGCAGCGCAATACCTAACGAGTATGTGACACATAAAAACAATATCTGGCCTTAGTCTTTTTTAAAGTTTCGCGATCACGACACATTAATAACACATAATTTTACCGGCTTTTTCTTCCCGGGACCATGCAATCCTGTCGTAACGGCGGGTTATAATAAAGGTAAATAACGCGATAAATACCCGGTTAAATATGTGTTATATATGCTGTCTAAGTAGAATAATAATCAAACACCTATCTGGAGGTAGAAGCAGAATGTCAAACCTCTTCCTTATTGTTTATTACGGTAGTCTTTACTAAAGACTTGCTCAATCCTACCTTACAAGTTAAAAAATATTTCATCATCTTAACCGTCCACCTGCTGAAAGTAGATCCATGAGATCTGCAAGTACTGATCATAAAGGGTTTTGCTATACTCAATACGCCTGGCACGCGGGTTGGCGAGCGCAGTACGGGTTGTTGATACAGGAAAGACGCTGCTGTCATCTTTTGGAGGTGTCCCTTAGCAGATTCTTACTATATTTACGGTCAAAAGAGGAGCGGCAACATTTTGAAGCCGGCACCCCACGGCAAAAATTTGAAAAGACCTTAATAAAGTATGCCCTGGACCTAACTTTCTACTCTATATAGCGTTAGCGCTTGCTTAAATGAGGTCGTGATAAAATAACTAATGGCTGATAGTTTTATGGTCCCTTATTAACTACTCTTACGGTTTATGGTTTGATTTATTATACTTTACGAATATTATGGGTTTTCAAATTAGTCAAATCAAATAAATAAAAATAATATTGGTACATTCATTTTGAAGTCCGTATGTACCTGCTGGTTGTAGGCTGTTCTTCGTTTATTATACACTAATTTTGGTTTGATTGATGGATAACTTGTTTCTAAATTTCATATAATGAAAATAAGAAGAGTTGTTGCTGAGTGGTGATGATGATAGTGCTCTCAGAAGTGATTTCCACTGGGGACGATCTTGCGCAGCAACCTCAAGCTCCTTCCATCCAAGGCGAGTTGATGCTGCCACCTTATCAATTATGTTCATTCATATTGAAATGACACTTTTACCAAAACAGTCAATTAGATATTGATAATCGATACCTTTCTTGTATCAATAGTAATCTTTACAACAGGGCTTTTTACAAGGCTTGTAGCTTCCTTCAGAGCAGAGGTAAGACCGGACTCTCTTAGCTAATGGACAGTCCAGTCTTCCGCAAGGTCCGTGCACATCCCTCTTGTTCACAAACTGTCCATGCTCATACTTCCCCTTAGCTACTTCACCGGGAATAAACTGGTGCTGTGATCCTCTGTACTCCATTCGTTTGGTACAGTTTGTACCACCACAGGGGCCTTTAGGGAAACCCATCGCGAGTATCGCTAGTTCACTGTCAGTAAAAGGTGCGACGAATTCTTCATAAACGATAGGTTCTTCGACTGGTTTGATAGGTTCTCTAGTTATATCTGGCGCGCTAAAGAAATATGCTATTGGTGGAACCACATCAATTGTAGTCCCTTCCCAATGTCTGACGACTTCTATATCTTTTAGCTTTAGATCGTCTGTTATATATTTCCTGCCAGGCAACCTTTCCATTTCAGGCAACGCGACGAAATTACTCTTTATTCTATTCCCTAAGCAGGAGAGTCTGATGTATAGAACGATTTCACCAGATGATTTTAAATCTTCTTCGCACTGTAGTGGCTTGGTGAGCTCAACTGTATTAGTTACCATCTCTTGCTTCTTCGTATCTCTATATTCAGCTTGATCCATATTGGTGGGATTTAATTCAGCAGCTTTTTTTAAGCATTCAAAAAAGGACTCATGCCATTCCACGATGCAAAAGCCAATGCAATTCATCTCCTGGTCTCTGTTCCAAACTGTGATGTAGATAGGAGTTTTGCGTAAATGTTCTTCTAGTTTAGAAGGTCGTGAAAGGAACATGACAGAGTTACCGACGCCAAAGTATGGTGGTTGGGGCAGTGGTTCTGAAGGTAAGACAATCTGTCTGGGTGCAATTTTTCCTTTCTTACCTTTTTTATTTTTAGGTTTTTTCGCCTTTTTTTTACCCTTTTTACCTTTTTCAGGAGGTGCTGGTGGCGGTGGAGCTATGAAATTGTCGTGAGCAACATAGAAGTCAAAAAGCGGTCTGCAGTTTGTCTGCACTGTACAGGTTTGCATAAACTTCAGCTCTTCTTCGGAAGGTAGTGGAGGTTCTTTCCCTTTTTTCTTTCCTTTCTTACCTTTATTTGGTTTAGCTTTTTTCCCTTTCTTTCCTTTTTTTTGGCTCGCTAATGCTAGTGCAAGAGCGAGAGCTTCTTCTTCTTTTTTGCGGGCTTCCTCCTCCATTTTGAGCTCATACTCATCTTTGACCGGTGGCTCTATTTTGAGGATGATCTTTTTGACAAATACTTCGACCATGAAAATTTGCTCCATTATGACCTGAAAGAAACGATTATATTAGACAGAAACACACATTAAAAATCACTTTCATTTAGCTCAGTTATCTGAAGTGGTCTAGGCCTCTGTTATTTATACAATTAATAGTTATAGTAGGACCCTTCCGTCTATAGTAGGATTATTCCGTGAATATGATTTAAAACATTCGATGAGAATGCCAGTGTAACTAATTACTCACTAACGATATATTGTTCTTCAACTTGTACAAAACTTAAATATTTTTTTAGGGTAATAAAGGTGTTAAGCTACAAAGTATTGTAGATCGATTTTGTAAATTATTTTTCCGAACGTACGAGTATGTATTTATAGGGCATGCTTACTACTGAGCTAAAATAACGTGATTCACTTTGAATGTGATATGTAAAATTTGTTTTGTGACTTGACATAATTACCAACAGTTTTTATTATTAACGAGAACTGTTTTGGCGCTTATGACTTTTCATACAAGCTAGCTTTCAGTCAGGTTGTATGCAAGCGGCCCTTCTCAGTCCGCCTTAACCCATTGTAATTGAAACAATTATTACATTCGAATAATTATTTATCAATGCAATGCCTTAATGTAATCGAAGAGGCCAAACAGCCTACTCATATCCATTAGTACAGGATAAACACCCTTTTTCACCTCTTAACTACAAGTCATTGACCTGCTAACGCCTCGGTTGGCGACTGTTTGTCACGGATTTATTAAACGATACACAAATATCGCCGTGCGGCGCAGTTGAATGTTGCCTCTCCTCTCTTGTCCGTGGATTCAGTGAGAATCTGCCAAGGTACATATGTACGTATACCTCCGGAATATGGACAGCAGTGTCTTTTCGTATATCGATAGCATCCCGTACTGCGCTCGCCAACCCACCTGCCAAGATGGAAGCCTCTGCCCAGCAGCGTAACGCAGCAATGAACATGATGATGATGCCAAGATTTTAATCGTTAGATACGCCCTTACCGAAATGAGACCGCGCTGTTTTGTTTCCACACGAAATGAGTGAGTACGCATATTAAGAATCAATGTACCTCTAAACATAGTATTATCCGATTTTCCGGACGTGGTGCATGTTATGTTTTTCATGAAAGTTCGTGCAATGTGATTTCAAAATGTGGTAACAATAACAGTTTGGTTTATTAGCAAAACCAGTGTGCGCACGTGGGCAATAATTATTAAAACACATATCAAGACAACGCCACAGTTTTTGGTATCAAAACGCATCTAACAATATAAATCTCTGTCATAACTTCATAAGGTACATTTTCTACAATAACCAAATGTTTCATTACCTGAGTTAGTCTTGTCTGAGATGCTCTAATAAATCCAATATGAAGTTTCGCAGAAAATCATAGTGTTGAAGAGATGCACTGTTAATTATTGCATTTTTTTGTTGGATGTCTAGAAAACAGTAAAAGTGAAATCTGCAAAAGGTATTTTGTTTATAACCATACTGATTTTTGATGTTGAGTTATTCAGCAAACGTTGAAATACGTCAACAGTTCATCAAACATAATCAAATGAGGTTACAAACTCTTTACAAGTTCTGATGGAAAAGTTTAAAGTTAAAAAGTTTTACTCCATGATATTAGTTTTTAAAATAAGTACCTACAGGATTTTAATGCGTATCTTTTTTAATTATTTTCCCGACGTTTCGACCGGATTGCACCTGATCATGTTCGCGGGAGGACTGAAGTTTCTGCGAGCTACCGCCGCGAATTCATGGTAGGATCCACGACTACCCTCAATTCGTCTTCATTTAACCGGGACATTTCTATTAGAATTCATATTACGTTCATATTACGATACACTACACTGACGGTGTCAGTTGCTGTACAGTCGGACACAACGCACACACTTATTAGTTACAGGATTCCACGCAGAAAAGGTAAACGATAAAATTAAAAAAGGTACGCGATAAAATCCTGTATTTTAAAAACTAATAAAATGTTAACTTAACGCGTTTCACAAGCTCTATTTTATTCCATGTTGTTAAAGATAAGAAGGCAGTAAGAGCCTGCCTTAGCAGGCTCTTACTGCATATACCTGCGGAAAATGGGCAGCAGCGTCTTTCCGTGTATCAACATCCCGTACTGCGCTCGCCAACCCGCCTGCCAAGCGTGGTGAGTATGGCAACTACCCCTCATGGAGATCCATGAGGGAGGCCACTTTGATTCGAAAATATAAATCCTATTTATTCCCTATCCCGTGGGAATTTCGAAAAATCCCTTCTTAGGATCTCAATTCTCTAGGATTCTCTAGGATACTCAAGGTATTATGTGTGCCAGATTTCAAGTCTTTTAAGAGGTCCAGTGGTTTAGGCTGTGCGTTGATATATCAGTCAGTCAGTCAGTCAGCCAGGCAGTGAGTCAGTCAGGACTTTTAATTATATATAGTATATATATATTTTTTTATTTAAGTAAACATTAACACCCACAACTAGAAGCACTAGCAAACGTACCTACTCGTTTTAAAAATAGACCCATAAATATCAATACATAGCTTAAAACAAAATTGCTTTCCGCTGTCTGTCTGTCCCTATATACATATGCTTAGATCTTTAAAACTGCGCAACGGATTTTGATGCGGTTTTTTTCAATAGATAGAGTGATTCAAGAGGAAGGTTTTGTAATACATGCATAATATAGTAGAGAAATACTGATAATTTTGAAGGTTCCTATTCTAGTGTCGTAAATAAACACATGTTTTTGCACTCACATTGCAAACGCTGGCTGAACCCTACGAGATAGATCAAAATAACGTACTACAGTATTGAACACCTTAAAAAGGTCTACAAAATGTCCGTGATGGTATATCCTGTAGTATATTTTGACGAGCTCTGTGGCGCAGCGGACGAAGGTCCGCCTGCGACTCAAGGGGTTGCGGGTTCGATTCCCGCCTCGGGACAAATGTCTGTACGATATGCAGATATTTGTTCAGGGTGTTCTGGGTGTTTTTCTACACATAATAAAAATATCTATCTATGTAGTATAATGTATTAAGTATATCAGTCATCTAGTACCCATAACACAAGCTCTGCTTACCTTGGGGCTAGATGATGCTGTGTGATTTGTCCAGCATTATTATTATTATATTTATTATTAGCCGTGGGGCGCCGGCAGTAGAATGTTGCCCCTCCTCTCATGCCCGTGGATGCAGTAAGAGCCTGCTAAGGGATACCTCCGAAAGATGGGCAGCAGCGTCTTTCCATATATCAACATATGGGATGTGACTGCGCTCGCCAACCCGCCTGCCAAGCGTGGTGAGTATGGCAACTACCCCTCATGGAGATCCATGAGGGAGGCCTTTGTTCATTAGTGGACGTTTTATGGCTGAAATAATAATAAAAAAATATATATATATTATTATTATTTAGTATCAGCATTGCCCGTGCGAAGCCGGGGCGGGTCGCTAGTTTACAATAATGCCCTCAAACGGGACCAGCAAGAGTAAAAAAGCAACGACAGCGGAGTTCATCCGTGGGGTCACATTTACGCACGTAGTGGGGAGCGCCCGCGCAGGCAGCTAGCTTGTTTGCTCACGAGTATTGGACACTGGATGCGGCCGACTAAACTAAATCTATAGATAGATAGACAGATTTTTATTTTTATAGTGTTTAACCACACTTGTAGAACATTTTCAAAGAAATGAATAACCTTATAAACAATTTTACGGTTCCGGTGGGATAGATAGACATTTATTTGGCAACAAAACAGCACAGTCAATACACAGTACGTATAGAAGACCAGCATAATTAACTTTACTCTAAAATAATGAAAAACTATACCCAACATACTGTTGCGCCGTGCACAAACGTAAACCAGTAAGTTCGCGAAAGATCCAGAAAGGACTGACAAACCGGTTTTGAAACAATAATGCGGGTTGTAAACAAAGTTGTAAAAAGTTGTTTACTTGTTTTTTGTTGTGCTGTCTCTATTGTGTGTGAATCTAGAAACTTCGGCTACTAAAATCTTCTTTATATGCGATATAAATATGTGAGCATGTTTGCCGAGCGGACAGTCTTTATTTGGCTACGGAAGCGAACAGTGCGATATATCCGAATGACTTCAAAGTGAATACAGTGATTGTGTACAAGTGCTATAGTGTTCAGTGAATAGTGAACAAGTGTTATAGTGACGATCAGTGTTGTTCAGTGAAGAAGTGTTCTAGTGAGAATCTGCTGTGAGATTCTTATTGGTGTGATCTGTGATTAAGTGTTAGTTTTGGTAAAATTGGACCACATTATTTAATCCCGAACCCTCAGCTCGTAACAATACAATATAAGATTAGGTAGGACCTACACAAACACATATATACTAATATCCTATTTGAAAATCAGTGTAGCACTGAGCATTTCTCTTAGTGCTACATATATTGAAATAGGTACCTTTTTTACCCACATTCCCCCCCGCCTCCGCCATGGATCTTCATGAGGGGTAGTTGCCATACTCACGACGCACGCGCAGGCGGGTTGGCGAGCGCAGTACGGGATGTTGATACACCGAAAGACGCTGCTGCCCATCTTCCGGACGTTTCCCTCAGCAGACTCTTACTGCATCCACGGGCATAAAAGGATGGGTAACATTCTACAGCCGGCACTCTTCTTTCTATGGGTAATAAATTCTGTTTTCATTTTACTTACTTTTCATAATGCACACTGCTTATCTTTAAGCAGGTTATTTTACATTAGTATTATTGTGTTTACCTTTAGGCTGCTTTTGTGTTTGAATGAATCAACATGGTTGACTAAATATATAAAATCAGGAAAAAAGCTCCAGCGGCTGTTCCAGCATATTTAGCTCTGATGCGCAAGAGCACATTTTCCGTCTCGCTCGCACATCGATATTTAAATATAGAACCGAGCTTACATTCGCAATGTGCACGTCTTGACGGATCATACATTATTCAAGTTTCAATACAAAATGTAGTTTTCATACAACTTCCATATAAGATGTAGGTTTCTAAGAACGCTTTGTATATATTCCATATGAGCATTTGAGTAGGTAATGTGGAATGGTTTTGTTTTAACGATTGTTCGTGTAAAGCTTCTAAGTAAGGCCTTTTTACATTATTATACATAGATGATTTATACAGCGTCAGCAAATGGTTAATATGATGTACAGGACTCTGCAGTGCCTGGGACATTGATAGATAGATAGATGGATAGATAAACTCTTTATTGTACATTCACCTTATAACATAAATTTCACAAAGAGAAACACAGACAAATATAACATACAAAGGGCGGTCTTATCGCTATTTTTAGATGGGTTAGGCTTGCTCAGTACCTATACCATCCTCTCGGCTTATTCGGCTATTAATTTAGAGGAGCTATTTACTAAGGTCAATATACTGTAAGAAGGCGTAGTCTTTCCGTATATCAACACCAATACTTCGCCCGCCAACCCGCTTGCCAAGCGTGGTGAGTATGGCAACAACCCTTCATGATCACTTGGTGATCCATGAGGGAGGCCTCTAGCAGTGCACATCCTGTGGCTAAGATGATGATGATGATGAAACTTGTAGTTATCGTAAACGGGTCAATAATGAAAATAAATATTTATTTATATATATTTTTTTTTATTTCCGTTGATGGCGCTGGCGGGGCAAACTCGATCAGTATATGATTGACTGGAGGGAAGTAACCCAGAATCAGGATATATGGAGGGGATGGGGACGCCTTTGCCCAGCATTGGGACCCATACCTATGGATTATAATATTTAAATGTATTCATTAATTCAACAGTATACCATAACTTTAAACAAAAAACATTTTTTGGTTAAACTTGCCATCTTAGCCGTAGGAAGTCCACTGCTGGACATTCATTCAATTGTCAATTTCAATTTCAATTTATTTACACAATCATGGATCATAAGGGGTTGTTGCCATACTTACCACGCTCGGCAGGCGGGTTGGCGAAAGCAGTACAGAATGTCGATACATGGAAACATTCTACTGCCGGCACTCCACGGCAAAATGGATTTAATTTAGGTACTCATGATTAATTCACCCTCCTAAATTCGATAGTCAATCCAAAAGTTTAGCATATCTAAGACCTTAGCTAATTTGGTTACTTACTTAGTCTATTGGCCCAGGGACCCAAAGTGAGTCTTGGAATTTTATTTTAGATAGCTTACAACACAGTTGTGTAAACCCAAACACAGAAAAGCCATTAAAAAGAAGAAGAAGATAGAAAAAAGTCATCCAATAAAAATAGGGCTATAAAATTTTCCGTTTTGCCCTGCGCCCGAGCAGTGGAGAGGGGAGGGGGGGTCGTTAGCCCAAGAACCGGTAGCCGGTGCGCATCGAGCAGCTGCGCTTGCGACGGTAAAGGTGAGTTATAAGGCTTTTGTTTTGATTGTTTGGTTATGTTTTGTTTTGAAATTTTAGTTTCATGTTGCACAACGACAGGAGAGTAAGAGAGGAATAAAAATAGGTAGGATGAGAAAGGTAGATAAGGGACTAAGAAGAATTTAGAAACAAATCAATTTGATTACATAATATAGTTAATCGAATAAGTGAGCGAAGCAAACGAAGTTCTCAGTGGCAATTTAGATATACAGATATTTGTTCAGGGTGTTCTGGGTGTTTTTCTATATATAATAAAAATATCTATCTATGTATTAAGTATATCAGTCATCTAGTACCCATAACACAAGCTCTGCTTAGCTTGGTGCTAGATGATGCTGTGTGATTTGTCCAGCAATATTAATTTATTTATTTATAATTAAGAGTTTTGACTGAATGTTTTTATGTCCGCAATTTTTGTCTGAGGATAACTCTTGAACAGATGGTTGGATTTTGATGAATTTAAAACTTAAGGAGATTACATCAATACGAATCGATTGTAGTGTGGGATTTTTAATAAGCGGTGTATGTAGTTGATGTATAAGTGGTGTATGTGTATGTAGTTTGTGTATAAGTGGTGTATGTGGTTGGTGTATAAGTGGTGTATAAGTGGTGTATGTGGTTGGTGTATAAGTGGTATATGTGGTTGGTGTATAAGTGGTGTATGTAGTTGGTGTATAAGTGGTGTGTGTAGTTGGTGTATAAGTGGTGTATGTAGTTGGTGTATAAGTGGTGTATGTAGTTGGTGTATAAGTGGTGTATGTAGTTGGTGTATAAGTGGTGTATGTAGTTGGTGAATATGTGGTGTATGTAGTTGGTGTAAAAGTTGTGTATGTGGTTGGTGTATAAGTGGTGTATGTGGTTGGTGTATAAGTGGTGTATGTAGTTGGTGTATAAGTGGTGTATGTAGTTGATGTATAAGTGGTGTATGTAGTTGATGTATAAGTGGTGTATGTAGTTGGTGTATAAGTGGTGTATGTAGTTGATGTATAAGTGGTGTATGTAGTTGGTGGTGGTGTATGTAGTTGGTGTATTAGTGGTGTATATAGTTGGTGTATAAGTGGTGTATGTAGTTGGTCAATAAGTGGTGTATGTAGTTGGTGTATAAGTGGTGTATGTAGTTGACAAATGGGGTCAATTTATCGATTTTTTTTGTCCAAGCATAACTCTATAACATATGTCCGGATTTTCATGAAATTTAAAAACAGGGAGATTTTGCCAACACACGGTTAGTAGCCGAAATGTATAGTAGGTTGAAATGCAGGAGGTTGCAAGTTGACTTGAAATTTGACTGAATGTTTTTATGTCCGCAATTTTTGTCTGAGGATAACTCTTGAACAGATGATTGGATTTTGATGAATTTAAAACTTAAGGAGATAACATCAATACAAATCGATTGTAGTGGGGGATTTTTAATAAGCGGTGTATGTAGTTGGTGTATAAGTGGTGTATGTAGTTGGTGTATAACTGGTGTATGTAGTTGGTGTATAAGTGGTGTATGTGGTTGGTGTATAAGTGGTGTATGTAGTTGATGTATAAGTTGTGTATGTAGTTGATGTATAAGTTGTGTATGTAGTTGGTGTATAAGTGGTGTATGTAGTTGGTGAATAAGTGGTGTATGTAGTTGGTGTAAAAGTGGTGTATAATTGGTATATGTGGTTGGTGAAGAAGTGGTGTATGTAGTTGATGTATAAGTGGTGTATGTAGTTGATGTATAAGAGGTGTATGTAGTTGATGTATAAGTGGTGTATGGAGTTGGTGTATGTAGTTGGTGTATAAGTGGTGTATGTAGTTGACAAATGGGGTCAATTTATCGAAGTTTTTTGTCCAAGCATAAGTCTTGAACATGTGCCTGGATTTTCATGAAATTTAAAAACAGGGAGATTTCGCCAACACACGGTTAGTAGCCGGTTAAAATGAAGGAGGTTGCAAGTTCTATTTCCGTCACAAATCAAGTTCAAATGCAATGGGACTTCATTGAAAGAAGTCGCTTACTCGTTCAAGTTCGTGAAAAACAACTAGAGTATAAATATGACCCCAATTCTATGCACGCACACTCGTATATCTCTCTCTACAACCTTTAAATTACCTACGTTTAGTCGGTGTTATAACGCGAACTTACTTTTTAGGTGGAATAATAATTAATTTTAGGCTAATGCTAATGTATCCTCACTATACTCGTAGGTACAACTAGAATACTACACCAAGTTGGCTTCCACAAAATGTGATTCAGCTTGTTAACAACCTAGGCTAGAAAGCCATGTGTCATGCAGCTTGAATAATTAAATACTGTCTAGGGAAACTAGTGGAAATTATCGATTAAATGCATTATTAATGATAGAAACACATAGTTTACACTGAAACACTTATCGCTGAATCATCTATGCTACATACTGTGTTGAATGGTTTTCAAAGTAAGCATAAATAAACTATCCTCTAACATCTATTATGTATAGATTATGTATAGATTTGCCGTGGGGTGCCGGAGAATATTACCCTTCCTCTCATACCCGTGGATACAGTAAGAGCCTGCTAAGGGACATCTCCGGAAGATAAGCAGCAGCGTTTTTCCGTGTATCAACATCCCATACTGCGCTCACCAACCTACCAAGCATGGTGAGTATGGCATCTACCCCTCATGGACATCTATAAGGGAGGCCTGTGTTCAGTAGGCGGAAGGCGTTTCAAGACGGAGATTATGATGTATAGATACAGCCTCAATCATGTCACCCAATGGGTAGGCCTTAAAATTACCGTGGACAAGACTGACAAGATGAAATAACGGGCACATGAGACCTTACAACTCTATGTCTCAGGGTGACGGGCGCTATGCAATGCAGCGTTGTTCGTGCTTAGAAATCAACGCGGACTTAGTAAAAGTTTTAAAAATGCACAAGAAGGTTCGGTCACCTATCAAATTTATGACCGCGCGTAGGGTTGCTTTGGGATTGATTTTTTTAAAGATTCCATTGCAAATGTATAGGTTTTGGATTTTTCTCGGTATCTACAGTATAAGACGATATAACTTGCAAAATTTCATAATTATGGGTTTGCGGGCAAATTAATTTCGGTTCATTTGAGAATGTCGAAACAAACGTATTTTGCGGCATAAACGGTCGTATAATTTTTTAGGTTAACTTAGAATATAGGTTTTTTCACAGCTTAAACAGATTTCAGTTTATTTTTAAATTTCAACTCGATACCTTTACACGTTCTGGAGATAAAAGGTCTTGCCAAACCGACAGACTGACAGACAGACAACAGAGTGATCCTATAAGATAAGGGTTCCATTTTTTTCCTTTTGAGGTACGGAACCCTAAGGCAAAGTATTTAAGAAAGAAGAGTCTTCGTTATGTGTAAGTAACGACTTGCGGAACCGAAACGTGCTCCTTCACTACTGACCTCATGAATAATCTCAAAGTTTAGCTATGGAGAGGGCTATGCTCGGGTTTCTCTACGGGACATGATTATTATATAGGTTATCTATAAGTTTTATAATATGTATTTTAGTTAGTGAGGTATAAAATAAATGGGCCATAAATACCTATTTATAGTTGCCTGAATTAAATATTAAATTATACTAGTGACAAAATGCTTAGTTGACGACCTCTGTGGCGCAACGGGCGAATGGCGCAGCGAGCGGTTCGATTCCCGCCTCGGGACAAATGTCTGTACGATCTGCATGTATTCGTTTAGGGTGTTCTGGATGTTTTTCTGTAAAAAAATATCCATCTAGGAAGTATAATGTATTAATATCTATTAAACAAAAGTTCTGCTTATCTTGATCCTGTGTGAATGGCCTTGTGTGAACACGCCCTATGCTATCATCTCGGCACAAGTAGTATAGCTACTGATGGTGTACGTGCATCTTACACTATACCAACAATGTGCCGTAATTATGTTATACACACGCTCGCGTGGCTGTGTGTGTCTGTAGTAACTGTTAGTGGGTCTGGGTCGGTTTAAAGGCAGAATTAAGGAACGAGACAAGTTTAAAACTGACTTATTGTTATAAATTATCATCATCAACATTTCAGCCGTAGGACGTCCACCGCTGAACAGGTATTCAAACCTGCAGACCTTTCCATGTCGTCCGCCTATCTAGTTGGTGGACGTCCCACGCTGGCCTTGGTCTTTGGCCTCCATTCGAGAACCTTTCGGCCCCATCGGCCATCTGTTCTTCAAGCTACATGGCCTGCCCATTGCCATTTCAGCGTGTTGATCCGATTGGCTATGTAGGTGACCCGAGTTCTTCTAGAAACCCCGAGCATAGCCGTCTGCATAGCTCTTTGAGCGACTCTGAACTTATTGATGAGGCCAGTAGTGAAGGACTACGTCTCGGTTGCGTAAGTCTTTACACACACAGATTGTGTTAATAAAATAATGATGGATATTTCTTACAGCGTCGATTGCGCTTCTAGAATTAAATTACATCAACTCAGCCGTATGACTGCTGCCCACGTCAACTGCTGGACATAGGCATCCCTTATGGATCTCCATACGGTTCTTCGATCCCGTAAAGAAACATGTTTCACACGATGTTTTTCTTCACCGTTAAAAAAAAAGTAAGGCCTTTGCATCTATTATAGATGATTTATACAGCGTCAGCAACTGGTAATCATGCTGTACGGGACGCAGTGCCTGGGACATTGTTAGATGGATTAGGCTTGCGCAGCACCTATACCATCCTCTCAGCTTACTCAGCTATTAATTAAGAGGAAAGAACAGGTCAATACGTCTGAAGCTAACTAAGCCGCGGGTTTCCTCACGATGTTTCCTTCACCGTTAAAGCTCGTGTTAAGTGTGCACATAAATTTTTCAAGAAATAAAAATCCATTGGTGCACGGCCGGTATCGAACCCACGACCTTCGCATCGAAAGTCGGGGGTACATACCACTCGGCCAACACGGCTTTTTTTTTTTCTTTTTTTTTTTTTCACCTTTAGAGCACGTGTTAAATGGCACACAAATTTTTCTATAAACAGATATCCTTCGGATTGAAAGTCGGGAGTATAAAGGTATCACTCGGGAAACATGGCTGTTTAATTGAATATATACCGATACATTAGTGTTAAAAATTGAGTTGGCTTTGTTCTAAGGATAAAATGAAAATTTCGTAGCTTGATAATTTCAAGCCCCTGACAGTTTAACAGGAAACTTTTGTGAAGTTTTAAGTGAAAATAATATCTTCCCAAGAGTGTAATGTGTAGGTGGAAAGTTAACCTCTAATTATTTTGATTGATCGTTCATTTGAACTTTTCTTTCTTTTAAACAATTTTAAAAGAAAAAGTTATTAATGTTTACGTATTTTATTAACCATCTGGTACTTATAAAAAACGCTCTGCCGCTTTGGGACGAGATGGTGTGATGTCCAGTTTTTATTTGTTTATACCGTGCTCTCATCATCATTCTGCCCTCTGTAGGAGAAAAAGCACAACTGCTGTAACCTAAGTTTCGAGATAAATTGAAAAAACTTTGCGCTTTAGTTCAATTGCTTTAGAGATGAGTTACGACGCTGAATCTTTTTTTATCGTACGTATTAATGATATAGAATTTTTACTATAACATAATTTTATAGTTAAGATTTAAATTAAATTAACTATTTAGAAAAAAACATTCCTACCTCCTATTTAATATACCTTTTGAGTTAAGGAAGGAAGAAAAAAAGCACAACTACACACATGTGTTTTTTTAATGTACTATGTAGTAATTTTAGGAAGCAAAAAAAACACAAACACGTAATTGTGCTTTATTATTTAGTAATCTTTAATGTATTATAGGGAAATAGTAAAACAAAAAAAAACTTATAAAACTTTAAAGTATTTATTAAAATCAAATCACATAAAAGAGTATCTATTTATTTTCATTATTATATCTTAAGGTTATATGGAGAACAATTTAGCAACAATTTAAAAAGGTTTTATTAACTTTGCATCCAATTTCACATATTAATGTTTATTTTTTTGGCTCTTTAGTCAACTGGCCCCGGTAAAAACTGGCCCTACGGAGCCAGTTGACCTAATGCATTTAATTTATTACTTTTCTTTAGTCGACTGGGCCCATTACTAATTTTAACAATATCTATTGTATAATTTCAAACCCGTGTACAGATGTGAACAAAACGTACTCATAATAAACAAAAATGAAACACCATGGTTATAAATATTAAGATATTTATGTTTATTGTGGCCGATTTTAGCCAAAGTAGCCTATTAAGCCCTACTTTTTTTTAATGATTATGAAAGCTGAGTCTCGCGCATTTTTAAGGCTTACTAAGAAACCATGAAGTGACCCGTCTAGATTTTTAATTTAATGTTGAAAAATTAAGTCATAATTCACCGAACGTAAATTTTTCACTTTGGACTATTATTTTTATAACTTTTATCAAATTTACGAAGCTGATTATTTTATGCATTAAAGAACAACTTATGAAGATTCAGTTGCGCAGAAAAACTCTAAAAAGTCTTAAACTTAAAAAAAAAATTAAGTGGCTCAGGTCGAAAATTTTCAAAAATTCAGAAAAAAAATCATAACTTGAAAACTATGAAAAGTCGCGGAACATACATGGGGGTGATTCGGATACCCCACGATACGAGGGACCTAGTTTTTTCTTTTTGACGTCATTGTTCTGGCCATCCTGTATAATCCATGATAATAACGACAAAAGTTGAAACACTTTTCTTCTTGTCTATTCTAATAACAAATTCTGTAAGCGGGGCCAGTTGACCAATTCAAAACATGCATTAGGTCAACTGGACTCGAGGGGCCAGTTCGAGCGGGCCCAGTCGACAAAAGAGCCATTTTTTTTACGTAGATACACTCAAGTGTCATAATCTTTCTTTCCAAATAATACACCGCCTGTGTCTCACCAATTTGATCACCAATTTGATAAAAGCGCACGTAAGTACATAACACGTGCGTCCGATCGGTTGATCGGTAACTTGTGACACGAATGAACAGGTAGCGGGGGGCAAGGAGCAAAGAGGTAGGGGGTAGCTACTAAGCTAAAAGAACATAACTTACAAATAAATTATTGAAAAACAAATCAAGTTCATATTATTACGTTGGCTACTAAGCAAGAAAATCATAATATATTACTTGTACGAATCAGAAAACCCATAACTATGTTCATATGCTTATTTAGTTTCTGAAAGTTATTGTAATTTTTTTTAGCATTACAATGAAAAAGCATTTGTTCACATTATGTGTTTATTCTGCTTACTATTCAATCTTATGCGTTTTCAGAATAGAAGTCGATCATTTCGTGCAAATCGTATACCAATAAAAAAAATCATATGTGGTTACTTAAGTTGTTTTCTGCGTCTGATGTCAGGGTTATGTTTTTTCTTCATCAAACAGAAAGTACTTTTGAGAAAATGTAGTGCACTTGTGCTTGTCTAACTTGGCTCCTATGGGAAATATCGCCAGTATTCCTAGACAGAAAAATCACATTTTTTTTGCTGAGCCCGGGAATGTATGTAACTCCATTTCACAAAATTTGTCACTTGTGCTTTTTCTCCTACAGAGGGCAGCATTATCATCATACCAGCCTTAGGACTATTGTCCACACCCACTGCTGGACTGATGCCTCCAAGATAATAAGGGTCTTGTTGCTTACTCGCCGCGGGAAGCTCTTAGTAGGCAGGTTGACGAGCGCAGAACGGGATGTTGATACGTGGAAAGACGCTGCTACCCATTTTCCGGTGATTTACACTATATCAACGGACAAAAGAGGAAGGGCTACATTCTACTACCGGCACCTCTTAGCTTATTCGGCTATATTTAAGAAAAACAGTTTCATACGTATGAAGCTGAAAATGCCGCGGGTTTTCTTATGACGATTCAAATTCTCCGCTAAAGCAAGTGATTATTATACCTGAAAAATCATGAGCTGCCTTTGCTTTTCTGCTACTATACCATAGAAGCCATGACCATTTATAATCATAATAGGAAGGCAGCACCTGCGACACAAGTTTGACCACTTAGTGTAGGTGCTGTAGCCCAGTTTATGAAAACAAACCATTAATGTAGAATGCGATTCTAGATTATCTAATATCAATATTATTACATAGTATAAAACAAAGTCACTTCCCGCTGTCTGTCTGTCCCTATGTATGCTTAGATCTTTAAAACTACGCAACGGTTCTACTACGCAACTATCGCAATTTTGCGGTTCTTTTTAATAGATAGAGTGATTCAAGAGGAAGGTTTCTATGTATAATACATGCATAATATAGTAGAGAAACACTGATAGTATTGGAGGTTTCTAATGTGAGGTCGAGAAGAATAAAAATAAAAAAATAAAAATAATAATAATGCTGGACAAATCACACAGCATCATCTAGCCCCAAGCTAAGCATGAATAAAAATAAATAATAAATAAGAATAAACACATTTTGTGCGCTTACATTGAAAACGCTGGCTGAACCCTACGAGATAGATCAAATTAATGTACTACAGTATTGTACATCTTAAAATGGTCTACAAAAAAGTCCGCGATGGTATATTCTGTAGTATATTTAGTATCAGCATTGCACCCGAGCGTATCCGGGGCGGGTCGCTAGTTATATTATAATATAATATTAGCTTCCTCGCCGCTTCGCATGAAAATATCATACCCAGATAAAAAGTAGCCTATGTGTTAATCCTTGTCAACAAAATATGTGCAAAATGTCAGATCAATCCTAAGGATTGATCTGACATTTTGCACATATTTTGGCTGTAAGGAGGTAACAAATATCCATACTATACAAACAAACTTTTGGCTTTATAATACTAAGATTTTTCATAAATATTGTTATAATAAATTGAAATTTAATATGTTGTTGGCCCTGTGGTACAAAACATTTTTCAAGAAAGATATATCCATGTGCACGACCGGCAGGGTGATAGCGTATTTCGCGACAGGTTTGCAACAGGCGTATATCTCGCGATCAACGCTGCAACAGGCGTAAATCGATCGGCGATCATCGCTGTCAATGATAAATTTTGTAGTAGGTATATAAAAGCAAAAAAATTACGTTTAGCAGCGAAGTTCGCAGGATATACTCCTGCTGCAAACCTGTCGCGAGATACGTAATCACCCTGTGGTATCAGTCAAAAAGAGATATTCAAGGCCTAAAAACAAAGAGTTCACTTTCAGCTTAATTATTCAGTCACCACACATAGCCCAGCACATTCAGTGTACCAATCACATACAGCACAGGTGTCAGTGTTTCCACAAGTCCAGTGCTGTTTGAGCTCCAATTAAAACTACCAACAATAAACAAGAGACTCATTTACAACGTCAGATGGTTTTAAGTTAACTGGTGTTTGGTTTACGCTATAAGATAAAGCGACACCGATACCTCGTCCCACAGTGTCCCTAGCATTGCTTTCGCGATCATGAAAATGATAACTTACTAGCTGACCCGGCGAACTCCGCATCGCACCTATAACTACAACCACCACTTACAACTTACCCTACAACTACCCTACAAATACCCAACAACTACCCCACAACTACCCTACTACTACAATTACCCTACAACTACCCTACTACTACACTACAACTGCCCTACAACTCCCTACAACTATCTTACTACTACCTTACAAATACCCTACAACTACCCTACTACTACCCTACAACTACCCTAAAACTACCCTACTACCACCCTACAACCACCCTACAACTAACCTACTACTACCCTTCAACTACGCTACAACTAACGCTAAAACATGTGTTTAATATTTTCTTCCATACAAACTTTAATCCCCTGTTTTAACCCCTTCTGATTTTATTTACGCAACGAAAAGTAGCCTATGTCCGTCTCCATGGTCTAAAAATTCATCATTTCATACATACATACATACATTCTTACTTTCACTTTTATTATAAGTAGGATATTTTAATACTTTATAAGACAGATATTTTTGAATTGCAAAACTTTAGGTTCGGAATGCATTAACGTTCTCCCAAAGAGTCACATACAAACAAAACAGTATAACAATTATTCTTCTCTTTCTTCATTTAGGTTATTATATCTACAAAGTGTAACTAAAAATATGCAAGTTTAATTTTGACTCATAAACGTGCCGTAAGTTTTGTAAAGGCCTTAATTATTATTTGTTTCTTAAGAACGATAAATGATTGATAAAACATACATTTCTATTCTTTTGAAGTTTTGTAGTTAACTGTATTTTTTTTAAAATGGCAGTGTGATGTATATTGCAACGATTTTCATATTTTTATTTCACTTTATAGGTATTGGATTTTTGTGGTAGAATAATAAAGTACCCAAAGTAAATGTGTGTGTACAGGTTGGGAATACATTTTTTTCCTTACAAGGCACACCCAAACGAAACAGTATGTGAATTCCTCTTCTCCTTCCTTAGTTAGGACAGTGGTAATGAATTAGGTAAACTGTATATTTTATATTTTTAAAATTACAGGATTTTATCGCGTACCTTTTTTAGTATTTTCCCGACATCTATATTTTATGTCAAAATTGAATGCATAAATTGCTTTTTATAATTCAAGATAAATTGTGTTTTATTTAAAAAAAATTGCAGACTACGTCAAAAACAACAATAACTAGGCTGTAGTATGAACTTATTTATTTTATTTATTATGAAACTTTATACAGCATTAAAATGAATGAGCTCTATCGCCATGAATAATTTAGATAGTTCTTTCTTTACTTGTACCACAAATAGGGATTACACACAGAATTTATGGGGTACGATGAAAAATATTGTTCCAGTAGTTTTACGTGCTTTGGCATTACGCTGATGGGCAATTGTATTTATTGTATCTGATTTATAGACTGTCTGAATCTCCTTATTGATTTATCGACGTTTTAGATTTATTTATTTCATTTCATTTATTTCATATTTACATTGCCATGACAGTATAACAAAACACCAAAGCGACAAAGAAATGCATAAATTTTAAACTTAAACATAATATTAGTCAGTTTTTTTTTTCACTTTAACTATAAATTGGTTCTACCCAAATAGAGTAAAACCGTATCCGTGAATTTCGGCAACGTCATATTGAAAATATCAACACCCTCGTCTGCGCATAGTCTATTGATGGTACGCAGGGCCCGCGTGAATGGGGACTTACTCAGTAGTTTGGTTCTGGCCCTCGGTATAGCAAGAAGCCTAGGACTTCGGCGCGCGTAAACATACCTATCGGGTACATATAGTCCGATTTCCGCCAAGACCTGCGGGTTATGAACCATTCCTCTTAATATGCGGAAAATGTACGTTGTTATCATCATTTCCCGTCTTACCTCTAGTTTATTATAGCCTACCATTCCCAGAACGAACAATGAAGGGTACATTAATGGGTAAAATGGGTAAACTCCGTATAACTTTAGATATAGGAACCTCATGAATTTGTTTTGCATTTTTTCAACCATATGAATGTACTTTTTTTCATGAGGACTCCATATCATAGCTCCACACTCCAATCTGCTTCTTACTAGTGCATTATAAAGGACTTTAATAGTGCTGATATTATGAAAGTCACTGCTTTGCCGCAATATGAAGCCCAAGTTTCTAAAAGCCTTTTTACAGATATCGACTACGTGATTCCGGAAGTTTATTTGCTTGTCCATACGGATCCCCAAATCCCGAACAGATTCTACTCGACCAATACGTTCAGATTCCAGCGTGTAGTCATGTATAACAAGACTTCGAGCACGGCCGTAGGTGATAGCACAGCATTTACTTTCATTAAAAAGGAGTTTATTATCATGACTCCACTGCACAACACGGTCTACGTCTCTTTGCAACCGTTCGCAATCCAATCTATCTTTTATCTGCAAAAGTAGTTTTAAATCATCTGCAAATAGAAGACATACTGAATCCTTTACGATAGTAGGCAGGTCATTAATCATAATCAAAAATTTAAGAGGTCCCAGATTACTTCCCTGACTCACCCCAGAGTTTGTGTTAAAAGGTTCCGATAAATAACCACAGTAGTACACATATTGCATTCTTCCCCGCATATAACTAGCAAAGAGTTTTAATAGACACAGTAAATCCCATCGACGCGAGCTTGGCTAGTAAGACATCATGATCAACTGTGTCAAATGCTTTACGAAAATCAAAGTAAGCTGCGTCTACCTGTACCCCTGAGTCCACAGCAGGGACAGCAGATTCTTGTTAATCGTTTAAAATTGTCTATAGAGGTAGTTTCAAAAGAGCTTTTCATGATTTATTGAAATGATTTACAATTTTTTTATACAACTAAATGATAAGACAAGCCGTAGGCCCACGCGATGTTAAGCGGTAACTTCTACCAACTGCAATACCGCGGTGATCACTAAGCACGTGACCAATGCTGTATGGCATTGCGCCCGTCACCCTGAGACATAGAATTGTAAGGTCTCATATTTTTCCCATAATTTCACAGTTATAGGTATGATAGTACTTCCCTGGTTGAACTCTTCAAAAAAAGTTCTACTACGACTGTATCCGAACTGCATAGTTCGTAGTAGTGGACTCGGTGGTAGAGTCGTTAGCAGTGGAAATTGTACCCGAAATAAAAGTTTGTAGGAAATATTTGTCCCAAAGAATAATAAAGTACCCAGCCCAGTACCCTTGCCGTGGGGTGGCGGCAGTAGAATGTTATCCCTCCTCTCCTGCCCGTGGATGCAGTAAAAATCTGCTAAAGAATATCTCCGGAAGATGGGCAGCAGCGTTTTTCCGTGTAAGAACATCTCGAACTGCGCTCACCAACCCGCCTGCCAAGCGTGGTGAGTATGGCAACAACCCCTCATGCACTTGGATCTCTAAGTCAATGAGGGAGGCCTATGTCCAGCAGTGGATGTCTTACGGCTGTAATGATGATGATGATTTGTCCCAACCGTACGGCCACATAATCAAATCACTGATACCTACTGTGGTCGACGGTAAAGGTGTTCGTGTGTGTTCGAATCCCGTTAGTATATATTTTTTTTATTGCATAAGTAAGTATTCCAGATTATTATGATATAGCCTATGTTAGCTTATAAATATAGCCTATGCCAACATAGCAAAGCATATTTACTAAAGCAACACCTCAGGCTGAGGGTCCCAACCCTTGCTAATTGACAATGCGAAGCTTATTGTCCAATAGTTTGGCGATTTATATAAACACGTTAACTAAATAGCGGACAGTTAAGTAGAGATGGCAAAACAAATGATTCAATGCTGGACTGCCTACGTGGCCCAGTCGGTGTTATAGTTGACTGATACTCATGAGATAGTGGGTTCGATTCCCTCTCTTTCTCTCTGTCTCTTCCATACACAGGATTTCCATTGCCTGAAAAAAGCCTCATGAGTGGTTTTTGCCGTTTACACCACCCTTCGCGGGTTGGCGAGCGCAGTACGGGATGTTGATACACGTAAAGACGCTGCTACACATCTGTCGAATGTATCCATTAGCAGATTCGTATAGCATCCACGTGCAACATTCTATTATGAAGGGAAACATTACCGCGTCTTAGTCAGCTTCAGACGTATTGACATGATATTTCCTCTGACTAATCGCCGACTAATCTGGGAGGATGGTACAGGTGCTGGGCAAGCTTAATCCATCCAAGAAATTTTCCAGGCAATACAATACATGAATACCAGAATCAATTCCTGAAGGTGCATTAACCATTCAATTGTGAAAATCCTTGTTATAAAGATCTAAATAGTCATAGTCAATAAAGCTACATAGAAATAATTAATTAACAAAATAAAAATCAAAACACACTTAAATTTTATAAAGCACATAACGGAATCCGTTCGAAGTGATGAAGATCCTACGGTGAAAATGTGTTAAAATACTTCAGAATGTGAGATTAAATTCTGTTGTGGTCTGTACTTTAGTCCACAACTTAATCAATAGCAAAAACACTCAGTTCCCTTTTGCATATGCAAACAATATGTCACTTACATTACCGAGGATAAGCAAGCTATTATTAGCCCTTGTAGCATAAGAATAAGGAGTAAAATCCTGTGAGTTGAATCGGGTTTCCTAATTATGAGATGGTACTCGTGTTTGTAGATCTACCTTATTCTGAAGGGAAGTGCTTTGTAAAGTCTCTATCTGAATATATATTCGTTTGCATTTTCAGCTTGTTACTCAAATATGATTTTCTAGTCCTCAACATAAGTCTGTATGCCATGGGGTGCAGTAGAATGTTACCCTCTCTTGCCTGTCGCCCATGGACGCAGTAAAAATCTCCCAAGCAAAGAATACCTCCGGAAGATGGGCAGCATTGTATCAACATTGCGTACTGCGCTCTCTACTCTTAGATGATGAATGGCGATTCTTGGAAGTTACTTCCAAGTTATTGGAGGTCCATGAGGAAGGCCTATGTCCAGAAGTAAACGTCCTAAGGCTGAGATGATGATGATGCATAGACGTTTAAGGCCAACACTTATTATCATCTTCGCACTTGCCATCTTCAGACCCCCAAGCGAAATTAAAACATTAATAACCTTTATTAATTTTCAACCCCCTTTAGTTTGCGCGGAATTAGTTATGCAAGGTTGAAGTGGTCACCCAGGTCTGCAGGAGATCTCTGCAAACATTCATAACAGGAACGTAATTGGGCTACCGGCTGCTGACATAGTATACTAGACATCAGTATGGTAATTATAGTCGTGGGGTGCCGGCAAAAGAATGTTGCTCATCTTTTACCCGTCGATGCAGTAAAATTCTGTCAGGGGAACATTCATAACAGTGACGTAATTAGTATTTTAGCTGCTGACGTAGTATACTAGAAATTAGTGTGTTAACTACAGTCGTAGGGTGCGGGCAATAGAATCCTGTTCCTTCTCTTTTGCTTTTTGATGCAGTAAAAATCTACTAAGGGAAGATGGGCAGCAGGATCTTTTTGTGTTCGCGAACCCGATTTCGTATAGTAACAAGTCCTTCATGAGCAGTACTTGGAGATGAGAGAGGCCTATGTATGTCCAGCAGTGGACGACCTACAGCTGAGGTGATGATGATGAACTTCAGGCGCCTTGTGCAGTGTATCACTTGTGCATTAACATAGTTTGCTTACGATAAGTTAGAAGCATTGGAAGTATCTTTATTAAGCACTCGCATTCCAGTTCTAGGGTAGTATGAGTGATGTTTATAAAACGCTTGTCAAAATGTCATAATTATGATCAGACACACCGCACCTGTAATCTTTCTGAAGTCGGTGCGTGTCACCACTAGGCTACAGAAGCCTATTCCGTTGGTTCTAAGCTTTAATAAGATATTTCATCGATAACGCACCGAGTGTGTACGTTTATTACGATTTTGTAAACACTAAAGTCGTAATTAACTTCTCATTATTTTTGATTTAAAACATCTTTTGCGGTGGTAAAACCGATTGGATGAGAGGTGATGCGGGACGCTGGGAGATGTGCGGGTTTTTACTAGGGCAACTGCCCTTCGTCCATCGTGCCCATCGGGTTGACTGTGGCTATTGTGGCGACTGGGGCTACTGTAGCGACTGTGGTGACTTTGGCAACTGGGTCTACTTTAGCGTCCCGTACGCCAGGTGCCAAGCGTCCCGTGACGGCTAAGTTTTTTTTATTAACTTTGTAAAATCATAGTAGAATAAGTAATGTCACAAACTATTGAATTTTTGAAAGTGAAAATTATCACAAACAGCAATAGCAGACCGCCTCTGTTTGCGCGAGAGTGGCTTAGTTGTGGTACTGTTTATATACGTCACCTCCAACGTAGACAATGTTGAGCGTATTTTCGACTTTGTTTTCGGACAAGGGTACTCTGTTCTTGGATGAAGTCTAGTGAAGAGAGGTAATTCTGTCAGGTAGGGACAATAGAGTCCCATCTAGACAGCTCAAGATAAGCCAAAAAATAAAGGTAAAGTACATTTTGTGGCGGCTGCAGTCGGGAAATGTTTTAACTGCTCGTCAGCGCTTGGTTCGCATGGAACCACAGACCGCATCTGCTTGGACGATGTTATTTTAACCTACTTCAAAAGAAGGAAGAAATCAATCTATTTTGGAGTTCTGTACCTCGATAGGAAAAAAGAAAACCCTTAAAGGATCACTTTATTGACTTCGGACCCCCGTTCCTTGCACAAAGACCATATTTTTTATGAAAACATGATTATTTTGGAAGGAACGGGAGTCCGAAGTCAGACATACCGTTTTGTTTTCTATCGTTTGAAAGGATCACCCCCAGTAGATACAGTCAACAGATCCCGTCTGGATCTGGTGAGAGTTTTCCTTTAAAAAATCTTAAAATCCAGTTCTTAGAACAGTAATAAATTATGGATATAGTGAGAGTTATTACCTGTTTGTACTCTCAGTAAATTCAGTTTCGAAATATACAAGAAATGTAACTGTATCTACATAGATAAAGTCATACATATGACAGATGTCAAAAATGAGAATTTGTCAAAAATTACAGACCTCCTTTACATGCCTCCTTTGCTGCTTTAACACAAATTATATTGCATGACGAAACCTTCAGTAGCTTTGTCCTCAGCCTCAGTACTCCGTCGTTTATGAACCGATTTCTATATTTTTTTTTTGTTTCGTCTAGATACACATTCACATTAATTCCATGTTTTTAAACTCAGCTCTGATGCTTCATTAAGAATCGAGGGAACTCTTCAAATATTGTAGGCATAAATAAAGCGTTTTTGGCATTTTCAGAAATATGTCAAGCATTCAGAAAGTATGTCTTGTATGTCTTTTTATTTTATGGCTTTTTGTGTTTGGTTTTACACAATTCCGCCAGTGTCAAGTTATTAAATAATTTTAAAATATATTTTATTCAAATTTTACAACAAATCAGTCATGACCAACTGATTTTTTGCTTGTTGTTCTCAGAAAGTATGATTTGGTAAAACTAATGATGAAGAACCACAAACGGGCATCGAAATTCTTCCATGTTAAAAATTCGCGGGTAACGAAAGATGGCTATGATGTATACCTATACATTTATGATCGCACTTTATTTCTCATCATCGCCATAATCATCAGGGTGATTAAAGTTTCAAAAAATGTTTTGTAGAAACATTAGAAACGAGGAGATGTTTATCTCTAACAATTAAACGTGCTTTTCTTTTCAAGTTTAATATTAGTTTGACTTTCAAATGTGTCACGAGAATTGCTTAAATAAAAAAATAACATACATAGGTACGATTTTCTAATGTACTCGTATGTACGCTTGTACGCCTTTTAATTATTAATTACACAAACAAAGGTGTCAATTCTGTTGGCGCACTTCCTAACTAGAGTCAACAAAATCTACTTGGTTTATGTTTAATTTAGAAACGTCATATCTCCAATTATAATTGGCTTAAGGTAATTATAAACGTAAAACAGAATTGACACCAGTATCTCTAAAATAAAGCATGAGCAAGTATGATCGATCAACCATCCTTTCTCACAAACATAAACAAAATCCTTCCTAAACCATCAAAAACCCACGCAAAAAACCAACGAAAAAAGTCATTGTAAATCTCGATCACGACATCATGTCATCGATGTCCGTTCTCGGCGTTTTTTGTTAAAAATCCCGTAAAGTTATAAAAATAAATGAGCCCTCGCAAACAGTGGGGAAGAGGACAATAGTTAGGTCATTATATTCGGTCATTTGGAGCCATGGCTTCGATTTAAGGGGTTTTTACGGCGGCGGATGGGGTGGGAAATAAATAACATGTAAGTGGGGGTTGTCATTTTTTAACGAAGAATTTTCTTGAATAAGGATTTGTTCCGGTCAAAGTTTTATAGAAAATGTGATAAGTCGTCTTTATCAAGTTATGGCGAACTATGCTTCTAATAAAATCAAAACTTTACTTTAAGATAGGTACTCGTAGTTAAAGATTTCTGTATACTTTAAGTAATTTTTAAATTAAAATAAATAAAACTGAATTGAATTAGCTGTTACCGAAAAGTTTGTTTATTTTTTAGGTAGGTGATACACGTGATACGGTTAACCAAACATTCTGGAATACGTCTTTCAACTGAAAATTGAATTAATACTTGTTAATTGCTGTCCGCCGTGGGGTGCCAGCAGTAGAATGATACCCCTCCTCTCATGCCCATGGATGCAGTAAGAGCCTGCTAAGGGATACCTCCAGAAGATGGGCAGCAGCGTCTATCCGTGTATCAACATCCCATACTGCGCTCACCAACCCGCGTGCCAAGCGTGGTGAGTATGGCAACTACCCCTCATGGAGATCCATGAGGGAGGCCTGTGTTCATCAGTGGACGTTTTATGGCTGAAATGATGACCTGTTAATAGGTTGTGGAAAACGTAAAAAGGTAAACCGAACCCTACACAGCGCGTGGCCCGACACGCACTTGGCCAAATTTATTTAGGTCAAATTAAAACATCACCGATCGCAAAAACAGTATTTCAAATAGACTTCTTAACTAATAAAGGATGTCTTATATCTAGGGCTGGCAGACTAAAGTACATAAGTCAAAATATCATAGTTTTCAGGAACTCAAAAAAACTAAATAAATAAATAACGCTTTATTTTTTTTTATTTTTTATTTATTTACTGGGGTGCACAAAATTATTACTAACATGCATTTACATATCATTTAAGAGCACAATAGCATAAGGCTATTTTTGTGACTTAAGTTATTAAGAACACTTACTTTATCCTTAAATATAAATTTATACTTAAGACTTAGGTTATAAGGTACTAAGAGATATTTTCTTATGCATCTATTTTATTAACCTCTAAATTAAGTATTGTAACATTAATCTAGTTAATCATCATCCTCACTGTCTATAATATCAGGGTCAGTATTCCGTAAATCGTTTGCAGTAGGTAAATCCATATAAAATTTATGAAAAACATCAGGTATTAAGTTTAGTAAAGAGACCAAATCTTCTTTTTTCTCTTTGGATATAGGCAAAGGCTGTAAAGATATAACTGGAATATTGTCAGGTATGGTAGAACCTCTTCTTTTTAAGTTTAATTTGAAAAATTGAGGTTCCTCTTCTAAGGTATCCTTGTAAGAAATGACTCCGAAGTTGGAATCATAGCGCAACCATCTTTTATCGAGCCATTTAAACTGACGTCCATCGCTATCTTTAGTTCTTAAAACTAATGGACCTTTTAGCAGCGAAGAGAAGTCAAAAAAATCTGTATTGCGCATTTCAACCACTTCAAATTTTTTACTGCTTGATCTTATCAGTTGTATCCAATCATGCGGGTGATAGATTTGCAATTCAGTCTTTTTCTTCTTCTTTTCTATAATCCCGTGATCCGTGTCTACTTCCAAATGGCTATGGCCGGGAATCATAAACTTGTGCTCAATTACTTCCAAATCGAGTTTTTGCAAAGCCCAGGTAAACATTGAACTTACATGAGAATTCCTGTTCTGGCCTCCACATGTATCGGAATAAAATATTACATGTTGTGTGTTTTCGGGTAAGTATGTTTGGAGGTGTTTGAAAAGACAAGAGGCTATTTGATTAGCTCCTCTTGCAGCTATTGTTTCGTACCATATGTAGCACACAGCTTTTCCGGTTTTGTTGTCATGAACAGTCAAATTGAATGTCCACAACTGACGTTTGTAAAATGCTACAGAAGAGCTTAGTGCTGGAGTAGGTAAGCATTGCTGTAAATCAAAAGTGTACACTTGCACAGTGTTGTTATTTTTGTATACCTGTGTGTCACTTTTTTTTCTTTCGTACGCTTGATCCGCAGCTGCCTTGTGCTGATCATGCTGAGCGATAATTTCAGTCTTTTGTTGCATTTCCTGACAAAGCTGAATTTGCATTTTGTATTTGTCACATGTATAACAAGTATCAACACGGGGTTTTTTAAATGACAATCCTAATTTATGGAACTCTTGGCTGTAAATTTTTATTGATGGTGGATTGTCTCGGTTTTCACAGAATAATTTGTACATTTTGTTGATGGTTAGGTGAGAAGGCAAATACTTCTTAGATGTAGTTTTTCTCGTGTAATGGCTTTCGTAAGATGGAAATGACAAAATGTGTTTATTTATATCTTGCCTTTTTTCGTCAGAGATTTTGTGCTTGGGGATACTCTTCCCGCGGCTATCGTCTAGTTGAGTACCAGCTACTGATGATCGTTTTTTCAATCCAACGGTTTTTATGAAGTTATCACTTTCGCCTAACGTTTTTAGTAAACACCCTCTACAAATAGGTTCACGCTTTCCGTTAATTAATAAAAAATATTTGTATGTCTTTGTCCTACATTTTTGCCGGTCAGGATCAAGTGTCCGCTGTCTTTGAGTAGCTTTGTCATGGATCTCCATTAATGAAGCTATGTATGTAGATCTTTTGAGGTAGGTCCCCATTCGCCAATATTCTTCAAAAATAGCCTGTCTATCGCTAAATAATATACGCTCCTTGCACTTCGTTCGACATGTTGTAAGTTCTGTCATTTTTCTACTAGCAATTACTTTTCCTTTTAAAGTTTCATAAGTCTTACCTGTGTTGCGTTTCACTTTTTTTTCATGTTTTCTCACGCGAACGCTTTTTTTTTTAAATGCTCTGGAAGACGTTGAACTATGGCTTAAGGTAGTACTTTGATGCGTAGATTCGTTACTTGAACTTGACGAGACTGCTGCGTCTGTTGATAACTCATAATGTGGATCCTGGACTGAGTCATCACTTGAAAATTCAATTTCTTGACTAACAGGCACGTTACCGCTATGCCCTGATGATGTGGAAGGCATGGGCTCCTCTTCCACCGTTACGCTTCTAAGTTGCTGATCATTCCGTTTGCCTAAAAAAAACTTTATTTTAAACAATATACGAAATCACAAAGCTACAACGTACGGCACCAAAAGAGTGCACTGTATTAAAAGTGATTATGAAAGTAGATTATTATTAATTTAAAATTATTAATTCCCTACCAAATTTAACGAAATTTGAAACAATAAAATTATCAACTTGTAGTAGTTACAGATAGTAACGCCAGCTCAACTAATTTCTTTCCACGCTGAGAATCCATAATGAGACAAAGTCAACACAAAACTAAACTAGTGAATGGTTAGAGCATTACTGATTGGCTTGGCGTCTCACGTTTCAAACCACTCGGGCACTTCATAGTTTTTGTTCAATAAATCTCATTTTCAAGTGCCTACCCTCAAGCAAAATAAAGCGATAACGTGACGCATTTAACGACCCTTATGACATATGTCATACTTTCAGTCCGCTAAGTGCAGAACTTTTTGTGTTCCTTTTAACTTAAGTCTAACTTATGTTGTATATAACGTCACAGGATTTGGAGAAGATCATAAGGTTGAAAAGGTGCACCATTAGAGTTCAAATTGAAATAGGCGACTTTGACTTATGTTCTTTAGTTGGTCGATGTATTAATTTAAAATAATGTTGTTAGTATGTTAAAAAAAAATATCATTTTTTTGACTTAAGTGCTTTAGTCTGCCGACCCTAGATATATAATTTATGTTTTCTCATAAACTGTGGAATAAGTTGTATTCATATACATTTATTTGCGAAACATGAGTTACATAAGATGTCAATAGGAATTGTTTCGTTAGGTATAATGTTTGTTTGTTAGTAGTTGTTTCGTTAAGTATAATGTATGTTTAAAAGTTACACAAATTACTTACTGTATTGAAAACCCTTTTTATTACATCATCCATACAATCCTAATACTGGACAATTTAAACTCAAGTTTTAAGTTACTAAAACTATTCCAAATTTTATAACCAAACCTATAATTTTCCATTTTCTGCCCGAATAAAATGAAAATTTAAACGCTGAAGCCAAATTACACCATTCCTGTATCGTCACATTAATTTTAACGATTAAACTCGTATTCTTTGGCACTTGTAAAAACGCCTATTGAACGAGGGAGGAAGGGCCTATTCAAAGTGTGGTTGTCGTAAAATAGTGTTGTGCTTAATATGTTTTTAGAGCAAAAATATATTTTTAAATATATATATTTTTATTTTATTTTTATTAGTTAAATATTTACATTGCCATAACAGTGCAGCACCGAAGCGACAAAGAAATATTAAAACAAATATAACTTACAATAATTACTCAATTAACATTAATAAAATTACACCAAATAGCTACCTACTTAATCTAGTTTAAAAATAAAAAAAAACATATTTATATATTCCTATGTATCCTATCCTTGAATTAATGCTTATTAATGCTTGCTTCAAAAATTATCTGCTTATAAATTATATTTGTAGAAAGGAAGATTGGCGTGGCAAAGAGGAGGTTTATACCCAGCAGAGAGGGAATGTGGGCTTATAGATAGAGAGATATAAATATATTTGTTACCAGTTAACCTTATGATCTTTGTTACTTGTTAACCTCAAAATCTTTGTTACCGGTTAACATCAAGAACTTTATTACCAGTTAACCTCAAGATCTTTATTACCAGTTAACCTCAAGATCTTTATTACCAGTTAACCTCAAGATCTTTATTACCAGTTAACATCAAGAACTTTATTACCAGTTAACCTCAAGATCTTTATTACCAGTTAACCTCAAGATCTTTATTACCAGTTAACATCAAGAACTTTATTACCAGTTAACCTCAAGATCTCTGTTGCCTGCTAACCTCATGAACTTTATTACCAATAATCCTCAAGATCTTTATTACAAGTTAACCTCAAGAACTTTATTACTTGTTAGCCTCAAGATCTGTATTACCAGTTAACATCAAGAACTTTATTACCAGTTAACCTCAAAATCTTTGTTACCAGTTAACTTCAAGATCTCAGTTGCATACTAAGCTCAAGAACTTTGTTATCAGTTAACCTCAAGGTCTTTGTTACCTGTTAACCTCAACACAGTAGTCGTTTTCCGGCTGAAATGATGATGATGAAATGACTCATTCATAATATTATTTTGTCTATTCTTATCTTCTTTAGCACATCACTAACAAATGTTTTCGTACAACGCTATAACAGGAAAAGTGCAATTCTTTCGCTTGAATTGTAATTCAGCTTGTACAATTTGACGTTTAGATGGCTTCTGAAAATTATACTCGCAATATGCCAGGGCTTAAAGATTTTTATATCGTGGTCGGTTCCTTGTTATGGTTTTCCTGTTAGGGTGTTATCAGGACAAAACACGGTAAAAGAACCAAATGATACGTAAATTTTATAAGGTAACATTCACTAAGTGAAATTGATTTGTTTTTTTTATTTAGCCTATATTGCTTCTCCGCCGGGCAAAGGAACATACAATGGACCCTCCGACATTCTTCCATTTCCTATCAGAATCGATGTCCTGTCAATTTTCTCGGAAGGTGTCGCCGTGATTGTCTAATTTAATAAAAATATATTGTAATAACTCCATGAGTTAGTATTTTTTTTTTGTTGATTTTTGTTTAGCCTTTTTGGGGCGATGTCGCTGAGCGCCAAAGAAGCCATTTTATATTTTAATAAAATAAACTCCATGAGCAGAGTTTAACTACGAAGCATTTTTTTTAAATAAAAGGACGGAACAATTCTATTGTATGCTTTTTAACTTTTACAACAGTTTTAAATCAACAATCTTTCATGACTTCTCTGGTACAGTTATGGTAGGAAATATGTTTAAAAATATGAAAAGTATATTATCTTTATTTGATAATCATCTCAAAATTACTACAATGAAATTTATTATTTAAAGAATGCCTGATATTTCCTAACGTGCGCTGGACAAAGGCATGCCTTCCCTCTTTCCAATGTTTTATATTTCGTGCTTGTTAAAGGTAATCTCAACTTTCTTTAATGAAGAAATTTGAGATTATTAAAATACCACAAAAAACGGCACGCGCTGTATTTAAAAGCAAAAGAGACAGACACGGAACCATCTAAAGAAAACAACCTAACTGTTCTTGATTTTGAATCCTATTGTTACAACGATAAGGAATATAATTAAATTCAGAATTGATTTAAAATCATGTTTTACTGAGCACTGTAATAAGTGGCTTTAGACAATGATCGTGGGAAAAATTCCAAGTTAACTGTATCAGAGAAAGCATGAAAGATATTGCCGATTGTATGCTAAAACCGTGTAAAGGAAAAATTGTATAAGCTTTATTTCTTTGAAAAGATACTCCAAATCATGTCGTTCGTTTTTAACTCCCGACAAAGAAGAGGGGCGTTATAAGTTTGACTGCTATGAGTGCATGTCTGTCTGTGGCACCGTACTTCTTAAACGAGTTGACCGATTTTAATGTAGTTTTTTTAAATTAAAAGCCAGTTTTCTTGCGTTAGTTTTCGGTCATATTTTATTAAAATCGATTGGGACGGTTTACAAGAAATGGGGGTGAAAGTGGGGATCAATAATCCAATTTTTACATTGGATTACCTCGTAATACTTAAACAGACTAAGATCGAAGCAATGACTCACCAAACCTGACATCATACTTGCTGTGAATTCGAGCGTGTTGGCCTAGGTCATGGATGGTACTGTACTGTCTAGCTAACCAACCCGGCTATACCTAGAGCCGGCAGGCTGATTACGTATTCGCTACAGATTTGCAATAATCTAGCGAACATCGCTGTCAAAGATCATCTTTTTATTAGATAACCAGCAAGAAATTGACGTTAGAGAGCAATAATTGCAAGATCAATGCCTGTTGCAAACCTGTCGCAAGATACGTAATCAGCTTTTGAATGAAGTATGTTGGGGCCCCAGGCAACACACGTCTTGGGGCCCTCTTACCCTTTTCTGACTTCCAAAAAAATATTTTTCATACCAATCCATTGCATTTTTAACCAAAATAAAAAATAACGCTCTTTTTACCCAACTACTGCTAAAAAAGAGCGAAAAAATTGATTTTATTGTTAGGAAAAATAACATACAAATATTTAATAAAATTTACAAAAGAAATATAATTTCGAAAATAACTCCGGGTGCGCGGTCCATAGGCCTATGGCATTACGGCGTATTATCCAATAGGCAGAGTAGGCAATTGCCTACTCTGCCTATTGGATACGGCCTATAAATTTATAATAATCCAAAAGCATATGAACTATAAACTTATAGACTACACAATTTGAAAATGTCTTGTAAAAAATATTGAATGGTTAGTAAAAATAGTAAATTAATTACTATTGTTTTTTTAGCTGTAAGACTTCAAACATTTAAAAAAAACACAAAGAATCAAGTTGATGTGTATTTAATTTAATTTTTTATTGTTATTTTGTTAATTATCTAAATATAATAATATAATCTAAGCTTTCTAATACTTCATAATATTTTTGTAAAAAATAATTAATTCATCGTTTAAAAATTAAACTTTCGGTAAAACACCATAAACAGTCGGTTACATTATTGAACTTTAAGTATCTAGCCACTTCCAAGAAATTGTCAGATTTTATAAAGATTTTAGAAAGTATTAAATGTTGCCATCTCAAATAAAATATATATAACTTGCCAGCTTCTTACATCAATGATAGCGTCACTATTCGCCACAATATACAATAGCGAAGCACATACATAATAGCAAATATTGTACACTTAAGTATGTATTATAATAGTTTGTAATTACACTGTCAAGGATTCTATTTATGTTCTATTGTCTTCGTTATGTTTCAATTTGAATTCTAAATGCAATTGCGTTATATGTACTTGTGTTTCAGTGTGTCTACCGTGAGTTGTCACTGTTAGATCGCCTGCCGTTACTACAGTAGTAATAGTACGTTACTATGACATCTGTCAGATTTGTAACTCATGCTACCAAATTCTAAGCAAATAAAGCGCAAACTACAGTAGCTGTAGTATAGTTTACTGCGTATTTTAGAACCAAACTATCCGCTAGAGGCGCTGTTCATGTTTTTATACATTTTTTTAACTACAGTCGCTAGCGAGTATTTGTTTATAGATTGTGAAAACTCATGGTAGATCTACTGACTAGTGATTTTGAAAGAAGCTCTTTTATTAAATTACAAGCTTAAACAGAATAAACTTAACATAATTAAAATAGTGTCTGATAGCAAGATGCCCTGGGGTTCCGGCTGTAGAATGTTGCCCCTCCTCTCTTGCCCATGGATACGGTAAGAATCTGCCAAGGGATACTTCTGGAAGATGGGCAGCAGCGTCTTTCCGTCTTTAGCGAATTGTGAAGTTCGAGGATGATTTATAATTAAATAGGTAGGTACCTAGGTATACCTATTTTGATGACTTCATTTTGTATTAAAAAAAAGAGTTATTCTTCTAAAAAAAAGTGATAATCCATTTTCAAAGCACCTATGAGTATACTATTCTTCCAGTTTAGTAGTCTATTAGTCAGAGAAAAGTACAGTCACTTCCTGAAATTCCTTAAAAATACCACTGTAAGGTTATTCATGAAATTGGTCTAAGCGGCGATCTCATAAACAACCAGCCACTTTTGTTGAACTCTATTGTAAATCTAACTGTCTATAAAATCAATCAAAGTGAGCTACAGACAGACAGTCATAGTTATAGACATAGTTATTGCCCAATTAAATTGGTTACTGCTCCCGTGTGTATTCGGTTGTATTTCTTTGTTTAGAAACAAACTAAATTAAATGCTTGTTTTAGCGATATTTGGTTATGTTTATAATAATAAATAAATAATAATAATCGTGTTGGCCGAGTGGTATGTACCCCCGATTTTCAATCCGAAGGTCGTTGGTTCGATACCGGCAGTGCACCAATGGATTTTTCTTTCTTGAAAAATGTATGTGCACACTTAACACGTGCTTTAACGGTGAAGGAGACATCGTGAGGAAACCCGCGGCTTAGTTAGCTTCAGACGTATTGACCTGTTCTTTCCTCTGAATAATAGCTGACTAAGCTGAGAGGATGGCATAGGTGCTGGGCAAGCCTAATCCATCTAACAATGTCCCAGGCACTGCAGCGTCCCGTGCAGCATGATTACCAGTTGCTGACGCTAAATCATCTTAATAGATTCAAAGGCCTTACTTTTTTTTATAATAATGTAAATCCATGAGGGACGTTTTACGGCTGAAATAATGAAGATGCACTGTTACCGAGATATATAACCTATTTTAGTTTTTCCTTGATCTTAATTATATAATTAACGACCTGCGTGGTGCAGTTATCCAATGCGGCACGCAAATCGTCAAAATATTAACAACAGGGCGCACTCCGCGGTTCCACTCACGTAGTTCCCGTTCCCGTGGGAATACGGGGATAAATAACGTAGCATTCTAATAGTGAAAGAGTTTTATCGGTCCCATAGTTTTTGGGTTTATTCGTTACAAACATACAAAATACAACATACAAATCTTTCCTTAATAAAATCTTAAGAGAAATAGGTATTACTATGATCGATAAGTAGATAATGTATTACACATTAATATGTGTAATAGGCCGAAAGGGGGTGATTTTAACCAACTCAAGGAACATCTTTTATTGTACGACTTTTGTGGGATTTGATGATTTTCGTTCAAGGAAAGACCACGAAATTTTCACCTACAACTACAACGATAATGGCAACCTAAGGTCAGCTGATTCTTAACAGGGTCATTGACATCCACAATGAGTAGCCGAACTAACAAATAAAAATAACTAAAATCACACCAAGGAGTTTTTAATTAAATGTAAAAAAACGATTATTTCCTCAGGAACATCTTTACATCACACCAACCAGTAAAATGGCAAACGGTGAATTAACTGATGTTACTTTGGACCCCATACATAAAAAAAAATGCAATGAAAATATCTAGTTTTGATTCCGCTAATGCTGAGATGCATAGCACCGCCCCCCCGCACACTAATTATGCACATGTAGGGAGAACTAGGTTGTTAGTGCAACATGCATACCCAAACCCACACGACGACACGTGTTTCGCCCTTCCGCGAGGCATCTTCAGGTGAGACGCCGAGGTGTTGACTGTTCGGCGGCTGGAACGAAAGAACGAACCACATACATTATTTCATCATCCAAAAGCTATTTTTGTATAGTGTAAACCCACACTAAGATATCATTTATAGAAATGAAAAATGCAATCAATTTTTTTTCCCGTCGAAGACAAAATTTTGATTGCATTTTTCATTTATATTCAAAAGCGTTTAAGAGTTGCAATAAGGGGACCTTTTAAAGATGTTTTTTTAAACCTTAAAACTGTGCCGTACAATTTATGGTTTTCATAATTTCCAGTAAAGACAACGCTTTAATTATCTTTGGCGATAACGACAACGATAAAGTATTTTATTTCGGTCTTCACTGGCTTCTTATGGCGAATTACGTAAAGGAAGATTACTCATAAAAAGTTTGATTGAACTCTTAAAAAACATTGTTTAATATGGCAACTTATTTTTGCAAATATTTGAAGGCATGGGGTGCCGGCTGTTGATATTGGCCTTTCCTCTCTTGCCTGTGATGCAGTAAGTATCTGCCAGGGGATATCTCGGGAAGTTGAGCATCAGCGTCTTTCTGTATACTAACATTCCATGTGCGCTCGCCAACTTGTGTTTTGCTTGACATTAATAACGGCAGCGCTTGAAATATTCACAGAATATTGAGTTGCATATTCACGTAAAAATTATTAATTAAATTAAAATAAAATAAATATTTGAGACGGTCTTATGCATGAAACGTGATTTTTTTGGCGTTTTTTGCTGGATATTATAACGGAAAAAGGTAAACACTTGAAATATTCACAGAATATTTACATACGATGGTACGAAACCCTACTTGCGCTAGCCGATTTTTGTTTCAAAAATGTGTCATCTTCGCAGCGGCCATCTTCTCTGTATCCATCCAATTTTAGTATAATTATAAGATAAGATAATTTATTGTTTTATCAACAAACATTAATTTTCATAATAGAAACATAGATTACTTAGAATCTAAGATGTATTTCCTGTGTGGATGACATAGGTGCCTAAACTAGGATGACCTGTGTGTTGGCGCACAGTATACTTTCCGCCCGACATAAAAATGTACATGAAATAGGTTTTTAATCGGGTAAACTACACAAAAAAACACTATTTAGGTACTGTAAGACAATTTAAATAAAATTAAATTAAAAAGAAGGAATAACTTAAAATTGAGTTGTAAAAGTGAGCTGTGGGCAAAGATAGTCATGGAGTGGCGGCCTGACCCGGCGAGAAGGTGACGCGGCAGACCGAAACGCAGATGGCGGGACGAACTCGATCAGTACATCGTTGACTGGAGGGAAGCAGCTCAGGATCGGGATGTATGGAGGGAATTGGGGGAGGCCTTTGCCCAGCAGTGGGACCCAAATGGCTCATTATAAATAAATAATAAATAATTAAATTAAAATTATGCCAATACTATCAGAATATTTATGTACTGCCGAAGCAAGTACAATCAAATTTAGTTACTTAACTGTACGTGAAACAGTAACTTAAGATCATTAACCACCGAAAACCATCAACAGTAATCCATTAAAGGTAAATGCGATAAACTATATATAATTGTCGACGTAAGCTGTTAAATGAATGGTTTGGTTTAAGAGGGCTCTGTTTTATGGGTGTAAAATGTGTGAAATATTTCGTAGAAAAATAAATTAGGGCAGCTGCGTGTCGGGCCACACGCTATGTAGGTTTCCGCAGTTAACCGTAGACTTGTATGTTCTTAAACGTTTACCAAAACAAATCAACATTTCGGCCGTGAAAAGATCAACTCAACACAGCCCCTCATGGAACTCCATACCACGCTTATCAGGGGGGCGAACGCAGTACGGGATGTGGATACATGGAAAGACGCTGCTGCCTTTCTTCCGAAGGTATCCTTTAGCAGGCTCTTAGTGCATCCATGGGTATGAGAGGAGGGGTAACATTCTACTGCCCCCACGGCGAAACGGATTTGGATTCGGTCTAATAGGTGACTGAGATGCAGGTGGTAGCAAGGGTTAAATTTTCGCAGCGGGACACGTATTTAATATTTGTCTGAAAGTGTTTGAGAAACATTTAGTACGTAAGTTTAAAAAAAAATTAAGCAACCTTCGTCACTACCTAGTCTTGGAGGTTTTCTAATTATTTTTTTGTGCAATGTTTGCAATACTACCCTCAGTTGCATTCTACACATTATTTCCTTTCATTTGATACCAAACTCGGTTATATTTGGAAACATTTGATTATTCATCCCCTCTTTCACCCCCCCCCCCATAATATGGGGGGAAAGAGCGGATGAGGAACAAGATATTATCTTGTAAACGTCTTAACCGATTTTGATGAAGCATGTTTCATTAATGGTAATTAAAAAGACTGTCACGTCTTTTTAAGATATTAAATAAGAATAAACCCGCAGGCGTACTTAGGCTATGTTTCTAGCGACAGGTTTGCAACAGGCGCAAATATCGTAACAATCGCTATCAAACGGCCTCCTCTATGGATGCGAGACATGGCCCGTCAAAAACTATATAACAAGTATTGTAAACTATATAATAAGTGTAACAAGCATTCTGCATCTGTAATAGGTACTCTAATAATAGGTAATAATTATAATAATAGGTAAGCTTTTTGATTATAAATTTTTGCTTGTGACCTCGTTTTGCCTGAAAAACAGGATTACCTAGTTCAGGCACACAACTAAAACGTTAGATTTTTTGTTATTATTAGATATAAGTATCATGTACTTAGCCGTTATAGTTATTTGAATAAATTTATTTAATTATTATTATTATTTATTCTAGGGATCTACTGGCCTCAGACCATCTCTAATGAAAGGCTTTAGGAGTTGACCTGCCAAAACCCTATAGCCAAAGAGACAGTCATGAGGAAATGGCGCTGGATAGAACATATGTATGTATGTTGCGACGACCATACAACCATCTATCCAAGCAAGGTCTGACGTGGCAAGCTCCTGGAAAAAGAAAACCAGGTCGCCCCGGCAGTACCTGGAGACGCACAGTTGATATGGAGGCTGCATCAATCTGGCCTCGGGTGGAAGAAGCTTAAGGTTTCTGCGCAAGTTCGTCCCAAGTGGAAATCCTTTGTGAGCCCTATGTCCCTTATGAAGGATAACAGAATGCCATCATCATTGACGAGCTCTGTGGCGCAGCGGACGAAGGTCCGCCTGCGACGCAAGGGGTCGCGGGTTCGATTCCCGCCTCGGGACAAATGTCTGTACGATCTACAGATATTTGTTCAGGGTGTTCTGGGTGTTTTTCTATATATAATAAAAATATCTATCTATGTAGTATAATGTATTAAGTATATCAGTCATCTAGTACCCATAACACAAGCTCTGCTTAGCTTGGGGCTAGATGATGCTGTGTGATTTGTCCAGCATTATTTATTTATTATCATCATCATTCAACGTCAATTCTGATTAAGTTAAAAAAGGTGTTGTTGTATATACGTCATTAAATTTATTCATGAATTGACGTTTGATAGCGATAATGGTGGGATTTACGCCTATTGCAAGCCTGTCGCCAAATACGCAATCAGCATGCCGGAATTTTTCGTGCCAGAAAGTTCCTGATTGATATCGCTGGCGCTAAAATAAATGTTAGCTCTAGAGAATCAATAAGGAATCATCATCAGTTATTTTGGCACCGACATATCTGTTAGCGCACGCGATCGCTGCATTAGTGACCGTTCATATTAGACGAAGACTTTCGAAGGTCATTGTTATCATCACAGCCGTAAGACATCCACTGCTGAACATAGGCCATTTAATAAGGGATCCAAGTACTGGTGATGAGGGATTGTAACCATACTCAACATTGGCAGGCGGGTTGGTGAGCGCAGTACGGGATGTTGATACACAGAAAGACGCTACCCATCTTCCGGAGATATCTTTTAGCAGATTCTTACTGGATCCACGGGAAAGAGAGGAGGGGTGATATTCTACTGCCGGCACCCCACCTATTTTAGTGGTGAGAAAAAACAATTATATCTTACTAAATAGGTGATTTATACAAAGTCAGCAACGATTTAAAAACGATTAAAATTAATACAACGATTAAAACAACGATTTAAATTCATGATTTAACGGACGCTCGAAGTCAAAGTCAATAAGTGTTTAATCAATAGAGCAACGCTACTTCGAATAGTCAGTTTACGAAATAAGAACAAAACACATTTAAATTGAATAAATCACATAACACATCGTTCGCTTCGGAAAACTTTCATTACAAGTGAGGGAATGAAGCGAACAAGAAACCTCACTCTTGCACGCTCACGCTGCAGTGCCTGGGGCATTGTTCGATAGATTAAGATTGCCCAGCACCAATATTACCTCTCAGCTTAGTCAGCTATAAGTCAGAAGAAAGAACAGGTCAATACGTCTAACTAAGCCGCGGGTTTCGTTACGATGTTTTTTACCGTTAAATCTCGTATTATTTCCTGTACGTTATTTATATTTGTCGACCTCTGTAGCGTAGCTGGCGAAGGTCCACCTGGACGAAAGAGGTTGCGGGTTCGATTCCCGCCGCGGGACATATGTCTATATGGTCTGCTGATATTTCTTCAGGGTTTTCTGGATGTTTTTCTATATATAATGAAAATATATATCTATGTAGTATATATATTGTAATAAGTACATCAGTCATCTAGTAACCGTAACACAAGCTCTGCTTAGCTTCTGCTTATTATTATTGAATCAATAAGCCATTTTAGTGCCGTGAGGTGCTGGCAGTAGAATGTTGCCTCTTTTCTCATGCCCGTGGATGCAGTAAGAGCCTTTTAAGCCTCTGGAAGACGGGCAGTAGCGTCTTTCCGTGTAGTAACATCCCGTACTGCGCTATCCAACCCGCCTGTCAAGCGTGGTGAGTATAGCAACTGCCCTCATGGAGATTAATGAGGGACGCCTATGTTTAGTAGTAGACGTTTTACGGCTGATTGATGATTGAAAAAAAAATTATGAAGAGACTTGTATGTACGTGTACTGTACAACCTTAACTTAAAAAGTGCAAGTTTCCTAATTTATACTTGTATGACTTTGTGTGTTTGTTTTGTGCTGATTGAAAGATAGCAATCAAGTTTAAAGTCAACCCTAATTTCTAATTTCAGCTGTAAAACGTCCACTATTGAACACAGGTCTCCTTCATGGATCTCCATGGCGGGTAGTTGCCATATTCACCACGCTGGGCAGCAGCGTCTTTCCGTGTATTAACATCGCGCTCGCCAACCCGCCTGCACAGGCGTGGTGAGTATGGCAACTACCCCTCATGGAGATCCATGAGGGAGGCCTGTGTTCAGTAGTAGACGTTTTACGGCTGAAATGCTACTACGAAATTGGTAAAAAGTTTCATAAAAAAAATTATATCTTTGTAATCTTTGTACTATTGAAATTCATTGTTTTTGTACAATTAATATTTTGTAACTAAATAAATGATCGAAAATGTTGTACATGCTGTGACGTTATGTTAGGGAGCACAAGGCTAATAACATTTTTTAGTTCTTTGTTTTATGTGCATTATGTGTTGCCCTGTGCTGGATGTCCTATCTATACTAATATCATAAAGAGGAAAGATTTGTAGGTATATTGTCTGTATGTTGTAACGAATAAACTCAACAAGTTAGTCGAGACCGATTTCCAAAATTATTTCACCTCTTCTACTCACCATTAGAATGCTACATTATCCCCGACTATCATAGGCAATATTTTAACCTCGTATATTCACGGGAAGGGGAACTATGTACGTGGTTGAAACTGCGGAGTGCAGCTAGTCCTTAATAAATAAAAGATATAAAGATTTTATTGATAATTTGTTACAATTATAGGTCCTTAATGCGTATCAATTACAATCACGTCATAAATTAATACATAATTAATAGAATCAGGCGTTACTTTGCGGAAATCCATGACAATAAAATGCAATGAAAATATCTAGTTTTAATTCCGCTAATGCTGAGATGCATATGCACCACCCTCCCGCCCGCTAATTATGCACATGCAGGGAGAACTAGGTTGTTAGTGCAACATGAATACTTAAACCCACACGACGACACGTGTTTCGCCTCTCCGCGAGGCATCTTCAGGTGAGACGCCGAGGTGTTGACTGGTCGGCGGCTGGAACGAAAGTGATACATACACATGATAAAATAAATACATACAAAAATGGCAAAGGGGCAATGAGTGATAGACAGCTTAAGTTATTCCAGCCTCCCTCCAGTTGTCTACTGTTATATATCGACAAAATCGTCAAAGATATAGATAATAAACCTTTTAAGAGCACACTCAGCCTAACACTCTTTTGTACCATGACTTTACTCTACCCTTCTTTACGTAACAGGTAGTCGCAAACCAACCAAAACCATAAATAATTAAAGCAATCTAAGCTCTACGCCATTACAATAACATTTATATATCCCAGAAAACTTTTTGCTCCACTTTTGCAGAGCAGGTCTGGGACAAAATAGTTTTTGTCGAATGCACGTGTTCAGTTTTTGCAAGTGCATCATTTGTATGAACCGTTTTTGTATGAACCGTTTTTGTGAAAACTTGTATACAATTGGCCACCTGATGTTGGCATCTGTTTGATACTCGTAACTGCGTAGTGCGTATATTGAAGATTTTGGGAAAAAAGTTGACACAGTTTTGGGAATCTTCATTTTTTGCAGTTGGATCTGGTAGACGTACGGGAGCCGGTTGTGAGATCCCTTGAATAGTTCGACATGATTACAACAGGTGGAACACAAACAGGCTCCTAACTAAAAATACGGTGGGTACACGTCGCTCAGTAATAATACCATCTTATAAGAAAAACTTGCCATACGCTTATCTGGAACACATTCTACAAGACTAATAGACTAACGAGTCTTGTAAATTACAAAATTCTTGGAAAATTGTTAGAATAATCAACTTTCAGGTTAACTAGCTGTATCTATGAGAAAGAACTGCTATCAAACATAAACTTTTTGTGTTTTCTAAATACTGCAACTAATTTTCAATATTTCAATATTTAGAACAAAGAACTATAGATCAAATAGAAGGAAAGTCGAGGGTTGCGTTAGTATTAATTCAGTTTTTTTTTAAATTGTATCTCAAATAAATAAATAAATAATGCGGGACAAATCACACAGCATCATCTAGCCCCAAGCTAAGCAGAGCTTGTGTTATGGGTACTAGATGACTGATATACTTAATATATTATACTACATAGATAGATATTTTTATTATATATAGAAAAACACCCAGAACACCCTGAACAAATATCTGCAGATCGTACAGACATTTGTCCCGAGGCGGGAATCGAACCCACAACCCCTTGCGTCGCAGGCGGACAAGAATACAAGAATACAAGAATTTATTCATAAAGATAATTTACATGTCATTTTCAATTTAAACAATTTTATAATAAATATTCATTTCAATGATTGTATAATATTTTCCATTTTAATTATTGTATGGTAGGTAAGGTATATAGTATTTTTATATTTTGGGCAGTTCAAGAAATTCGTTTAAGCTGTAAAAAACCTTTTCTAGCAGCCACGATTTCAGTCGAATTTTAAACGCTGCGGTGGAAGCAGCATTTCTGATTTCGATCGGTATTCTGTTGTATACTGCGGGGCCCAGGATGTACACGGATCTTGTAGATCTGCGAAGATTGTGCTTCGGGGTGACGAGTCTGTGCTGGTGCTTGTTACTACGTAGGGCAAGGTTCTCGTTAACCCCACGTCGCTGGAACAGGTGCAGATTTTTATGTGTGAACACGGCCACTTGATATATATGTTCACAGGAGAGGGTCATAATTTTAAGGGCTTTAAAGTGTCCTCTGCATGATTCGTCGCTTGGTATGCCCACGATAGCCCGGATAGCCCTCTTTTGCATCACGAAGGCCCGTTCGGCGTCGCTGGCTGTCGCCCACAGTTCAGCACCATATGTTAGTGCACTGTGGACTGTTGCAAAGTAACAGGACCGTACTACATCGCGCGTGGTGGTGCTGGCCAGCCTACGCAACGCAAAAGAGGCCCTGCCGAGTTTTGAGCATATGCTCTCTATGTGAGCGTCCCACACGAGGGAGCTGTCGAGTTGGAATCCTAGTAGCTTTGTAGTCTGCACCTGTTCCAGCTCCGCTGCTCCCGCGAGTACCTTGAGTGCCGGGGGTTTCCCACCGTTGAGCTTAAAATAGATGAAGCAGGTCTTGTCGCGGTTCAAGGCGAGGCCGTTTGACCTGAACCATGCCTCCAGCTGTTCGACTACCACATTAAGTCCACACTCTAGTAGCCTGTCCGTAGGCGCGGTAACTACTGCAGCTACGTCGTCGGCGTACATAAATATCTCTGCGCCCTTTATTGCCGCGGGTAGGTCGTTTAGCAAAATGCTAAATAGTGTATTAGATAGGCAAGATCCCTGAGGAACTCCCATATTGGTCTCCAGTTCCGATGATGCTACCGTACCGCCCTTCGCCCGCTTCGCTACAGAGCTCGTCATTAATAAAGATTGTTTCTGATCATTAGTCTAATTAATATAAACGACAAGTTTGCTTTGATCAAAAACCCTAAAAAATACCTGCATGGGAAAATCCTTAAGGATCATTAGATTAACGACGTCCCATAATGCACAGTCCCATGCGATACCATTATTAGCAAGCATGTATGTGGGCCAGGAAATTACCGTGAAATATCTTTGTAAAAGTGTCCTTTATTGTTCGTGGATTTAAAAACGTGTGAAAATGACGGAGCCAAATTATTAAAAAACTATATTTTACTAATGGTTTTATGAAATCTAGAGAATGCTAAACTTAATAAACCATTATTTCAAACATATCAATGACTTTCAATTGGATATTTTAGTAGGTACACCAAATTTAATTGCATTATTCAGAGATATTAAAATTGGCCTTTTTATAGATGTAAAGATGATTTATACAGCTTCAGCAATTGACATTCATGCTGTACAAGCCGCTGCAGTGCCTGGAACATTCAAAGATGAATTTCGCTTGCTTAGCACCTTTCACCCTCTCAGCTAAGTCGGCAGAGCTGGTGAACCTTGGAAATACTTAACGTCATAGTTTTCATCATCTTCATTTCGGCCATAAGATGTACACTGCCGGTCATAGAACTTCCTCGAAGGGGCACAAGCTGAGCGTTGTAATTTTTAACTGACTTCAAAAAGAATGAGTTCCTCAAGTCGACTGAAGGTTTTTGTATAGAATGTTTCTTTCGCGATTACTCCGCTAATTATAGATGGATTTTAATGTTTATTTTTCAAAAGTGGTCCAATTTCTTTTAAAACTCGGTTCTGGTGATCACAGTCAGTCACTAGAGTCCAGAAGGGTTTTTGTTTCACCTTGCTTGTTTTTCACCCTTTTATTTATTTATTTATTTAGGTACACAAAACACAAAACAAAACAAAAAAGAAGCCTCCAAACCCTGTGTATATTTAATTTATAAGTAACAGATATTTTTTTTTTTATTTCTTGATGTGAAGGCTTTACTTACATTGCTTAGTAACTAGTTGTATTTTTGTATTGTGTCAGAAATAAATGTATTTTATTTCATTTCAAAGTCAAAGTCAATAAGTGTTTATTCAGTAGAGCAAAACGCTACTTAGAATAGTCAGTTTACAAAATATGAACGAAACACATTTAAATTGAATAAATCACATCATCGAATTCGTTCTTTCTTTACATAAAATGCAATAGAAGTTTTCCTAATACAATTACTGTAATTATGTCATCGACAGTAAAAATCATACTTTGGAACAGGTTCACTAACTATCTATGTAATTATAATCACCGGAAGTACAGTAAAAGTAAGTTTGATTATTTGTTCTAATGACGTCATTAGATAAATGGTCAGTCATATCCTGTATTTAGTTAAAACTGGTTTCAAACAAAGTAAGAGAACATTAAGAAATAATAATTATATTAATGTACTACCTGATTAAGAATTACAAAAAGCATTTTCACGAAGACATTAATTTCAGCCATAAAACGTCCACTACTGAACACAGGCCTTCCTTATGGCGAGCGCAGTACGCAGATATTGATAGACGGAAAGACGCTGCTGCCCATCCTCCGGAGGTATCCCCTAGCAGGCTCTTACTGCATCTACGGGCATGAGAGGAGGGGTAACATTCTACTGCCGGCACTCCACGGCACAAGTGATTAATATTAACTAATTATAAGAAAAACATAGGTACATAGGTTATCACTTATCACCATTAGAAAAATATACGGACCCGAGCTAAATACCAGCAGAATGTATGATAACAGATATGTACCTCTATATACATACAAGCATAATAATAAAATGATCTTATACCCAAAGATTTAAATCGTTAGATACGTATACGTCCTTAACGAGACCGCGCCATTTAGAACCGAAATGAGATAGCTCGCTCATATGGAATCAGTGTACCTCTAAACACTGTTAATTTTTTTAAATAAAATCTAAAAAAGACATTAATAGAGTCTCGATATAACTCCGTCAATATGAAAACCCGTCGTTCTGGGTCTCGGACAAACCACACCAAAGTGCACATTTAGTAAGTTTTAAATACATAAAATGTAAATGATTCTCTACTTGTTAATATATTTTATTTTCATTGTTACAATTTATATATTTTTGGTTAGTTCATTTACATAAAACTGTTAAGTTTTCTCATTTACAAAAAGTTGTTTAGTTTTTTTTATATTGATAGGTACTTACCTACTCTATTATTATATTTTAATTGGCGTATTTCATTTGTGTATCGCGGTAGCCACCAACCGCACACTTCGGTCACTACGGAAGACCCGTTCTGCCACAGCATATGCTGAGTAATGACCATTTTCGTCACAATTTTTTTTGATAATTAATGTATATTGATTAATTGTAGTTTGTGTGACAAATTAAACGTATCTTTATCTTTATATATATCTTTAAACACAGTGTAAGCTGGTGTGTCTTATTTTTTACCTCTATGTGTGTGACTTTATCTATGGTACCTTAGTTTTTAAACTAGTTAAACGATTTAAATGCAGTTTTTTTTTATTGAAAAGCAGTTTTTTCAGCGGTGGTTTTAAAACATGTTTTATCAAAATCGGTTAACGTTTACAAGACAATTATGGGGGTAAAAGAGGGGATGAACAATCGAATGTTTCCAAATATGCCCAAGTTAGGGAAATAAATGAGAGGGCACGATGTGTAGATTGCAAAACTAAGGGCACATATTACAAAAAATAAATAGGTAACCTCCGAGACTAGGTAAAATTTTTAATTTGACTAACCTTTTTCACTAAATTTCGAGCGTTAATTACACAATTAATGGTAACAATAACAGTTTGGTTTATTGACAAAACCATCGTACGTGCTTCGGCATTATTATTAACACACGTACAAAGAAATTGCCACAGTTTTTGGTGTCACACATCCAAATATTTAAATCTTTGCTTATACCTACTTCTACTACCCCGTCCTAAAATAGGTTATACCGTTCAAAGGTTCATCTTCGCTGTGTTTGTACAGCTGGCCCATTGTATGGGGATTAGCAGGTTTTGTGCGTGGGAGTGGAGTTTGATTTACATATTTTTACTGAGGTCTTTATGGTCCTGTGGTCTTTTCTGGTTTGTGAGACTGTGTGAATCTTAGAATGTAGAGTATTATAGCACCAGAATCGTAGTAGCGTAGACTTCAAGCGAGCCTTATTGTTTCGCTTCGTCTGTCTGTCTGTCCGACTGCCTACGGCTTTGCAATGAGACTATTTGTCCGTGAAAGCTGTAAACTGCTGCGACAAATATATGCAAAAAAAATATTATTTTGGAGAACCTCCCTCCCATACACGTAAGGTGGAAAAGAACTTTTTCTTGATTTGTTCATCTTGTGTGGTATTGTTGAATAGGTATTAGAAACCATTTCATGTTTGCGAATACAAATTTTCGATTTAGCGTTACGTTTGCGAAATATTAAAGCTTTAAACGATTTCCTTGACACCCCCCCTCCTTTTAAAATCTAAACCGCTAGCTCTAGAAATCTTTACATCTTAAATTTTCACATGAGACCTTCCAACACTGTCTCAGGGTGACGGGCGCAATGCAATGCAGCTTTGGTTACGTGCTTAATGGACGTGATCACCGCGGTATTAATAATAATAATAATAATAAGCCCCTCAAAGCCCAACCCCACGTCCGTGCTGAACATCTATGCCACGTGAGGGGCGGACACTCGCAACAAAATGACTTAGCGGGTGACTAAAAGGGAAATGGCAAACCCGTCATGATGGAGAAAAAGAGTAAGTGTAAACGTTTATGGTCGCTTCCCGGGGGTGATCGCCGGGGCACGTCTGGAGCCGATGCTGGACGTCACAGCATGCAAGCCATCGGTGGCGAGGGTAATGGGCGGCCCTCTGCCGGGGAACCCGAACAAAGTGAGCCCAACAGAAGGTATAACCTACGACCACTAAGAAGAACAAACCGGAGCACATCTCGATCCGGCACAGATGGACTCAGCAGCACGAATGCAGCTAACGTGGGAGCATCACGGCTGGCGTCGATTGAGGAACGGCCTAGTCAAACCGATCGGGTTGAAGAGGACCATGAAACCCGATCCAACACATCCTCACCCAAATCTCTTTTTTCTTCAATTCCTTCGTCTCCTCCTTCTTACCTTGACTTTTTTTCTAACCCTTCACCTGTTACTTCCTCGTCATCTACTGCACTGGCTGAGGACGTTGCGCAGACGACATACGTCGAAAACACTGCGCCCGCCAAAGCCAAATCACGTACGCGTAAAAAATGGACCGAAGATATGAACATTTTGATCCTGCGTACCTATTTCTCAATAACTAAATTAGAAACTAGCTCAAGAGCGTACCTTTCCGAACTACACAAAGAATTTACAGATAAATTCCCTGACATGCAAATTAGTAAACAACGGCTGGGCGACCAACGACGAGCGATCGTTCGTAACAATTTACTGAGTGCTGCTACAGTGGCCAATATAAGATCTGAAGTAGAGGCCACCTTACGAACACCAGAAGGGCAACTACAATCAACCACCTCATTAACACCACACACCACACATAGAATGCATTGGACAACAGAGCACAATGAAGCCATAATTAGGTCATACTTCAGAATAACAGAGTTAGAAACAAACAAAACATCATATAGGAAACCCTTACACCAAAGTTTCATTAATATTTTCCCTCACCTTTCTCATATTAGTGAACAACGTATAGCAGATCAAAGAAGGGTAATTATTAACAACAAATTCATCGATGATGAAAAGCTTAATACAATTCGACAGGAAATTGCTGATGAACTAGGAACACAAATCACTACAAACACAAACTCACAAACAGAAGAAGACCTTAATACAACAATCTGGTATGATGTAACTGAAAATAGTGCCATGACCATGGCTAATAATACACCTACACTAGTACAGGAACCATTGCACGCTGTATGCGAGGAGGATAGGAACCTAGAAATAGACGATCTATTTACGGAAGCTCTACAATATTTCAAACACACAAAACCTACTGAACGGCCCATTATCCCAAAGCAGAAAACATCAAAAAAATTTGCAAAAATTGTTAGTTACCTTAATTTAATTTTACTTCCTGAAAATGTAAATGTTGAAAGCGACTTCGATACTCTACAAACAACTATTTACTGTGCTGCATGGACAGCGGCTAAAATCAATGGTTCAAAACTTATTATACCGCCTGAACAATTAGGAAATCAGTTAAGGCGAGATATTGTTCCTAATTGGCAAAAACGGTTAGAACGAAAAATAATCGATCTGCGCAAAAAGATAGGACGATTAACGCATTATAAAAATGGCAATAGAAGTAGGGCACTCATAAAACACATCGATAAAATCTTTGAACAATATAAGACACATACATCCCATGAAGAACCGAATACAGATCTAACCCACTTTTTAGACACACTTAAACAGAAACTTATAGTTGTTAGTAGCCGCCTCCGAAGATATAAAGTCTGTTCCTTCCGTAAGACCCAAAACACCCAGTTTTACAATAACGAAAGAAAATTCTACCAAACTCTCTCTAATACAACAAGTAACCGTTCTAACCCAACTACCGTAACACCTGACAACGAGGCATTGGATCCTGCGACACTGCGTCAGTTTTGGGCTAATATTTGGGAAAAACCAGCTGATCATAACACCGCCGCGGACTGGATCGAGAATGAGCGCGAACGATACTCACAGTTGTCAACTATGCAATATGATTTTATTCCCATAGATTTGTTTCAAAATGTCCTGCGAAGAATACATAACTGGAAAACCCCCGGTTCTGATCACATTCATAGTTTTTGGTATAAAAAATTCACTCACATCCATCCATACTTGTACAATCATATAAATAACTTCATTAAAAATCCTGACTCTCTGCCTGATTACTTAACTGCTGGAACCACCTATATGATACCAAAAGACACCCACGACCTAACAAACCCTGCAAAATACAGGCCAATTACATGCCTTCAAACTTTGTATAAAATCCTAACAGCTTGCCTATCCCAAATCATTTACAAACACATAGATAGTAACTTGATTCTGGCAGAACAACAAAAAGGCTGTAGAAAGTTCAGTCAGGGCTGTAAAGAACAGCTTGTTATAGACTCAGTTATTTTACAGCAAACTCAAAGAACAAAACAGGACCTCTATAGCATCTATATCGATTATAAAAAGGCATTCGATTCAGTTCCACACACCTGGCTCATTAATATCTTAGAAATATATAAAGTTCATCCGCAAGTAGTCACATTCCTAGGTAGCGCTATGTCCCGGTGGACGACCCAACTTCACGCACAGACCTCTGGCAGGTCAACTCTAAGAACCACACCCATTAGAATCAACCGAGGTATCTTCCAAGGAGACGCACTGAGCCCGCTTTGGTTTTGCCTTGCGCTAAACCCATTATCAAACACTCTGAATTCGATGACACTAGGTTACAAAGTTAAAAGCACCACTGACGGTCAGACAGACAATACAGACAGTACACTCAGCCATCTTTTGTATATGGACGATATCAAGATATATGCTTCCACCCAAGACGATCTTGAATCACTTATACAAATTACGGAACAATTTTCAAACGATATTGCCATGGAATTTGGAATCGATAAGTGCAAGATAAACTCTATCAAATCTGGACAATGCCATAAACACGCTTACCAAACACAATCTGGCGAAACTATAGAGTCTCTAAACGAAAATGAATCTTACAAATACCTAGGGTACCACCAGTCTAAGCAGATACATTACAAGGAAATAAAATTAAAGCTCACCCAAAACTTTCAACATAGACTAAACTCCATACTTAAATCTCAACTTTATTCAAAAAATACAACTAAAGCTATAAATTCCTATGCCATTCCAATACTAACATACTCTTTCGGAATAATTTATTGGACGAAGACGGAACTGAAAAATTTGCAACGCAACATAAACGTCACCATGACGAAACACCGAAAACACCATCCACGAGCTTGTATCCAAAGACAGAGTCTACCACGAACAGAGGGGGGAAGGGGAATTATTAATATACGTAACCTACACAATAAGCAAATAACTACTTTGCGGGCGTATTTTCACCAGAAATCCGAAACATCTATTCTCCATAGGTCAATAGTAGAACTAGATAGAAAGTTTACACCATTAAACTTGCAAGACCCAAGCAAGCAGAAAAATGAAAAACTGACTGACAGACTGACTTTAATTTCTGAATGGACCCAGAAGTCTCTCCATGGAAGACATCGCCACGATCTGAGCCAGCCCACTGTCGACATGCAGGCGTCGAACGAGTGGCTCCATCGAGGCGAACTCTTCCCTGAGACTGAAGGGTTCATGATAGCTATCCAGGACCAAGTTATAGAAACTCGAAACTACCAAAAACACATAATGAAAGTACGAAATCTAACCTCTGACCTATGTAGGCGTTGCAATAGTTCATCGGAAACAATCCAGCACATAACAGGAGCTTGTAAATCACTTGCGCAAACGGATTACAAGTACAGACATGATCAGGTGGCAAACATCATCCACCAAAAACTGGCAACTAAATACGATCTTATAGAACAGACATCTAAGCCAACTCCGTACTACAAATACACTCCTGATACTGTGCTGGAAAACACCACATATAAACTTTACTTTGATAGGGCCATTTTGACAGATAAGACAACACACTTCAACAGACCAGACATAACACTCATCAACAAAACTAACAAAACAGGTATTTTAATAGACATTGCCATTCCTAACACCCACAACATACAAAACACAATAGCTGAGAAACTCTCTAAATATGTAGATTTAAAAAATGAAATAGCCAGAATGTGGAGATTGCAGAAGGTCTCCATAATCCCCATAGTTCTCTCATCAACCGGTGTTATCCCGAACCAGTTATTTCAATCCCTAACCTTTCTTGATTTACCAAAACACACCTTTGCCCTTTTACAAAAAGCAGTTGTCCTGAATACATGTCGCATAGTTCGTAAATTTCTGCAAAGTGACACTCCCACCACCGAGTCGACAGCACCTAGTTTATTAAACCCAACCAACTCTACTAATACACACTTGGCTTAGGCCCGTGTGTATTAGTCCCTTCCGATCATTATGGTCGAGCAGATAAAAATCTGAAAACACAATAATAATAATAATGCTGGACACATCACACAGCATCATCTAGCCCCAAGCTAAGCAGAGCTTGTGTTATGGGTACTAGATGACTGATATACTTAATACATTATACTACATAGATAGATATTTTTATTATATATAGAAAAACACCCAGAACACCCTGGACAAATATCTGCAGATCGTACAGACATTTGTCCCGAGGCGGGAATCGAACCCGCAACCCCTTGCGTCGCAGGCGGACCTTCGCCCGCTGCGCCACAGAGCTCGTCAATTGCAATTGTTATAGGTAGAGGTTACCGCATAACATCAGGTGGGCCTTCGGCTTGTCTCGTCATTTAGTAGTATAAAAAAATAATCTAAAAAAAAACATTTTGAACCACTTTCTAGGAAAACTATAGCATAACTATATATTTTGTAAGATAACGGTCGATTGAGATTGAGTTTACAATTAGTTAAATTTCAGATAAGATGGGATAATATTAACATATGAGTGATACCTGTGAGTATAAGGGATCCCATCACGCGTAACACTTCCACGCTTATAAATTTTACTTTAAACAAATTAACTTTATAACCGTTTCACGGTTATTTAGTTTCCATAAAATTTAAATCCAGTTCGGAAGCCAGTTTAAGTATCACTTATTCCGTCCATATCAGATTTGATTTATACCTCTGTAAGCTTACGATTAGCCTGGTTGGTATTGCAGAACAAAGGAATGCTCCGTGAGGCTGATTGAGCGACAGTTTAGGTTTTATCTTATAGATCTAGGTCACAATAGGATAATCAAAACAGTAGAAAAGTCTCACGTAATACATTTAGTTAAAGAGACAGTCAACTTTTTTTCAGTACATACAACACATGATACAAGGCGTATAGCAAGATAAAATAACGCAAGGTAATAAATTCATAATTCATAAATTATTATAAATTATGAACGATCTTAACTTAACAGACTGTTGTTGAATTGAGGTGGCGTTTTGAAACGAAGAAAGAAAATAAATAAAGAAAGAAAAAATATTTATTAATCCACTACATACATCACGTATATATAAAAAATTCGAGTTTGTGGACCAAACCTACCACGGAATAATTTAAACCCTTAGAAAGTTTTGAGGTTATAGAGCCGCAAATGTATTCAAGCTTATCGTTCCTGCCGCTGATTGCCGTTAGAAGAGTGTTGACCATCCTCTCTTGCCCATGAATGCAGTAAGGATCTGCCAGAGGATACCTCTGAAAGATGGGCATCAGCGTCTTTCCGTGTTTCCTTGCCTCATGACCAGTACTTGGCAATTTATGAGTGAGGCCTATGTCAAGCAGTAGACGTTCTACGGCTGAGATGATGATGATGATGATACAAATTTCTAAGATTCTTTTTAACGAATTACTTCAAAAGCCATGGCGTGTGCTTTTGCTTGGTACCACCATTATTTTCTAAAGTAACTCTATATTTCATTTCATCATCGTAGGACCGTCCACAGCTGGACATAGGCCTCCATGGATTTCCAGGTTTTGCGGTTGCAAGCGGCCTGCATCTACCGTTGACCAGTCTTTACCAAGTCGTCATCTTGTTGGTGGACGCTGCGCTTGCCGGTGCGTGGCCCCCACTCGCGAACTTTTTCATCCCCCATCCCATCTGTTCTTGAGCTACATGGGCTGTCCATTGCCACTTCAGCGTGCTAATCATTCTAGCATATGTCGGTGACCCGAGTCCTCCAATGTATTTTCTTATTGCTGATTTGATCCTGTAGAGAAAACCCGAGCATAGCCCTCTCCATAGCTCGTGGAGCGACTCCGAGCTTATTCATAAAGCCCGTTATGAAGGACAACGTGTCGGTTCCATAAGTTATTACTGATTATAGACTTTCTTCAGGCACTGAGGGATTTTGGACGAGAAGACGTTGCGAAGTTTTCCAAACGATGCCCATCCGAGTCGGATATTACGATTGACCACTCTCTTAAAGTATATCTAATGTTACTCATTATTATTTTTATACTCTCTACTTTTTTATTTTTTGCGGTCTTGGTACTTGGTATTGATTGCCTATAAAATTAACGGTTTGTCTGCTGTATATTTCTACACTGTGCCTAGATCTCGTTTACGTTCTTGCTTTATGATCAGAATTTACATCTGAGAATTAGATGCGAGATGTTTCGATTTCACAAATTAGGTTAGAAATGTTGAACAGTTCAATGCAATTTACTGCTTTGGTTTAGTTTTACTTTAACAGCGCCTAGTTTGGGTTAAAACAATATTCGCATAAAACATTGCTCTGATGATCTCTGAATGCTGTAAAAGTAAAGGTTCATTTAGACGACCTCCATGACGCAGTGGCAATACCTGGCTGAGACGTAGGAGGTGGCTGGTTTGATGTCCGCCGCAGGAATAAAAGTAGATTTATCATGCACATATTTGACTCGAATCTGGGTAGGTATTTTATATGTGTGATAGTTATGTATTTACAAAAAAATATGTATATTCTCGACCACCTGGTACCCATAACACTTTGCTTACTCTGAGGCTTTGAAAATGCTGTGTGAAGTTGTTTGTTGCATTGTTTGGTTATTTAAATGAGGTGTGTAAGCCGTCCATCAGAGGTAGTGACGGTTTGCCAACAGCGGCCCAGTGCGCTGGGAAATGCTGGATGCTGCCAAAGACAGGGTATAAAAACCGCTAATTGGCAGAGGGCTGTGCCTAGCAATGGAATAATTCTAATTCTAGTGGGGGTTATCAGATCTTCACTAACCCCCCGACCCTAGCCAACCCAACTCCTCAAAGTACCGGAGAACGACTCTGGGCCCCTGGCAGCATTCCATGAGCATTCTCGAAGGATACGCAGATGTTGTAGAATAATGGTATGACTCTATGAGCTCCTACAGTCCCGTCTGTGCTCTAGCGTCTTTTGTAGCACTGCAGTGCAAAGGCACGTACCACTATCTCCTCCTCATTTGAGAACTTTACAGCCCCACTGGCCATCTGCTCTGCGCGCTATATGGCCTGCCCATTGCCACTTCAACGTGCTAATCCATCTGGCTATTTCGGTGACCCGAGTTCTCCTACGTATCTCCTCATTTCTGATTCGATCCCGTAGAGAAACCTCGAGCATAGCCCTCTCCATAGCTCGTTGAGCGACTCTAAGCTTATTCATAAGGACAATAGTGAAGGACCACGTCTTGGTTCCATAAGTCACTGGTAACACACACTGAGTGAAGACTTTCGTCTTCAGGCACTGAGGTATGTTGGACGAAAAGACGTTGCAAAGTTTGTAGGTAATTCATCAAAATCTGTCCCATGAAAGTAAGCACATAAATTCCCAGCACGTGCTTATTATTTCACCCACACCGGGGACCGGATAAAACCGGAAAAATCCTGTTTTACCCGGTTCTGTCGCGTGCGACACATGTCCGGTGTTAATAAATTGCAATACGGTTGATGCGCGCAGATTAGCGCTGGAAGAGTTCAATGCACGGTGGAAAGATATTGAGATGATAACACCGTCATCTAGGGCCCTATTTTTAATAAGAGGCCATCCTGAAGGAAGTGGCTTTCAGCGATAAGGCTGCTAACTATACTTTATTAATAAATATTAAAGTAAGGCTGGACACTACACACCACACCATCAGATCCTAGACAAAGCAAAGCTTGTACCAACCATCAACCAGATGGTTGATAGAATACTGAGTCGAGTAAGAAAATAAATTAAGTCGGCTTCAGACGTATTGATCCGTTATTTCCACTGACTAATAGCCGACTAAGCTGAGGATGTAATAGGTGCCAGACTAGCCTTATCATGCGTAATGTCCGCATCAGCCTGAGCAGACGACCAGGAGAAAGGTCTTAGTAAGAATTTGGCAGGAGAACTTGAGCCTACGAGCTATAGTGAACGCGCCTCGCTTCGTCCGGAACAGCATAGCGCGAGACTTAAAAAATAGAAACCTTCATTACCCGCCTACCGGAGAACATGTTTCGGTGAAGCGACGCTTCAACCCAAAGCCAAGGCCTAGCGCCTAGGTACAACCGTCTTCCAAACTGCAAACCATATAGCCTAGGAGCTGCTACTGTAGCGTCATGATGACCTAAGCGACCACACGAACCCGTAGGACTGTTGTTCACGACCACTGCTGGACATAAGCTGGATCACGGATCTTCAAAATCTTATAAGGGGTTGTTGCCATACTCCCGAAGCTTAGCTGGTGAGTTGGCGAGCTTCGATCGTTGGCGAAAGTACGAGATGTTGATACACAGAAAGACACTCTTGTCCATCTTCCGGAGGTATCCTGGCAGATTCTTACAGCATCCACGGGGAAGAGAGGAGAGGAAAAAATATAATACCAGCACGGCTAGAATTTGGTTTAAAACCTTATAATTCACACAGATACAAAGCCAGCTCTATATATTCCACGATTAATCCACCACGTTTCATCTTTATGACGTAGATTGCATTCATAGCGCACCTGTTTCGCAAATCTGTATTATTTAGCATACGTGTCTTCTTCATTAGGGCGGAGTGGCCAGTTATTGTCCGTAATAACTGGTGATTGCTCAGGGTATCGTCACAGTACCGTGAGTTTGGTAGCGAAAGTCTGGGAACTGTAGAAAGTGGGCTATATTATGGTCTAATGTGTCTAGTCGAGTAGTCGTAAAAAAAAACGTCGCCCAACATCAGGTGAGATTGTGGTCAAACAAAGGTCTATCTGCAATGAAAAAAAAGTCGTATTGGCTGAGTGGTATGTACCCCCGACATTTAATCCGAAGGTGGTGGGATCGATACCCGACGTGCACCAATGGGTTTTTATTTTCTTAAAATATTTATGTTCCATATTAATACGGATTTAACGGTCAAGGAAAACATCGCGAAGAAATCCGCCGCTTAGTCAGCTTCAGACGTTGTAGACGATTGCTATTTTCTCTGACTGATAGCAGACTAATCTTAGAGGATAGTACAGGGTGCTGGGCAAGCCTAATCAATTTAACATTGTCTTAGGCACTGCAGCGTCCCGTACTGTATGATAACCAGTTGTTGACGCTGTATCATCATCATTTCAGCAGCAAAAACCACTACTAAACACAGGACTCCCTCATGGATCTCCATGAGGGGTAGTTGCCATACTCACGACGTTTGGCAGGCGGGTTGGTGAGCGCAGTTCGGGATGTTGATACACGGAAAGACGCTGCTACCCATCTTCTGGAGGTATCTCTTAGCTGGCTCTTACTGCTTCGACGGGCATGAGAGGAGGGGTAACATTCTACTTCCGGCACCCTGCTTCTAAAATCTAGTAGAACCGAAACCTAAAGTGGCTAGCCCGTTCTTTTTACACCAACTTAAAAATAGAAAGAAAGAATCCAAACAGATCTAAATCTATTGACACTCGACAAATCAAGTTAAAACTAGATAAGCAGAGAAATTTACAGGCATAACAAATCAAGCATTTGACACGAAACATGCAAATTAAAACTTCGTCAAAAACCACCTTAGGTGTGGTTTTCATCATCTTGAAGAGCACGAGATTCCTTATCCCAACTCTACTGTCAATACTTACCAATTTAGCTCCTATCTACAAGATACTACGTCTTCACTGCAAAAGATAACAAAACAAGTTTAAAAGTAGGCAGTTTAGAACCCATTATATCTTGCCACTCTCTACCTACTAATAGATAAAAAATATTCAGCTGGGTCACAAAAAAATATAAGCAAACCTCTTTTGTTGGCCGGTTCGGACATGTTGCGGACTGGAGATAAGGTTTCTAGGGTGAAGTGACCGATTATCGGCTTTTAGAATAAAGTTACTTTGCTAAATAATTTTACATACTTAAATAATGTTTGTGTGCAATCATTTTACAAAAACAAATTTCCTGTTCTATAAAGGAAAATTTTAAAACTTTCAAATTTTCCTTTATAGAACAGGAAATTACTTATAGGAAAATACTGACAGTATTTTCCTTATTTTATGATTTTTTTATTCATATTAAATATGTCGTTACGGGATGTTACTTCTTTGTTTCATTTGGTAAAGGTAATGCGCGTTAAACACCCGTGAAACAAATAACATTTATCTATACTAATATTATAACGAGGTAAAGTTTATGAGTTTGTAGAGGGTAATCTCTGGATCTACTGAACCGATTTTCAAAATTGTAATAGAAAGCCACAGTATTTGTGAGTGTCATAGGCTATTAATTACCGCCCAACGAAGTGGGCAACGGGTCAGCTAGTGATTTATAAAGTTGACTACTACCGATATTTTTACAAAGCTGACTTATACAACGTAATATAAAATATAGAAAAGAATAAGGAAAATAATGATGATGTGTTTCTCAAAGATGTTATCAGCAGACGGACATGAATACTAGGTACCTAAAGTTGGTTTTACTTCAAACTATAAAAATCATGCAATTGTTTAAGTTTAATGTTTATAAGAAACAAGTTGAGTTATTGATTTTTTTATACAAGCTTTTATAATTTGTAATAAAAATAACTAAAAAGATAAATGCTATTAGCATTAAGCCCACCTTTTTGTACAACATTATGTAAAGTGCAATAAAGTTTTTAAACAAATAGATAAATCATATATTACAACAAACAATTATTTTATTAGCAGAAACATTTGTTCTATAACAATAAGGTCTGATACTGGCACACTCACCCTAAACTCCAAATACTACAACGCAAAAACTTCGACTCCCGCTCGCCATAAAAAATCAAAGGTTTGGGAGTTGTAAAACGAGATAAGAACCATTAGGAGACAGATAATTTGCTTATAACGTCGTAAGCTGTCTGTTTAGCTTTAGTAGAGCTACTTGTAAAGTGTAAGATTAATGTCGAGATGCAATTGAAAGTAGGCTAATATGAACAAATAACTGGTGTCAATTCTGTTGGCGCACTTTCTAATTAATCATACTAAATTTTTGTTTAAATTTTTATTAAATTATTCATGTCATAATCATTATTTCAGCCGTAAAACGTCCACTACTGAACACAGGCCTCCCTCATGGATCTCCGTGAGAGGTAGTTTGCCATACTCACCACGCTTGGCAGACGGGTTAGCGAGCGCAGTACGGGATGTTCGTACACGGAAAGACGCTGCTGCCCATCTTCCGGAGGTATTAATTATTGAAGAATTAGAGAATAATGAAATTGCGTAAAATAGACTAAAATGACAGATCTATGTAGCTATTCGACCGGTGCCGCTCTTATAATGTAAACGGAATAATTTTACCTAATTTAACGTTAATTTAACTTCAAATTATATATAGCTGTAGGAAGTGCAACAACAGAATCGACACCATTATTAAAGCAAACATTTTTTGAAACAAGATTTAGGGCAACGAATTATTATTTTTTTACTTATAAGCTTAGAACTAGACGTGAATACGACTTTGTATTTATTATATAATCTGTGATACGACAGACTTAAAAATTTTAAGTCTGTCGACATTCAACCTTTTAAATATAACAAACAAATAAGAAGCCGTGAGGTGCCGGCAGAAGTAGAATTTTTTGCCGTGGGGTGCCGGCAGCATAATGTTACTTCCCTCCTATGCCCGTGGATGCAGTAATTACTACACTACTGTTAGTGCATACATCCACATACATAGGTATCTCATGGATCTCCAAGAACATGAGGGGGTTAGAGCTGTGTGCCGCAATTGAAATTGAAAATTGAAATTGAAAATATATTTATTCAGACTTTACAGCAATGTAAACACGGATTTACCGCGATCTGAAGACAAAGTGAGGGTAGTTGCAAAACCACCATCGCTTCTCGATGGACACTCCAACGAAATCTCCAGTCAACCCGGTACCACGAATAGAAACTCAGTCGAAACGTCGGGAATAATCAAAGGTATTACGCGATAAATTCCCGTGTTTCTGTTATTTATCAGTTGTTGCCATACTCGCTACGCTTGGAAGGCGGCTTGGCGAGCGCAGTACGGCTTTTTGATACACGGAAAGACACTGCTTCCCATCTTCCGTAGCAAGAGCGCAAGAGAGGATTCTACTACATTTACTCGTCGAATCCACTACATTAATCAAAGAAAACAGAAAAATAGCTAACCGTAATGTACCTCAAAGATAAGTGGTATTATCCATGCAAATGTTATAATTAACTTAGAAATTAAATGAAATGAAAATAATAATAATTACCTTAAATCTACTACACAACACAATAACTACAGACACTAAATTAATCCTAGGCTCATTTTTGTGCGTAGCAGAGTTTAGGGCAAATATGGCCTGCCCTCAGCATTGTGCGGGGCAGAATCAAGAATCAAAAAATACTTTATTCAGTGCGGCCGCATGCACCTTATTGACGCGTCACAAATTACAAAATAAAACAACACAAATAAACAGAATAAAGCACATAATTGAATCTGTTCACTTCAGATGACACGCGAGTTAGGAAAAGAAGTGAACAGAAGAACCTAACTCGGTCGTTATAGTCATCATTTAACAATTTTATTTTGTCATAAGTTACGTTTGACGGAGTTTGAGCAGATTCCTTCCCAGACACTAGTACCCGGCGCTGGTTGTGCTAAGGGTTGTGCAGTTCAATGACAGGTTACGTCACGACCATCTGTGGTAGCGCGTTTTTACAGTAAACTTAGTACTTTCAGTAGTATTTTTTCCCATATCGCAGTTTGACCACAAAATCCAATATTTACGCTTGTTTTTATGAAAAACTATTACCCGTCAGCATTATTGGTGGCCCTCTCACATGGATTGCTACCCCTGTGCCATAGTATAAGATCATTATTTTAATATATTCAGTAATTCAATTCCAATACTCAACCGTTTGTTGTTATTATATGGTTATGTATATATTTATTTATTTTATTATAAGCAAGTTATCATTAAAATTTATAATGTAACATTATGGAATATGTATATTTATAAATTGTATAGTAAAATTGAAAGAGGAACGAAAAGTAGCAATAATAGCAGCCATCAAAAACTGATACTATAATATAAACAAATACTAAAATTAAATTTGCAAGAAATCTATATACTTATATGTAAAAAATTTCTCAGATCAAATCAGAGGAAAGCAGTATAAAAAAACCGTTTGTTGTTCCGTTTAGTTTACAGGACAACATGTACATAGAATTGATCTTTGTTGTAAATCGAACGCTGGAAATTTCACAAGTATTTAGAAAATTAAATAATTCATTTAGATGTTTATAATCCTACAATATTTTTAGGGTTCCGCACCAAGTTAAAAAGGAACCCTTATGGTGTGACTTTGTTTGTCTGTCTGTCACAGATGGATATCTTCGGAACTACTGACGCTATCAACTTGTTTGATATGGTATAAGGTAAAACTTATATTTTTAAGCGACTTCAAATAAAAGAGGAGGTTTCTTAATTCGACCATAATTATGTATACTTATATTTTTTAAGTGTGTTCGCAGATAACTTCGTCGTTTATGAACCGATTCTGATGATTCTTCTTTTGTTGGATAGGAGATATCCCGAGGATTGTCCATGATAAGAAAGCCAGGATCTGATGATGGCATCCCAGAGACATCGTGGGGAACAATAACAAAAAATTAGTTTCCAGATTGAAGTCGGTTTTTTTTGTTAAAGCTATAAATTATTACTTGTCACTCTAGCTGATGAGCCCACATTATGCTTGCCAAGTTATAGTCTAAACTCAAGATTTAGCTTCCCCATCGATTATCGGTTCTTCAACATTGCACCACTGATTATATGCACTATTTACGGGATAGTTACCATTATTTCAGTCTTTTTGAGTTTTTGTGACGTGTGAAACTGCTTCCAAATATCGAGCAACTCAAAAAGACTCAAAGCATGGTAAATATCCCGTAAATATTGCATTATAATTATTCATTATAATAAATAACAAAAACACGGGACTTTATCGCGATTATTTACCTTCCATTATTACCGGCGTTTCTACTGTGTTTCAACAGTCGTGGTCCCGGGTTGACTGGAGATTTCATTGAAGTGTCCATCAAGAAGCGATAGTGGTTTTGCAACTACCCTCACTTTGTCTTCAGAACTCGCTAAGGCGCAAGTATTACGGGATAAAAGTGTTTTTGTCATTTATTATAGTTTCAAAAGTTATATTGATAGATAGACTTTTATTTGGCAACAAAAACAGCACAGACAAAACACAGTACGTATACAAGACCACCATAAATAACTTTACACTTAGAGAATGAAAAATAATAATAGCTAACATACAATGCGATTAGGTTGGTTTCTACACAAACACAGAATAAAGTAAAGATAATCGGGCAGGGCACCAGTAAGTCCTTTCTGTGCCGCTGTTGCACCACTGCTTACAATTTACACTGCTCCTTCAATTTCAGTTACACGCATCGGTTAATCCGCGGCTGTTTTTAATAGTTTTTAAGCCTTCGCCCTTCAGTCCTCCATTTAAAAATGATTTGTTTCGACGTGGCCCTTGATTACGCTGTAAGTCCGGTGGGACCAGTTAGCACTTTTTGATAAACCTTTCATTTAGTTACGGAATACCACTAGTTTTTAGGGTTCCGGACCAAAATGGTAGAAGAAAGCCTTATGCTGTGACTTTGTCTATCACAGTTAAATATCTCAGGAACTACTATGCTATCGACTTGTAAGTTGTAATATAATTGTAGTTAACGATAATTGACTAATAGTTCAAATATAAAAACAATAATTGTTGCGAAAAGTTTTAACTACGTTGCTGATTATACATTCTCGTCCAAGTCACCGTAAAGTAAAGACGTGTACATATTCTACGCAAAAATCTGTAAAAGTAGTCAAACGAATTTAACTCGTTTTGTACAGTCGTTATAGTCCAATTTCGGTTAGAAAGTATTTCTGTGCTTATGCCATTTATCGATCCAGTGCAACATAAGAATAGAAGTTCTACACTGCGGGCCAAAAAATGATGCACACTCCAAAAACAGGTCAGTCCGGTACTTACTTCTCCCAGCCGGATTTAACTAACCCTGACAATGATTTTAATGATACTATAAGAAACCAAAACCTCCGAAAACGCCGCAATCCAGATATAGACATAGCTATGATAGATCTACAAAATACACTAACACAATCGTTCAAGACTATGCTAAATTCTGAAATATCAGAAATGAAAGACCAAAATGCTCAAATTTTGCAACAAAATATGGAAATAATTAAGCTCCTTCAAGCGAATGCAGCTAATTTGGCCCAAGTAAACGACAAAATAGCTACACTAGAAACTGAACATGCTATGACAAAACAGCGAGTGAACGATCTGGAAATCCAGCTGCACGAGGTGCAAAAACACCAAAAGAAGAAAATGGTCGAAATAAGAAATGTTCCAAGAAAAGCTAACGAAAATATTAAAGAAATATGTGAGAATTTATACAGAGCTATAGAACTAATGCCTATAGAAGATAGCGTACAGACGTACAGAAGGGGGAAAAACTCAAACTCTCCTATTATAATAGAATTTAACAATATAAAACAGCGAGATGAATTAATTACTACAGTTAAGAAATACAATTCCGCTGAAGGACAGACATTGACTGCAAATACAATCGGATTCAAGAATGAACAATCAAAAATTTACGTGTCTGAAGCACTTACCACCTTGACCAAACAATTACATGGAGAGGCACGCGGCCTCGTCAAAGACGGTATCTGCAAGTTTTGTTGGATTTCCAGAGGAAATGTATTAGTGCGCAAAGAAGAAGGTCAACCAGCTGTGATGATTACATCTCTCGCCCAAATTGCAGGTTTTCGAGCCAAATGACTATCAAAGGGTTTAAATTCATACTTCTCCTATTTGCTAAATTTGTTAACCAATTACCATAATTTTAGAGAGTTATATTACATGCCTTATTTAACATTTTCTATATATATTTCTACATACGTATATACTATAATTACATTTATGATAACCAGAACATTAACATCTAATATCAAAAAGTGCCTCGTGAAGTCAAGTTATATTAATGCAAGCCTTATATCATCTATTAACTTCGTACACTACATCTGTGTACAAATTGTGAATTGTGGTCACTTCAACCAGGGAGGATATTCTTCAAGATACCTTATTTTACTATTTAATAATGGTTAATAGGGATATAGATGCTGTTATTACTGACGTTGATCAAGAGATCAACGTCGGTGAATCCTTTTTGGTTGAAGACCCAAGTTTCTTTAATGACATTGCTAAAAAACACAATATCTCTCTGAATGTAATCTCACAAAATATTAGGAGCCTAAATAAAAACTTTGATGACTTTAAAGTAGTACTAATGCACAGTAAAGTTAACTACGATATAATTGTTCTATCGGAATGCTGGCTTCAGAACTGCACTAACATCCCCTCTCTATGTGACTTTAACAGTTATAATTCAACTAGACACCTAAACAAAAATAGCGGAGTAGTTACATACGTTAGAAGCAGCCTAACTAATGTTTCAGTCTATGAACCATCATTATTGGACGCTGATGGCTTATTGATTAATATAGGAAATATTCATGTATTTATCTGTGTTTATAGATCTCCGTCATTTACATCGATTACTAACTTTCTAAATTCATTGGATAAACTACTGATTAGCTTAAAACATGTTCCAAATATATATCTGATCGGGGACCTAAATATAGATATCAGTATGGATAGCACTGACCCAAAGGCTGATGAGTATTTAGATCTTCTGGCAACACATGGCCTCTTACCAAGTCACACACTACACACAAGGGAAACCAAATGCTTAGACCATTCCTGTGTCAAATCTAAAACGAAAGTGATTACTGCTATCTGTGAAACATCGGTCACCGATCACAGTTCACTTTATCTTGCCATTTCATGTCCAGAGATTTCAAATCATCGAAACTTTAAGGAAACAAAAAGCAAAGTAAACTATGAGTTGGTAAATGAAATTTTATCCAAAATAGACTGGAATGAACTATGGACAAACGCAGATCCCAATGAAGCAACTAATTGGCTTATAAACAAAATAAAGGATACAATAAAACAATCAACTGTGACATACGTTACCTCTAATAGAAAAATTATATATCAACCTTGGATCACGCCAGGGTTGTTAAGGTGCATGAGATTTAGAGATACCTTACATAGACGTCATAAAAAATCACCTGAAAATGAACAACTTGCCATTACATATAAAAGATATAGAAACCATTGCAATAGGATACTCCATACGCTTAAAAATGAATTTAACAAAGAAGAACTAATAAACAGTAAACATGATATAAAAAAAACCTGGAAGGTTATAAAACGTGTTTGTGGCATTCAAACATCTAAGAATTCGCAAACCCCAGAGGGACTTCTAACGCTTAAATCATCAGTTAAAGAATCATTGGACCACATAAATGACTGCTTTGTTAATTACGGTAGAAATCTTGCTTCAGATATACTTAATAAGTCTAAACTTACTGAAGAAATATTGGTCCAACAAAACAAAATGCATATTTCCATGCTAAATTCATTCATGCTACTTCCAACAAATGAATATGAAGTAAAAAATATAATTGCTTCGCTGAAAAATACGTCATCGTCTGGTTGGGACAATATTTCGTCAATATTTATCAAGAGATATATTTATTTATTATGCACACCCATAACCTATCTCTGCAATCTATGCATTTCAAAGGGAGTATTTCCAAAATTACTGAAGGAATCAATTGTCATACCGGTATTTAAAGCGGGTAACAGAGACCAGGTCACTAATTATCGGCCTATATCCCTTCTTCCTACTCTGGCCAAGGTCCTCGAAAAACTGATAAATAATCGTCTTGTTAACTACCTAGAGAGCAACAATCTCATATCGAAAAATCAATTTGGCTTCAGAGCAAATCTTTCAACGGTAGATGCTATTGAGAATCTGGTATTTGACATTGCAAATAATTTGGATAATAAAGAAAAATCTATTGGGGTGTTCTTGGACCTGGCCAAAGCGTTTGACACGGTCTCTGTTCCTCTGCTAATACGGAAGCTGGAAGCGTTGGGGATTCGGGGTATGCCATTAAATCTCATTACTGACTATCTTTCGGATAGAACACAAAGTGTTCGGATTGAAAATAATACTAGTAGTAAAAGATCCATGGCTTTTGGAGTACCCCAAGGATCTGTCCTTGGCCCTACATTGTTTTTAGTTTATATAAACGATCTCTGTGAAACGATGTTAAAAAATGCTAAGATAACAACTTTTGCAGACGATACGGCCATTGTATTTAGGGAATCTTCATGGAAAGAAGTATTTACTACTGCTGAGAAAGGAATGCGAGTGGTTATGGACTGGCTTAGCGCCAACTTGCTTACTCTTAACTTAACAAAGACCAAATACATTACATTCTCTATATACAATAGTCATCAACCGATAAATCACGCCCTTAAAGCTCACACATGCACTGGCAATGATATAGATGAGTGTAATTGTCATGTTATTTGTAAAACTAATGAAATAAAATATCTTGGCATCATTATTGACAGAAATCTTTGCTGGAAGCCCCACATAGATAGTTTAAAATTACGGGTACGAAAAATGCTTCCCATTTTTAAAAAACTTAGACATCTAAAAGATGAAAAAACAAATAAAACTGTGTATATATCGTTGTGCCAGTCAATAATGAGCTATGGAATTTCAGCTTGGGGGGGCGCTAAAAATACCACTTTGATTAAACTAGAACGGTCACAACGCTGCGTAATAAAAGTTATTAATTTTAAACCCTTTAGATACTCTACCTCAAAACTTTACAAGGATTTTTCTGTATTAACGGTTAGGCAATTATATCTAAAATTGATTATCACTAGACAACACTTACATCCAACTCAGGAGAAAAAATCTAAAAGGAGGAAACATAAAATATATCACGTACCGTCTTGTAATACAGCCTTTGCACAAGATTTTGCCTATGTATTGGCACCATTTATTTATAACCGCGTTAGTAAGAAGATCCCATTGTATAATAAATCCAGATATATGTGTAAAAAAGCATTAGATGAATATTTTAGTAACCTAGACTATAACGAAACAGAACAACTTCTATTAAGGCTCAAATAAATTGATTTTATTTATTACTGAAACATAACCAAAAATTTATTAAAATAAATGAGGTACATATATATATATATTTATTGTATCATTTTATTTGATGAAAATACATATTATATGATTAATTTACTCTAAATAAATATATTACACTATTTTATTACGTAGTATAAGTATACATACATATTAAATATCTACTACACTAATATATAGATAAATATCTACTTATTTTATTTTTCTCGATAATAATTATAAAATATTTTTAATATTTTTTTAATACTAATTAATATAAGCAAAATGTTAAAGATGGCATTTCTTCATTTATTTTTCTTGATTCATTATTTTGTGTAAATACTGTTAGTTTGAAATATGTCTCCATTTTGTTTGTCCTGCAGTATACTTACTATCGAAACAAAAGATCACAATTTCTTATCGCTAGTGTCTTTTGTTTTCAAACGCTTTTGTCTTCTTACGCAGGTAAAAAAATGTTTTTGCGCCGCTATTATGATCCGTATTTATATGGGGCGGGAATCACTACTTTGCCGTAACACAGTTTTTTGACTAGCACGGAAAGTATTGACACCTAAACTGTTTAGGTACCGACATTTTTGCGATGATGCTCACTTGCATTCACTCATTGGTAGGTAGACTAACTAAAAAGTTTTATTATTTAGAATAAGCTAAATGTTAAGTCTTTTAATTTGATTTTTGTTACCTACGCATCTAAACTGTTTTTTAAGTTGAGTTTTGAATAAAAAAAAAAAATTATACGATAATGGCAACCCAAACACCAGCTGATTTTTGACAGAGCCATTGATCTACGCAAAGACTTGTCGTACAGTGTCTACTTTGAGTTGTCACTGTTAGATCGCCTGCCGTTACTACAGTAGTAATAGTACGTAACTATGACGTCTGTCAGATTTGTAACACATGATACCGAATTCTAAAGAAATGAAGCCCTAACAACAGTCGCTGTAGTATTTTACTGCGTATTTTAGTCCCAAACTATCCGCTAGAGTCGCTGTACAAGTTTTCATACATTTTTTAACATAGTCGCTAGCGAGTATAGGTTGTGAAAACCCATAGTAGATCTACAGGTACAAATAAACCTTACTTAAATCACAAAATGGCTTTTTTGTTATAAAATTTAAAATTAATTGATTATTAAAAAAATATTTTGTAAGGTTGTAAATAAAAATATGTAAAAAATAAATAACAAAAGATATTCGCACTCCCGCTTTTTTCCCTATCAAATTAGGTGAACCACCTGTTATTTACAGCTACTGACTTTTTGATCTCAGACAGTGGGCAGAATTTTACCTGAGCTAGCAGTCAAGATTTTCGACCTAACGACGCACGCCCGGTATCGAACCTAACTACCTTCAAATCGATAATTCTCGCTACAACACGGCGTAGAATTGTATGAAGGTATAAATCAAAAATAAATTAATAATCTGCCATGGAGTGCCGGCTGCAGAATGTTACCCCTACTCTCATGCCCGTGGATGCAGTAAGAGCCTGCTAAGGGATCCCTCCGGAAGATGGGCAGCAGCGTCTTTCCGTATGTTGACATCACGTACTGCGCTCGCCAATCCGCCTGCCAAGCGTGCTAAGTATGGCAACTACCCCTAATAGAGATCCACGAGGGAGGCCTGTGTTCAGTAGTGGATGTTTTACGGCTGAAATGATGAATGATGAAATAAAGAATTCTGAAACATTTCATACAGCACCATGAAGTAAACAGAGCTTGTGTTTATCGATGTTGCGACCTTCAAATCGATAGTAAGTACCATAGCACTTCGACAAAACGGCATAAAATCACCATTATTTCTTTTACCCGACCTAGGTACAAAAGCACTCCGAGCTAATTAATACCCATAATTTACGGTAATAAGGCTTTTCGACAGGTCCACTGCCATTAATTTTAATGTCTGTCTGTGTGTCCATAATTAACTCATAGCCCATAGCCACCTGTGCCATACTGGATGGAATGCTGTTGATTTGAGTGTTAAATTGGTGTGTGGTTTGAATATATCAAGGGATTCAAACTCAGTACGATGATGTCGTAGGGTGCCAGCTGTAGAATGTTGCGTCTCCTTTCTTGCCCGTCGATGCAGTAAGAATTGGCCAAGCGTCGACGCAGTAAGAGAGACGCTGCTGCCTATCTTCCGGACTTCCGGTGGTATCCCTTAGCAGGCTCTTACTGCATCCACGGGCATGAGGAGGGCAAGATTCTACTGCCGGCACCCCACGGCCTAAGTATTTAATATATTTATACTAATATTATAAAAAGGAAAGATTTGTATTTTGTATGTTTGTCAAAATGGCCTCTAGTATAGTCTACAAATAAAAGGTTTGTATAATTAGGCTTGCTTAGCACCAACTTATTCAGCGATTAGTCAGAGGAAGAGCAGGTCTAAAGCTGACTCTGCCATGGGTTTCCTTAATGTTTCCGTCTATAATTCAATAAATAGGTTGCTGGTTTGAGTGGTATATCGTATGTGGTTTTAATCAAGGAATTTGAACCTTAGATGAAAGGTATAAGAAAAAAAACTTATTAATGGCTTATAATTATAAAGTTTTTTCCTCACGTAGTACTAGTACTACTCTAGAGTAGTATTACTACTACTAGTAGTACTAGTACTACTCTACAAGAGTAGTATTACTACTGCTAGTAGTACTAGTACTACTTTTGCCGTGGGGTGCCGGCAGTAGAATGTTACCCCTCCTCTCATGCCCGTGGATGCAGTAAAAGCCTGCTAAGGGATACCTCCAAAAGATGGGCAGCAGCGTCTTTCCGTGTATCAACATCCCGAACTGCGCTCGCCAACCTGCCTGCCAAGCGTGGTGAGTATGGCAACTACCCCTCATGGAGATCCATGAGGGAGGCCTGTGTTCAGTAAGTGGATGTTTTACGGCTGAAATGATGATGATGACAATTAATTTACTATTTAAGTATGTTGATTAAACCAAAAGTTATTATCAGTGTCGAAATAATGTGGAACATTAAAATTTATATGAGTTTGTAAATGGAAAGAGTAGTCAAGGTTCGGCGTGCAAATTTAAAACCACGTAACTCATTTAGGGCTTATAATAAAAATTTTGTGACAAAAATTGGTAAAAGATTTTTTGAATTTAAATAATTATAAAGCCTAAATGAGTTACGTGGTTTTAAATTTGCATGCCGAAGCTTAACTACTCTTTTCCAAATTAATATTAATTATAAATGTGTTGTTATATCGATTAAGATTTTAATAAAATATTATTATAAACGAAAAATTATTTAAAATACTACTAAACTTAAGTATACGGTTTATTATTTAATCAAATAAATGGTGAATATTATTTACTACATCACCATCTAATTCCAACTCTAGTGGGGGTTACCATATCTGCACTGAGACGTAATGTGCATTGTCCTATGTGATACAGCCCTGACCCGAGCTTACCCCAACTCCTTGAAATACCGGAGAAGGACTCTGTATACACAGAAAGACGCTGCTGCCCATCTTTCGGATGTATCCCTTGGCAGATTCTTACTGCATCCACAGTAATAGAGTCCTTCTCCGGTATTTCAAGGAGTTGGGGCAAGAGAGGAGGTGCAATATTCTACTGCTGGCACCCCACGGCCCGTCTGCGCTACTTTGTTGGCACGCTTAAATTCCATAAAAAACTCAAAAGTGCATTTTCATCGCCGGCACCTCTTACTTACGCCAGATAACCAGATACAAAAGGCAATCAGAGTAAGTTCAACCCGTGAAATCGACCGGTAGCCGCCACGGTGAATTACATTATCTTAAGAAGTGGATTTTGCCTTTTTATGGTTATACCATTTTACTTAACGCTGACAATAACCATTTAACAACTAAATTCCAAATATGTGATCGCGTTCTTCATTTAACTTTTGCATTTATGTTTTATTGCTAATTTGTATTTACCTAACGGTTTCATGACAGAATCAAAAAACACAGAGTAAAACGCTCCTTGCCGAAGTGAAAATACTCGTTAAATCCAAAGTTTGTCAAAAAAACTATTTATAAAATATTTGTAAAAACCTATAACATTTTTACAGTAGTAACAATTTCCTAAATTGCACTGACTATGTACTTAGAATTAATTTTAGTAGACGAGATAATTAAAATAGATGCTTGCGACATAATAACAAAATGCGACATAAATGCTGTTCTGTACAAGGTAGAAACGCGGATAATTTAATCCTATATTTTTCTCACATAAGCTAATTATTAATATCTATTTAAATATAAAATTTCGTATTACAAATCATACAAGAAAGTCTTTAATATACAAAATGAAATTTAAACTTCTAACAATGATGCTAAAACGCCCTAAACCTCACTACTAGCGCCATCTATTGACAGAATACTGTAAATATTTTTTTGCACACAGAGAAGGACGAATCTACTCAATATAATTTTGTTTGTACGGTGAATAATAGGTAATGGCTTAATCTATTATCTAAATAAAGAATATAAATACTTTTACGATTCCTTTATTTACATTTATATTGCAATATAAAATTGCAGATATTTTTATATAAGATTGTAAAAATGTAAAGATTCAGTCAATGTCAAAAAAAATATTTATTCGGCCACTGGAGTCAGGAGTGTCAAATTACAAAAATATACGCAAGAATATTGAAGGTGGACAAAGGTACTTAATTCAAACACGTTTGCTTCAGAAAAGTTTTTTTCAAGTGAAGGAAAAAGGAAAAAGATCATTTATTGTTTCACGGCAATAAAATATGGTTTAGTTAAAGATTTTTTAAAATTTTTATGATTAATTTAATTTGTAATAATAAACAGTCAGACATCGATAATGAAGGTACGAGTAGGTATGTATAGGACGTTGTCCTACATTTGACGAACATGTTCGAACTTGTGTAGGTAATGTGATACCGATGCAGCCTTTGACGATGGTTTGTATATAAGTTTTGAGATATTTTAACAGTGCTGGACGTGACAAACTAATGCTTGACTTATAGGATCCTAGAAACAGATGCAACGCAGAATTTATACCATCGTAATAATAATATAAGTGATTATATAAAATAATGAATTCGTATCTTGCACATTTTTTGATAGAAAGCAAGTGAATTCAGCTTTCAAATTAAAACAAAATCAAAGTTTTTGATAATTATTATGAATAAAATTGGTTAAGCTACAAAAAAAATACGTATCATACTTAGGACTTTTTATTAGACACGCGTCCCGTACCCATCATATTTTGAAAACTTCATAACAGAGATAACTTTGCTGGATTTTGTTTATCTAATGTTAGTCTCTGTTTTAAGTTCTGTTTCTTTCCCAAATATAGTAAAAAAATGTAATAGTGTTTGGTAGCGCACCTACTTTTTAACATTTATTTAATTTTAATAATTCATGTTTTCTGCCGCAACATGTTATACGGGAAAATTATAATCTTGATATTTCTGTATTCCTTCCTTTTGTTTGTTCCTAATTTTGTTTTAATAAGTGTGAGTCAGGGATTCCGGCAGGTTTGTGACTAATTCCGTGGTTGGATCAAAGACTTAGTGAGGTGTTGATCTTTTGAGATGGCAGTGGTGTTGGCAGATTGTGAATTTGGCAGTATGTAGGTGAGTTTGTATTATTTGGATGACTATATCGTTCGGTGCGATCATGTTTTCAATTGAGATTGAATGTTCTGTTGGGTTTTCGGTACTTTATTGTTTGATTATCTATGTGTACTTACCTATAATTTAGTCTGCTTTGTTTTTATTAAATTCTTAAATGTTTTTATTTTAAACTTGTCTAAACTTTACTTTTAATACTAAAAACTTTATATTAAAAGTAGAGATCTAAATGAACTGTTATATTTTATAGTATTATTTAGATGACTATATCGTTCGTTGTGATCACGTTTTCAATTGAAATTGAATGTTCTGTTGGGTTTTCGGTACTTTATTGTTTGATGAACTATGTGTACCTATAATTAAGTCGGCTTTGTTTTTATTAAATTGTTAAAAACATTTAACAATTTAATAAAAACAAAGCCGACTTTTACTTTTAATACTTAAAACTTTTTATTACAAGTAAAGAAAAAACACCCCAGTTCTCTTCTATCAGTATGACACTCTCTAAATTGATTTCTAAAATGTATTTATTATGTGTAAATTTATTGTGTATTTAACATTTTTTTGATGTATATTAAGTAATTAACCTAAAAGTATTATTTAAATTTGATAAAAGTGATAAAAACGCATATTGAAAATTGTAATATAAATAAAAGCACCCAGTTTTGTTCACAAGTGTAAATTTTTCTTTACATGACTTTTACTTAGGTACTCTTTGTAGAAAAAGCTGAAAATCATAAAAAAACATTCATAGTTTTTATCATGGAATGAACATCGTAGCTGGTATGAGGGCCGATCGTAAGCTGGTCTGAGTTTTCTTCGATTACAATATAACTTTATGTGTGGTTAAAATTTAAGCCAATCACAAATTAATTTTTACGATTTTTAACAACGCTGATACGTGCTTTATTATAATTTTTAACGGAAATATTTGTCACCAATAGAGTCAATTGGATGCAATGTGCCTACAATCAGTAATTTTTGAACTAAATAAGTTTGTTTGTCAAATTTTTAAATAAAAAAAGCCATAAAAGTAGTTCGATAAAAGTTTAATTTCAAAAGTTACCTCGCAAAGCACAATCACTTAAAATCTTTTACGAAAAATTACGAAACTGCACAAAGTGGTTTGTTTTACGTCTTTACCGACCATTATGATTTTATAGCCCGTATATTGGATCTATACAAAGCTTTCCACTCTAAACAATAAACCCAAAAACACCTTCGGTTGCACAAAACCATGCCTATGGCAAAACCGCGACTATAAACCGTTTTATACACGAACGTACAAACATACCATTACTGAATTGCCTCGAATAAACCACACACGCTAACTCCTGTCACAGTAGAATACCGAACCTAAACTCGCGTTAAACCAGCTTTACGAACCTCGCCTGCAGAACAAAGAGCCGTTAAAACACGACAATTACACGATACGTATTTTAGCAGGACTGTGTCTGCAAGTCCATGATCAAGTGAACGCTCTCCGTCTATCAACCCCGTGCACTCGAGCCCTCCATTTTTGCGTCACCTCACCCCATACAAACGCAGCCACCTCATTGGCTCGTTCGGTTTGGCGCGCTTTCCAGCTCCCAAACTTTAAATCGCCACCATCATCCCTTCCGCTCTCTCGCAGGAATCACGGCATCAACAGAAAGAGAAAAGCGTCAATCGTCGATCGCTGTTGTAACATGATGTAACCAGTTCCAAGCGAGAGGATCATAGGACAAAACAAAGGGAGTGAAAGGGACAGGACCGCCGCGCATCGACGTTGCTGTGTAGTGCGAAGGGAACGTGCTACCGTGTGTTCTACTATTTATAATCAAATGGAGCGCAGATGTGTGCGTGCATGCTGACATTATGCACCGCACCTACACAGACACCGCGGCGAGCAATGATGTGCACGTAGTATTATCCCTATTACACGACTCGCTGTTGAGCCGGCCGCACGTGCAGTAGTTGTCCAAGCGACCTCTTTTACCGTACGGCTTGCGAAGTGTCCGTTTGTTTACATCTATCGACTAGCAGCGATGCATAGTGTCAACGCGATTGTGTCATCGACGACCGTGGACCGGTCACCGCCAAATTGCAAGTGAATTATTAACAATTTACGCGTAGTTCGGGAACTTTTTGTGAACTTTTGCGGTCAGACTCGATTGTGATCTCAGCAGCGCCAAAACTTTCAAGTCACAGTGCCATTTGGAGTGTCAAAGTGAACTTTTTGAGTGATTTTACCATTTATCATCGGAAGCAAAATTTTTGGATAAGACTTTTTTAGCGAGAAGAAAAGTGTTTTCAAAACGAACTTTTTTACGAAAATTGAAAATTAAGCAAATAAAGAATTAGAGAAAAATAATAAACTGAGCGTGAAAATTTAAACAGAAGACAAAGTTGACAGAGACGAGGTCCAAAAAGGCACACAGCATTTATGCATACAAAACAAACTGCTATATGCCCACGTTTCTTCCGTAGGAAAAGACGTTGTGAGAGACAAAGATGGCTATAGCGTTCAACTTGCCGAGTGAGAGGGAGGCGACAGAGGAGAACTTTTCGCGGTTGAACCGGCTCCTTGCCGAGTTGTATGAGGTTTTGTGCCACATCCTGGTATCACGGCAGCCTGGTCAAGAAGTCCAGGACTCGCGCCGAGGTGAGTGCCCGCCCGACCCTATCGCACCACCACACAACTTAAGATGCAATTCGACATACATCGTCAACTTAGTGATGGTCGTGGCGATCATAAAAGTGTCTCTGTCTTCATCACTCTTCAATACCATCAGATAAAAAGAAGAAACTAGATAAGTATTGTTGACAGTGAACTGCAAAGCAGATCGAGACTGTTGTTAAATATTTTGTAAGTCCGTGTTTGTAATATATTTTTGTTTCAAATGGAAGAGATGTTGTGTCTTACTGCACTTAAATTGCTTGGTGGTTCGATCGGGATAAGTCACGAAGTTGTGTGGCTTATTCCATTCTACTTATAATCTCGTCCAATAAATTATGCTTTTTGATTATAAAATTTAAGTGGAGTTCGACAAAATGTCTCGGGTTTACAATGACTTGTAAATAAATAAATAAGCGCGAGAAGTATAAAAAATCTCGCAAACTCTCGATGCAATTGTTCTAAGTGCTTCTGCCAATATTTGCGCCGATAAAAGAATACCTAGTTTTACCAGTGGATACTAAATAACAATAACGATGTAAGGATCAATCATTATTATTTTAGTGTTGTTAAGTTTTAAGTTAGTTTCCATTTGATCTCTTATTTTGTTTATCAATTTTAGAATCAATATTTTCTTAGTTTAAATTATTTAGTTTTGGGACTTTACGCGATGCATAAGTATTTAGTTCTAAATAAGTTTCCATGTGGATCTCAAATCTTATTTTAGTTCCAAATAATATCGATAGTCATAATTATTTGTTAGTTGCTTTTAATTCATTGATTTCAATTAGACGCCAAATATTAGTTAAATAATATTCAAAAAATTCAATCAATGATATTAAAAAAGTATGGATGATGGTTAATTCTGTCACCACCTACACTTAAAATTTTGTGACAAAGTAAATCCTAATCTTAGTGCATTTGTAAATATTATTTAGTTCTACAATTTCTTAAATTTAATTTTGTTAATCCTAAAATTTGTTTAACTGTTTTGTTTAGAAAAAATATGTAAAAAGATTTCAAAAATACGTTTTATACTGTAAAAAAGTTTATGATAATCCAATCTGTAGTTTTTGATTTCTCAAATAAAAATATTGAACTGTAAATATATATTGCATTTAAAAATTTGTGATCATAAGCATTTTTGATTAATTTACATTTTACCTATTCTAGTTAAGATCAACATGTAATCTTTGTACTTCATACTGCATAACCTGGTTTATGTTTATATTGATATCGTCCCGAGCATTTTTATAATGGGAAATTTAAAATAAACATTTATTTAAAAATAAAACAGTTTCTTCATTGCAGTTACCCCATATATTTAAGCATAGAAAAAAAATGTGTTAAACTTTTTTAGAACAAATACGACAGAATTATCTTAAGCGGTCATCAATTGTTTAGAGATTGTTAATCTTAGTCCATAAAACGCTAAAACAATTTTTAAAGCGACAAGAAAAATTTAAAGTGAATATGAGAATTTCATTTCAAAATAAAAAGAACAAATACTATTTTTTAATGACACAAGAAAAATCAAAAGTGACATAAGAGAATGTGATTTCTAAAATATTTTAGTTCCAAAATTACGTAATGTTCAAACAAGTCGAAAGCTAAAACAAGAGAACGCTGGCCAGTCATAAACAAAGTTGGCTGAAGCTCGTCAATCAGTACAGAAATATCCTTGTTTACGTTCACTAATGTTAGGCAGGACTCAGAACCGAAACAAGAAGGATAAAGTTATGTTCTGAATTAAGAAAACACAAATATAATGCAATATCAGCTATATAAGATTTCAGTCATTCTAATCATATTTACACCACGAGGTCTTTAAAACATAAAGTAAATTTATTTTGCTAACACGGAAATAAAGAATTGTTTTAGACACTTAAAATCAAAGTTAGATTTGTCTTAACAATTGAAAAGATGGTTTGAACAATATACTAACCATAAATTCAAAGTTCTAAACAAATATAATACAATAGTATAGTGGAATAAAACAGGAGTCGACTTAGAAGGTCCATTATAAAACGAGAAACTTGAACTAGTTTTATGTACTGAATACGTAAACCACAGAGTGGATAATAGTAGTGAGGTACGTAAACTTGGCACGCTCTATATCGTAGTTCAAGTCACGACCCGAGAGTCCTAACTTATAGGAATAAAGCGAATTATTACTTTATTTGTCATTGAAAATGACGTAACCTATCCAAAGTAAAAAAATGTAAGCGGGAAGATCTCGTCACCTTGGACAGAAATTGATAGGAGTCTACGATGAATAGGAGTGGTTGGAGAAGAGGGAGACCTTTACCCAGCAGTGGAATAAAAAAGGATAAAAAATAAATCTAAAACAAAAGTACCAGTATATACAGATTCAAGGAAACGTACATTTCAAATTCAAATAGGTATTGTTAGTAAATAAAGGACAATTAACTCTACAGTTCCAACTAAATGAAATAGAAATATAAATGGACAGCTACAAACACAATAGTTGATTGATGACAATTAAGTAAAATCGATTCAATAAATCCACGGTAACAAAACAATCAAGAATAAATCGCATGTCTTTATTAAATTGCACCGTTTATGGACATTGGCAATGGACTCGTTTGAAACAAACTGTTTGAAAGCGAAAATCTTTTAGATTGCAGAAAATCGAAAACGATCTTACTAGTTAACGAAAAAAATAGAATAATAAATTAAAGCGAATGAATTCAATCAATTTTATTGTGTTTGGTTTTTCTTTTGTAAATTAACATTCTATTTGGCGTTTGGGTCCGAATTAATTAACAGGTTTTGATTTGAGCTTTGAAAACTTAATACAATTAAATAAAAGTCTTAAAATTATGAAAATGAAACTTGCAAAAGTTATAATTAGAAAGCATAATTTTTCTAGGTTATGGAAATCTATTGCATTTATTATTGTGTTGGCTGAAATAATAATCTTGAGGTGACAGAAGTGTGGCGTGGCTAAATTTAACGTTTCAAAGAGTGAGTATGTTTATTTATTTATTATTTATATTGTCTATATCTAAAGAGGGGTTGCCTTCTTGAGTGCAAAATACTATCGTCGAATATTGTTTCTTCCAAACCTTTAAACGACATAATTATATGAACTGCGAACTATTGAAAAGGACAGTGAAAACAAATAGATATTGTATTATGAATTAATGTGTAACCGTCCGGCTGATAACCGTATCTCGCGACAGGTTTGCATCACGCGTAAATCTCGCGATAATCGCAGTCAAACGTCAATTAATTGCTCTCATACAAAATTCTGCGGGTTTTTTAATAGTAGTTATTAGATAGTAGAAGCTGCAGGATCCAGAAACACAGTCTAGACTAGTTAGGGAACTATTTACTCAATAAATCTCGAATCAATGAAAGTGTATTATCTACTAGCTTGTGCCCGCCGATTCGCATGCGTTGTACCAGGATAAAAAGTAGCCTATGTGTTAATCCTAGTCAACATCTATATGTTTGCAGAATTTCAGCTCGATTTTTTGCGTGAAGAGGTTACAAACCTCCATACATACAAACTTTCGGCTTTATAATATTAGTGAGATTTATCACGTTATTTACCTGTATTATTTGACAATGTTTTTGAATTTGATATTAACGCTTGTTTTAAAAACAAAACGTCTCTCAGTTTCAGTTTGTAGGAACTTGATGACAGCGCAAAACAAAATAACTGGGTTTCATACAAAAGTGCAAAAGTTGATAGCGCTATTTTCAATACAACACGTTGTTGTGTCGATAGTTTGTTAACTCGATGTTTTATAAGCTACTTTATAGGTGACCGGAATTTAAATAACACCCAAGAAAGTAAACCAGAGTTTTTACAGTTAATTACAATCGAAGTGTTAAGTGACGCTTCATCGGATAAAGTACTTAGAATTACTTATTAGCCTCTAATTTTGTCGTTAGCCTTTGTAAGTAGTGATTGACTTTTACCACAGATAATATAATAACTTTTACTAACCTTGGTTTTTGTGGAAAAGTGCTTATTAGAAATTTAAATAAGTTAGGAAGGTATTCTTGTTGGAAACTTAGACTGGTATACTAAATAACCGTAGTTTCTCAAGACTGAACATATTATATTTAACAAAAAGGTTATAGGAAGTGTAAATTTGTATTTTTGTAAGTTTGTATTATCCTATGAGTATGTACCTACACTATCTTCCAAAAGTCGAAGGATATTTGAGCCTTCACGTCTAAACACAAGCGAAAGCTTAGCTAGAGCGAGGAGTCACTATGACTTTGAAAGGTTTTAAAACAAGTACAAGAAATAGAATAATGTTGCATAATCAAACTCAACTGAAAATGTTTTTGTACCTTGTAAACCTACTTTTTGTGAATATAGTATTTTTATTATTTATTTATTATTATTATTAAATAATTATGTTAAAAGTTTTCTCGTTACCATCGCAAGTGTAAAATAAAAAATAGTCAAAACTGGAATAAAATATCGACATATTTTTAAACGCGTCATTTGCTTACGATTATAAACTTTATCAAGCACTTGGCTATGAGAAAATAATAAAAATTGAACGACCCAGAGAGAATGGTTATTTATAAAAGCAAACCATTACAAATTAAGTTTTGACTCTTGATATAAATAATAACTTAAAATTAACATAACTGCATAACTAAACGTTCTTAACCACATTACACTTGGCGAATAATATGTGTTTAATGACGAGGAAAATTGACGCTGAATATTTAAAAAAATATAAACCGGTTTTATTTTAATGTTGTGTTAGAAAATTAAGAGTTAAATCCTGATTTGAAGCTTTTTTGTTTTGATGTATTCTAGCATACATTAAAAACTCCTAAAGCTTAAACTCTTAATATTGTAACACAACATTATAAAAAACCGGTTAGAAACTAATTCAATTTTTTTCGTTTTTGTTGGAGTTTAGTTGTAAATTTTTTTGGAAGGGTACGAACATCAAAATTGTTTTAAGCCTGTCAGTTCGATGATACAAAAATAAAAGACACGTATTTTTTGCTCTTCAAAATCAATTAAACAACACTTAGATACAGCGCATTGAGTGTTATCTAGATGGATGATGATGAACTAAAAATAAAAATTAGTCAAGTAGCCTATACCTTACTAATATTATAATATACCTTAATTAGATTATCACGTGACATCGAGGTAGAATGCTACTTCTATTTAGATCATATACATTTCAGATTTCTAAAACATTTGAATAGACGGTTACGATAACGTATGAACACCCAAGATGCAGATATAGATTTATAGATTTATTTACGATAAAAGAAACTACAATCAGACTTATAACTATCTTAAGCCTAATAGCTAATTTAAGAATGTAGGTTATTAATAACAATGACAAATGACAATTGTGGATAAACTTACATAAACTGAACCGAGCATGTACTTTAACAGCCGTGCTAGGCAGAGCCTGTGTTACGGACTGCTAATAATTCCTCACGATCTACGCCACTGGCACACTGCTAATAATACACAAGAATATACAAAATATAAAATATGTAAACAAACATTATGATCGAAGTCATACAAAACACTAAAATATTTTTTAGTTAACTTGTACACTAATTACAAGTACAACACAGTAAATGCGAGTGGGTTTAATTTTTTTTTTAATTTAGATAAATGGCTTAAATAATTAACTGGCTGTCCCGGCGAACTTTGTATCGCATCTACTTCTACTCTACAACTACCCTACAACTTCCCTGCAACTACTCTACAAATACCTACTACTACTAATCTACAACCCCTTTTTTCTTTATGCTACTACTAAGTTTGGTTAGTTTAAGTTATATCACAACCTAAACTTTCTAAACGAACCTTTAAATATTTGACAACTAAAAAATGTCACCATGTTTACATCATCTGTGTAAAATGTACGGGAAAATGAATTTACGGAAAATTATTTTTTCTTTAAATGTTTAGGTTTTTAAATAGCCTATAATTTTAACCCGAGCTCAGATAAATCAAAAACATCTAAAATCATTGAAAGCGGTCCAGCCGTTCTCAAGTGCTGTAACTAACACGACTTTATTTTACTTAAATATATCCTTGTTGTTTTGTTAAATTTTTTAGCTTACAACATAGACGGTCAGTCACACTCAGCAATATAGCAATATCAGGATCCTAAAGTGACCTGATATTGCTGACTGTAATTTGTTATGGCAAATTATTAGAATAAGCATATGTAAATTTAGCTACAGAACGTAGGTACCTTGTCTTATTCGTATAGTTGTCTAGAACGATAGTAACTTGCATAGAGTCATGTTGCAATAAGTATCCAGTGTCCGGTTTTATCGTAATGACTGAGTTTTGGTTACAACTCACTAGAAATTAATAGACAGGCCAAATTTGAGCTGGGCTATTTGGTAATACCACACTAATTGATATAGTGCTGTTATTAGGGTTAATGCTAGGTACTAAAAATTATGTTGGTTCTGTTGGGGTGGAGTTATTTAGCTTTAAACGTTGTAAGAAAATCTTGTTCCTATAGATCTACGTTTTTGATAAGCTCTCTAATTGGTATTACATTATGTAAAAATTTATCTCATAAACAAGGTTTTTTTTTTTAAATACAATATCTTACAACTCAATATCAATGTAGAAGTAAAAGATAGTCAGACGTTGCTGCTATACTTGCCACGCTTGGCAGGCGGGTTAGCAAACGCAGCATGAGATGTTGATACACGGAAAGACGCTGCCACGTTTATTTTGAAGGTAACTCATTCGTTCTTCAAACCAACACATTGTAGGTTTGTGGCAGTTTAAGATGCCCTATCAAGTGACTTTTAACGTTTTAACGTTAACTTCAAATCGAATCAAGCAATATTGTGCCTGATATAGGCAAAATGGTAGTAATAGCATGGACCAAATAAATACGTAAAAGGTCCGCATCCGCGCTCTATAGAACCCATTCGGTTAAAACTCGATAACAAAATGATTATCGCAATCATTAAACAAAAGATGTTCCGTCCAAAGATAAAGAAGCAAAAACATGAAAGCAAAAGGGTAATGTAAAAATAGATACATCTTGACATGGACGAAGATACAAAAAGCCTTGAAAACGGTAAAGTAATAATATATTCCACAGGTGTACCCAAAACAGGTGCTTTAACAAGTTCAGACAAGTTCAATAGGTCTTTGTATAAGCGCGCTCCTATGTTCCATTTGGTAACTTTTTATGTTTTATATGTTTTTTTAACTCGGAATGGAAGATAATTTATGACAACGAATGGAAGAGGAGTTGGTTTCGGATAAATAAGAATTCGGTTATCGTTGAACTAAAATACTTTATTATTTTATTTTAAATTAAAATTCTTGTATAACGTTACGGTCACCGTAGCATGTTTAAAATAAATTTGCTCGTGTTTCAACTTGGTAAGACTCTAAAATCATATTTAACGTTTCATCGGATTTCAATATTTTATGTAATATTTTTTACATTTAATTTTTTGATGACTTATTAATTTTTGTATTTCTAGATGGTAAGCTTTTTGGTTTTAACTCTGTCTAGCTAATATCAAACTGTATAAAAATCATGTTAAAAATGAATAACCAACATTTTCTATTTTATACAGTAAAAATCCGAGATATATTTGCTTTCACTGAAAACTTTCTTTTCAACTTTTCACTGATAACTATGATTTCGAAAACGTCATGCAAAGTCTTGTAACGGTTTTCCACTGTTCAAAAAATTTAACTTTGCATCGCACTTAATAATACAAGTATACACATAAATCATATAAATTAATTATACAACACCTTATTTTCAACTTAATACAAATTTCATTATAATATAATCTCAAATACTCGAATACGTTTTCACGGTCCATATAATTTTTAAGGCAAAGTCATCCAATTATTGTGGTGGTTATAATAATTGTATTGTCAAAAGTGACCTGGTACCTGATTTAAATATGGCTATTGTTATGGTAGAGCAACCTGTTATAATTATTTAAGTATACGAACCAACTGAGGGTATAATCAAAAAAATATAATTTATTTTGACAATTTATCTGTTGTTGACCTGTTTTCCATCGTAAAAATAGACAAGCTTGCAAACTGTTACAATATTTTTATGCTGGTCTAATAATTTTGACTGTCCCTGTGGGTCAGTTTTTCTATTAGCCGACTGATTACCTAGAGGACAAAACCACTTGGGACGAAATCTGCTCCAACTCCGTCAAACGTAACATAAGACGAAATAAAATTGTTAAATGATGACTATAACGACCGTTCCAGCCACGTACGGGACAAATGTGTAAGAACAATAATAATTATTGTTCTGTAGATATTTTTTCGGGTCTGGGTATTTTATTATGTAGGATATAAGCGTAATGATATATTTAATAAAACCGGGCAAGAGCGAGTCGGACTCGCGCACGATAACACCGAGGGTCCCGTGCGGAACCCGAGGGTTCCGCACGGGACCCTCGGTGTTATCATTATTTTCATTATATACATATTTTCCATAGCATCTTCTGGCCCCAAAGTAAGCAGAACTTGCGACAAGGGTACGATGATCAGTAAAATACTTTAACACATTTAAAAAAAAACAAACCATTTAACGCAGAAAATCAAACATTTATCACTCGGCGGGAATCAAACGCTCAACCTCTCAGGTATCAAATCAGCCAGCTATTATGACGAACTAAACCACGAAGGTCCTCAGGCGACCAGTTTCGCGCAAATTTTACTAGATGTCGCTGCTAAAGTTTAAAAAGTAGATCGTGCTATCGAAGCGTTTTACGATAAGTAAAAACATTCGTTATTCAAAATTCGTGACTCAATCTATTGAGTAAGGAAATTATTGGGCTCAGTTAAACGCTGGACAATGTCCGTAAAGGGCGCAACGATTTTTGAAAGGTCGTCCCTTGGGCCCGCACCTACTTTGTGCTGGCTCAAAGTGAAGAGATCTGCCTCATTGAACTGAGCCGTTTTCAGCAAAAAATAAAAAATAAATATTTTCTACTAAACCTAACAGATGGCACTGGAAAATGGAGAAAGCTTGTCGTTGATTCATAATTCTGTCATTGTGTTTATTTACTGTTTTTATTTTGTAAACTGACTATTCTAAGTAGCGTTTTGCTCTATTGAGTACACTTTAAAATGACTTTGACTTTACCATAGAAAAAACTAGCGTCGTTAGATCGACATAAAAGTTGTTGGTCGCCTGAAATAACCGACAAAATGTCGTTTAGGAATAATATATTTTTACTAAGGCAACTATTATCCAATTTGTAAATGTAATACTGTTTTTTTTCTTTACTGTGAAGCCGCGAAAAGGGTCGGTACATATCTGACGGAAAATGCGTCGCGAATTATTGGTCGCGTAACGCCAGAACAGACAAATATATTATAAAACAATCAACCTTTCACAGTCGACGCACTATCGTATCATCGATTGAGTGTGAACGGTCGAGGGTTTTTCTATACATTTTGTCTGTTCTGGCGTTACGTGAACGACAATACGCAACGGATCCTCCGTTATATGTGAACCGACCCTTAGTGGTCTTATAGAAAATAGTTATTTTTTAACAGAAAATGTTATTACTACAGAACAAGAAATATTTTTTGCTACGATGAAATAGGTAAATCGAGTAAATAATAATTATAGTAACACATTGAATGAGCGAAACCTTACCATGAAGATAACGTATCTTTCGATATAAAAGTTAGCTGGTAAATAAGCCATGATTCAGACACAAGAAACAACTTGGACTACACGTGTGACCAATTAGGAGACAAAGGGTTATTGTTAATCCTAGAGTAATCAAAGGATAGAGAAAATATTGCTTCTCACTAATTGATTTTAGTGGCTAACAAAGATAAGATCTGGAAGGTAATAAAGATTTTAGAGAGTATTTTATTCGTTCTCAACAAAATACAATATCTAGAGTAATTGAAGAATAAATAAAATACATACGTAAAGTAAATTATTATGTTTACCTAAGTGTTATTTTGAACTTTAAGAAATAAAATATTTTAAGCTAATCGATTAAAAAGACTAGATAGGTATTTGTCTGAAAAATAAAACACGATGATTACTTGAAGACTTCTGTAGCGCATATGGGGTAAAACGCAAGTTTGCTTACTTTGTGACTAGATGGCGCTCTGTGTACGTTCCGAGACTTATTTAGCTAAGTAACTAATATATATAAAATAATAAGAAAAAGGTGATAAGCTCAGCATTGTTAATTATCAAAGATAAACTAACAATGCCGAACTGAACACGTTAGAAGACGCATTCATAAATTAATGAAAAAATACTTACATAAAGCCAGTTTATGATAAGGAGTCAGGGCTCATGACGATATAAAGTGTTCCAAGAATCTACTCGATGGATTTTACATTGAATTAGGCAACTATTATCATCACCATCTCAACCGTAGGGCTTCATTCCACGCCTACAGCTAGACATAGGGCTCCCTCATGGGTCTTAAATATCACGAGGGAGTTGCCATACACGCCACGCTTGGCAAGCGAGCGCAGTACGGGATGTTGTAACACGGAAATACGCTACCCATCTTCCCTCGCCATTTTCTTACGCCATCCACGGGTAAGAAAGGCAGCTTTCTACTTTCTACTTGGCCATAAATTTTGAAATTGGATCTACGTAGAGTACAAACAAATAAAAAACTCTCACTAGATCCAGTATTCAAAAAACTTTAATTAAAGGATCTAGTGAGAGTTTTCTAAAATGAAAACTCTCACTAGATACTGGCTGGATCTAGTGAGAGTGATCCCTTTCTACTAACAGCACCCCCCATAGCAGCTACCAGCAACTATGTCTTATTATTTAGGTTACATAGGTTACCTACATAAGTATGTAATTTTAGTATCGGGAATCTCAAAAAGACTCAAATCGTGGTATACAACCCGTAAATTTGTGCCGTGGGGTGCCGGCAGTATAATGTTACAACTTTCATGCAAGGATGCAGTAAGAGCCTGCTAAAGGATACCTCCAGAAGATGGGCAGCAGCGTCTTTCCGTGTATCAACATCCCGTACTGCGCTCGCCAATCCGCCTGCCAAGCGTGGTGAGTATGCTAAGGGGGCGTCTCCACGAGCGAGAGAAGCGCGGCGATTCTATAGCGCGGACTCGTCGTGATTCTCTCGCTCGTGGAGACAGCCTCTAAGAGAGTGTATAGAAATACGTGGCCACGACGATAACATAGCCGCGATTCCCTCGCTCGTGGAAACGGCCCCTAAGGGATACCTCCGGAAGATGGGCAGCAGGATCTTTCCGTGTATTTACATCCCGTACTGCCCTCGCCAACCCGCCTGCCAAGCGTGGTGAGTATGCTAACTACCCCTTATGGAGATCCATTAGGGAGGCTTGTGTTCAGTAGTGGACGTTTTACGGCTGAAATGATGATGATGATGATAAACCCGTAAGTATTGCTTGTAAGTCTGGTTGTCTCTAAGTTTCATCTACTCTACTCATTTAATCTAATAAAATATAATTTCATGACCATTGTTATTACGTCTTAACTTTAAAGCCATTTACTAACTTTATAAAAGTTACATTTATAATAGTGTTATAATTTTTATAATCGTGAGAATTCATGCATCATTGCTTAAGAATGTATATTTAGGATTTATTATATAATCGCTGCTTTGTCAGAGACCGTCTCAGTAATTGTTTTTTTTATTGTTCGTAGTTAACTTAATAATAGGCTTATTAGCGTGAGATTAGTAATTTGATAGTAAAAAGTGTTTTTTTTAAACAAATTCAAGGAAAAAATAATGCTTATTTTCTTGTGTGACAGACTTGTATGTACTAGTAGGCACTAGTACTAGTAGTACAAGTACATTTTTTTTCATGAAACAATATCTTAGTTATAAACAGTTCAAAACTAATAACAGCTAATAAAGGACTTAAATCTCTCACCTCTCAATATTATAAAAAGGAAAGATTTGCATGTTGTATTTTGTATGTTTGTAACGAATAAACTCAAAAACTACTGGATTGATTTTCGAAATTCTTTCACCATTATTATGCTACATTATCCCTGAGTAACATAGCCTATATTTTATCCCCGTATACACACGGGAACGGGAACTACAGGGGTGAAACCGCGGGGTGCGGATAGTGCTTATTATTTTGGCAAAAAACTACACAAATGTAGGCTTACTTAATAGCGGTATGGGAATTTTCAGCAACAAGTTAAGGATTTTATCATTGAAGTATTTGAGTTGACTTTTAGTTGTGTAATAAATAAAGCCCAATAACATCTTTTTAGGGTTCCAGACCAAAATGGTAAAAAGGAACCCTTATGGTATCACTTTGTCTGTCTGTCTGTCACAATTGGATATCTCGAGAACTAGGTACTGATGCTATCGACTTGAGTTTTAAAATGGTTAAAGATAACACTTTTTTTCTAAAATAGCATACATAAAAATGTTAAAAAATATTCTTATTATGATTGCAGGGGGGCGGATAGGGAATCTCAAAATATTTAAGTGAAGTTACTAGGTTGTGTGAGGTATCATATGAAAGGTATTAATTTGCACATCAATAAACAGTTTTTATTTTTCCATTATGTTGTATCGTTTCCGAGTTATTTACAAAAAAATTGAAAAAACGACTGTTCCCCCCTCTTATCAAACTTTTATTGCTAATAGAAGGGTATGTATAGATTACAGGAAAATTAAACAAACGAACTAATTTGCATAGGTTTTTAGAAAACAGCGAAAGTTTAAAAAATCTACATAAGTTCCGCTATCAGACAAGAGATGGCGCTCTCAAGGTTCTCCAACAAATATAAACCGCCTTTATCATTATATTACATTATATGATGGCACGGAACCCTCGGTGCGCGAGTCTGACTCACTCTTGCCCGGTTTTATTTATATATTTTTTTGCTTGACAAACATGAAATAAATATTTCTTATTTTTTCCTATTCCCAATGGATATGGTATTGGAAATTTATATCAAATATTTTAGGGGACATTTTCATTTATAGGAAGAGAATCAATAGATAAGTACATTTAATTGATATTTACCTTTTTCTGCTATGGGTACTGTTGTTAAGTACCACCTTAATTATTTTGATTAGCGTAGAAACAATACCCCAAAACAGCATAAAGTCTATTTTTACTTTCAAAATTAACGTGAGATATACTATTCATTTTGTATAAACGGGAATTAATCACGTAGTATTGTAACATGAAAATTATTCCGACACGTTTCGATTTTTCAAGAAAATCATCATCATGGGATTGAATGCCCGTCGGCGCGTGGGGCCGACACGACACGCGTCGGAATAATCTTCGACATTACAACACTACGTGAGTAATTCCCGTTTTTACGAAATCATCTTAAAGTCATTAAACCCATAAAAAGCTTGACACAAGCTATTTTTCGTATTTAAAGTGTAAACCCATACTAAGGTATCATTTATAAAAAACCGAAACAAAACGAAACGCAACAAAACCGATAAAGGCAGTCAAGATTTTCGACCCGACAGCGACGGTTAGTTTTCTGTATCCGAATTGGTAAAGGCAGCCTGCGTTAAAGGTGTTAGTCTGAACGTTACGGGTTTGAGTCCTTTCGGAGACAAAATTTCGATTGCATTTTTAATTTCTATAAGCTTGACCTATTTGGAAACTACCTATCTTTATCCCGTATGATTCAGAACACAAGTTCGGACTCCAAGCTCCAAATTACCCCCTCTTGCCCTACTCTTGCATAACTACCGGCAACTATGCGTTCATCATTTAGGTCTCACTTATGTGTAGTATCGGGAAAATCAAAACGACTCAAATCATGGTAAATAACTCGTAAATGTGCGCTGTGGGGTGCCGGTAGAATGTTACCCATCCATGTCCGTGGATGCAGTATGAATCTGCCAAGGGATATCTCTGGAAGATGGGCAGCAGCGTCTTTCCGTGTATCAACATCCCGTTCTGTGCTTGCCAACCCGCCTGCCAAGCGTGGTGAATATGGCAACAACCCCTCATTATCAGTACTTTGTACTCATTGATTGCCTTTGCCCAGCAGTGGATGTCCTACGACTGGGAGAAGAGAGAGAAAGCAGTCTTGTCTGGTTTGACTTCTGATATAAGTTTAAAATCTTAATATTGTAGAACGATCAACGTCATGTCCTGTCTAGCCAAAGGTTACCTGGAAGAGATTGCTCTTAGCAATAAGGCCGCCCATTGTACTCTTATTTGTTTTTATTTCTCCTGTATTTGTGTTATTTTTTAGTTGGCGTGCAATAAAGTTATTATAATTTAATAACATTCATTCATTCCACGATTCCAAATTACTATTATTATAATTATAATAATTGTAACGATCATGCCTAGGTATCCATACGCTAATTCTACCACCAAGCAGTAATGTATGCATTGCTGTGTTCCGGTTCGAAGGGTAGTCGGTGAAATTACGGGCACATGACTTTACAACTCTGTCTCAGGGTGACGGGCGATCAGGACGACCCTGAGTGTGCCGCAATGCAATGCGTGCTTAGTTCAAATTCAAATTCAAAAATACTTTATTCAGTGCGGCCGCATGGACCTTTTTGACGCGTCACAACTTACAAAATAAAACAACACAAATAAAATATAGAATAAATAGAGTAGAAATAGAATAACTAATAGTAACTTATAGAATCTGTTCACTTCAGATGACACGCGAGTTAGGAAAAGAAGCGAACAGAAGAACCTAACTCGGTCGTTATAGTCATCATTTAACAATTTTGTGAACGTGATCACCGCGGTATTGCAGTTATAATAGGTATAGGTTACCGCTTAAAACCAGCTGGGCTTTCGGCAGGCTATCTCGCAACAGGTTTGCAACAGGCGTAAATTTCGCGATCATCGCTGTCAAACGTCAATTCGTGTATCACTTTGTGACGAATATTCCTCTACAACAACACCTTTTATCTGAATCTGAATTGACGTTTGATATCGATGACCACGAGGTTTTCGTCTGTTGTAAACCTGTCGCTAGGTACGTAATAAGCCTGCGGTTTGTCTCGTCATTTAGTGGTATTCAAAAAAGTGCTTAACGTTCTTAAGAAGCCAATTTCTAGGAGAAAAGTCCTAGAAATTGGCTTCTTCTAAGAACGTTTATCAAATTAACCGAATGAATCACCTTACGAGTTCTGAGAATCAGAACAATGGGTTACGGTTTTCTCGTAATTAAAAAAAACAGAGTTTGTGGTTTAAGACCGCAGATCCGAATCCCTTAATTGCTGTTTAAGCGTGACATATTATGTAGCGTTAAATTATGCCAATTTACATTTTTAAACACTTGTTTGTTCTGACAAGTTAAGAATAGGAAGGAAACTTTTTGTGCCAACATAAAGGCGAAAACCAGTCAAGAGTGAGTCTTGCGCACCGAGATTTTCGTGCCATCTTACATTATAATTAGTGTTGACTATCTCTTGTTGAGATTGATGATTCCCATAAAAAACTATGTTAGAAAAAACTATGTTAGTGTCGAACACTAAAATCCGGCGGGTCTTCTACTCACGCGGACTAAAGTCCGCGTGGGGAGGAAGTTCCGGGCATAGGCCCTTTCTTGCGGTGTTCTTATTTACGCCCTTGATGACAATCAAGGGGTCATTGGGTCTGCTCGACTGAGCCTGCTGCCTGTATCCGCGTTTGTTGCCGCGGGGTCGGTGATTGGGGTGGATGGTGTACAGTTCCCAGTCTTGGGTATTATAATATGTATATAAATACACTTATACACTACACTACACTATATCGGCTCGTTAACTCACTACCACGTCTTTACCGCTCAGCGGCTTGCAAGCGACTGCCACGCTTCGACGCCGCGTGGTGTGACCGTACGAGACGACAGACTTACTTTAAATTATCATAGATACTGTTCATAATTACACTAGTAATATATTTATAAATACTAGTGATATTACGTGAACACTACAGATGGGTCGCTGTCCGTGTTGACCAACTGTCTGAGATAGGCCTTGCTCTTTTTGTGCCATCCCGCCTATGAAGTACGACGCTGCCACAGGTCGTATATACCGTTACAAAATTCAGAACTTGGTGGGCGGGATATCGATAACTGCGCTCGCAAATATCAAGCTAACAAACTATAGAGTTTCAATCTTTATTTTTAAACCTTGACAAAAAAGAGAGATGTTATTTATTTGACCGCTACGTGTGAGTCTGTGTCTGTCTGTGCACCGTAGTTCTTAAACGAGATGACCGATTTGCATTTAGTTTTTTTTTCTTTAATAGCAAGTTTTCCGGCGGTAGTTCTTAAATAGGTTTTATCAAAATCAGTAAAGAAGTTTACAAGATATGGTGGGTGAAAGAGGGGGTGGGGGGATGAATAATCGTATATTTCCAACTATACCCGAGTTTGGTATCAAAGGAAATGATGCAAGAATGCAAAACTGAAAACTATATAGAAATCAGTTGAGTCTTTCATGACATCGTTTCAGCCGTAAAACGTCCTATACTGAACACAGGCTTCACTCATGGATCTCCATGAGGGGTAGTTGCCATACTCACCACGCTTGGCAGGCGGGTTGGCAAGCGCAGTACGGGATCTTGGTACACGGAAAGACGCTGCTGCCCATCTTCCGGAGGTATCCCTTAGCAGGCTCTTACTGCATCCATGGGTATGAGAGGAGGGGTAACATTCTACTGCCGGCACGCCACGGCGGTTCATGATATATGGGGGTTGAAAGTAGGGGTGACCAATCGAATGTTTTCAAATAAACCCAAGTGTGGTATTAAATAAAGGGGCGTGATGTGTAGGTTGCAAAACTGAGGGTAGATACTCATTACTAAAATTTAGGTAGCCTCAGAGACTAGGTAAGGTGTCCAGGGGTTACTTAATTTTTTTTAATTTATAAACTTGTCTTCTATCATGCTGTAAAGGTTTCAGGCGTTAAATCTGCAAACTTCAGAGATAGGACGGGACGGTATATATTTCAGATATCTTCTAAATAAATGCAAAACTACTCTTCTACTCACGCGGAATAAAGTCCACGTGGGGAGGAAGTTCCGGGCATAGGCCCTTTCCTGCGGTGTTCTTATTGACGCCCTTGATGACAATGAAGGGATTATCGGATCGGCTTGACTGAGCCTTTAATGAAATCTTTAACGAATCTTGACGGCTTTAAGTAAATCTGTGCAAAATGTATGTAAAATGTGCAAATGAAGCCCTTTTAAGATATGACCACAATTTTAAATTTTGAGACCCCGTTTCAGCGGCTTTACAAATTAAGGGGCAATATCATGTGTCTCCGGCGGGGATTGAACCCGCAAACTCTTGCGACCTCTCTCCTACCAGACTGCTACTAGACCAACTATAAAAAAAAAAAAAACAAAAAAAGGATATGTAGAAATAAATAACAACAGGTTTACACAGACAATTTACCATACAAAAATAAATACAATATTATAGAGTTGTCATGAAGTCGTCGACAGAGGGCTAGATGTCTGCGCTGGTGTAAACCAAAAAGGAACAGTCTCAGCTCCATGTTGCCCTACACCAAGTACAGGGCAACGCTGATTCAGACTGCTCCTGGAAGTTGCCTTACTCACCCACCACGCTTGGCAGGCGGGTTGGAGAGCGCCGTTGGGATTTTGTTACTTGGAAAGACGCTACTGCCCATCTTACTGCATCCACGGGCATGAGAGGAGGGGTAACATCCTACTGCCGGCACCCACAGCAATAAATCTTATTGCGTATTAATAAACGTTCAACCACAAGGTGTTATATTACTCGGCCGTAAAATATGTATACCAACACGCTCATAAAATATCAAATGAAACGATCTTCTGTAATGTTATGTGAAGCTGATTTTAACTAGCATCATCATCTCAACCGTAAGGCGCCCACTGCTGGACATAGGCCATGGATAAAAGGACAGGGGTGGGAACACTAACGGGCCACTGCACCCTTACCAAACACCTCTTCAACATCGGAGCCACAGACAGCCCTCTCTGCAGAGGATGTCTGAAGGAGGTAGAATCAGCTGCCCACGTAGTCCTGGAATGCGAGGGAGTAACACAACGACAACATATTCTCAAACAACCGAGTTCACTCGGTGAAGACTTTGAAGATCCTGGGAACGTTCCGCGCTTCTGGGCTGGCTATGCTAGCCAGACACTACACGCATAATGCACCACTTTAGAGTCTAAATGCGGAAAATAGAGTCACACCAACTTACTAACATAGGGTATAGAACTCAAAGTATCCAAAAGGGATGTTGCCATACTCACCACGCTTGGCAGGCGTGTTGGCAAGCGCAGTGCGCGATGTTGATAGACGGAAAGCTGCTGCCCATCTTCCAGAGGAATCCCTTGGCAGTTCTCACTGCATCCACCGGCAACAGAGGAGAGGCAATATTCTACTGCCGCTAGATTATCGTGAAACTGATTTTAACTCTGGCTTGTTTCTTTGTTTCAGGTAAGAATTTATTGTTTGTTATGTCTTGGTAACTACTGCTTCTATGGATCAGCGATTAAAAGTAAGTGCCTTGGGAAAGGAATAATTAAATTCTTACGCTATTTTATGATGCGTTTTTGTATCAGGTAATTTCAATTTTACTTTATCTAAACAACGTTAGAAAGTTTTACGAATCTGCTGCGATTAATGACATTAATAATAATCTTAAGGTAGAATTCCGCCAGTATGCGGCACTGTGCGGCGCAAATGTTTAAATGTCGTTTTGGTGTTTTCACCTAATAATAAGCTTTCAAATGACATTTAAACAGTGGAATTCTACCTTTATGTGAAAGGATAGTATTAATACTATAATATAATACCTTAAACACGGGAATTTATCGCGTAATACCTTTGATTATTCCCGACGTTTCGACTGTGTTTCAACAATCGTGGTCCCGGGTTGACTGGAGATTTCATTGGAGTGTCCATCAAGAAGCGATGGTAGTTTTGCAACTACCCTCACTTTGTCTTCAGAACTTGGTAAGGCCGCGTTTACATTGCGGCACAAAACGTCAGGAATAATCAAAGGTATTACGCGATAAATTCTCGTGTTTAAGTTATTATATTATAATGAATTGTGATCGCGAAAGTTTACGAAAAACTATAGTATTAATACTATTTATCTTAGTATGTAAACTTCTGTTATTACTAATATTGTTTTTCGATCAGGCGATGTGGTCGCTCAGAGACAGAGCCTTGTTTTATTTTGTGTAAATAAAAAAATAAAAATTCTTAATATGTCACATATGTATAAAAAACATATAGGTAACAATACAAATAATATTACAGAAGTAAAATGTTGGACCCAAAATTCAACTTAAGTTACCTTACTTTTAGGTATTGCAACCTATTATTAACTGAAATTTAATATGTATTTATTTTGCTATAATATTATAATATGACTTCGGTTGCTCAAACCGACATCACCTAATCAAGAATTTCAGCGGGTCCTGACATTGGTTCTGTAGCTTAGCGGTCAAAGCACTTCCGGCTTAAGGAAGCGTCAAGTATCGATATGACGGACGCGAGTTCGAATCCCACCGGAACCGTAACATTTTTGATAAGGTTATTCATTTCTTTGAAAAATGATATGAGTTAAACATTATTATGAGTAACAAAGGTATACGAAAAAAGTATGCGTTAGTAGACTATGCTAATAGTGCACTTAAGTTCAATGTAAGCAAGAATATTGTATACTAGCTTATGCCCGCCGCTTCGCATGCGTTGTATCCGAATAAAAAGTAGCCTATGTGGCACTCCTGGTCATCGTCTATACGTATGCTATATTCATTTAGCTCAATCGGTAGGCTAGTTTTTGCGTGAAAATGTAACAAACATAATCCATACATACAAATTTTCGCGTTTGTAGGATTATTTTTTTGTTTTACTCTATAAATTTTAATAATTTTCGCGTTAGTAGGATTATTTTTTTTGTTTTACTCTATAAACTTACGCGATCAAATGACATTACATTTTTCGGGAAATAAAAATAAAACAAGGTAATTACGCGATAAAGTCCCTTGAAACAGTTTAAAATAATTCCTATTTTTTATCCGGGTACAATGCATGCGAAGCGGCGGGTAGAAACTTGTAATAAATAAATTAGGTAGGGAACCCTAAAAACATAAAAACACATTATTTTATTTTACTTGGTTTGACAAAATCCAACAGCCTTTAGTAACAATTGAAAAATACTTAATTTTAAGACTTATGGCCAATACAGGACTTACATTTTATACATGGGCAAATTATATCAAATTACATAATCATTCAATGACAAAATAAGACAATATTATAATTACTTTAAACCATCAGTTAATTACCGCCGTGGGGTGCCGGTAGTAGAATGATACCCCTCCTCTCATGCCCATGGATGCAGTAAGAGCCTGCTAAGGGATACCTCCGGAAGATGGGCAGCAGCGTCTATCCGTATATCAACATCCCATACTGCGCTCACCAACCCGCCTGCCAGGCGTGGTGAGTATGGCAAACTACCCCTCATGGAGATCCATGAGGGAGGCCTGTTGTCATCAGTGGACGTTTTATGGCTGAAATGATGATCAGTTAATTAAAAATACTATCCTTACAATCAATAGCTAAAAGCTTTATGTAATACACATTAAACGGCCATCATTACTACCTACTTCATCATGGACCGTTGATAATTGACTGTCAGTGTGACGATGCGCAGGCGCAGATGACACGTGTGGTTTATGGAGGAGGTTTATTATACTTTGAGGTACGTACTTATTTTTCAACAAAGAGTTTAATTATGAAGCAAACACTAAGGTTACGGAGACCATCAATACGACTTAACCGTAGAACAGAGTTCGATGTGATCATAGAGCAAAAATGAGTTAGATAGCTAGACGCGATAAGGAGTACAAACTCTACAGAAGTACGTTTTTAGAATTTTTATATCGAATTTAGTTTCGGAAATATAAAATCGAATAACGTTGCATCTGACATTAGCTCCGCGGAACAACGTACTAAGTGACAAAGCGACGGCGGGCGGGGAGCGGGGGCGGCGCGAGCGTGCGGTCCGTTCGTCAGTCCGGCCGCTATTTGTTGGAAGGAGGGTGTGTTTGTGTCTTGCGTTTACCTTTTCTTAGATTAGATAAAAATAATAATGTATCAAGTGTTTTGCATGCATAAAACATTTTTTTAGACATGTCAAGATCACGGAAAATGTTGGAAATGCTTAAAAAAGATGCAGAAGAGCCTGAGTTACGTTAAACATTTTCCAATGTTCCTGCTGTTCGTATGAAAAAAAGTGTAAAGTTGCTGGTAAGTTGTAAATTTTTCAGTTGTATTATTTCGCGATACATACAATATTAACTTCTTAAATTATTAAATATTAAAATTAACCATGATATTGCTTTTTGTCTCAGTAGGTAGTTACGGGCGATCGTTGTTTATTTAAGACATTTTTTGACGGAGAGCTAGTGAAACGCATTTTTAATACGAAAGTATGATTGACGTATGGCATATTCACAGGATAATCATTTTATCTGTAATAATTAACAAGAAAAACTAGGAGTCATATGAAATAATAGGATCATTTTATACGGACTCTGTTGAGTTTTTAAGGATTTCATGTGAATATAGAACGTTTCATTATGGAGTCTGTCATACGATTTGTGGGTTCGATGTTAAAATAGTACGTTTTTACTGGGATAACGAAGTCAAATAGGACGTTGTTCATTATAAAAAATCGTTAAATATTAAGATTTTTTTAATTAAATTAGTCTAATAAATTTCTAGGTACTAACATTGTTTTGCCTTACGCATAGCTATAAAAATATATAGTTTTTTTTTCAATTTCAGGTGTGTATAATGATGACAACCACATGTCACCACAAACGTCACCTTTACCTTTTGGTGCAGAAGCAATCAGTCAGGAACTAGCTGATATATGGGATGAAATTGTACATGAAGACGGTGGGACCGAAGAAATTACTAGGACTGAGGAAATTACCTGCGACAGTCCAATACCAAATGTTATGTCTGATCCGTCGGCCGTGGATCATCATCATTTCAGCCGTAAAACGTCCACTATTGAACACAGGCCTCCATCATGGATCTCCATAAGATGTTTACAGCAATCAACCGATATATTTTCTTTGGAAATGCCTTCTTGTTACGAAAACTCACCATTAATCCAGCTTGGAGAGTTAGAAATTTTTCACCACCGATCTACTTCGATTAATTCGGAACTATCTGTGCCAACTCCTATGCCATCTCCTACTAATGTCCATTCAATCTGCGATAGCGTCTACTGATCTAACCATGTGGACAATTTCGTTGCGATTTCTTCGCCAGCATTATACAGCACAAATCTAAATATTTTGCAATCAAGTAATCGCACAGTGTCTCCTAGAACGACTAGAAAACGCCAAAGGCACCCAAAAAAATGGGCCGACGTTAAACGCGAATGCCTTAAGAACTTAGTAAGAAATATTTGACGAAAAAGGGAAAATTCGTAGACGAAAAAACCATGAAGCCATCATGCAAATGCCTTTACAAATGCTCTGATAAAATATCTTAACAACAGCGGTTGAACTGTTTAACAACATTTTGGCAATTAGGAGATTCGACCCATGCAGAGGAATTTTATTATCTCAGTCATCATTTTATCATCAAATATTCCGATAAAATGATGCCTCATTCAAGATACTCCTAGTAATAGGAAATATACTTATAAAAATGAGGTTAGTAGTTGCCTTTTAAATTTTATCCAGGCTAATGTTGAGCAAGGTGCCAAGGTGTTTCGTTTTTGGTCGGACAATTGTACTGGCCAAAATGGAAATCGCTTTGTGTTTTATTTTATACGCTTACGCCGCAAAAAAAAATCAACATACGCCTAACACACCGGTTTTTACAGAAGGGACATACCCAAAATGAAGGGGGAGGACAGTGTCCATTCTGTTATCGAGAGAGCTTCTCAAACCAAAACTATCTATACTCCTCATCAATGGCGTTTATTAGTAAGATGGGCCAAGAATGAAGGAAAACCCTATGTTGTTTGCAACGGAACCCAGAATGACGTGTTTGACTTTAAATGTCTTGTTAATAATAAGGTATGGATGAAAGACATTAAGAGAAAAAAGATTAACTGGAATAACATTCGAGAAGTTCACGCAGACGGTAGTGACCCAACAAATTGTTTTTTTAAATATGACTTGACTCAACCTGATTATGATATCTTAGTGATTCGCGTTAACACGAGGAACTCAGTTCAAACTAAACTAAAAGCTGCATATTCAGTACCTATTATGGTTTCCGCTGCTAAATATAAAGATTTATTGGATATGTGCCGCTCAGAAGTTATTCCTTTAGAGTATCATCCATACTTTAACTATTTGCCACATCACATCACTGTTAATGCTTTACGGATGATGGCTTATCATAATAAGATATATTTCTTTTCTGCTGCTTCATTTTAGAGCTGAATTCGTCACACTAGCGGAACAATGTTTAATTAATAATAAGCACTCATCTAAGAGCCGTGGGGCGCCGGCAGTAGAATGTTGCCCCTCCTCTCATGCCCGTGGATGCAGTAAGAGCCTGCTAAGGGATACCTCCGAAAGACGGGCAGCAGCGTCTTTCCATATATCAACATCCCATACTGCGCTCGCCAACCCGTCGAAGTCGAAATTATTGTGATTCGTAAAATTATAAAGACTGAATGTTAATATATTTGTAATTGTAAATTTTACAACTAATGCGAAGTTTAAATTTCGTTTGCTTTATTGTTCTTACAGGGGAGTACATACAATTTTGTAAGTTTTCTACTAAGTTAATTTTAAGTGACGTGTTTGCTATTTAAAGTTGTCTATTCTAATAATTTAATAGTTTTGTGTCACGTATTTTGAGATTTTATAATTTAATAAACGATTTTAAATAATAACTTAGTTTTTAATTAAATTATAATAGAAGGTTGTCATAGTTTCACTAACATTATTTTAAGGTACTTATTCACATAGAACTCTTACGGAATAGGTGATTTTGACAAAAATCTACCCATGTTATTATAGAACGTCACTTCATTAAGACGTTTCCGTAAAACAACGTTTAGTGTTCACAACGGACCCTCGCGGTTCTGCCATAAAACGTCCTATATTAATATGGAACTCACTATCTCCGTTAGTAAAAGGATAATAAATATACACCGCCAAGCATTTAACTAGGCTGGGATGTTGTAACAACATACCAAAAAACCTCAATGACAAGTCTCACCGTTTAAGAGTTACACAAAGTCAAGTACTTCTACTACTTCTACTACGTCTACTGAAAACTATCAACTCTACAGATCAGACTTTATTCTACGGATGAGTCGAATAATAAATATGTTAGTCTTATCAACGCAATATAAACGAACTATAGTTTAGGTCACTTATGTTAAGATTTGTCACTAATTAGCAATACCCTTTATGTCGTAGGATGATTTGATAATTCGAATTATCGCGAAAGTTCTAGAGGTTTTGCGAAAACATGCATAATTAGACAATTGTGATTATATTACACGACGTACTTCACTCAATTCAAAAGACACGTTAGCTTGTCAGGGATTAAACTTAAAATGATAATAGCTTGTAGCCATTATAATTCCTAAAATAAACAAAACAAAGTCACGTTTTTTTATTCATAGGTATAGGATCAGCTAAAGATGACATTCGATTTGAATATTTATATATATTTATCCAAAATAACTGGTATCCGATCTGTAATTAATTCTTGAATTAATCAATGCCTTACCGAATTTCAAACTTCAATACGAAGTGAAAATAATATGGAGTGAAAAAAATATATCCAAATTTTAAAATTTTTCTTTTAATTGTGCTACAAAAGCTTCCAGATTTTCAAAACAGAGTCGTGACACTTCTGGAAGTGCCTGAGAGATTTTTTCATTTTCGCCATTTTCATACACAAAAATTGCACTTGTTGCTAGAACTTCTGAATGCCCTGCGGTGGAACCTTGATTGTTTTAGCCCGCTCGCAGACTTTGATGGTATAAGTTACCTTCAGTCGTTTCGTAGAGAAAGGGCCTTGACAGACAGATATACAAACAAACGAGTGATCCTAAAAGGACTCCGATTTTTCAACTTGAAGTTTGAAACCCTAAAAATACGTTTTATAACGTGAGGACTTATAGATTCTATAAGGACCTATAATAAAATTGTGACAAATTATCAATAAAATCTTTATATCTTTTATATCTTTATTCCGAAAAAAAATATCATAGTTTAATGTGAGCGTTCCTTAACGTCCGAGGACATTCTATTCTCCTGGGCAGTGTAAGATGGATTAGGCTTGCCTCGCACCCAGCTTAGTCTTTTAGTCTCAGGAACAAACAGGTAAATACGCCTTTCACCACGTACCCAACTTATCAGTTATCACCCTGCTGGTGACCGCCTCCGAGGGCCGCCAGTCGGTGCTCATAGAAAAAGAGCTCTAAATGGTCTACGAAACGTCAAAAGGATGCTAATAAGTTGGACACGTTATAATTATTAAATGATGTCAACCCAAGAGTATTTAAATTCAGAGGTAAATACGCGTCTAGCATAAAACCCACACCATCCGATCTAAGTCTGAACTGAAGTTCTTAAAGTTACAACTAATATAACAAATATAGTATTTGATAAAGTGTAAATAATGAACACGGTCTCTATATCTCCAACCGCATACGCCGAGCTATAATCTCAAGTGGCGTCACGTGCTGCGTTTCTGGTTTTATGGACGACATCGATTAATGGATATTACGAAGAAATTATGGATGAATATGTTGGTCGGTACTTAAAGTTTTCATGGGTTAAGTATTACTCCTATTGCTTTGCTGAGAGAATGGTAGAGGTGCTGGATAAGCCTAATCTATCTAACAATGTTCCTGGCATAACAACGGCCAGTTTAGCATGAATACCAGTTGACGCTGAATAAATCATCAATCATAGATGTAAAGGCCCTACTGTATGGCTTGATGATTTTTTTAAAGAGTTACTATTTTTGATGACGTGGGTGCCGGCAGTAGAATGCCCTCATGCCCGTGGAAGCAGTAAGAGCCTGCTAAGGGATACCTCCGGAAGATGGGCAGCAGCGTCTATCAACATCCCATACTACGCACAGCGTCTTTTCGTTTTTCCAATAAGTACCTTATACTGCGCTCACCAAACCGCCTGCCAAGCGTGGCGAGTATGGCAACAACCCCCTTATGATATACGATCAATGTGGGAGGCCTTTATCCAGCAGTGGACGTCCTACGGCTGATATGATGATGATGAATAGGATATGACTCAAACGGTACCGATTGTAACATAAAAACTAAAAAAGCAATTTAAAAATTATCGAAATTAGAAATTGCAATGTTAAAAAAAAACCGGCCAAGTGCGAGTCGGACTCGCGCACCGAGGGTTCCGTACAAACCTGTATATAAAACCTGAGTATTTGATATGAATTTCAATTAATACCTCTACGCGTTCATGAGGAAAAAGGGCTGGTAAGTTTAAAATTATTAATTTTTTTATTACTTTTAGATGTAACTAAGACAGGAGGTGTACCTCCTGTCCTTAGCAGATTCCTACTACATCAACGGGCAAGAGAGGAGGGGCAACATTCTACTGCCGGCGTCCCACGGCTCTTAACCTATTAGCATGATATATTCATGTACTTTCCTCAAAACAGCAATTGAGCCTAATCAGAATATTGCGGTCAAAAGTCCGTTAAACATCCATAGCTTTGTTACATCTGTTATCTCGTCACGCGCTTATTACGAGCGCGTAATGGATGGCACATTACAAATAGTCACGACTTGTCAACGATGACGTTTGTGACAGTGGCAATAATTATGGTAAAGATGCCACTTTTAGTGGTTGGCCGAGTGGTATGTACTTTCAATCCGAAGGTCGTGGGTTCGATACCGGCAGTGAACTAATGGATTTTTCTTTCTTGAAAAATGTATATTCACATTTGTATATTCACATTATCACGTGTTAACGGTGAAGAACAACATCATGAGGAAACGCGGCTTAGTCAACTTCAACCTGTTCTTTCCTCTGCCTAATAGTCGACTAAGATGGCGATATATAGGTGGGCAAGCCTAATCCATCTAACAGTTGCTGACGCTATATAAATCATCTACAATAGATGTAAAGGCCTTACTTAGTTTTAAGTGGTAACATTAAAAATATTGATTGATGAACGAATAGTGTTTATTTCAAGCAGTGGCGGCACGGTTTGACCTTCAGTGTGTCCACCATGATTTGACACTGTTAGATCGCCTACAGTCAAGGACGTTTTATTATTGTTTATGCAAATAATAAAACGTCCTTGCCTACAGTACGTTTCTATGACATCTGTCAGATATGTAACTCATGGTACCAAATTCTAAGCAAATGAAGCCCAAACTACAGTCGCTGTAGTATAGTTTACTGCGTATTTAAGTACCAAACCGTTAGAGACGCTGTACAAGTTTTCATACATATTTTTTACTACAGTCGCTAGCGTGTATAGATTGTGAAAACTCATGGTAGACCTACAGGGCTCAGTTTAAGGATCCCCATTTACTTACAGCACCAATCTGAGAGCATCAAATATTTAACACCTTTTTTATTCCTACTTTAAGCACCTACCTTGAAATATACTTACTAACATACAGAAATGTATTATTTTTACAAGAAAGGTAAATTCCCAAACCAAACTTTTTGAATACTAGATTTTTTTTTACATTTAGTTGGTTTCCGTAAACTTTCACGATCACAACTCATTTTAAACAATCATTGGTACGGGGTTACCAGTAAAGGGGGCGAAGGTTTCCGAAAAATGCCATTTTTGACTTTTAGTGACCTTTTGAGGTCACAATAACTCCGGTCCCTCTGACCCTAGGGTCACCAAAATGTACCCAATCAGTACCCTTCTCTCATTAAGACAGTACTAACAAAAAAGGTTTCATGTAAATCGGTCACCACGTTCGGCTGTAATCGTGTCATGTACAGACAGATAGACAGACAGCGCTATGCATAATAGAGGTTTCACCCGCTATTAACAAAAACTACCGGGTCTACCCGGGACCACGGCTGTTGAAACATTCGACAACGTTGGAAATAATCAAAGGTATTACGCGATGAATTCCCGTGTTTTGTCATTTAAAATCAAGTTAAGTTATCGTCACCAACACCGTCAACGTCAATCGTCTACAAAAAAAAAGTAAGACCTTTGCATCTATTATAGATGATTTATACAGCGTCAGCGACTAGTAATCATGCTCTACGGGACGCCGCAGTGCCTGGGACATTGTTAGATGGATTAGGCTTGCCCAGCGCCTATACCATCCTCTCAGCTAAGTCAGCTATTAGTCAGAGGAAAGAACAGGTCAATACGTCTGAAGCTAACTAAGCCGCGGGTTTCCTCACGATGTTTCCTTCACCGTTAAAGCACGTGTTAAGTGTGCACATACATTTTTCAAGAAAGAAAAATCCATTGGTTCACGGCCGGTATCGAACTCACGACCTTCGGATTGAAAGTCGGGGGTACATACCACTCGGCCAACACGGCTTTTTAATTGTCTACAAACAGGTATAATAAACAACATTTTAATATACGAAAAAGTGTAAACACTATTTTACCCTGCCTTTATAATCACAAAGTAAACAACACACGTCAGACTTCATTACCACGATCCAGATAGTCATTTACTTCGAACTATTTTTAATAAAAACATAATACACATAGCATGAGATGAATTCGATATACTTTTGCTAAATGAAGCGAAACGCCCTTATGCTTTTGTAGCTCCTTTCTTACTACCCTTGAGCTTATTTTGTTTTACTACACAACCTTCTATTTTCCATTTAAATTCTGCCTCATCGTTCAAAACTGCACCGTAAGCCCTAGAACTTAACGCCTACTATTATTATTGAAAGCTCATGGATATACCATGTATCAGATTGTCTATTGAAGTTTGCAAAGTGTTGCTTGCAAATGATTTATGCGTTGGTTCCGGTCTCGTTGTGACTTGTAACTAAACGGTTTTTAAGTTGCATTATCTCTTTGTAGTGTGCAGGACTGCAGGTAGGTACCTCATCTGGACAAAGGTACGTCATCTGGACAAAGGGATTAGCTTTCCAGTCGCCCTTTTTGTATTCTAAAAATAAAAGCTAGCAGCTTCAACAGCATTGAAATCAACTGTTGGGATTTTTGGAAGCTGACTCAGTAGTTTTGTGTCAAATCAAAATTTATTATTATTTTGTGATTCCAAGACAAGTAGTATTTTGCTTTTGGTTCAACGCAACTATGTAGGACAAGATCACTCATTTCTCTGCTATAAAAAGTTTTTTCTGTAGTAGCAACAATCTCTTGATTTAACCTTTCAACCTTTCGGACATTAGTTTATGTTGGTTTTCACCGTGTACCTCTAACTTAGTATCATGTTCACTAATCTATCTTACTAATCAATACATTGTAGTATCTACTGATGAGGTCGTGTCACATTACACCTCGTATTTCAATTCGAAAGTTAATCTTCCTTCTTATAAACTCTTTATGATTGATAGTTCCCTCCAAATCTAACTCCTTTTTACCGTCAGCAGTAACATAATCACTATCTTATTGGACTTTAAGATTGTCAGTATAAGGGTCAAATTCTTAAAAGATTCATGGTAGATTGGCCTGACTATCTTTGCCTTGATTTTTATCAGTGTCACAGCTCTTTAAGCTAAGGTTATTCAGTTGAGTAACAAAAGTGATTGAACTTGATGGTTGACTTAGTTTCGGTCACCACACTTTCTTATTATGAGTTAGTGCCTGCAGTAAGTTTTGTAAGTAGGTGTTTCTTCTAGATTTGAATACAAAAAAGGTAGGTCAAAGAAACGATGAGTGGGTTGTGTAAAAGATGACACGAGAAAATGAGACTAAATGGTGACCTGTTGGGTGATGGAGGATAATTAAAGATGAAAAACATGTTATGCCGATGGACAGGAAAATAGAATAGAATATAAATTTATTTGATTAACAAAAAACAGCACATACAGAAAACCGTAAACACATTTCGGAACATTCATAAATCAAAAGAAGAAGAAAGAAAAGGTAGTTACAATTACAGGAAAAATACAATAAAAATTAACAGCTAAACAACATTTAAAACCTACCTACGAAATGTGTTAAAATGATGTATTCTTGGTGAGGAAAGGATTGTCGGAAAGGGTAAAGGGAAAATAAAATAAAAATAGATGAGAGGAATAATTAAGAGAAATATGAGCCAAACTCTTGAGCGATAAGCGCTAAATGAAAAAATACCTAATATTATATTGTTTTAAAGAAATAAATTCTAATTCCAGTTCGCATCTACCCAATGTAAATTTTCATAGACTAAAAGTACAATAAGCACTTAGTGACAGCGCTACTAAACTTGGTAACTGCGATAAAGCACTAAATGACAAAGTAGTCAATTTTTCCCGGCTACCTCTGAACCCGATCCATTTATTGCACAATTCAAGTCCATTATCGCAGTACCGTTCTTGGCTAATAAATCAAATGTAAACGCTTGGTTATCCGTTGTTACTGCATGAGGTATGTATGTGGCCACTTAGAAGCGGTTGATGTTACACCGAACTGTAATTGTTGTTATGATTCTTGGTATTGTAAAGAACGTCTTACCTTCATATATCTTGGTAACGTGAGAACTTAGAGCATTACATTATAAAACATTGTATGTTCCTCTAAATGTCCCGTATGTACAAAAGGTTTCATAGTGCGTCGCAATTTCAGAAAAAAAAAACAAAAAGCCGCGGGTCACAATGCCAAAATGTTCGAAGCCCTTTTGTCTGACCTTTAGCTGGCAGAACACATCAAAAAACATATTTTATTGAAATACACATAAGCGAAATATTTGAAAGCAAACTGCAACAGTTAAACATTACATGCACACTTAGCATTGGATAACAATAAACATTTACCTCTTACGCATTTGAGGAATTCACCGGCACAATATTTTATAGGCAGTGGTCACAAAGCACGAAGAATAAAAATATCTTTTTAAAAATCCACTAGGAAAAAGTGACATAATTATACAATTCCCGTAATAAGTGGAATTAGTAATAAGGGAGTAATTCCCGTTTTTTTTTTTTTAAATTAAACGATTTTTTTATGAGTTTACAAATAAAGTGGCGCAGCGGGCGAAGGTCCGCCTTCTACGCAAGAGGTTGGGGGTTCGAATCCCGCTTCGGAATAAATGTCTGTACGATCTGCAGATATTTGTTCAGGGTGTTCTGGATGTTTTTCTATATATAATAAAAAAATATCCATCTATGTAGTATAATGTATTAAGTATATCAGCAATCTAGTACCCATAACACAAGCTCTGCTTAGCTTGGGGCTAGGTGATGCTGTGTGAATGGTCCAGCATTATTAATTTATTATTATTAAAGCTGGCCAATGCACACAGCATTATCTAGCCCCTAGCAATTATGAATAAATAATGTTTTTCTTTGAAGTTTATAAGGAAAAATATAATTGTCATCACGGGACACCTGGCAGATGTAAAACATTTTCACCACAGGTGCCACAGTGAGCTCAGTTGCCATATAGTCACCACAGTCAAGTCAGTTGTCACGTCATGTCCAATCGGTTTTGCCCCCCTGCAAAAGATGTTTTCAAACATCTTAAACCTACTAGTTACACGTCAGTGTGACCTCTACCCGCACATCTTTGTGGCGAGCGAGCTACCTCTTTATGAGCAAAGCAGTTAAACAGGGCTCGTACTCACACTGTAATACCTTCTGCTTTGTCTTTGGCTTTATTATGATTTATTTAGTTAGCGGTTTAGAACTGAGAATTACGAAGTTATGTAGATGTTTTATGAAGAGGCAATGTAGCATAAGGGTCCTCGAGCGGTGCGATGGTTTCATTGACTCGCAATGTTACATTAAGAACTTAGAGCATGATAGTATTAAGAATTTGCAGTGGGGTACCGGCAGTAGAATGGTAGTCCATCCACGCATAACAGAAGGGGCCTTTCATGCGTGAATGCAGTAAGAGCCTACTAAGGGACAGCCCCGGAAGATGGGCAGCAGCATCTCTTCGTATATCAACTCAACATCCCATCCTGCGCTCGCCAACCCACCTGCCACGCGTGGTGAGTATGGCAACTAATGGAGATCCATAAGGGAGGCCTGCGCTTAGTAGAAGATGTTTCACGTGGTTTTACGGCTGAAATAATGATGATGATGAAACTTTACATTACTGAATTGATTATCATTTTTCGATCCTTCCTCCGAACTTAACAGGTCTATTGACCTGACCTATATAAACATTAAGTACCTACCTACATTAGTATAAGTAACCAATTATTCGTCATGCTAAATTATAGAATTGTCGCGACATTTTGTCAGATGATGTGTCATGTTACCTTTGTTGTCGTGACTCATCATCATCATTCATCATCATTTCAGTCATAAACGTCCACTACTGAACACAGGCCTCCCTAATGGATCTCCGTGAGGGGTAGTTGCCATACTCACCACGCTTGGCAGGCGGGTTGGCGAGCGCGGTATGGGATGTAGATACACTAATGTCGGCACCCCACGGCAGTCGTGATTAATAAAGGATATACATTTATGAAGTTTTTAGGTTATTAAGGGAAGTTTTGAAAAATCTGCCTATGGATACTTCCGGAAGATGGACAGCAGCGTCCGTACCATCTCACCAATCGTAGTGAGTATGGCAACAACCAACTCATTATTCGTACTTAGAAATCCATGCATGAGGGAGGCTAATGAAAAGTTGACGTCCTGATGATGATGATGAAGGGAAGTTTTGATTACCCATATTCACTTTGAGTCTTATTCCTAAGATCTAAAGATTTTATTTCTAAAAATGACAGACTTCATTCACGTTTTTTTATTTTTCTTCTTAAATCTTACTTTTTTTCCCAGATTTGTTTTAACGTCTCCAAAGAATAGATGAGGCAGTATAGTACTATTACGTTAAACTTGCAAGTAAATGTAACGAGATGCAACAAATACCCTCGTATAACATTACAACTTGAATTTCGAGTCCGGCGCGTGCGCGGATCAAATCTACCATCGGTTTTAATGCATCTTCTAGACTAGTGATGCTCTTAGGACGTTAGAATATTCGATATTTTTTTAGATGCACAATTTGCGACATATAGGAGCATTTTACTATTTTTGCTTCAAGGTTGGATAAATTTAAGTTGGTGATGTGTCTTAGATGTAAAATTATATTGAGAATTTTATTAATTTGTTTTATATAAAGCATAAACTGGCAGAGATATGACATGGTGGAGATATGTGGCATGACAGGGATACGTGAAAAAATAGAACAGAGTTCTTTGCTGAGTAGTGAAAGCGAGCGATAGATTAAGTGAGATTTTGGAAAAAAATGGTTTGGATAACAAAGCTTATATCAGTAAGGTAATAACTGAAGGAGAAGCAATTCTCAAATGAGCTCATAAATAATCATACTCATAATCTTGAAAGTAAAACAAAGGCAAGCACACAAACCATATATTTTACCAAACGTTCCCCTTTTGTCAATCATGATAGGATAAATTTACTTCTGAGGTGAGATGAGGTATGTTAAAAGCAAGTTAAGTTATGTTACCTTTCGCGCTTAATTTTCCACTTTAAGATGACCCCCTTTTCTCTCCGTAGCCCTTTTCATCTTTAGGAACGTGCGAAAAACTATCGATACGAAATTCATCGACTTGTTACCTCCCTACGATACCAGTTTATCCTATCTGGCAAACGGTCCTGCGGTGTACAGAAAATATAATATTATGCGGTTACGAATGTTGCCTGCGTAATCGGACCTAGCAGTTGAAAGTTAATCTAATATTGAAATAGTATTACTTTTTCGTTCGGGTTCCTTGGGTTTGAAGAAACAGTGATAAGTTTACTCCTACTTATCTATATTAATAGAACGCTTTGTCCTGAATGACTGAATGACGGATCAACGCACAGCCTAAACCGCTGAACCTAGAGACCTGAAATTTTGAGGATGTATTTTCTATATGACGTCCGATAAGAAACGATTTTTAAAAATTCGACCCCTAAGAGGATGAAAAGGGGAGGCAAAGTTTGTATGGGAGAACGTGATTCCTTAGTTTTATCAACTTCAAAATTTACATAAACATTCTTCAAAACGCGAGCGAAGCCGCAGGCAAAAGCTAGTTATCAATAAAATGATCATACATTATGTTCAAAGAAGTGGATTTATAACCGCCGTGCGCCAATGGTTTATTATTTTTTGAAAAATCGTTGTGCACATTTAATACCTGCTTTAACGGTTAAGGAAATCATCATGAGGAAACTCCCGGCTAAGACAGCTTCAGACCTGTTTTGTTCTTCTCACTAAAAGCCGAATAAGCTAGGAATAGGTGCTGGGCAAGCCTAATTCATCTGAATATAATAACATAAACACGGGAATTAATCGCGTAATACCTTTGATTATTCCCGACTTTTCGACTGTGTTTCAACAATCGTGGTCCCGGGTTGACTCAATTTTTAAGGTTGATGTCAACCCGGGACCACGATTGTTGAAACACAGTGGAAACTTCGGGAATAATCAAAGGTATTACGCGATTAATTCCCGTGTTTATGTTAGTATATTATAATGAATTGTGATTGCGAAAGTTTACGAAAAACCTAATCCATCTATCGTTAATGTCCTAGGCACTGCAGCGTCCTGTGCAGCATGAATACCAGTTGTTGACGCGGTCTTGTTCATACAGCGTCAGCAATTGGTATGCATAAATCATTTATAAGGTACGTGTACCGGAGTACTTAGTCTTAAAGTTGCCTAGGGATTCGTTCGTTTTATATATATTTTTCGATTATATATTTATATTTTTTTTAAATATTAATTGTGTAATAGAATTAGTTTTTGTATGTTTGTATGCTTATCAGCAGGATCTAGTGAATCTAATATTAAGTACCATCTATTGTAAACCTAGGTTCACAAACGAATAAATAAATTGAATTGAAATTGAAATCGTTATGTTGCATAACGAACGAATCCCTAGGCAACTTTACCGTTTTGCCACAGCACATGCTGAGTAGTGAGAACTTTTTTCACTGCTTCTTACCCTGCTTCTATCTCAGCCGTAGGTCGTCCACTGCTGGACACGCCTACCTCATGACCAAGTACTAATCATGAGGGTATTGTTGCCATACCACCACGCTTGGCAGACGGGTTGGCGAGCAAAGTGCGGGATGTTGATACGCGGAAAACTGCTGCTGTCCATCTTCCGGAAGCATCGCTTGGCAAATTCTTACTGTATCCACGGGCATGAGAGGAGGGGCAATATTCTACTGCCGGCACCCCACGGCGTAACCTGCTGATTTTAAATTTAAGTATCTGTTTATTTTTATCTTGTACTAGCTGACCCGGTGCCCACTTCGTTTGGCAGTAATTTATAGCCTATGACGTTTAGAAATACTGTGGCTTTCTATAAGTAAAAGAATTTTGAAAATCGGTTCAGTAGATCCAGAGATTACCCCCTACAAACTCACAAACTTTACCTCTTTATAATATTAGTATAGATAATCCCTTAGTTTTGTACAGAACACTTCGTTCAAAGTTCATCTCTATCTTGAAACTCTACTAGCTTTACCAAAACAAAATTGTACGATACAATCACGATAAAATACAGTAGCAGCATTATTTAAACGCAATTGAGTGTAGGTTTGATTTCGTGTTGATCAGATACTTGTGTGGGTGGGCCACAAATTATGTTGTTTTGTCCATAAGGAGGCTTTGTGGTCTACATTTGAAGTTATCAAATATTTAGTACTGAACAATGAATACTGTAATTTATATTGAAAGGTTAAGCCTTTCACATATATCTAGATAGTATAATTATACAGCGTATTTTAATGTGTCTGAGACATAATAATATGAATTTGCTTACTTCTTTTTTTTTGACATTTGCTGTTAGTAAGATACATGCTTCATTACCACGTTGCCGTTAGGTGCCGGCAGAATAGTTCCCTTCCTATCTTCCCCGTGGACGCAGTAAGAATCTGCCAAGGGATATCTCTGAAAGATAGGCAGCAGCGTTTTTCCGTGTATCAACATCTTGTACTGCGCTAGCCAACCCACCTGCCAAGCGTAGTGAGTATGGCAACTCCGTCATGGAGATCCATGAGGGAGGCCTTAGTTCAGTAGTGGACGTTTGACGGCTGGAATGATGATGATGATGAATTCTCCATCAATGTGGAAGGTTTAAAAAATATTCCTATTTCCGAGCCCGGATGGTTAAGATTCAAAATCAAATTGGACTCGGTAGATGATGCTTGGTAGATATTAAAATCATTTTACATCATCTCGGTTGACAGTGCCTTAGACCTCGGTTGAATGCCTTGGTAGTTACAACAATTATTTCTAATAGGCGCTCCTATATACTATAATTATAATGTTTTGGATAAACGGCGAAAATATATTATTTTCATAAGCTTCCGTTGCGTGCGCTGCGTTAAAGTTACGCAGCCATCATGTAAGACGGAATTGTGACAATTAAAAATTTAAAAATCTGCGTTAGCATAAAGGTATGTACTATGTCTATCTTTTAAAGTAGACCTTTTTTATGGTATTAAAATTTGTTTTTAAATAATGAATTACTTTCGAAGGTGTCTTTAGAAACAAAGTATCAATCCTTATCCAAATAATCACACTTTTCTGCTGTGGGGTGCCGGCAATAGAATGTTACACCACCTTGTCCGTGGATGCAGTAAGAACCTGCGTAGGGGTATCTCTGGAAGATAGGCAGCAGCGTCTTTCCGTGTATCAACATCCAGTACTGCGCTCGCCAACCCGCCTGCCAAGCATGGTGAGTATGGCAACTATCCCCTCATAATCAAACACGTGCTATAACAGTGGCTCTCCAATCCATGAGGGAGACCCGTGTTCAGTAATGAACGTTTTACAGCTGAAATGATGCTTCATAATAAGTATTAAATTTTGAATATATTTGTTTTTTACACCATTTGAATTCAACGAATATCTTAGAAGATATTACAGTTTATAGATAGATATTAATAATATTTTTAATTTTTTATTTTTAATTTTTTTTAGTTATCCGAAGGTCGTGGGTTCGATACCGGCCGTGTACCAATGGATTTTTGCTTTCTTGAAAAATGTATGTGCACACTTAACACGAGCTTTAACGGTGACGGAAACATCGGGAGGAAACCCGCGGCTTAGTTAGCTTCAGACGTATAGACCTGTTCTTTCCTCTGAATAATAGCTGACTAAGCTGAGAGGATGGTATAGGTGCTGGGCAAGCCTAATCCATCTAACAATGTCCCAGGCACTGCAGCGTCCCATACAGCATGATTACCAGTTGCTGACGCTGTATAAATCATCTATAATAGATGCAAAGGCCTTACTTTTTATCACAGTTTTACTGCGCACTAGTTTTAATTATAGGTGGCTAAGACCCACTCTCTCTGTCACCTGTAACGCAGACGATGTTGCGCGGGATAGGTAGTTATTATATTTTACAATAAAAACGTCCAGCAATAAAATCACTCATAGCGCTTAATTTGATATTACTTCACTATTTATCGCTGCCTCCGTTTAATTTCCCTTGATAACGAGGTATCAATTTACAATTTAAAGTATTTGATTTCAAGTTAAGGTGCGGTTGCTACTAACACAGAAATAATTTGTATTTAGCCAACTACTTTTTAGCCGTGAAGTGCCGGAAGTAGAATGTTACCTCTCCACTCTTGCCCGTAAAAATCTGCCAAGGATACCTCCGGAAGACGGGCAGCAGTGTCTTTCCGTGTATCAACATTTTAAGCATTTTTAGTTTAAAATTGTAAGTTAAATATTACTATTGCATTAAGTGTACTAGATAGATTACTAATAAAAATCCTACATCTTTTATTTATACATATTTTACTACATATTTTTTGACCTTAGTTGATCTAGAAAATATAAAATAACACAGGTACGTTCCAGTTTTGGAACTCTATTATTAAATTATATTATCACTGAGACTTATTATTAAAAAAAAAATTAAAACAACATCAATCAAACCCTCAAAAGACGCCCTGCATGTAAGCAGAGAGCCGGAAAACCAGAAATGTTTTAAATTTGCTCATAATAACATATATATTTTGTAATGTCTAGCCACTTGGAAATTTTACCCTGTACTCGTTGTTCATCACGAAGAAAGAGTAAGCGAGCGATTTCGTTTTTGACTTCGATTTCGATTTGATTAAGGGAATAGAACCTGCAACCTTCTGCGTTTTAATCGGCTACTAACCGTGTGTTGGTAAAATCTCCCTATGTTGAATTTCATGAAAATCCGGGTTAATGTTCAAGAGTGTCTCGGACAAAACGTATCGATTAATAAATCCTGATATTTTTACAACTGCGCCACTTATCGAAAATCCCCCACGAAAATCTATTTAAAAATGTTAAACCCCCATTTTTCAAAAACTTCCCCATAAATCAAAGTTCCCCACAACAATCGATTTTTATTGATGTAATTAATCTCTTTAAGTTATAAATTTCATCAAAATCCGATCATCCGTTTATGAGTTATCCTTAGATAAAAAAAAACCGTTAAACGCCTATATCTCAAAAACGTTCCCATAAATCAAAATTCCCCCACAACGATCAATTGGTATTGATATAATCTCTTTAAGTTTTAAATTTCATCAAAATCCCATCATCCGTTTATGAGTTATCATTGGAGAAAAAAACAATTAAACCCCCATATCTCAAAAACTTTCCCATAAATCAAATTTCCCCCACAACGATCGATTGGTGATGCTCTTTAAATTTTAAATTTCATCAAAATGCGATCCAGAATTATTCTTGGACAAAAATTGATAAGATAAAGATACGTTTATTTTGTCACACAATTTACAATTAATCCATATATAAATTGCGGACATACAAACATTCAACCGAAACAACCAGTTGCCACTAAGAACTTCGTTTGCTTCTCTTACTCGTTTAATTATATTTAACTACATGTGATAAGGATTCCTCTCGCTTCCTCACTCAATTAATAAATACGATATTAACACAAAATAACATTCCCAGAGTTAATATAACTCGTGCAGTGACTCACTTGCCCTTAACTCACAATATAACGCAATAGTGCCCTTATCGCGCATGCGTAGTAGTAGTAAAATTATCTCTTTATGTCCAGCTATGCAGATGGCATTATGTGCATTGTTATGTAATTATAACTTGCTTGTGTTTGTATAAGCTTTTAGATGTAACTAAGTTATATATGACTTCTTTACGACAAAACCACGATTTGAGTCTCTTTTATGTTTATTTATTTCTAAATGAATAAGGTCAGGTGCGTTTCGGGCCACGTGCTATGTAGAGTTCAGTAGTTCCGTTTTTTACGCTCGAAAAAAGTTAAACACTTTATTATTTCGCAAACGGAAGCCTGGTTGATGGCCTGATGGTCTGGCCTGAATGGCCTGAAGCCTGATGGTTTTAAAATATATATGATTCATCGATACCTCACACAATCGGAAAATCAAGAAAAAAAGTTCATCCAAACCTTTCCTTTGAGGGAGGTACCCCAATTTTTTTTAGCATTTATTTTGCCATGCAAAAATGTCCATGCAAAAAAGCAAGCTTTCTAGGACGGACAGACAGACGCGAAACTATAAGGGTTTCTTGTTTAACTACGAAACCCTATACAGTAACATTTATGCAGCGTCAGCAACTGGTATTTTTGTGGCTATACTCTCCACTCAGGCGTATTCCGAAAGTGTCCTTTGACAGATTCTTACTCCAACCACGGACAATAGAGGAAAGGCAATATTATACTGCCTTGTTTAAACCGCAAATGCGTCTCGCATACAAAATACAAGAAATAGGCATAATTATTTCTTTATTAACACATATTTAAACGGGTATTTATCGCGCTATTTACCTTTATTATTGCCCGACGTTTCGACAGGATTGCACCCATCGTGGTCCCGGGAAGACTGACATGTTAGAGGTGACCGCAGCAAAGCGAAGGCGTCTTTTCAGACTACCCTCACTTGGTCTTCATAAATATAAAAACTTGAGATTAAGGCTGTTTCACACTGGGACAGCACACTACACTAACTGTATCAGCACACTTAGGTTGATTCACACGTCGAGTACACTTGGCTATCACTGGATTCCATGAGGCAGAGAGTCTGAAGCCGTCTTCACGATTGAAATTAGGATACTGTGTTAATATGTTATGTATGTATGTTATGTGTGATGTGTTAATAATGTGTCGTGATCGCGAAAGTTTAAAAAAGACTAATTATTTCTTAGATATCATAACTAGTTACTAAACATGTTAATAATAGATTTATCTATAAAATATTGTAAAGTTTACATTGTTATTATATAAATGTGAATAAATCACATTTATCTTTATCCTTAACAAAATATGAATTTTCCTAATAGAGGACCAGGGCAGGATTTCTTATTAAATGCCAGTTTAGTTTTAAAACCTCAATGAAAAATGTTTATTTTTATTTCTATAATAAAAAAGTTTATTTATAAAAAAAAACTATACGACTAAAATTTACGTGCAAGAAAGAAGGGGCAACATTCTACTGCCTTATTGCCTATATTGAATAATATAAGGTTATAATATATTTTTTTATGAGATTAAATAAAACCTTGATTTGATTTAGTCGACTTACATACAGTGAAACAGACAGTTAGCCGTGGGGTGCCGGCAGTAGAATGTTACCCCTCCTCTTATGCCCGTGGATGCAGTAAGAGCCTGCTAAGGTATACCTCCGGAAGATGGGCAGCGGCGTCTTTCCGTGTATCGACATCCCGTACTGCGCTCACCAACCCGCCTGCCAAGCATGGTGAGTATGGCAACTACCTCTCATGGAGATCCATGAGGGAGGCCTGTTCAGTAGTGGACTTTTTGCGGCTGGAATTATGATGATGATGACAGTCAAACAGTCTAGTAATTTCTGATACAAATAAACATTAAAAGCAAACATAGTTTTTCCCACACAACGTTGCCTCAGATACGATTTATTGCAAAACGGTATAAGTGGATTATAAATATACTTGACATTATTATAATATCAACACACTCGAGGTTTATTAACATTTTAAAATACTGAAGTTAACTGATAGCACAACACAACGCAAATTTTAATATTGAATAAAATAAATTAAACGAACAAATAAATCATAATCATCATAATTTCATCCGTAAAACGTCCACTACTGGACACAGGCCTCCCTCATGGATCTCCATGAGGGGTAGTTGCCATACTTACCACGATACACGGAAAGACGCTGCTGCCAATCATCCGGAAGTATCCCTTAGCAGGCTCTTACTGCATTTATGGGAATGAGAGGAGGGGTAACATTCTACTGCTGGCGCCCCACGGCGCAATAATTAAATAATGCTGGACAATTCATACAGCTTCATCTAACCCCAAGCTAAGCAGAGCTTGTGTTATGGGTACTTGATGACTGATATACATATGTACTTAATACATTATACTACATACATAAATATTTTCGATTATAAATAGAAAAACATCCGGAACACCCTAAACAGATCTGCAGATCATACAGACCTTAGGCAGGAATCGAACCCGCAACCTCTTGCGTCGCTGGCGGACTTTCGCCCGTTGCGCCACAGAGGTCGTCCGATATAAAAGGTTATAAATGCAATTTTAATTGCGTTATAATAAAAAATATCGACTTTAAATCCGAAGGTCGTATACGGGAATCGAACACCAACTTACCAAAACCTTCAGCACACCAACCCAAGGTTCCACAGAAGTCAACTAAGCTGGGAGGATGGTATAGGTGCTGGGCAAGCCTAGTCCATCTAACAATGTCCCAGGCACTGCAGCGTCCCATACAGCATTCATGCTTCAGTGACTGGAACTGTATAATAAATCATCTATCATCATCATCATCATGACAGCCGTAGGACTGTTCACGTCTACTGCTCGACACAGACCTCCCTCATGCATCTCAAAGATCATAAGGGGATTGTTGCCATACTCGCCACGCTTGGCAGGCTTGGTTGGCGAGCGCAGTGTGGGATGTTGATACAAGGAAAAACGCTGATGCCTATCTTCCGGAGCTATCCCTTAGCAGATTCTTACCGCCTCCACGGGCAAGAGAGGAAAGGCAACATTCTACTGCCGGTACTCCACGGCTACAATAGATGATAATAGCCGCTGGGTGCCGGTAGTAGTGTCTTGCCCCTCCTCTCTTGCCCATTGATGCAGTTTCGACAAGGGATACCCCCGGAAGATGGGCAGCAGCGTCGTTCCATGTATCAAACATCCCGTACTGCGCTCGCCAACCTGCCAAGCGTGGTGAGTATGGCAACAATCCCCTTATGATCTTGGATATCCATGAGGGATGCCTATGTCCAGCTGAGGACTTGGACTGCAATCCGAACAATGAATAGATGTTAAAAGCCGTACGGAAGTCGTGAAAATATCTAATAGCTATTCTAAAAGCTTATGACAATGAAAACTCTCTACATTTGCTAAAAGCCTGTAAATATACCTTCCATGTGCTATATGGCTTCTCTTGACAGTTAAACCGACACATTACAAAGTATGTTACTATTTTTAGATACTTTTTCAAATATTTACCTTAATATTAATGTAATAAAATTAAAATACCATTCCAGTGTTAAAAAGATTTAACATAATATATGAAGAGGTTGATCTTTTAGTAAAACACACCAAACCATATTTCTGCAAGCCCAGGATGACTGGCAGATAATGTTTTAGAATTAAGTCCTTCTAACACAGTTTGTATGTGTTAAAGTAAAATAAAATAGATAGTTTAATTTTTAGAATGTTTTTAAGTTTCGCGATTTGTGAGAAAATATTCATAAATAAATTAAAAGTAAAAAAACTTTTTCATAAACAAGCTTTTATTAAAACGTACCCACTAAAAATAATAAAATAAACATTTTCCATTAAAGTTTAATGTCAACTTAAAACGTCTTTACACAATATATGTAATAAAAAGCGTACCCAACGTTTTAATAAAAACTTGTTTGTTAAAAAGTTTTTTTTACTTTCAATTTATTTTTTACTTTTTAGTTATTACTGGACAGTTGGTTTCTTGTCTGTTCATGACCGCCATGTTGGATTTTGATTGATGTCATATAATTTTTCCGATTTTCCCCATGATTTCCGCGACCAAGATCGCTGAAACGTGTTTTAAACGTCGGGAAAATAATGAAAAAGGTACGCGATAAAACCCTGTGTTTTAAAAACTAACATTTTTTTGTCTTTGAGTGTCTCAAACCCGCAACATTTAGACGAACCTTTAACGCAGCTTACCTTTACTTGTGTTTCGGCTACGAAGACGGTTAGTGTCTTCGTAGCCGAAACACAAGTCGCGAAATTTGAAAGCAAGTTTGTTACTTTATTTCTGTAATTTTCAATGTACAGATAATAAACATGAGCAGAAGACTTGGTCCATGGTTAAAGTAATTGTAAAGTACCAATAATGTTCATGTTACGCAGTAACCTAAAATCATGAACTAAATACCTCATGAAGTAAACAAAATTAAGTCTAGGTTGTGGAACCCGCAGCCGGTTTAAAGGTACCTACTGCTACCGTCTGACTATAGCGTCCAAGGCATAAACATTCATCCACTGTGGCAATAAATCCATCAAATGTCACTAATTATATAAACATTTTTGTAAACACGGGGATTAAGCGTAGTATTACAACGCTGAAACTGAGTCCGCAAGCAACCGTAGCCAACGAGAGGCACTACTCTAGAGATTGAGAGATTGGTTCGGGAAGCGATTGAGATTAAGAAGCATCCTAATTTCAATCGCGAAGACGGTTTCAGACTCTCTGCCTCATGGAATCCAGTGATAGCAAAGTGTAGGTACTCGGCGTGAAAAATCAACTCAGTATGTGGATACAGTTAGTGTAGTGTGCTGTCCCAGTGGGAACCGGCCCTAATATTTTTTATGAAGATCAAGTGAGGGTAGTTCAACAAACGCCTTCGCTTTGCTGCGGTACCTCCATCACGTCAGTCTTCCCGGGACCATGCTTGGTGCAATCCAAGCGAAACGTCGGGAAATAATAAAGGTAATTTACGCGATAAATACCCGGTTATATGTATGTTAATAATGAGTCCGTAAGGTACTTGATTTTTCAAGAAAATCATCTTCGTTGTATTATTATTATAAGCCATTACTGTCCCACAGCTGGGCAAAGGCCTACCTTTCCTCCTTCCACTCCTCGCGACTTAACGCAGTTGCAGGCCAGGATAGTAAATAAGCGTCAAGCTCGTCCCGCCAACTCATTCTCGGTCTTCCACTTCCACTTTATTGAATGATTAATAATTTTGGAAACGAAATAATTTTAAATACTATCCGCTATATTCTTTAACGGCTAGCATTATAAAAGTATATGACAAGCTTTTTTTATATTTTGTAAAATTATAATTTAAATTATCTTGCTCTTGCTTTAGAAACAGACAAAACATTTTGGTAACTTCAGAATCAGAACCAGAACTATAAGGTGTGAATTTAAAATCTTAAGAGCTATTTAACTTAGTTTTAATTTTAAGTTTAGCATTCATGTAGACCAAACTAACTAAACAAAACATATTAGTCACTTATATTTTCGAATTTATTTTTCTTAAATCCAATATAATAGAGGGGAAAATCTTCAGTGCTCAAATTGAAATAGCAACTGTCATCGTAAAGGAACAAAATTAAGTTTTGTTAAAAACGGCAGTTGATCTACCGACAGTCGTTCATAACTTAACAACCACAAACACAACAAGCTAGTATTAGGTACTACACCATCTAACACGCATGAACTTTTGCAGCCAGGCTACTTGCAGAACCGGTTGCACAGAGGCTGAGTGGACTATCCGTTCAAGTTATAGCCCAATAAATACTGTTGTAATGAGCTGCACTTCTTTATTACGTGTAGAAGTCTGGTCTTTGCTGCTGATTGTTATAATATTTTCTAATTGGTTGTAGGGAGCAGCGCTGTGGATACAAAAAGTGTTTGATTGGAAAATAAACTTTAATAAAACTAAAATAAACGGTCATGGAGGGAGAGAGAGAAGGTTGCCGGATACAAACGAAGATACGAATGTTACGATTAAATTGAGTTGTGACTTAAAATTAGAGGGAGATAGAAACCATCACTTAAGTAGGAGGATATTATGTATGTAGGCAGAGAGAAATGATATCATACGATGATGATAATGATTATCCTCCTAGCCGGTTTCGGCAACGGCGACATTGTTTCTGCTATATTACGTTGGTGCGCCCTAAGATGTTAATAATAATTCATACATTATAACTTATAAGCAAAGCAAGTGTCAAGAAGAACATAAAAAATTGTGTAGTTAGAATAATAAAACTATAGGTATGCAGAAAGAAAAACATTTGCTAGGTAGATTCAATTGTATAATAAACTACGCGAAAATTTAATTATGGTGTCGATATATCAATTTAGAAATTGATCTTTGGCGTGCGTGTCAAACTGTAAAACACCATTGTGAATCATTTATGGAATATCACAAACCGGAATATGATTCACTAATGTTATATTCAAACAATTTACTTACCGCAACTGCGTTACTAAACTCATGAGAGGCTGAGTAGGTAGGTAGGTAATAGATAATAAAGGTTATGATAATTCAGAAAACGTAAAAGAAATCTAATTTATTTCATCAGGCATTATCTTGATATTATAAATATAAGGAAATAGCAATTAATGTGACAATCAACGAAACACAATCGTGTTGAAATTTAATATTCCGACATACAGGCAAACAATTCAAAAGAGTATTCAGTCAGTAAGTGATGAAAACAATGAAAAATCTTATTAAATTCAATGAATTATGGTTGATTCTTGTAAATAAGATACCATTATCATTATTTTCTTTCTTTTCGTATATACAAACCAATTCGACTCTACACATCTCCTGTTCCTAAAGCCAAGTTTGTATGTGGCGTCTTTATTACTCACCTCTTAGATTCTATCCACGGTACCACAATCACTTACTATATTGTTGTGACTATTCCCTTTCCTGGTTTTATAAGCCCTTTAGTACCTGCCTTCTTGGTTGTCTTGTGGGTTTTATGTTTGTCGTTGGGTAGTTGCTTTGTGCCCGAAGCCAATAAATAAGCATTTCGTCTTGTTTAATAAAGAGTTGCTCGATAATACTACAAAAACCTAAGCTCTTGGTTATTTACCACTGAGAATCTTGTTTATTGCTTCTGAACTCAAAACACAGGAGCCACACTATAAACATTCAAGAAACCTGTGAGTACACCAAAAACCGCAAGCTTTCGTCACTTATAAACATTATAATTCTAATCTCCTATACATAAATTATAGGGCAGTCGTTAAATATCAGTTTTGAAGCGATTGCAGTGACATAAAGCTGCTTTGCATCAACAACTTTACTTAAACCATTTGTTTAAAGTATTATAAACTCTATTGGCCTTAGCATAGTCACTATTTTCCGCTTTTTGCTTAGCGTAAACTAGTTTTTCATCTCGAACGTTATGTTTAGCAGTAATGCCTTCGAACATAGACTTTACGTCTACGTAATTAAGATCAATGTCAGTTGTTTGGTTGCTGTTATTAGTTTTGCGTTGTAGAGTTTTGGTTTGCGCAATGTCAGCACGAGTCTTGTTGATGTACTGTCTCTTATTTGTCTCTACAATCGAAACTGTCTTTATGGGCTTTTGGTAATAAATGCTTTGTCTCTTCTGTTTTTATTTTTCAGTGTTTTTATGTAATAAAATTTACAATATTAAAGAATACAAAAGTTATACTACATTTTGGTTCTTTATTGTCTTTTAGAAAAGTTGGATGATCATTTTCACTCTCTTCTATCATAGAGTTCAATTTAACATGGTTTCTTATTCATTCACTCAGATTACCGACTACCATTTTCAATATTTCAGCAATAAACAAAAACTCTTCAATTTGCTCTAAAACGGCTTAATTTCAAAAGCAGTTTAAACTGGGTCGCGTTTGATAGATGACAAGGTGTTACAAGAATAATTATTGAGGCAAGCACCCAGGCTTTCAAAATAGCTGATAACTTCCACGCAAAGTCAGATTATGACAGAAGTTAGCTAGTTTGGTTTGATATTATAGAAGTAAAATTTACGAGTATAATTACCTATTGCTTTCATGGATTTGAGTTCTCACCAAATCATCATCATCATCATCATTTCAGCCGTAGGACGTCCACTGCTGGACAAAGGCCTCCCTCATTGATCTCCAAGTACTGCGGTTGGAAGCCGTCTGCATCCACCGCCGACCAGCAGTTCTCACCAAGTCGTCTGCCCATCTTGTAGGTGGACGTCCTACGCTGCGCTTACCGATCCGTGGCCTCCATTCGAGAACTTTGCGGCCCCATCGGCCATCTGTTCTGCGCGCTATATGGCCTGCCCATTGCCACTTCAACGTGCTAATCCGTTTGGCTATGTCGGTGACCCGAGTTCTTCTACGTATCTCCTCATTTCTGATTCGATCCCGTAGTGAAACCCCGAGCATAGCCCTCTCCATAGCTCGTTGAGCGACTCTGAGCTTGTTCATAAGGCCAATAGTGAAGGACCACGTCTCGGTTCCATATGTCATCACCAAATAAGTACTAGTAAACACGCTTAGGTACCTATTTGTGTCGTCCTTAGTTATTATATTCCGAAATCTCTTCTATGTTATGTTAGAACTCTATACTTACTTGTAATGTATTTTTTTCATTATGCGTTCTTTTATATATTTTTTGAATTTGTTGTGTGTCAATAAATTTATTTTTCTTCTTCTTCGCCTTCCTTTGATAACTTGTCTCTGTAGGCAAAGAGATAACCAAGACACAACCAAGAAGTTGCGAAGTTACGGGTTTGATTCCCGTTACGGCAGAAATGTTTGCACAATCTGCAGATTTTTGTTTACGGGTTTGTGTGTTTCCCTATTATATTAATATGAGAATGAAGTACATTAAAATATACTTACTAATTTTAAACCTATTCTAATTGGTTCAACGCTGGGTTCTATTAAGGCAGCGAAACAGGTGGTACATTACACAACTTCACCACGCTGAGCTAAGCGTCAATTAAGCATGAATTTGTAAGCAAAATACAGATAATTTTGTCGTAAATTGTCGCACGGCTTGTTAGGTGTCGTTCTGATAGATTTCCTCCTGGTACATGACTGATTTCAGTGCTCGTAAAAATAAGTTTTGAATTATGATTTGTTGGTTAGTTAAATAGTTTGGTTTGAATATTGTCAACGTAGATCGTATTTTTAGTTCTTAAACTTATTTTTATCGGCGTTGTAATGTGTTTTGTGTGTCTAATAAAATAAAATATTGGGCGATCTAGGTTTTGACGTGATTACTTGGTACTTGGTACTTGGTGAGCGGACTGGTTTCCGCAACTAGGCCTCTGATGGGCCCTTTTTGCGTGACGGACGGCGTCTGCTTAGTCCAGCCATCCGATGTCCTCCAGGAAAGCCAGCAGCTTGGTAGTGTCGGCGCAGGCCTCCCTGGGCGTCCTCGGCTCCCCGAGGTGTAGTCGTCTCTGAGACGCCACGCTGCTGCACTCCAGAAGTACGTGCGCGGCCGTCTCTTCTGCTATCATGCACCCCCTACAAAGGGGGCTATCAGTAATATCCAGTGTAAAAAGGTGTTTGTTAAGTGAGCAGTGACCAGTGACAATACCGACGATTCGTCGAAGTTTGTCGCGGTTTAGATTTAGTAGTTTTCGGGAGTATCTTTGGTTAAGAACCGGGAAGGCCTCCTTCGACTGTCTACAGTCTTTTGTACCTGTCCAATAGCTTTGGTGTAGTTCTCCAGTTCTCTGTCGGATCCAGGATCGAAGTTGACTAAAAGGTAGGGGAACAATTGGCTCCGGTCCTGCTGGTTGCATTTCCGAGCCTCTCCTCGCCAGGGCATCCGCTTCGTCATTTCCCCTGGATCCGCTGTGTCCCTTTATCCATTGGAGAGTGACTCTGTTGGACTTACTTACTTCTTCCAACAGATGGTGACACTGTATGGTGAGTCCTGTGTTGTGTTCTCTTCTGTTCAGGGCTTGTAGTACGGCAGCGCTATCTGAGAGGATTCTGATATTATAATCATTTACCTTTCTCCGTAGCACTGCATTTGCAGCCTGGATTATGCCAATACATTCCGCTTGGAAGATGGAGTTATATTTACCCAGGGCTGTTGTATTGTGGATGTTAAGGTCTTCCGAAAACGTACCAGCTCCGGTTCCTTTTTCCATCTTGGAGCCGTCTGTGTAAATTCTTACCTCTTTGGTATTTGAGCTATCACTGGGCTCTTCGTGTAATTGTACAGTGTAGCTTTTAGAGTATAGGTGTTTTTTGGGTACCCTATCGTACATAGAGAGAAGTAGTGGGTTTCCACTTGCATACTCTTCTATGATAGTGGTGTGGTGTGACTGTGTACTGTGTTCCCAAAGTTTTAGAGCCCAGAGTCTGTAGGCAGCCGCAGCTGCCTCTTGTTGCACGTGAAGGTGTAGGGGCGTTAATCCGATAAGGGCCTCGAGTGCTGCCGTGGGGGCAGTCCTCATACTCCCTGTTATCGCCACACATGCCAGTCTCTGAAACTTCTGCATCTGATTTATGGTGGTTATCTGTTTAGTTCTGGGCCACCATACTAGGGCACCATAAACTAGTGACGGCCTAATTACGTTGTTGTAGAGCCAAAAGGTTATTTTAGGGTTGAGTCCCCACGTTCTACCTAGCATTCTACGGCATTGCCAGAAAGAGATGGTAGCCTTCTTTATTTTGTTGTCTAAGTGTTTTGACCAGTTTAACTTGTTATCTAGGGTTATGCCTAAGTATTTGACTTCACTGGATAGGCTCAACTGAGTGTCAAATAAGAAAGGAAGCCTATATATCCCTAGATTCCGTTTGTTAGTGAACATTACTAGTTCAGTTTTCGATGGATTTACAGTCAGTCCGTATTCTGTACACCACGCTTCTACGACCTTAAGTGCATTGCTCATAATGTTACAGGCCACACTGGCAAAGTGGCCTGATATGAGTATGGCTAGGTCGTCTGCATAGCCCACCGTGAAGAAACGTTGGGCGTTGAGCTTGGTTATTAAATTATTTGCAACTAGGTTCCAAAGGAGTGGTGACAAGACTCCGCCCTGTGGGCATCCTCTTGCCACCACTCCCCTGGTTCCTCCCTGTGAGTCGACACGTACCGCTCTTAGTCTAAGCATGTTGATAATCCACTCCACCATCGTTGGATTAACCCCATGTGTTCGTAAGGCTGTGTCAATGATGTCAAACCTTGTCTTGTCAAAAGCCCCCTCTATGTCTATGAAAGCTGCAAGACAGAGTGTTTTGTTTATTATATCACGTTCAATTCTGTTAACAACTACATGCAGCGCGGATTCAGTTGATTTACCAGCACTATATGCATGTTGTTGGGGGTGCAAAGGTGTTGTTTTCAGGGTGTTGTCTCTAATGTACCGATCACAGAGTCTTTCCAGGGTTTTTAATAGGAAGGATGTTAAGCTGATCGGTCTATAAGACTTTGCTTCTGTGTAGTCGCTTTTCCCTGGTTTAGGTATGAAGAGGACTTTGACCTCCCTCCACATCAGTGGTACATAGCGAAATGCTAGGCATGCCCTAAAAACGGCAGTTAGCCGCTCGTTCAGGTGTGGTTCACCCCAACGCAGAAGGCCTGGGAAGATGCCGTCTATACCTGGCGACTTAAATGGTTGGAAAGTGTGTATTGCCCAGTTTACCTTATCCCCGGTGACAACCGAGTAAGCAAATGACCTGTCAGTTTCCGACGGCATAGTCGAGCTTATCAATTGCCACTCGGCTGTTTCGTCTATCTGACACCCCGGGAAGTGTGTTTGTAGAAGGAGTTCGTTTGTTTCTGCTGTTGTCTTAGTGTATGTATTGTCTGATTTTTTCAGCGAACCAATCTCGCGGCTTGGATCGGCCGCGAGGATTTTTCTGACTCTGTTCGCTTTCGTGTTAGATTCTATAGTAGTGCAAAAGTTTTTCCACCTGCTACGACTACTGCGACGAATACATTTCTTGTACTCTGCTTGAGCCTTCTTGTACTCGTCCCAGTCCAGGTCGTCGCAGGTGTTCATGGCTCTGTTAAAACGTCTGCGTACGTTACACCTAAGTCTTTCAAGTTTTTTAGACCAGCCCTTTTTACCTTTGTCGATCTCTGTGGCGACGGTGAGAGGACAGGCTTCTTCAAAGCTTTTGGTGATGCTTTCTGTTATTTGCTTGACTGCGCATTCGATGTCAGTTGTGCTTCTTAACATTTGTCCCGTCGAAACTTCTCGTAGGTGATGTTGCAACGAAATTGCATACCGTACCTTGTCTGTTTTTCGGGGATTTCGGGAGGGTGCTGGGGTTGATTTGTCTAATGTCAGTTCATATCTGATCCACCTATGGTCAGAGCAGGACGATTCGTCTGATACCCTCCAGCTCCTTACAAGATCGAAGCAGTTACCTGTTACCATGGTTAGATCAATTATGGTGCGGCATCGTTTCGTAACGAAAGTTGGTTCCGCGCCTTTGTTTGCTATACAGAGGGTTGTCGTGAAAAGAAAGTTCACCAACTCGTCCCCTCTGTTGTTTGACGTCGGCATGCCCCAAATGGGGTGGTGCGCATTTGTATCTGCTGAAATAACAAGTTTATAGTTGTTTAGGTCACATAAAAAAATATCTATCTATGTAGTATATTGTATTAAGTATATCAGTCATCTAGTACCCATAACACAAGCTCTGCTTAGCTTGGGGCTAGGTGATGCTGTGTGAATTGTCCAGCATTATTTATTATTTATTTATTTATTGTCTTACCAGATCCGTTACGTCTTTCATAGGGATGTCTTCGTCAGCGGGCATGTAGACTGACGCGAGCATCACCTCTACGTTCTCTTCCCCGATAATGCCCTGGAGTCTGACGGTGGTCAGATCTCTGAAACAGAACTCGGTAAGAGGCACAGCTGTTACATTACGGGGTACATAGATGCACGCCCGTGGATTAGTACAGGTATTGTTATATAATAGTTTACCTTCTAGGTTGTTAAGACCACACACACGTCCTGCCCTGATCCACGGCTCCTGGATCAAGGCTATGGTCTTGTTGTTTTGCTCCAGCACTCTGCGTAGGTTAGCCGTTGCAGTGACGCTGTGCTGGAGGTTGCATTGGATGATGTTAAGGGAGGAGGGATTCTGGGTTACCATCATTTTGGTTTCCCACCTCCTCCTCTGACTCGTCTGAGTCCAGGTCAATGTCCAGCTCTCTTTCAATCTCCGCATGTAACTCCTCCATCGGCTTGGAGCACGACGGTTTGGGAGATGAGTGCGGGGGGGCTGACATCTGCTCGTCCTGGATCAGAGGTTCCTGTTGGCTTGGACCTGGCTGAGGTTCCTGTTGTACCGCTCTCGTGCCAGGGTACAGGGGTTCATCCTGGAGTGCTCCATCTGCTCCGTAGAACCTGACGTATACACTACCCAGGTTGTACGCCAGTCTTCGGCCTCTCTCCATGATAATGGGTACCAGGTTCTCTGGGATCCCTATTGTCACGAAGAGGATGTCATCGTTCTGCATACTGTGGGAGTACATCGTCCAGCTGCTTACCTGCGCCCATTGGTTCAGTTCCGCCAAGACAAGACTCGTGTCTTCCAGTGAGTTTGAGCAGTCCGGGATGAAAATGGCTGCTCGCACCTTCCTGGTGAGCTCACTCTGCTTGACGACCTTGATACCAGGGCCTGTTGTTTCCGGCAGTCGTTTGACGTTGCTGGTTAGCCATTCTAGAGTCGGCGTGTCCTCACACCACAGCTTCAAGGCTCCTTCAGTGACTACTGGTTTTCCTACGAAGCGTGGATATAGTGTGGTATTGGGGTCTTTGATATCCTCCAAGATACGCCGTTCCAGGTACTTCTTCACGAGAATGGCCTGCTCTTCTGTCAGTGGGTGGTTGTCGGTCCTTACTACTGCCACACAAAGGTTGCTTTGGGCAGCTTCCGCGTAGCTAATGGTTGGGACACGACGTTGTTTCTCCGTTTTTTGTCTTTTGCGTTCCCCTCTCGGTGACACAGTATCGTCTAGCCGCGTACGCTTGCTCGGCTCATTATGGGCCGGGGCCTGTGCCATGCGTGAGATGGCTATGGCCGCGCGTTTTTGGCGATTGTATCGGTTACCGTTTTTGGACCTCATTTTCCTGCCTAAGCTACCATCATCGGCGGTCACTACGGGCAAGCCAGTAGATCTCGCCGGCGGGGCTTGTGGCACATGATCGGGACCTTTACTCTGCTGTCTTTGCTTGTAGTGAAAACTAGGACCAGGGGCTTTCGGAACAGGGGGGCCAGTTCTAGGAACCGCCTGTTGCTCTCCTTTCTGTCCCAGCTTTTCTAAGCTGTCTCTCTTTCTGTGTCGGAGCTTTTTTGCGTTCTTGTTCCCGGGGACGTTTGCCGCCACAGGAGCACGAACGCCGGTACCGAAGGGCCCGGCCGTTGGCCTGTGGTCCTCTTTCCCAGCTCCTTTGCTCTTGTTTTTACCCTTCGGTTGAACAACCGTCCAGGTAGCAGTATTAGACTGGGGGACCGCGAGGGCCGCTACCAAGTCCTTTACCGCCTCCCCTGCTGAGGGGGTTTTAAAGTGGTCGCTTTTTGTGTTTTGAGGCATGTTGTTTGTTTGTTTGTTCATCATTCCGGCTCCCCACCCACCACGGAGTCCGCCACGTTGGGATGCATTACTATGCACCAGGGCTACCGGTCCGATATAGAAGGGGTGATTGCGTTGCCTACGAGCCTAAACAGCACCACCGAACCTGGCGAGGACCACTAACACCAAGCGTAAGGCGTGCACTGCCGACTGCAGACCCCATCAACCCCCCCTTCTCACCGACGGTGGCTGAAGGCCGACCGTCATGCTGGTTAGCCATGGTTGGTTAGACCAATGGCCCCCCGTTTTGAAAGAAATTCACACCAAAGTGGAGTGTTGCGGAAGAGACATCTGTCCGCTCAGCCACCAGGTCAGTTTCATCCTCCCTCACGGGCCCCTACGTTCAGCATCAAAAACGTAGGTGGTCCACCCCCCACCTGCCAATCACGCTGTTGATGACAGGCCCACGAAGCCAGACCACATTACTCCGTAGCGGATAGGTAAATTGGGGATTTGGGTAGGGTGGGATTAATTGTGTATATAAAACGTCTGGTGGTTTCTGTTACGACTATTTCTGAAGGAAATAGACCAAAAACAGGGAGCAACCGCGTGAAGGATTCCCCACCAGGCTTACCTTAGGGATCGACGACTGTTGCGCTCCTCCTAAGATCATTCGCACCTTGCCCGTCTTGAAGAGATAGGCAAAGTAGGCTTATATTTATGCTAGGCAAGGCTATGCTAGGGAAGCTAGAAAGCAAAAACAAGCTAGGCAGTGCAACTACTAAAGCATAAACATAAACCCTCCCCGTTTTGACGTGATATTAATTTGTATATCTTGCGCGATTTGTTAACATATTACTCTAAAAAAACTTGATTTTCGAACGAGTGAGCGTAGGGAATGAAATTCTTAGTAGCAACTAGGCGTTTTGGATGAATGTTTGTATGTATGTATGTCCGCAATTTTTTTGTCAGAGGAAACTTTTGGACGGATGATCGGACTTTTATGGAATTTGAAACATAAAACTATAATAGTGTTTTCTACTAAGCCTAACAAAGGTTCCGGGAACTTGTTTTGAAGTTTTGTCTTTTTATGAAAACGTCTCATTGATGAAGGTATACGTAGCTATAAGTAAATCCCTTGCAGAAAAAGGGATGTGTAAATTCGAAACAATTACATTTTTTGAAATATATTAATTGCATCACTACCACTACAGAGTATGCAAGTAACAAAATTCAAATTTAAGTAACCCTCGACACTTTACCCAGTCTGAGCTGAAAATCTTCAAACGGCTGAACAGATTTTCATGAAACATGGCTAAGAACACTCGGGATAAAATTATCTATGACACAAAAAAAAAACAACGAAAATCGGTTCATCCGTTTGGGAGACTTCAGATGACACGCGAGTCAGATAAAGAAATGACTCGGTCATCATGTCGGATTGCCTGATTCTGGATTTTATCCTTCATTGAAGCTTTGTTTACCTAATTCTGAATTTGATTGTGTTAAGTAGATACACTCGGTGTCAAGTTGTAGTAACACAGTGTCTTATTTCCCGCAGAAACCTGTACGCCTACGTTGACCTGTGGGCGAGACATCTTGCTCTTTTGAATGTACATATAATTTGAGCGAAAACATAGTTATTTTGGACCGATATTTTGATTATAATATTAATAATGCTGGAAAATTACAAACAGCATCATCTAGCCCCAAAATAAGCAGAGCTGTTATGGGTATATTATTATGGGATATTAATAAAATTAAATCGCCGTGGGGCGCCGGCAGTAGAATGTTGCCCCTCCTCTCATGCCCGTGGATGCAGTAAGAGCCTGCTAAGGGATACCTCTGAAAGATTGGCAGCAGCGTCTATCCGTGTATCAACATCCCATACTGCTAAGCGTGGTGAGAGTGGCAACTACCCGTCATGGAGATCCATGTGGGAGGCCTGTGTTCATCAGTGGACGTTTTATGGCTAAAATGATGAACTAACAAAATAATCAAAACTCAAAAGGAAGACCCTTGGAATTCCCATAACACTTCCCATTACTATGATATTCTCATCAGCTAACAGAAACACGACACCCTCGTCACGACCTAACGGTTATTCAATAGACCTAGATATAGGAACATCGTCCTAGGTCCTGAATACTTGATTATGTCACGAGTGACGTTCTCAGGCGGTACTCGTACCATCATCAGAAGATGATGACCTGAATTGAAATTGATAATTAGCATGAGTATGTCGATTTGTCGCCAATGTCAAGGCGATATACAGGCTGTTTATGTATTTCTTGGATAAAAATGAGAAGTGAACAAATTCAATTATGTTCTTTGTTCAATTTAAATGTGTTTTGTTGTTTGTGTAAATTGTCATTTATAAGTAGCCCAAGGGCAACAGATAAATGAACACTTTCTGACTCTGACCTTGACTTTGACGACTTTCCTGACGTAGTTGGTCTAATGGTCGGCTTAGATGCAGAAGGAGGAATGTTTGATTCCCGCTGCGGGGTAATTATGACATAATGCTAACACTACACACAGCATTAGAACTAAGTAAAGCTTGTACTATGAAATTTAGATGATTGGATACATTTTTTTTTTGTGAATACCTACTTTGGTAAATATTATCATCACCTCAGCTGTGCGACTGCTGGACATAGGCCTCCCTCATGGATCTTCAAGATCATGAGGGGATTGTTGCTATACTCGCCACGCTTGTCAGGTGGTTTGGCGAGCGTGGTACGGCATGTACACATGATAATAGGTTCATCATCGTCTCCCCTTGCTTAACCCTCGACTGTTCTATTGTGAAGTGTAATTTGATTAAATGTAATTTTGTTTGTTTAGTTTTTAATTAAGTACCATTATAGCACGCCAACCACACTCTAAACTACAGGTTTGGCTGGTAGAGAATGCTTTAGCATTAAGCCCACATTTTGTAATTGTGCAATAAAGTATTAAATAAATAATATACACAGGTACAGGTGATACACTCAAAGACGCTACGGCCCAATTTTATTATACAAAGAAAAAATACCACAAATATCTGCAGAAAACTTACAAAAATTTGTCCCACGACGAGAATCGATCTCACAACCTTCGCTATTAAACCAACTGCACCAAAACGGTCGTCAAAATGCATCTATTCATCTAAAGATGCACTAAAGCCAGGAAATACGCCACAAACGGTTCCTTTATCGTGCGCGCGCGCCGTGAACAAAAACTATGTCAAGTACGAACCGATTTGTGAATTATTTCTGTGTTTATAATGCAAGGAAGTAGAACGTTAGATCATTTGCAATTAGGTTTTGATAAATAGGGTATTAGAGATGCATTTAATGGTCAATAACGAATGATTAGAATAGCTTCATATAAAATAGTTATGCCGTGGGGTGCCGGCAGTAGAATGATACCCCACCTCTCATGCCCGTAGATGCAGTAAGAACCTGCTAAGGGATACCTCCGGAAGATGGGCAGCAGCGTCTATCCGTGTATCAACATCCCATACTGCGCTCACCAACCCGCCTGCCAAGCGTGGTGAGAATGGCAACTACCCCTCATGGAGATCCATGAGGGAGGCCTGTGTTCATCAGTGGACGTTTTATGGCTGAAATGATGATGATGATGATGATTGTTACGAAATCTGTGTTTAACCGATTTCACGAAAGGGCCTCCCCCTTTTGTGAACTCGGTTAAAAACACAGAATACCCTATTTATCAAAACCTAATTACAAATGATAAAATCTCAAGACGTCTGTATTTTTTTAGTCTTGGTCACCTTAGTTAGCTCACATGATTATCCTGTACCACTTATAATTAATTAAAAGTGTTACAGGATACGAAACCTTTGAATTGCCGCATCTTTAAAAGTATGTATCGCTTTTTTAAGCGATTAATCGGCATCGTAAACCAGGATTACGATATTTCTTAAGCTTTGTATGGGAGATGTACTATATCATGAGTATTGTCAGAACATAAACTAACACATTAATTATAGTTCAGAGTCATTTTGGCTTAAAATTAGTTTTAAATTGGACGAATTATTAATAAATCAATAATAAATAACGCTGGACAATTCACACAATATCATCAGTCTAGCCCCATGCTAAACAGAGCTTGTAATATATGGGTCAGATGGCTAATACACTTAATACGTTTACTATATAGATAGATACTTTTATTATATAGAAACACATCCTTAACACCCTAAACAAATATCTGCAGATCGTTCAGATATTTGTCCAGAGGCGGGAATCGTACCCAACCTCTTGCGTCGCGGACTTTCGCCCGCTGCGCCACAGCAGCGGTCGTCAGTATTACTTCAAATCTTTGTCCAAAATCTTCACAACCTAATTCTACCTCACGAATAAAACTTATTCAAAACAAATGTATAACAAAAACGAGTTACGATTATAAATCAATCTGTTGTAATGATAATTTGTGCTGCGTACCGTACCTTATGTGCCCCATAATGATTTCAATTAGTTGTAGGTAGCTTTGTCTTGTAGTGTTGGGACGGATGGTTTTCAACTATTCCGATGCGTATTTTAATTTTTTTTATTATTGATTTATTTATTTATCAAGTGTTTTGTTAACACTACACCACTATAGATTTTACTTAACTTGAAGTGATAACTATGCCGATGTTTATATATATATAGAAAAATCACTACTTCGATAATGCAAGGAGAGAAAAAAAATATTATATCTATTCTAGACCATTTGGCCGATTTTACTGTACGTAGCGCTGTCTGTCTAGACAGACAGACAGCGCAGTGCATGAGACGATTACAACCGAACGCGTTGACTGATTTACATGAAACCTTTTTTGTTAGCACCGTCTTAATGAGAGAAAGGTACTGATCAGAGACCGGGTTATTGTGACCTCAAAAGGTCACCAAAAGAATAAAAGTCTTCAAATGGCCAAAAACGTCCAAAAACCCAAAAAATCTTTTTTTGACCTTTGGTGACCTTTTAAGCCTTCGCCCCCTTTTCTGGCTTGTTTAACTATAATCACTTATTGGAGAGACATGAGGGTGTTATTAATCCACCCATTGGTGCGCTCTCTGGTGGCTTGCAGACCCAAGTTTGAAAGGTTAATTTAAGTTTTTTTGTGTTGGTTTTTTAAGCCTTATTAATTTAATATTATTTATATTGTGAGCCTTAATGAAGGCCCAGGCATAAGGCGTAAATGGAGGGATGAACTGAACGCATATTTGAAGGAGTGGCCTCAATCAGCCAGCGACAGGAAGAAATGAAAGGAGGGAAAGGGGGCCTTTGCCCTGCAGTGGGACAATAAAAGCTTATAATAATAATAATAATAAGCGTTAAATGACCAACTGCTGGGTTAAGGTCTTTCTTCCCTACTTCAATTACTCCCTGACGCTTGCCAGAGGTCACTCCTCCACGAACACATGAGTGACCTCTGGCAAGCGACATGGAGAGTGTCTAGTTCATCCCACCATCTCTGCCTGGGCCTTTCATGCAGTCTTAGCCTGTTAGAAATCTATTCGCTTTCACTCAAAGGTAAAAAAAAAATTAAAAAATTTACTACCAATATTATTTTAATTATTATTATTCATGTTAAATAGTATACATATTTTATTCTATTATTCAATATATATAACTTTTAAATTAAAATTAATTTTAACACGTAAGAAATCGTGATTTCTTTCCAAACCTCGTTATTCTATAAATACCTTAAAAGCTCTAGATTATGAGAGGTATAAAGATTTCTATACTTGAGGATGCTAATTATGATAATTAAAGCGGGATTAAAAGTTAATATTATTAATGAATAACGTGATTTTAAAACAGTTGACTGTTTTGGCTTTGCTCTAATCTAAGCGCCATCTGATTATTTCTTTCAAATATTTATTTGTATAAACTTATCGGAAATGTCCATTAGAAATAATCTGCCATACAATAAGCCGTTTTCAAAAAATGAAAAAAAATACTACTAAACCTAACAGATCGAGCTGGCAAGCGCAGAAAGCAGGTTTGGTTATTCAAAATTGCCTGCCATTGTCAAATTGTGTTTCTTCAGTAAAACAAAATTAAGGCCATAAGATTCAAAGGGAGAAAAATGATTATAGCCGCCGACATGGCCAGCCAAACAGCCCAACATGTCCAGGAATTTATAAATTAACTTGACACTGGCGGAATTATGTAAAACCAAACACAAGCCATAAAATAAAAAGACAAGAGAACTATTTTTGGACGTTTTATCTTTTTTATGATAATGCCTCATTGAGTTTTCGAATAAATTTGTAACAGCTTGAAGACCACAATACTACTCGATTGCCTATATCGCTTTTGACATTTAAATTACTAATCTCAGACTCAGGATTCCGAAGTATTATTTATTCTTCGTCGATGGATCATTATTATCTTTGAAAAGTTAATTCGAGTGAACTATCTCCAGTGAATAGATGACGTGACGTCATCGGTATTGTCTAATTAAGGTCTTACTGTTGATTGACATAACTAACATCTCTACCCTTGATAACAATGTGATAAATATAATACGGCTTACACCACGTACCTAACTTATTATCATAATTATTGCTGACGTTTCGGAGGCCATTTAGAGGAGCTTTTTTCATGAGCACCGTTCGTGGCCGCCTTCGAGGGCCGCGAGACGAGAACTGTGACTTATCAATATATACCAAATGAAGAGAGCTTTTGTACACCCTATAATTGGCAGAGCACGTAGTCATAAATATATTTTGTCTATATAAGTGAAATTGTACATTCTGTTAGGTATCCTTTAAATAAATAAATAAATGGTATTTGTCAAAGTAAGTCCTGTTTTAGTTCATAGATTTGGATTACGAGGGCCGAATTCTTTTCCACTCAAGACCATGTTGCTTGCAAAATGCTATATTTTCTAATACCGGCACCTGGCCCTTTACTTAGCAAAGTAGAAGCACAATTCAACCAGATAGCAATTAACTACAGTCTAGCTAGGTCTTTCAAACTCATACAAAAATAACCATAATGCAAACTTGTATCTATTTATACCTATCTATATTTTGGGAAAGCGAACCTAAGCCCTCTTGCTCCTAAGTCTAATGTTCGCTTACTATGCATCTGAGGTCATTATTCTCGGGTTTGACAATAACAATTGTTAAGCTATTATGTCAGAGCTACTAGTAGTAGCAGTACCAACCACGATGTAAGAGCAGTTTCAGACGGACTGCACGATGTACGCTTTGACTGCTTGCATTTTTGCAACTATTAAACTGGCCTTTATCGCAATATTATCTTATTAATATCAATCACTCCGCCAGTGACCCAGATAGCGTGACATACTCAAAACGTTGAGAATTAATATCATTATAGGAATATAAAAAATGGTACCTATATATTTCATATACTGCCCCCTAAATAAATCAAAACTATATTATTTTCGAGTTTGACAATAACAATTGTAAGCTAATGTCAGAGTATTTAGTACGAACTACGATGTAAGTACACCTTCAGATGGACTGCATGTCTTAGACTTCATGCGGTCGAAGTATTAAATTTATAGAGATGGAAAAACAATATATAATAAAACATTGAATGAATACAGTCCGTATTAAGTTGGACTTTGGACATAAACTAAGATATTTTTATTTCACATCTGAGTATTATAAATAGGATAATATACTTTTTCTATTGTGCAAACGTTATGAAAGTTTAAGATTTGCTCGATAACTGGCTACATACAAAAATATAATACTTTTATATATGAATATTGTCATTAAGATAAGTCGGATCGTATAACTTCAAGCGATTCGTTTAAATTTAACGTGATGAATTCGAATGCACACAATTTTTGAAAATAACATGTAATGTTAAAAGTGTATGTCGCTTTGTTAAAATATAAACTTTGTAAAGTGTTAAGTCAACTGCGTGTAAAGTACAATAAAGTATGTTGACTGCGCAAAGTAAAGCCGTGAAGTCCATCTAGAACCACCTTTAGAACCGCGCTACCGTTCGAGAGCAAGTCACGATCCATCGACAGATAGGAGATCTCACAAATAGCGTGATTCGAGATAGGGTACTGCAATCCGCCATAAATTTGTTGTGATGGGGTAAATAGATATTGCTTAATAGATGTTCATATTTGCAATAGTGTAATGATGATCTTAAAATAGGTATCAGTTTACTGATGTGGGCTATGATAAAAAAAAGACTTCAGAAAAAAAATATTAAATCCCTTGATCCTCATGATATTTTTACAATTACTACAAGGTATGTATCCAATTACAAAAAACATAATTATGGCTCTATGAGTGTCTGACATCATCTGATCTTAAATCTGCATGAAAAACCATTGAAAAACAATATAATCCCTTTAAGAAGGGAACCTTTGAAGCTCTTGAAAAAACGTTACTGAAGTTAATTAGAACCCTAAAAAATAGTTTTGAGCCAAAGTTGTAAAAAAGGAGACGATGAGAAACAGAAGACCCATTGCCGATATAAGCGTCGGGGATTCCAAAAATTTTCAGCAATTACAAACTTTGGAACTGATATTTTATGTTTTGATTTTTTCATGTCTTTTACATCAAATTTTAGTAGTTGGTTTACACGATTGGTTAACTATTACAACCAAAAATATATCCTTAAAAACATTAAAAAAAATATCACTTTACAAGTAAGCAATACGGATTTCTGCCTCTAAACTTTTTGTACATAATTATAATTCCTCTTTAGTGGATTTTATATAGTTAGCAGGTGCCAACTACACACACAGCAGCGACAACTCTTGGTAGACATACAGGTCAGTCTGTTCATCGCCTCTCTCACGTCGTCTTGTATTTAATACTTTTAACACTCGGTTTTATTTGCAGCCTATTCATTTTCTTAGTCTCTTTCACCCTTCTGAAAAAGTAACTTGTACAGACTGACACTTCTGAGTAACATGTTAAACAAAGCACTAACGATACCATAGTGAAAGTGTTATCATATCACGTTACAGCCGATGTTCTAACAGAGCGGCTCTGAACCTGTGCTAATTGAACGTTTACACTCGATGCTTTGGTAAGCGTGTGGTCTAATATGTAAACTTTTAAGAAAGTAAAACCTTTACATCTACCTCTATTATAGGTTATTCATACAGCGTCAGCAACTGATACGAAACGAAGTGCCTGGGACGTTGTAAGATGTATTAGGCTTGCCCAGCATCTGATACCATCCTCTTAGCTATTAGTCAGAGCAAATAACAGGTCAATACGACTGAAGCTAACAAAGCCGCGAGTTTCCTAACGTTTTCCTTCACCGTTAAAGAACGTGTTAAATAAATGCTCACATACATTTTTCATGAATTGAAAATACAATAATGCACGGTATCGTATTCTACATAAGGGATATCCTTAGGTAGAAGAAAATGCCCTTAGGAACTATAATATTATAGACCATCATCTGAGCCGTAGGACTGCAGTTTACGTCCTCTGCTGGACTTAAGCCTCCTTCATGGATCTCAAAGTACTGATCATGAATGGGTTGTTGACATACTTACCACACTTGGAAAGAGGGTTGACAAGCGCAGTACGGGATGTTGATTCACGGAAAGACGCTGTCCTTCTTTCTTTCTTCCTGAGCTATCGTCTGGCAGATTATCATGCATCCACAGGCAAGAGAGGAGGGAATCTTTCTATGACCGGCAACCCACGGTAATGAGACACTTTATATTAATTATTTTTTTATATGTATGTTTATGATAACATTAAATGGCTATCTTCTTATATCTTGCACCAGCTCAATATTGTTGGTAAAACAGTCGGCTTCTTTGATCCGAGCTGTAACTTGACACCGAGTTGAATACTCTCAATACTATACAGTTTTTTTATTATTAAGTTAAAAATAGACCAAGCTATGGGGTATAATTATGTCGTGGGGTGCTGATACTAGAAAATTAGGTTTAGGAATTACCTCTCCTGTTTTGCCCGTGGATGCAGTAAAAGCCAAGGGATACCTCCGGAAGATGCAGTAGCGTTTCCGTATATCAACATCCCGTACTGCGCTCGCCAACCCGCCTGCCAAACATGGTGAGTATAGCAACAACCTTCTAATGATCCGTTCGTGGAGATCCATGAGGGAGGCCCATGTCCAGCAGTGGACGTGGAAAGCAGTCTTACGACTGTGATGATGATGATGATGAGCCAAGTTAATTGCCGTTGTAATTTGCTGGCTTACTTTTCGATCGTTAAGATCGAACTTTTACTTTTAGGTCGAAAGCTCGTGTGTTCGATACCGGCCGTGGACCAATGGGTTTTTCTTTCTTGAAAAATGTATGTGCACATTAAAAAAAAACTTCGTAAGGAAACCCGCGCGACCGCGTCTTAGCCAGCTTTACACCTTACAAGGAAATTAAAAACCTTATAATTTTTTATGTAAAACATCTTTTGCGAGAGGTAAAACCGTTCGGACGAGACGGTGACGCGTGACGCCTGGAGATGTGCGAGTTACGAGTAGTACTATGGCGACTGCCCTTCGTCCATCGTGCCCATTGTGTTGTTAAACTCGAAACTGGCCGCATACGCCAAAATCATGACTTTGTTACGGCAGTACGTAGAAACGACGGGTTTAAGTTCACGAGCGAAACTGAAGCAGTAGATGCAATGAACTTACACTTTGTGAGGGCTGCGACGACGTGCGGAGCGCCCGCGGCGCACGTGCCCGCCGCCATGCACGCGCTTGTGAATGTGCGCGAGCCTGCCGATCGTTCTCTCAGATACCGCCCCTTCACACCAGAGGAAGTGTATAAGACACTAACAGAAGGTGTGGCTCGAAAACGCACGAAAGACATTTATGATATTTCCATCTCGCTACTATATACAGTTGCGGCTCCGATATCTTATATCCTCTCAGTACTTTTTAACACATGTCTGAATGACGGTGACTACCCTCAAGCCCTAAAAAATGTACGGGTGTCACCCCTCTACAAGGGTAAAGGAAAAAGGGAGGATATAAACTGTTACCGTCCGGTATCCATTATTCCAGGAATTGCCAAGCTCTTTGAATACGGTCTAAGTATGCGGCTGATAGAACATCTATCCAGTACCAGTTCGCTGTCTGACAGGCAGTATGCCTATCGGGCGGGAAGGTCGACGACGGATGTTGCGAGAGAAGTGGTGCGTCGTGTTATTGATGCAAGGGAGCGCAGGATGCAAGTGGCGGTCATGTTCTGTGACTTATCGAAAGCTTTCGACGTCGCGGACCATGCCCTCCTTGCTGCTAAGCTCAGGCATTACGGCATATGTAACTCGCAGCTGAATTTGTTGGTCAAATTCATGACTTCCAGATCGCAAGTCGTTACGGGTAGGGGTGGTCAGATACGGTCGCAGTCCATGTGCACTAATATAGGCGTTGCTCAGGGATCCTCCCTGTCTAATATCATATTTACCTTGCTTCTCAACGATTTGCCTAACTGCGTCAAGGATGCTCACATACTCATGTATGCAGACGATGTCGCGGCAATCGTTGAGACTGCAACAGTGGATGCATTAGGGCGAAAGCTGACTGCCGTGGCAGGAGAAATGCAAAAATGGTTTAATAACAATGGTCTGATATTAAACGTAGCCAAGACAAACTACATGCATTTTCACCTGTCGGGGCGAGCTTGCAGGCCGTTGACGGTGAGTCTCGGGAGTGAAGATGTCAGCCAGGTTGACAAAACCTCATTCTTGGGATTCATTTTAGACAAAAGCTTAACATGGGAACACCACATTGACACACTGTGCACAAAAATAGGCAGAGCCTGTTTTGCTATTTGGCGTTTGTCAGGAACTTTGGACAAAGATGCCGTTAAAAACTTTTACTTCGCCGCAGTACATTCCCATCTTCAATATGGAGTAGAGCTTTGGGGGCGTGCAGCCGATTGGGAGCGCGCTTTCAGGCTGCAGAAGAGAGCGGTGCGCGCCATAGTGAGAATCTCACAAGACACCTCAGTTAAGCCACACTTCAAGTGCCTAAGAATCATGACTGTGCCTGCTCTTGTAGTTTATCAGGCTGCGTTGTACGCCAGAACCCACCTGGTAGACTATGCTAGGTGCGGGGATGGTCATGATTATCATCTTAGGCACTCTGATAGACTGAAGGCGCTACCGCGTCGACTCACCAAGAGCGCGAAGCTGGTACACGTCATGGCACCGGCGGTGTACAACCGCGTCCCAACCGACATCACCAACGCGCCATCCACGCAATCCTTCAAGTATAAAATTAAAAATTGGCTCATCGAGCTTACACCATACAACTTAGATGAGTTTTTTGTTTAATATAAAATGTAATTACAATAATTATTGGTAATTAAAATTTAATAATATTATATAATTTAAAAATGTGACATTTAAAATTTATTGAATTTCACTTGTCTATTGATTTGTTCTATATTTTTTTGCATGTGTGCACTCCTTACGTGAACAGCATAACGACTTAACTCCTTCATTTTACACATCATTTTAATGTAAAAACGATTGAATACCTCAAGAAAGTTACGAAAACCTGAAGAACATCCACAACTGCAGCACTGGAAATACATCACATACTTTGGCAAGTCCTTTTTTCGTTATAAAATCACTGAATCGAAAGTTAATATCCAGGAAGATACACACACACATAGACATTTTCATTTTTGGACTTTTTATTCCACCAATTGCATTCAAAAGCAATTCAAAATATTTTATTGAATACCGGCGTCAGCAACTTTTTTTATTGACATTGATTGACATCAAGACAATCAACACAAGAACTGACAGCCGTGGGCTGACATTGACAGCTGCAGACTGACGTTGAAGTATCTGCGGTGTTGCCAGCTCAAGAAAATAAAAAGTGCCACTTTTTTTCAAGATTGCTAGTGCAAATACTGTTCAATAGATTGAAGAATTCACAAGCTAAGTTCTACCATGCCTAACTTTGGTTGTTGTCAGTCTTCAGACGCAGATAGTTCTAACACTATAAGTTGTATGTCATGCAAAGTGTATTACCACATTCAATGCATTTTGCCGGAAAAACCAAGAAGGGTAACCAAAGAGTTCAAGTCAACATGGGTATGTCCTAATTGTTTAACGAAGACTAGAAGAATCAAATCTGACAGTACTCCAGTTCGTTCCTGTGTACGGGATGTCAAAGAGAAGGAGTCGCTGTCGCAATTTTTGGAGGTATCAGCTTCATCTCGATCTTCACCAGTGCCTCAGGTGCCATCGCCAGTGCTCCAGGTGCCTCACTGCGCTATTCCGGATATAGTGGAGCTGATTAAGTCCGAAGTATCCAAAATGAAGGATGAATTGAAGTCATCATTGAAGGCTTTATTTTCCAGCGAGGTGTCTTCTCTTAAAGAGGAATTAAATAGTATAAAAGTTTCCATGGACTATATGAACCAAGAGTACGGCAAAATCAACTCTAAAATGGATAATCTCGAAGCTAAGTTTAAGAAATACGACTCTATGGTCTCGGAAGTAGAGGCTCTAAAGGCATCCGTAAAGCAAGTTGAAAGAGACATCAATATAAAGAACCAATGGGCGAGGCGTTCTAATATAGAGATCTTTGGTGTTCCTGAGAAAAAAAATGAGAATTTAATGGATATGGTGAGGGATCTTGCGACTCGTTCACACTTTGTCCTACTTCCTAACGACGTCGATTTTGTTACCCGCGTGGCTCCATCATCAACCGAAGTCAATAAGCCTAAACCAATTGTCATGCGAATGTTGGCTCGATGCAGGAAAGATGATTTTCTTTGCGCGCTAAAGAAGCTTAGGGGACTCAGGGCTGTTGACTTGGGCTTTGCTGGAAAGGACTACCCAGTATTTTTCAACGACCATCTTACTAAGCAAAACAAAAACCTCCTTCAGCGAGTGAAAAAAATTGCTGTGGAAAAAAAATATAAATATGTATGGGTCAAGCACTGCACTATAATGGTGCGTTTATCAGATATCAGCCCTGTCATTCATATTGCTTGCGAGGAAGATTTAAAAAAGATTGTGTAGGTGCTAGGTTTAATTATGATTTTATACTTATCTATTTTGCTTTTGGTGTTTTTACAGGGTTGTTTTTGTTTAAAGTTGTAAATTATTTGTCGCTGTCTTATTTTGTGTGTGGCTATGTTTGTGTAATGACGTTTGATAAATCTCCTTGCGTAATCCTTTACATATGGCAAATCTTGTTGAGGTTTCATTTGAGGTACAGGTGTCTTATAGAAAAAATAATTGTAAGTGTAATATTATCTGAGCTAAGCTCTTTGGTACATTTTTTCCGTTAGATAAATTAAGTATCTATTATCAAAACGTCCAAGGACTTCGTACCAAAACGAATCAATTGTTTAGGAATATAATAGGGTCTGATTTTGATATAATTTGTTTAAGTGAATCATGGCTTGTGGATGGAATTTTTAGTTCAGAATGTTTTGATAGTCGTTACACCGTTTATAGGAATGATCGTAATTATGAATTACGCGGCGACAAGATGGGTGGGGGCGTACTCATTGCTGTACGCCGAGAACTATCCGTCTCTTCTTTCTCATGCATTCCTTTTGTAAACTCGTATGCTGAGGCTGTTGAGGTTACCATCAATTTAAATTTGAATATGAAATTGAGAGTTTATTGTGGTTACTTTCCTCATGGGAACCTACAGCGTGAAACAGTTAAGAGCTTCTTTGATTATACTGCCCAACATTTCACTGACAATCCTAATGACTTCATCGTAGTAACTGGTGACTTCAACATAACCGAAAGCCGTTGGAGGTTTTCCAATAACGAAGTTCCGATGCTTATTGACTCACATACTAACCTTTTGGCCTCGGAGCTGGAGAAGTTCCTTGCTTTTACTGGCTTTCAACAATTTAATAATGTTCTGAATCATAATGGTAGACTACTTGATCTCGTCATAGGTAATTGCACTTGTCACTTATCTAGATGCAAATTGCCTTTAGTTCCTGAAAACAGTCATCACCCGGCGCTAAAAATTTTGCTGTCGGAGCTAAAATGTCAGGTTATACGTCCAGCCCCTAGAACGGTTTACTTATTTCACTTGGCAGATCACGACGCTATCAATAGATCTCTTAATGATATAGATTGGTTCTCCAGTTTGGATGTTGATAACATAGAATCCGCTACAGAATATTTTTACTCCATTCTGAATAAAATAATTGATAAACACGTTCCAAAAAAAGTTTTTAAATCAAATAACAAATACCCCATTTGGTATACTAAACCTTTAATAAAAATTGTAAAAGAAAAACTTAAATTTCATACCAAATGGAAGGTATATAGAAACCAAAATGATTACGATACGTTTAAATTGTTGAGAGAAAGACAAAAAGTGAATGAAGCGTTATGCTACTCTTATTTTATAAAGGAATCGGAACTTAAAATTAATTCTAATAGTAAACATTTTTGGTCTTTTGTAAAATCTAAAAAGAACTCTGAGGACCTACCGGATTCTATGACTTATAAGGATGATCATAGCTGTGATGGTACAGCTATAGCTAACATGTTTAATTCTTACTTTCAGTCCGTGTTTGAGTCTCCTGATAATTCCTCAAATAGTTCCTCGTCTAGTGGTAGTGCTAATCATATTACACTTGGCAACGTGGAAATTTCGATTCCTATAGTTATAAAATACCTAAAAAATCTAAATGTTAGCAAAGGAGGTGGACCTGATGGTATTCCTCCTTCGTTTTTGAAACAGTATCATGTTGCTCTTAGTTATCCCCTTTTAATTTTGTTTCGTATGTCTCTTCGTCTAGGCCAGTTACCCAATCTATGGAAGCAATCTTTCGTCATACCAGTTTTTAAGTCCGGTAACAAACACGATGTTGTTAATTATAGGCCCATTTCGAAATTATGTACAATCGCTAAAATGTTCGAAAAAATTGTTTATGATACTCTTTTTCCAATCATTAGACCTCTTATAATCAGTGAACAACATGGCTTTATAAGCAAACGCTCTACGGAAACAAACCTCTGTGAATTCACTCACTTAGTATCCGAAACTATGGATCAGGGGTTCCAAATGGACGTAGTCTATACTGACTATTCCAAGGCTTTTGACAAAATTTCGCATTCACTACTTATAAGCAAGCTATCTGAGATTGGAATTCACGGTGACCTGTTAAGATGGCTAAAATCCTACCTTCGATCACGTAGCCAAGCTGTTACAATTAAGGGTTACTGTTCCTCTTTTGTCCCAATTACATCAGGGGTCCCGCAGGGCTCACATCTGGGTCCACTGTTATTTTTAATCTTCATCAATGATGTTACTAAGAACTTTATACACTCTAAATGTTTGATTTATGCAGATGATACTAAAATATTTATGAAAATTGCCTCTTTATCTGACTGCTTTCTACTTCAAAGTGACCTCTCTAGACTCAGTAATTATTGTCACAGTAATTCCTTATTTCTTAATACTAATAAATGTAATATTATATCATTTAGTCGTAAGCCTTCTCCTATAATATTTAGCTATAAATTTAATGACAGTGTCATAACAAGGGTCTCCGTTATCAAGGATTTAGGTATATTCTTGGATAATAAGCTTTCTTTTAATACACATTTTGACAACATAACATCTAGAGCTTACCGAATTTTAGGATTTATTTTAAGAGTTGGTAGAGAATTTGAGCACCCCAGTACTCTGCTTCTTTTATACAATAGTTTTGTCAGATCCATTCTTGAATATGCATCATGTGTCTGGAATCCTCAGTACAAGGTTTATATCCACGAAATTGAAAGAATACAGAATAAATTCATAAAACATTTTAAATACCGTTTTCCTCTAAGTTCTACTGATAATTTATACACCCTACAGACACGTCGAACCGTAAGAGATCAAATTTTTCTTTATAAAATCCTATCCAATATCATAGAGTCCCCTGTTCTACTACAAAATATTTTCTTCCACTGTCCTCGCCTATCTGCTCGTAATAAAAAAACGTTTTGGTCACCTACGACGAACACGAACTACAGAAAAAATATGTTTCTCCCAAGAACCTGTTATCTCTATAATGACACCTTTACTAATATTGATATATTTAATATTACTTTGCCTGCATTTCGTAAGGAAATTATGAAAACGTTGCTGCCGATTAGCCAGTAATTGTATAATTATTATTTTTTATTATTCGCTATCTACTATTTATCAATTCATGCTTTGTATATTTTTTTATTTTTATTATTTAGATTCCATATTGTTTTGTCATATTTAGATTTAGTTTAAGTTGTTATCTCTTTGTGCAGTAATTTGCTTTCATAAGTTTGTTTGTGCTATTTAAAAGTGGAAACTTCACTGGTTTTTGTACTATTTTTATTATTCAATCTTACTGTAATATTGTACTGTTTGTTTCCCAAATAAAATAAAATAAAAATAAATAAAAATGTCTACTTGCTTATGACATGAATATGGCAACATGTATAATTAATATTATTTACTTTCCGTCTTTACATTTTTTTTATAATTGTGTTATAACTTATTAAAAATGTTATGTAATCTATGTGAAATTTGTGACATGTAACTGTGGTTATCAATAAATGAACTATGAACTATGAACTATGTTGACTGTGGTGACTGGGGCGACTGTGACGACTGTGACGAATACGTAGCGACGGTGGCGACTATAGCAAATGTTTTACATCTGCCAAGCGTCCCATAACGGCTCAAGTTTTTTTATTATGGTAGGATTCGAACGCACTTTGGTCAAATCGATCCTTGACACTATCTAAAGACAAGAAGTGCGAAAGTCGAAATTCTTTAAAAGGTTATTACTTTTAAGCACCATGTGGTAGAGAATCAAAACCACTAGCTGACGCTGTGTAGTGAGTCTTTTGCTTCTATTATATATGATTTATGCAGCGTCCGCAACTGGTAATAATGCTGCACAGGACGCTGCAGTGCCTGGGACATTGTTAGGTTTGCCCAGCACCTATACCATCCTCCCAGCTTAGTCGACTATTAGTCGTATTGACCTGTCGCTATATACAACGTCAATAATGGTGGCGATTCTGTTGCTGTATTAACCAGCTAAAGCTAATTAAATTGACGTAAAACAAACTACAATAACTTAGCTTTTCAGTTAGTGCCGTTCAAAATCTAAAACGGAACCAAACTGGGCCTAGTTTTACGCTGACAGCTCTAAATTTAGTAACGTTATAGCTCTAATTATAATTGGGTTTAGGAATTGTAAAACAGAATCCACATCATTAGATCTCAAAAGCCTAACTTTTGCTCATAAAGGTATTTAAGTACCAACTTTCTGGTATCCATAGCACAAGCTTTGTCAAACTCACGATAGATGGCGGTGCGCAATGTCCAGACAAACCAGCAATAATAAATCAATTTATTTAACTACAACATTGAACGACCTCCATTTGAATAAAGCTCAAATTCCCTTAATTTAAAACTATTAGGGCCAGCAATATTACGTACTAAACATTATTCCGTGCAAATGCAATTTCAAGCTTTAAGTCCTGTCCTTAGGCCAACCTTGGCCTGGTTCGGTTTCGCACTTAGCTTATAATTGTTGAACACCTGCGCAGGCTAATGTAATGGGGATTTGTTTGTTTACTTCTGTAAGAACTTGTGACTTTGATAGGAATAAAACCTTGAACTTCAGCAAAACTTCTGCGAAAATTAAGAGTTTTAAGAAGACAACTAAATGGCGCTGAACGCTTACTAATGAAGAAAATAAATGAAGAAAATAAAATAAAGCTAAATAATATGAGAGGAGGGGTATCATTCTACTGCCGGCACCCCACGACGGCAAAACGATCTATAAATACCGCAAACTGTTTTATATTTAATGCGCGGTGAGTATTGCGTGACCCCTCATGGAAACCTGGAGATCCACGTCGGATGCATGTGTCCAGCAGTCTTACAGCTGAGATTTTATTTTATTTTTATTTTGGAAATCTTAGGGAAACCTACAGCTAACTTAAAGAAAAAAATCACAAATAATATTACGCACACCTTAAAAAGTGGCATAATTTAAAGAAGGCCAATTAAAAGTTTCCACAAATATTTAAAGAATTTAGGATTGAGAACCAACAGTAAAATGGACGACGTTAGAGAAAAAATATATAAAATAACAATACAATACGGGGTATGTACAATTCCGATTTTTGCACAAAACTGATTTCATCTCCCTTGGCCTCCGACTCTGAAACTCCCATTTGCGTATTTACGTGAAATATTTGAACTATCATAACCAGCATCCACCCCGCCGGGTGAGAATACATTTTTAAAGAATTATTCCACCCAATAGGTGAAACACACACATGTAATTATATAATTAAACTAACACAAAAGACCTAAAAACCAAAGTGATAGGGTAGGTACCCAATCTAAACAATGAAAAATTTATCACAAAGTAAGCGTTTGAGCTTACTCGGATTGTTCTTTTGCCAATGAGTTAAACGAGCTGAAGGCTCTCATACATAAGGAATGATGAGATAACAAAGATAACATGAATTAAAAATAAAATGTCCACAGGTGTTATTAATGATTAAGGCACTATTACGTAAAACTATACGTGTCCATAACAAGGTATTATCATGATATTTTTATAGTTTAATAACACTAGATGATCGTAAACCAAAGACATGTCTCGAGACACGATCATCTTACTCGAACGAACCTAAATAAAGCGTAGTGTACACTAACCACACCAGATGCATACAGATTACATTTTTTTATGATACAACGTTTAGTTTTACAAGTTTTTAGAACACGTGCCTCGCGCACATTATTGTGGATGTAAATAAATATGGCGTTAAAGTTGGCTCGCGTTTTGTGTAAACACACCCTTAGTTAGGGTGTTTTAGAGATGCGTGAGGTTTGCTATGATGTTTTAGAAAATGTATCATTGTTTTCTTTAAGTATCCCACTGCGGGGCAAAGGCCTAAATGGGTACTGCTAATTCTATATTTTTAGGGCTACTTTTGTCTTCCATTATCAGATAAACTTATCCAACAAATTGAGAGTGAGACAACAATACGATATTGATGAATGTTAGAGAGGAATAGACAATATCCGACTGTTTATCTGAGGATTGAAAAATCGGCCCTTAGTCAATTTACAAAAGAAGAACAAGTACAACATTTGAATAGAATAATGCACATAATTTAATTTGTTCGCTTCAGAAAACTTAAGTCCTTCCAACATCATAATCACAAACCACTCTAAGGAGTCACATTTTTCAAAACCAGTGTAAAACCTAATTGCTCCAATATTTACGTCCTTCGGCTGAAATGATAAATGATGATGATAGGTAACTGATAGAATAAAATAAAAAATATTTTAAAAGATTCTATAACACTTTTTTACATATTAAGCATTTACATTTATAACTAGCTGCCACTAGCCACCCACTTCGTTGGGCGGTAAAAATCTGACTACCACGAAAAAGTCTTTTAATTTTTCCGGTTAATATATAGCCTATGACACTTACAAATTTTGTGGCTTTCTGTTAGTAAACGAATTAGCGAAATCAGTTCAGTAGATGCAGAGATTACCCCCTGTAACCTCACAAACTCACAAACTTTACCTCTTTATAATATTTGTATAGATTTATACCTACTGAACCATAAAACTACGATATTGCTTCCCATAACACTGTGTGTGGTTCACTTTGAAGTTGTGTTTGTTTATTAAATGTAATACAAGGTTGGATTCCTCGACGAAGACAAAAAAACGCATCATCAATATAGGGTAGAAAGGTCACGAGAAGTCAGAGCTGAGACATCAAAGAGAATTGAAGCGTGATGTTATTTTTAACCGATTTCAAAAAAGGAGGTTCTCATGTCATCTGTATTTTTTTTAATCATTGTTACCTCAGAACTCCAGCGTTTATATACTGATTAGATTTTTTTTTTTGAGTTCGAATACATAAACTTTCAGTTCAAAACTCAGTTCTGATGATGGGATCATGAGGAATCGAGAGAACTCCTCTAAGTTAGGTAAGGTAGGTAAGCATACAGTTATTTTGGCATATGTATCTCAAGGTTTAGTATAAATTAAATCTAAAAATGTAAAAGTGTACCTACTGGAGTCCCTCAAGATATAGTGTTATGTCTTAAAAAAATCCTCAAAACATTGATCATAATTATTTTTGATTAGCTCAGTGCCTGAAGACGAAAGTCTTCAATCAGTGATGACATTATGGTACCGAGACGTGGTCTTTCTGGCCTTATGAATAAGCTTAGAGTAGCTCAACGAGCTATGGAGAGGGCTATGCTCGGGGTTTCTCTACGGGATTGAATCAGAAATAAGGAGATACGTAGAAGAGCTCGGGTCACCGACATAGCCAGACGGATTAACACGTTGAAGTGGCAATGGGTAGGCCATATATGTACACGCAGAACGGATGGCCGGTGAGGCCGCAAAGTTCTCGAATAGAGGCCGCGGACCGGCAAGCGCAGTGTAGGATGTCCACCAAGATGGGCAGACGACTTGGTAAGAACCGCAGGTCGGCGTTGGATACAGGACGCTTCTAAGTTCTTGGTGATCAATGAGGAAGGCCTTAGTCCAGCAGTGGACGTCCTACAGCTGATATTATGAAAAATTAAAATATTATGAGACGTAGTAGGGGGTACTTACTGTTTGTTTTGTTCGCTTTCATGAAATCAGGAGGATGCTCGAAACACGACATTGGAAGCAAATGTCGAAGGCATGAATGTCGACATTGGACCATGTATAGTCATGTCGTGATATGTCAGCTTTCCTAACGTAAACTAACGTTTCAATTACTTATGATTCAGGTTTCTATTATAATTATTAGGAAATAAGATGACCCGATGAACTTCACATATCATAAATTTCTTTATCAAAATTATGGGCACATGAGACCTTACAACTCTATGTCTAAGGGTGACGGGCGCAATGCCATACAGCATTTGGTCACGTGCTTAGTGAACATGATTACTGCGGTATTGCAATTGTTATAGGTAGAGGCTGCTTAACATCAGGTGGACCTTCGGTTTGTCTCGTCGTTTAGTAGTATAAAAAAATCATTTAGTAAAGTAAAGTAAAGTATCATTTATTGCTTGAAATACATGTGTACATTGAACATAGATGTTTTATGTAATTGAAAGGAATCAATGTATTCCTACCGTGTAACGGTGTGCAATGTCCAAACTTTTAAAGCAATATTTCAATTATTATACATGTCAGTTAGATAAAATTATAATAATAATCATCAATAAAATTATTTTATAAAAACATTTTGTCTCTCATGAATTCGTCTATTCAATTCAATTCAATTCGTTTATTTCAGACATCAATAAATATTATAACACATGAGAAAAAATAATTTAGAGTGTCCATATTCCAGTTATACAAATTAAAAATTAAATACGAAATAAAATTCAAAACTAAAATTAAAATCAAAATTACAATTAAAATTATCAAATTCAAAATAATTCAAAGTACCTATGGAACACTGGTCAAGAGAGCACAATATACGCTCTTGTCCAGTGTTCCATAAAGATTGTGTAGTAACATTTACTTTCCAATGTGGCTTTCAACTTTTTCTTAAATTGCGAAATTGGTAGTTCCCTTAATGACTTAGGTAGCTTATTATAAATGGAAGGAGCCATGCAAATTTGTCAAGGGATACCTTTGGAAGATGGGCAGCAGCGTCATTCCGTGTATTAACATCCTATACTGCGCTCACCAACCCGCTATCGTGGTGAGTATGGTAATAACCCCTTATGTTGAGTACTTGGATCTCAGTCCATGAGAGAGACCTTTGTCCAGCATGATGTCCTACGGCTGTGATGAAGATGATGATGATGAAACAATTTTATCAAGCCGTCTTCTTCCTGCCTTCATCACACTATGCGTGTGAGTCGTTCGGTACAACATGTTTTCTTCTTCTACAGGATGATTTATAACATGTGTACTTACCTGAAAGGGGGAAGCCATGAAAACAAGTAGTTTTAGAAGGAAAAAATCGCGAATTCGTTTTTTTTTCTATTTTAGGTTTTAGATATTTTTATTTGTACCTGTATGGCAACTTTCCGCGGAGGTCATTGACCCTGTTAAGAATCAGCTGGCTTTTAGGTTGTCAGTATCGTTTAATCAGCTGTTGAAGTTAAAACTTTTGTGGTCTTTTCTTGAACGAAAACTACTAAATCCGGAAAAGTCGTAGAACAAAAGTTATTCCTAAGGATGGTTAGATTCACCCCCTTTTGGCTTAGTTCACATGTTATAATACACCCTGTATAAACATATGCATATGTATAAACACCCTGTATAATCCTTTGTTACAACAACCCCTTTCTTACATCTTTAGTTGTTAACTTTTTTACTATCAATTGTTAGTCTTTAGGTTTGCCCAGAACATATACCATCCTCTTAGTTTAGTCAGCCATAGTCATATCATCACCTCAGTCATAGGACTAATGTCCACGTCCACTGCAGGACATCGGTTTCCCTCATGGACCTCCAAGATCATGAAGGGGAGGGGATTTTAGCCATACTTCCCGTCCCGTTTTTACCCTTTGGATACGGAACCCTAAAAATATTTAAATACAACATTAAACGACCCCATTTGAATAAAGCTCAAATTCCCATAATTTAAAACTAATAGGGCTGTGTTTAAAAATAGTCTTTCAACTTTTTATCCAAGTCTATCATAATTTACTAAAACCTCAAGGTATCCTTTGCAAAAAGAACATTATCGTTTCCTTGATTCTCTGAGTATTTTAAATCCTAAGAACTCAGAGACTCGATTTAATCCATTATCTAGACAAGTTAACAGTACGAATTGATCTTTAACTCCATTACTTCAAGGTCTAATATGCAACGGTTATACTAGAAACCTAACATTTGCAGGATTACCAAGTAATATAATTGCACCAATTGGATCTTATCTTCAGTAAATGAAGGATCATTTTTTTAAATTTGTTGCATTTTTAGAATGGCAAATCGCTTTGTAATAAGAAGATAATACCTTAATAGGGTATGAGCGGGACTATAATAAGAGAAGGGATGCCGTTATTAAACTGTCCTTCAAAACGTTAACTATTAAATCTATGTTTTCTTTAAAATATATGATCATGAATAGTAAATAGATGATCCTTATCATCTATTTTATGATGTTTACGCATAGTTAGAGAAACGATATATGTATCTTATATCTGATGACCTTAGACCAGTGTGTCTACAATGAGTTGTCACTGTTAGATCGCCTGCCGCTACTACAGTAGTAATAGTACGTTACAATGACTACTCAGATTCGTAACTCATGGTATCGAAATTCTAAGCAAATGAAGCCCAAACTACAGTCGCTGAAGTGTAGTGTACTGCGTATATTAGACTATCCGCTGGAGGTGCTGTACAAGTTATCATACATTTTTTTTAACTACAGTCGCTAGCGAGTGTAGATTGTAAAAAATCATGGCAGACCTACTAACTACTTAGCTTGTTATTAACCTTAGACCTACCAGGATAGTCCATGTTTCCAGATGAAGGGAATAAAAGTCCTTCTACGAAGCTTTGCTGCCCATCTCCGAAGGTATCCCTTAGCAGGCTCTTACTGCATCTACAGGCATGAGAGGAGGGGCAACATTCTACTGCTGGCACCCCACAGCATAGGCGCATAAGCTTGTTATCATCATCATCATTTAAGCCATAAAACGTCCACTAAGAAAAAACAAAGGCCTCCCTCATGGGTCTCCATGAGGGGTAGTTGCCATACTCACCACGCTTGGCAGGCGGGTTAGATAGATAGATAGATAGATAGATAGAGTATGCTTTATTGTACACCATATACACAACAGTAGAAAATTAACAAAAAGACATAATGAGGCACAATGGGCGGCCTTATCGCTAAAAGTGATCTCTTCCAGGCAACCTTTGGATGGACACGAATAGGTAAAGAAGGGTTGTATATGGAAAAACGCTGCTGCCCATCTTCCGGAGGTATCCCTTAGCAGGCTTTTACTGCGTCCACGGGCATGAGAGGAGAGGCAACATTCTACTGCCGGCGCCCCACGGCTTGTTATAAATATATTGTATTACCAGGTTTCATAATCTTCCCGCGACCATGATAGGGGCATTCCTCCTCTCTTGCCCGTGAATGCAGCCACGCCACTCTTGGCAGGCGGGTTGGCGAGCGCGGTACGGGATGTTGATACACGGAAAGACGCTGCTGCATCCAGAGGCAAGAGAGGAAAGGCAACATTCTACTGCCCCACGCCACATTTTATACCTAATTATAACTTAGCATTAGTGTGATAGTAGCATCTGCGGTGGCGAGACGTTGAGACGAATACTAATGATAACTATGTATTCGAACGTGATGCCGCTGGAATCTGTAATTATTCATATCCAGAATCGATAGTGTTGGGAAAAATTGCTTATCGATATCGATACAAAGTTTTCCAATAAAAAAAATGTGATTGTAATCGATATAAGAATTATTACTTTTGTATTTTTATGATTTGGAAATATTCTTAATTTTTTTTTTTACAATAATTAAAATAAAATAAATAATGCTGGACACTACACTAAACAAACACTATCTAGTCTTAAACTAAGCAAAGCTTGTGCTATGGCCACTTATATTATTTTTTTGTTAATACATACCTAACTTACATAGAAATTACCCAAACCCGGGATGATTACATCTGCGGAACAATTACAAATATTAGTCCCGTGGAGGGAATCAAACCTGGTACCTCCTGCGTATCAGTCGGTCATTAGACCTACTGAATCACGGAGGCACTCTTATTATACAATTGTTTATTGCTGGAATAATTTGGCTTAGATTAAACAATTCAATAGCAATTGTTTGTAGTGTTTGAGTTATTGTGACAGGACTATACGTCTCTATATACATAGTGCTTATTTTATTTTATTTATGAAACAAAATCCACAGCTCTTAATACAGTTCTCTAGGGTATTTATTATAATATGGTCCTTTGTATGCTTTCTTTGTAGACTGAAATAAAGATTATATTATTATTATTATAAATAAACAGTAAATATAAAATTTATAATTATGGTAATATTAAATGGGCTTTCTACTCACGTTAATTATACGTCGAAAATGGGTTTCCAACGTGTTTAGTTTCGTTTAATAATTATTATTATTATACGCAAAATTGCCCTCAGTTGCCTTTCGTACAGGATGAGTTAAGATTTAGTTTTATCAAAAAAATAAGTTTTATCGATAACTGTTATCCCCACCACCAAGACAGGTCCTACCATCTTAAAATTATCGATAAACATACCGTACGTACACACGCGCCAATTACCCTGATAGTAGGGAAATTATAACCTACTCTACCTCGTTTCATCCCTTTCTTTTAATAGATAAGAAGGAGATGGTGATACAGGACCCGTTTATAAAATTATAGGCTCATTTGTGTTTGCTTGATGTGTTTGATGTTTATCTGTTACTTGGTTGCGCTTGCGGCTATACTTCTCTCTTGCTCTTTTTAATGTTTTAAATGTAACGGATTATGAAGGTAGCAATGATCCACAAGCTAAAATAAAAATTATTTGTTTTGACATCAATTTGCAAAAAAATTTGCTAGAACTACCTTACATTCTTCTAAAATATTAAGGAATTTCATGCCGTAGGATGCCGGCAGTAGAATGTTAACCCTCCTCTCATGTCCGAGGCAGTAATGCTAAGGGATACCTCCAAAAGATAAGCAGTAGCGTCTTTCCGTGTATAGCAGGCGGGTTGCCAAGCGCAGTACGGATGTTGATACACGGAAAGAGGCTGCCGCCCATCTTCCATAATTATATTTGGCAAGACTCTACTGCCGGCGCCCCATGGCAAAAAACCTGCGTAATTGTATTATTTGTGTTTAAATGGTGAAACATTGGAACATATCTCGCGGTATTGAATTATGTGCTTTATTCAATTTAAATGTCTTGTTCTTCTTTTGTAAATTGACTATTTTATGTAGCTTTTGCTCTATTGAATAAAAACAAATTGACTTTGATTTACCATGTTTGTTTATCAAACCATTCTATTTCGGTCTCCCGAACTTTCCCATAGATCAAAAATATACCCAATCACAACATAATTACAGGCATTAACTGCGCTTGAGTACTTTTGTTACATGCTCGAGGTTAGTCAAGACGTTACTATGAGAAGTGTAGTCCCAAGTGCTTGTTCATTCGAGTGGCCAAATTTTCCCATGTAGCCCGAAATAAAACAATACGTTTGATTTATGTTTGCCGTGGCGTGCCGGCAGTAGAATGTTACCCCTCCTCTCCTACCCGTGGATGCAGTAAGAGCCTGCTAAGGGACACCTCCGGAAGATGGGCAGCAGCGTCTATCCGTGTATCAACATCCCATACTGCGCTCACCAACCCGCCTGCCAAGCGTGGTGAGAATGGCAACTACCCCTCATGGAGATCCATGAGGGAGGCCTGTGTTCATCAGTGGACGTTTTATGGCTGAAATGATGATATTTGCCGTGGGGTGCCGGCATTGCCTCGCCTCTGCTAAGGGATCTCCGGAACATGGGCAGCAGCGTCTATCCGTGTATCAACATCCTGTGCTGCGCTCGCTGATCCGCCTGGCAACTCCTCATGATCTTTTGGATCCATGGGGAGGTCTACGTCCAGCAGTGGACGTGGAATGCAGTCCTGCTGCTGAGAGGTACATGAACATTTACATAGTTACCCTAAAGTTAGGTACTAGTAAAATCCCGTTGAATCATTGGTATCTTTGTCAGAAGTTTACTTGTTTGAAATAGTAGGTATACTACGGTAGAAGACCTTAGAATATTATTTCAAAACAATACCATGTTATCATATCATGTTATATATTATTTTCGTGTGTCCTTACCCTGTTTTTTAACTTATACCCATAAGTGAAGGCCTGTAGCTTACTGTTTCTAGTTTAGTTTTTAAGTAAATTGTGTTATGCTACCACTGACTGACATCATTTTTCTCCCACTTCCACTTGGAATATCGGGAATCAGAAAACGGGGTTGTGTATAGGATGGGGGTGTGAGTACGATAAAAATCCAAAACTACCCCTTTTCCACCCCTCCATTTTTTTTTTAATCTTCGCGAGCTGCTAAGCAGCGAGCGCACAACCTACGCTTTATTTTTTTTTAAATTAACCGCGACCGAGTGTTTTACATAGCTGATAGATTTCCAATGTAAATTAAATAAATAAATAAATGTTACCTTTTCCCTAAAGGTTAAGATACCTTTTACATTCCTGCCTTTCCCCAAAGGACAAGGTTTTTTAAATAGCATTTCACGGCATTATAAATCTACTCATTACCAGTGGCTTGGAAGATTTAAAACTAAGCCTAGAGCACATTTCAGGAGGCAACCGTAAAGTATAACGACTCGTTTTTGTGAGGAGATTATGTGGGGTGACCGAGATGGCGTTATAATGTTTTACGAGTGTAAAACTGGCTTAAGTTATTTAGGATGTCTTTTTGTCTTATTTTATTTGTTTAGGAGGAAAGGAGTTTTGGCCGAGTAGTGTCCCCGACTTTCGATCTAATGGTCGTAGGTTCGATACCGATCGAGCAATGTTGATTGTCTGTGTTTAGATAGCCCTGTTGGCCAAGTGGGAGTAAACCCTGACTTTCTAAAAGATGGTGGCGGGTTCGCCTTCCTCATAAGATAATAGATTTTTTCTGAAAAATGTATGTGAGAATTGAATACATACTTTAACGGTAAAAGAAAACATCGCTAGGAAATACGCGGCTTTGTGATCTTCAGACTTATTGAAATATATTGTTTTCTCTGATACAGCTGACTAAGTTAAGAGGACTGGTGCTTAAGCCTAATCCATCTAACACATCCAGGCACTGCAGCGTTACGTGCAGCATACCGCATAATAGATTGCCGTGTGGTGCCGGCAGTAGAATGTTACCGCTCCTTTCATGCCCAGTAAGAGCCTGTGAAGGGATACCTCCGGAAGATCGACAGCAGCGTCTTTCCGTGTCACACATCCCGTACTGCGCTTGCCAACACGCCTGCCAAGCGTGGTGAGTATGGCAACTACCCCTCATGGAGATCCATGAGGGAGGCCTGTGTTCATTAGTGGACGTTTTTTGCGGCTGAATTGATAATAGATAAGAAATGTGGCTGCCGTAGGGTGCCTAATTGATTCGATTGATCTGTTCATCGATAAATGAATAAATCAAGTCAATTGATTCAACGGCACTATCGATTTTAAGTTAGTCCTAACCCACTCCTCATTGGCCTTTCGCATCTCATCATCATCATCGTCATCTCAGACTTGGGACGTCCACTGCAAGACATAGGCCTATTGTTCATGAGGGGTTTGTTGCCGAACTAGAAACGCTTGGCAGGCGGGTTGGCGAGCGCAGTACGTGTTGCTGATATACAGAAAGACGCTGCTGCCTATATTTCGGAGGTACCCCTTGGCATTCTTACTGCATCTACATGCAAGAGAGAAGGGGCAGCATTCTACTCCCGGCATCCCACGGCGTTACAACTGTGTTTGTCCTTCTACAATCTTACATTATATTCTCCCCTATGGACCAAAGATCTGAACCGACATAATCCTCTATAAGATGCTCTAAACTTATTATTATCACAGTCTGCTTTGAACGCTAAATAATATCCTTTATGGTCTGTTGTGACCGTAAAGATATTAATAAATACACGAGTTTTGAGCGAATTTAGGTTAAAAGCAGGTTACCGGTTCTTACCAGCGCTTATATCGCAGGCCAATAAATTATTTAATTATCAATAAGTCATACATAAGCCCAACATATATATTTTTAACGCGAAGAGAATTTTAAACGCAATCACCAAACATTTTTCACTATTTTCAAATCCATGTATAAGTTGCATTAAAATTAGCAACCAATTTGATTTTTGATAACTCTACTTATTCTCAAAATTATTTACGGATAAATAAAAAAACGTTTGTATAGAAATGTTTTAAATAAATTTAACAATGACGGAAGGCTTAAATTTAACTTTGAGGTATCTTTTTAGTTACCTACCTAGATAAATCCTTGATAACTGTGAAATCAATAATTTTGAATGTGAAATTACATTCAAAATTTACGTAAGATATTCTGTTATTTTATTTGTAAAAAGGGTAATTATTTACGATGTATTTAAAGTCGAAGTTTACTCCGAAACGATACAATTTTTCAAGAATATCATCATCATGGGATTGAATGCCCGTCCGGGCGTGAAGGTGACATATTTAGTAACTTTCAGTCCATCAGTCCAACCAGTATCAACTTGTGAACTCTGCTTTCTGTGTAAATGATACCCCGTTTCGCTACACACCATTTCTTCGCGTACTTTGGTTAACAAAGTAAGTTGTTCATATTGGCAGACTCCAGAATACTGTCGGGACAAAATTGTAGACTTTGGCGGAGTAGTTACTATTAGGACAGTATTGTGGACTTGAGCTGACACAAAAACCTATGTTTTAGTTTCTTAACTGTATTTTTAGTACATTGGAAAGTATAAAATGCTTCATAGTAGTAAGGACTTTACATCTATTATAGATGCAGCGTCAGCTACTAGTATTCATGCTGTACGGGACGCTGCTGTGCCTGGGACATTGTCAGATGGATTAAGCTCGCCCAGCACTTATACCATCCTATCAGCTAAGTCTCCTATTAGTCAAAGGAAAGAACAAGTCAATTCGTCTTAAGCTGACTAAGCCGCGGGTTTTCCCACGATGTTTTCCTTCACCGTAATAGCACGTGTTAAATGTGAACATACATACATTTTTCAAGAAAGCAAAATCCATTGCTTTACTGCCAGTATCGAACCCACGACCCTAATACTTACACTTCTTGTAATCAATATAAAAGAGCTATTTTACTATGATTAGCCTTGTTGCCCTAGTGGCATGTGCTGTCATCCCAAGGTCGTGGGTTCAATACCAGCCACGCCATTTTTCTTTCATAAAAAAATTTGGCTCTTTTTAAATACGTACAAGTCCACCTTTAAGAAGCAATTATTTTCAAATTCAAGCACCGTCTGCGAAGCTTAGTTCACTCGTTCAATTTTATGTTACGACCACCATCGAACGGAATGAGATCCTCACTCAAGAAGTTCCTAATATCGCCCAGTTAAGAAACTTCATAATATCCCGGTTATGCTTTTAATACGTCTTTTAATACGTTTTTACGTCAACTGGTTACGTTCTAATGTTCTATAAAAATGGTGGTTTAGAAGTTTCAAGTGGTCTGATAAAGGAAATTCAAAATTTATTTTGATTTTGGAAACAAACTGTACAAGCGACAAATACCTGGTAAATGGTTGACCGTGTCATTTTGTCTACACAAGTGGAAGGAACTCTAAGAGAGAAGAAGAGAAGAAGAGAAGAGAAAACCAAGGATTAGCTATATGAACCAGCATCCACTATTGAACACAGGCCTCCCTCATGGATTTCCATGAGGGGTAGTGGCCATACTCACCACGCTTGGCAGGCGGGTTCGCAAGCGCAGTATGGGATGTTCATACACGGAAAGACGCTGCTGCCCATTTTGCAGAGTTATTCCTTAGCAGGCTCTTACTGCATCCATGGGCATGAGGAGGGGTACGTTCTACTACTGTCATCCTACGTCAGGTTAACACAAGGCTGCATACATTTTTCATTCACAACAAAAAATTATAAACTTCACGATTATTTTTTTAAGGGCCATAAACAAATTTTGCACGTCAAATAATAAAACAAAATACGTTGCCGAAACCAGGGATCGAACCAGGGACCTTTAGATCTTCAGTCTAACGCTCTCCCAACTGAGCTATTTCGGCGATGAAATCTAGGTCGAAATTAGCAATTAAGTGCTGATAAGAGGTCACTTATTTTTTGCAAAGATATTATACCTACCAACAAAGATTTAAATCAATTATTATCAACAGAAATAATTAAAACAGTTGATTCTCTTAACATGATAATAACAATACAAAACACTTTGTACATAAATTTGTTCTAGTAACATTTATTCTTTTATTTATTATAAAACAATATTCAGTCTTTGAAAAAAAGTCTGAAAGTACTACTACCTAGTTCATTATTTCTGCTACTAAATCTTCAAACACATTATCCAAAAGCATTACTTGCCTGCAATAAATCTACCAACATATCCCATTGCTTTTCAACAAAACACCATTGCTATAATTACGTAGGATTTATTGTCTGCCTCTATACTAAAATACGGCTTAAAAAATATATGGACAAGTGAGAGTTGCTGCATAAGTTTCAGTTTTCATTTCTTGATAAACTTTCGCGATTTGTTAACATAATATTACTTTTTAACGTAGCTCCCAGAAACTTCAGTCCTCCCGTGACCACGACCAGGTGCAATTCCTTCGAAACGTGTCGGGAAAATAATAAAAAAGGTACTTACGCGATAAAATCCTGTATTTTAAAAACTAATAATATGTTTCCATTTCTTGTTAGTAAAAAGTTTGTCTTAAGATACGGCAAGGAGTGATAGATAAGTCTACTTATTGACAACATAATTTATTTAAATATTTGCTTGTAAGGTAGTATAATTTACTGAGTTATAGTGGTTATAGGTAAAATATATCAGTAGAAATAGCTAAAAAAAATTTACCTGTTTTATATTTGAGGCAATAAGTCATGTAGGGACTATTGTGTCTGCAGATATCTACAATAATTAAACTACATATATAAAATAATATATCAATTAACTATTTAAATATAAAATTCAAAGTCCTGACTGACTCACTGACTGACTGACTGATATATCAACGCACAGCCTAAACCACTGGACCTAAAGACTTGAAATTTGGCGCACATATACCTTGAGTATCCTAGAGGTGCACAAAGAAGGGATTTTTTTAAATTCCCACGGGATATGGAATAAATGGGATTTATATTTTCGAATCAAAGTGGCTCTGCGTGAAAAAGGGTATTTTACGTTTTATGACTTCCACGCGGACGAAGTCGCTGGCAAAAGCTAGTATAAGTATTAAGCTAAACTTTTACTTCTAAACATTAATAAAATTTAGTAGCCATTTAGTAAACAGACTTTATGACATATTTCCAGCGTTTAGTATGTAACTAGAGCGTAAGTATGTAACTAAGAGAGTAGCAAACGCAACGGAACTCTAAAACTTTAAAAACTCTCATCCATCAAACGTCTTGCGTCGATTTGGTAAAACTTCGTCCCCTGGCATTGTCCCATCCCGATATTCCTAGTTTTGGCGCCAAATTAGGGTGCCTTTGTTAAAAATATATTAATATTAATTTAACTTGAAGATTGTTAGCTGAGATTAGTCTTTTGTGCTATTTTGGGGTTTATAAAGAATCATTTGTCATTTTGTTTCGTCGAGTGCACTTTGATTTGAAATATTGCTAGAATTTTAATTGTCTATGAATTATTGGGTGTATTATTTAGCAGTCAACATGTTTTAACTATTGTGGTTTTGCTTATAATTATGTTGTTCTTTCATATGCGTTTTTATTAGTTTAACGAATTATGTTGTTGTACTTAAGTGTTCTAATAGTTTGTAGGTAACATTGGGAACAGTTTATTAGTTTACTGACTTTTCATGGGAATGAGTAACAAATGAAGATTTTTATGAAGCTACGTATACAGTTTGATTTTTTTAAGCCTTTTTATAAATCAAAATGCTTATATCATAGACAAAAATATTAACAAAAACCAAAGCGCATTTAGTTTATCGTTATTAAAACTGGTCACTTTATCGCCAGGATTACGGATAATCAATTAAAGTTTATCCGTGACCATGGCATGTGTATCAAAAATACGTGTCCAATTGTATTTGTTAATCTATTGTGCGTTTAATTTACTTTTTTGTTCCTCTAAGTGTTCTCTATTCGTATATGTATATAAGTTACAAAACACATTTTCGGCGAGTCACTGTGCCAGAGCCGTGAGGTGCCGGCAGTAGAATGTTGCCCCTCCTCTCTTGCCCGTGGATGCAGTAAGAGCCTGCTAAGAACTACCTCCGGAAGATGGGCAGCAGCGTCATTCCGTGTATCAACATCCCATACTGCGCTCGCCAACCCGCCTGCCAAGCGTGGTGAGTATGGCAACTGCCCCTTATGGAGATCCATGAGGGAGGCCTGTGTTCAGTAGTGGACGTTTTACGGCTGAAATGAATGAATGAATGACTGTGCCAGCCTCATACAAAAAATGTTTGTAGCCCTTTTGAAGTAGTATATTTATGTGGAATGAAAGAATTTCCCTTTTACGAAGTCAACGAAGTGATCACACGACCACTGTTCTATAAGGCAAGGTATTCAACTTGTGGGCGGTCCGTTCGTACTGCAATTAGGAAACCAATTTATTAAGATCATATTCATAATCAGGAATTTTACCATTTTAGGGCAAAGACAATTACGGTTAAAGCTGGCTGTGCCTATAAGTTTTTTGCTATTCTTTTTGAGTCAATTTTTAGCAAGCTATATTTTTGCATTTATACCTTCAGCGACATAGTAAGACTTGTTCCTAATTATCTATCTAATCAGCCGGTAACACCCACTGCTAAGTAAAGGCTTCTTCTCTTTTACGCCTATTGTATACTTTCACTTAATGGTCAAGTTATTGAGTGTTTGTTTCATCTCATCTTCTCAGTCGTACGACGACCCCTGCTTGAAAGTATGACTCCCTCATGAGTCTTCAAATACTAGTCATGAAGTAGTTGTTACCACTTCTTTCCGTGTATCAACCTCCTGTACCTACTGCACTCACCAGCCCGTCTGGCGGGTAACATGAAAAAAAATGTTCCGTATCAATTTAAGAAAGGCACCAATCGAACACTTTACTCATATAGCTGTATAAGCTTTATACGCAATTTTAGTTAGTTTAATAAGGAAGTGCGGTGACAGAATTGACATCATTATCTGTTTAATGTAAAAAATCTTAATGAATAGGCCCGTAGCTACTATTTTAGGAACAACAAAGTAGCTTCAATTTACACAAACCAATCCAAAAGCATATGTCATGTAACACTGACAAATTCCTACCATTCCATTCTGACATCTCACCGATTCCTGTTTTCACCGAAAATAGTTCAGCGTTTACAGGGGACCGTTATTTAACCTGAAATTAAAATGTCAGAAATCAATGGTCCTGTCTGTCTGTCACGGGAAAGATGTAAATCGTGTTGAGAGAATGTATTTTTTTAGGAAAGAGGGTGATTCCAAAGCTAGGGGTCTTTGTGATGACTATTGACAGGTTAATTGGTAGGGTATTTCTGTTCTAAGGGAATTCTCTGTTCATCATCATCATCGCAGCCGTAAGAGGTCCACTGTGCTGGACACATGCTTCCCTCACGGATCCGCAAGTACATGAGGGGTTTTTGTCATATTGTGTTAATACACTGAAAGATGCTGCTGCCCATCTTCCGGAGGTATCCCCTGAAAGATCCTTACTGCATCCACATGCAGGAGAGGAGGGGCAACATTCTAGTACCGCACTCCACGGCTCCTATATAGCCCTACAATCATCATCATCATTTCAGCCGTAAAACGTACTGAACACAGGCCTCCCTCATGAACTTCATGAGGTGGTTGCCATACTCACCATGCTTGGCAGGCGGGTTAACGAGCGCAGTGCGGTATGTTGATACACTGAAAGATGCTGCGGCCCATCTTCCGGAGGTGTTCCCTTGAAAGATTCTTACTGCATCCACGGGCAAGAAAGGAGAGGAAACATTCTACTGCCGGCACCCCACGACATCAGCCCTGCACAATAGTCATAGTTTATGAACGCACCCTGTAGAATGTAGCATGCAGACGTCATGCAGCTGATGTGATTGGTCCGAATGGCATTTACTGATGTCCTTTTGGGGTTATTAGATACATACCAGATTAGTGTTCACTTAGGTAACATTCCAGGCATGGAAGCAGTAGGTCTACCGTAAGTTTTCACAATCTATACTCGCTAGCGACTGTAGTTAAAAAAATAATGAAAACTTGTACAGCGCCTCTAGCGAATAGTTTGGTACTAAAATACGCAGTAAACTACACTACAGCGACCTTAGTTTGGGCTTCATTTGCTTAGAATTTGGTACCATGAGTTACAAATCTGACAATGTCATAATAATAATAGGCCTTTTCATCTATGTCAGATGTTTTAAGCAGCAAGACGGTGGCACTTGCGTTCGTGGCTATAGAGTCCAATTCGAGAGAGGATCCCTCGGCCACACTTGCGACAAGTGTAGTGAATCTACGATGGATCCTCCTACTGTCAAGAGTAGCCCCTGGCACCATAAGACGCCTATTCGTGCGGGCTTAGAACCGGTAACTGCTACTCCCCGTGTTGTTTCCCCCCTGCACGGCAGGTTGCTGCTACGCCTGGGACATACGACTTTATGGCAAGACGGGCTTGCCCAGAGCCCATACCACCCTCTCCCTCCTCCCCGACATGACCCACAGGAATGACAATTCAGTACATGTGGTGCCGGTTTGGCCGCAGGAGCCTGGCTTGTGCGTAAACGGAGGCCTCATTTCCGGGTTTCATACTAGTTTTCCTTCTTTTAGGAGACTAGGTGTGTGCCTCAAAGTAGATCGTTGCAGGGTTTGTGACCCCCTCGTCGGGTTTTATCCCGTTAACCCCACGGGAGTTAGGGCGTGGCTGCTGTGGTGTTTTCAGCTTTTTATAGCCACCGACGAGAGAACAATTGTGTGAACATTGTGTGTGTCCCCCCACAATGTCATAGCAACATTCTATTACTACTGTAGTTACGGCAGGCGATCTAACAGTGACAACTCATGGTAAACACTTCTCTTATTCATTCTTGACAAGAAAACTAAATATTTGATTACGCCAACCAGACTGGTCACATTGAAAAGCTGACAACAAGAGAATGGAATGCAGTAATACGGTTTGACTCTAGTAATTGGAACTGAAACTGTTATGTTTCATCTCTTTAAGGAATGGCTATCGGCAATAAGGCCTGAATATTTATGAGGCAAATTAGAAAATTCCTTCTTTTATACACATCGGACTAACACAGAATTGTGATGTGGCATACTAAGTAAAGTCTACCCAGCAGTGGGTGAAGCCTAGCTGAGAATCATTATCATCATCATTTCAGCCGTAAAACGTCACAAACGCCACTCATGTATCTCCATGAAGAGTAGTTGCCATACTCACTACGCTTGGCAGGCGGGTTGGTACGGAAAGACGCTGCTGCCCATCTTCCGGAGGTATCCCTAACCATGCTCCTACTGCATCCACGGGCATGAGTGGTGGGGTAACATTCTACTGCCTGCACCGGAGGGAGGCCTGTGTTCAGTGGTGGACGTTTTACGGCTGAAATGATGATGACGATTCAGCATACTTCAAAAACCATAAACATTACACAAACGAACCCGTTCTGTAGCCAATAATTTCCCATGAAGTTTACATAGTAGTTTGTTTTCTTCATGCCGATCTGTTATACAGATCACGTGGCAGACTGCTTGGCGACCATGCCTTTGTTCGAGCTTTCGGATGCATTGTCTTAGTCCAGTACAAATCGGGAATGATACGTGTGAGGAATAATGTAATTTAACTGGGGGTGATAGAGTTGATTATAGTTTAGCTGGCTTATTGATTCTTAAATACGTATAGAGCTTATTCATATATGGGTTAGGTTTCTGAGAAGCAGTTTATTATAGCACTAGCTGAGGTATTGGTGTAGTGTAAGGTGCCGTGGAATGCCAGCTGTAGAATGTTGCCCCTCCTGCCATGCCCATGGATTCAGTAAGAGCTTGCTACGAGTTACCTCCGGAAGATGGCAGAAGCGTCTTTTCCCCATATTCCGTACTGCGCCAACCCGCCTGCCGAGCGTGGTGAGTCCATACTCCACGCTTGGCCGGTACTCTTCATGGACATCCATGAGAGAGGCCTGTGTTTAGTAGTGAACGTTTTGCGGTTTAAATGATGATGATAGTTGCTGGGCCAGCTTTATTCAATTCAATTCAATTTATTTATTCGTTTGTGAACCTAAGTTTACAATAGATGGTACTTAATATTAGATTCACTAGATCCTGCTGATAAGCATACAAACACTTTTATTGTTAAATAATACACCACTAGAAAAAACTAATTCTATGACACAATTAATATAAAAAAAAATATATATATACAATTATTTATATCCATATTTATCCATCTATGAAGATTAAAGCGTCCCGTACAGCATGAGTTCAAAATTGCTAACACTGTTTAGATCGATAACATACATTAAATATAACCGGGTATTATATAGGACATTATAACGGGTTTATCGCGTAAATACGGTGGTGCAATCCATATACACTCCGTAATTGGGGGTTTGTACATTACGTAATATTTATTACAAAGTTACATATATATAAAAACTTACTGCACAAAATCTATAATTATCGTGCATATGATTTCTAGGTTTTACAAGATCAAGGCTTCTATTATTTCCTTCGCGTGTTGCATTAAAATTCAAGGGCAATTCAATGAATAAACAAATATACCTACAACATGTTTTGTGTACTGCGTTGCAAGGGCTTATATAAAATTTCCTAGTTTCCATTTTCAGTAAAACATGTTTCGAAATGTTCAAGCCTTACATATGGATGCTCAAAATCAAGAATCGTAACTCACTCATTGTTGCCAAGGGAATTTAAGCCCTTGCGTGTTTAGACACAGAGTAAGGTTTATTTAATAGAAGAGTTGGCATATAGCGGTTTTAGTAAGATAATGTGTTATAAAGGCTATAGCAATCAAGGTCATCAAGTCTGGAGTTGAATGTCAACGTTTTGTTTACATTTTCTGCAAATTCAATACTCTGGCGTATCATTATTATTGCCAACCACCTCTACACAATACCATAGCGAAAGACAAATTATTTCGCTATGTCATTGTTAAAATTGAAGCTAGGTTTTTGCTAATCTTATTTTCATCATCTCTGAGATGATAAAATAATAAGACTACTGTCCACGTCCACTGCTAGACAAAGGCCTCCCTCATGGTCCTCCTAGATCGCGAAGGGGTTGTTGCCATACTCGTAATCCCGTCATAAGTATCCCTTGGCAGCTTCTTACTTCCACGGGCAAGAGAGGAGAAGCAACATTCTACTGCTGGCGCTCCACGCCCCACGGCAACTATTCCGATTTAGCCAGTTTAATATCCTGTCTTGTCTCTTCCTTTCTTAACTTCTAAATTATCTTTATTGCAAAAAATATTATTTTTAGTTTTTCCTTGACGTAGGTATTTGACTAGTCAATTTTGTTCACTTATGAATAATGCAGTGTGTTTTGAGTTAACCCTAGGTTTCGATAAGCAATGTTATAGTTGTTGTGTTCAGAGTTTATAAGCTTCTATCCATATTGCCCCTCTCTTGCCTTTAAGATTTACGAGTAAGGGTTTGTATAGAGTTTTATGTCCACTGTAACCCTTTAGCTTATCTTCAACAGTTGTTCAAAGCTCTTTTCTATTATTATTGCTTATTGTTCACCTGATTTTGTGTTGAGTTTCAGTAGGGTCATTCAATTTAAAATTTTACATCTACAATTTGTAAAAGCTTTAAACTTCATTAACCATGTACTGAAATTTCAAATTAAAATTGATTTCTTCGCTTGTCTCTGTAGCGTTTATCTTTTAACTAATTTTATGCATATGTTGTTGCCAGTTTAATAACACTTCGATTTATTTTATGGCTCGGTACGATTCTACTGTGCTGTATTTTAGCGGTTGTCTATTGTTTCTCATTAATTTGAATGGTGATTTCTCTGTATTATTTTCATGGTTTATAGCGCTTTTGTATTTCTGTTTACGGCAAAAGCTATTTTGCTTCATGCTGAAAAATTAAATTAGGTTTTACTTAAGTGGTGAATTCCTTAGAGCATAAAACGGCAGAATTATGAGTATTTGTCCTTAACTCTTAGAATAATATAGTGTTTTTTATTCTAAGCCTATTAGTTCTTATATTTTGTAAAACGACCGATTTTTAAAATTGGGCTTGAAACTATAAAGATATCATTTTATATCCCATTCATCTTGTTTAATTGCCGAAGATAAAATATAAGATATCTACTGTAAAGAGAGTTAACTATTATGAAGCGAGTGAGTTTAAATCAATACAGTGTATACCCATAGAAATCTTTGTCCAGTGTACTGAGAAACATTAAGCCTTTAAATTGATATTCTATTAATTAATAATGTATTGCTAGAAATCTATTATTGTCTATAACAACGATTGAAACAACGCCAGTAAAACAGCTAAAGCAATAACAAGTACTGTTAATATTGTTAACCAAGTTTCACGAAACAAAGAAAATAGTTCTGACACAGTAAAGGTAACCTGTTCGTCTGTCTCCATTTAGGGAATCGAGACGATCGAATTCGACGACCCGTCTTGCATCGTAAAGACTTGGGGACAGAGAAATTAACGGGACTTGCCACCTCGTCCTGCAACAACATTGGTGTAAGTTGGAGGCCTGATGCAATTATAATGTCAGAGATGATGTAAATAAAGTAACAAGAGTTGAAATAACTATAAGCAAAACCGTAGAGAGTTACCAAAAATATTTATCTATAAAACGAGAGTGCTTCAAAGAAATAATCCATGAAAAGTAAAATTCTAGCTTTGGAACTTACCATACATGTTAATGTGAAAAATCGAAACATGTATTAATTTGACATGGACGTTATTTAAATATTTAAGTTAAATAAAACTGGGTAGTGAATAATTAATATTTCAGAAAAATAAAACCGACTTCAAGTGATAAATTTTCCCAGATTTCACCATCAGATCCTGACTTGGTTCCAATGGGGCCACCTCGGAAGTGTACTCATTCGAATATAAAAGAATTCTAAAAATCGGTCCACATAATTGACGGAGAAATCGGTGAACATACATAAAAAATAAGTGAACATAGAACTTCCTCCTTTTTTGAAGTCAGTTAAAAAATTACTAAACTTAGTGTAAGTAGCGCCTAGATTTAACAATCACAAAATACAAAGGATTCACATACAATTACTTAAAGCCGCTTCTGAGTGTTTTATTACAACATCACGTAGAATATCATCATTTCAGCCATAAAACGTCCACTGATGAACACAGGCCTCCCTCATGGATCTGCATGAGGGGTAGTTGCCATACTCACGCTTGGCAGGCGGGTTGGTGAGCGCAGTATGGGATGTTGATACACGGATAGACGCTGCTGCCCATCTTCCGGAGGTATCCCTTAGCAGGCTCTTACTGCATCCATGGGCATGAGAGGAGGGGTATCATTCTACTGCCGGCACCCCACGGCGGAATAAATAATATATAATACATAAATAGTATAATGATAATACAAAAAAATATATAATGCAGGATATTTAACGCAGCATCATCTAGCCCCGAACTAAGCCGGGCTTTTACTATGGGCACTATATATATGTATATATTTATTACCTATGTATTGAAAAACATCCAGACACTGAACAAATATCTGCAGATCGTACAGACATTTGTACCGAGGCGGGAATCGAAACCGGGAACGCAACCTCTAGCATCGAAGACGAGCTTTTTCCCGCTGCGCCGCGCCACAGACGTAGTCAAACCGAGTAAATGATGCGATCACAAAAAAGATTCAACTCGTAAGCTTGTGAATTGTACTGCTTTAAACCGGTTCAAACATAACCGCGTCCACGTTGTTTACCTTTTATTTTTAGCATTATCGCCTTGAATTATCGTTTTCAGACGATTTTGATTGTACACTATAAACCACATTGACTTTATTGTTAAAATGCAAAGGTATTATTTGTTTTTTTGTTGAATTTGCCTGTTTGTTCATATTGCCTTTCAACACGTTCAATGTCATGATTAAAATTGTCTCCGATAGAACCAGCTTCTTACTAACTTTTGAAACTATCATGGTTGTGAACACTCTATGCAATATTAACGGGATATTTACCATGATTCGAGTCATTTTTAATTTCCCGATATTTCGGTAAAGTTACACACGCCAGGACTCAAATCGTGGTAAATATCCAGTAAACATTGCATACAGCTTCTTACTGTGTTCTGTTACATTATTATCATCTTCTTCTTTAATTTTAACTTCGCTCCTGTCAGAATAAACTTCGTCTCGGGTCGGAACACCAGTTGTGTTATTGTTTTCTTTCGTCTCATAGAAAGCTTTGACTTGCGCCGCGTAAATTAAATTTGTTTTCCTACTCCTGGGAAATTGTAGGTACAGAGTTCTATTTTAAAACAGGTGCCGTGGATGCAAATTGGTTTGCATTTCTAGACGTTATTGTTATTGGAGGATAAGTAAACAAGGTTTTGAGAAGAAAACACCACCTCTTGGCAGATGCAGTTAGTTCAACATCATCATTGCGACCTCTGAAACGCACCGGGCTTATTGCCTGCGCAGAATGTTTATAGAAACTGTTAAAATCAAATTATAGTTACATTAATAGTACCTACTAACAATTTTTTGACAAGAAGCCGTCTTGGCCGAGTGGTATGTACCCTCGACCTTTGATCCGAAGGTCGTGGGTTCGATACCGGCTGTGTAAAATGGATTTTTCTCTCGTGATAAATGTGTATTCACATTTAACACGTGATTTGAATTTGACAAACTTTATCATCACATAAATTGTGTAACTAGACATTATTAGTTGACATTAAACTTTAATGAAATATGTTTGTTTTATTATTTTTAGTACGTTTAAATAAAATCTTTATAAAAATTTTTTTTTACTTATAATTTATTTTTAAATTTTTAGTTATCATTGGACAGTTGGTTTCTTGTCTGTCACATACCCGCCATGTTGGATTTAGAGAGATGTCATATAATTTTTTGAGTAACTCTCAGCTAGCTCTTTTATTTGATATCCATATTTTAAAAGTGCATTAATAAAATAACAAGTCCGCCATCTTGGTTATTCTTAATGCACTATTACAGCTCAATTGGTTGAAGATATCTGCTTCAAAATTGAGTTGCAAGATTCCACCCATACAAACATAGTTACATACATACATACAGGGGAAGCTAAATAAAAGCTGGTAAAAAATAAAAGATTTTTCATCCCCTCTCTCGCCACCATCTACGTCTTAACCTATTTTGATTAAACTTGTGTTCTTAAACATCAACCGCTAAAAACATGCTTTTAAATAATATAGAAAAACTGCATTCTAATCGGTCCTCTCGTTTAAGTACGGTGTCATAGACAGACACAGACACACAAACTTAGCGTTCAATTTTATATAGCCACTCTTTTTAGTCGGAGGTTAATTAATAAGCTCATGTCCAATAATGGACCATAACTAGCTATATTATACTAGATTATACGAAAATGTTAAAACATACAACTTTTTAATTGTAACGTAAGAAAATGGACATTGTAACCAAACAACCAACCTAACAAGACACGAATAAAACAAACGTACTATCAAAATTGAAGACCATAATAAGCTGGTCATTTTAAATTATTTTATGCACGTACTGACACAATCGTTCATTCGCCTCGACAATACATAGGTTTTTGAACTCCGTGTAGACGATTTTAAACCATGTTTAGAGGACGATAAGGAATAAACTCGCAGGGAACGTATGTCGATACGTGACTACGCATGCATATGGGTTAGATAAAATGATGTGAAGCGAATAGTTTGTTTTGATATAAAGTTATCATTGAAGCTTTTATGCCAGTATCAAGGACTGTTATAAAACAAAGACTCGATGCAGCATAAAATAAGCTTATACACAACTCTATGTATAATTCATAGTAGTTATGAAGCTCAACGCAAACAACAGTGCCGGCAGTAGAGTGTTCCCTCTCCTCTCTTGCCTGTGTAAGAGCCTGCTAAGGGATACCTCCGGAAGATAAGCAGTAGCGTCTCGCGTGTATCAACGTCCCGTACTGCGCTCGCCAACCCACCTGCCAACCCGTATCCAATCCGCATGCCAAGCGTGGTGAGTATGGCATTCACCACCCTCATGACCAGACATGGAAAGCAGTAGAATGTCACCCCTCCTCTCATGCCCGTGGATGCAATAAGAGCCTGCTAAAGGATTCCTCCGGAAGATGGGCTGTATCAACATCCCTCTCCGTGTATCAACATCCCGTACTGCGCTCGTAAAGCCGCTTGCCAAGCGTGGTGAGTATGGCAACTACCCCTCACGGAGATTCATGAGGGAAGCCTGTATTCAGACGTTTTACGGCTGAAATTAATATGTTACCTTATCTATATATATATAACCATAAAATCCTTTGACAGACATTTTGTCTGTAGTTGTTAAATAAAAACCAAATAAAGAAATAAAAAAATCCTTTGACTTAATGACAGATCTCGTCTGGCGTCCCTCGGAGGCGGCCACGAACGGTGCTCATGAAGAAGGGCCTCTAAATGGTCTACGAACGACAGCAAGATGACAATAAGTTAGGTAGGACGTGGTGAAAGCTGTATTATATTTATTAAATCATGTCAAGTCAGGATAATTTCAATTCACATAATAACAGCTTTGCCGTGGGGTGCCGGCAGTAGAATGTTACCCCTCCTTTCATGCCCGTGGATGCAGTAAGAGCCTGCTAAGGGATACCTCCGGAAGATGGGCAGCAGCGTCTTCCCGTGTATCAACATCCGTACTGCGCTCGCCAATCCGCCTGCCAAGCGTGGTGAGTATGGCAACTACCCCTCATGGAGATCCATGAGGGAGGCCTGTGTTCAGTAGTGGACGTTTTACGGCCGAAATGATGAATAACAGCTATAAAAAAACATATCGACGATTTTCAAATAAAGCTTTCTACAAGTACCAAAATGGACAAAAAAATTCTAGAAAATACTTTTTGTGTACTACTGCTTTCAGTAAATAAACATCACTTCAGCCGTAAAACGTCCACAACTGAACACTGACCTCCCTTATGGATCTCCATGAGGGGTAGTTGCTATACTCACCACGCTTGGCAGGCGGCAGTGGCGTAACTATACCATCTGGGGCCCGTGGCAAATTCTTTTGATGGGGCCCTATCAGTAAAAATCGTTACGTTGTACTCAGTTTAATTTTAATAAACTTCGAGATTTTCAGCGTAGATACTCAATTACACGTTGTATATGTCCCACTAATGGCCATAGGCCTCCTCTCCTAGGCGAGAGGGAATGGTCTGTAGTCCCCACGCTAGGCCAATGCGTATTGGAGACTTCACATTCATCCATAGAACATAATATTGATAATATCTCAATGCATTCATCATCTATTCGCTAGCTTTTCGGTGAAGGAACAACATCGTGAGGAAACCTTCATACATTTACAATGAAATAAGAATAACAATTTAATTTCAATAAGGTATTTATTAAGAAAAATATTTTTCGAGCTTTCTGTTCCGCAAAAGTGTCTATAACATCAACAAAGTTAAAAGATCAGGCTATAGCATTTTCAATAGACAGAATAGCCAAGTTACATAACCTGTCTTGTCTCATAGAGTTTCTTAAAAAGGTTTTTATCAATTTTAATTTTGAAAATGATCGTTCAGCACTAGCTGTAGTCACAGGAACTGTAAGAAATAACATTAATGCAGGGCATACTTCAGGAAAGCTGCAGGACATAAAATGATTTTTTATTATTAATAAATCAGCAAGGTCCTCTACTCCCTATCCTTGACTATGCCGATGTATGCTATCTAGATCTCACTGAAAACCAATTGAACAGAATCGAGCGCCTTCAGAACTTCTGCATCAGGTTCATATTTGGTCTCCGCAAATATGACCATGTATCGGAATATCGCAGAAAGCTGAAGTGGTTGCCTTTCCCCCTGTTGTTTGTTAAGTGGTTGCCTATCCGGTATCGCAGGAATACTCATTCACTATCCTTTCTTTACAATATTCTTTTCCATCCACCTAGTCCGTACTACCTCAAAGAGAACTTCGAGTTTCTCTCAGACTCCCATTCCCGTTCCTTGCGCTCCTCTGAAACTCTGACCTTAAAAATTCCATCTCACTCAACTTCCTTCTATGAGAAATCCTTCACTGTGCAAGCTATATTCGTCTGTGGAACGCTCTCCCCCTGAACATCAGAGGTGCAAAATCTCTGCCTATTTTCAAAAATCTTTTATATCAATATTATTTATCACTATAATTATTTTATGATATAGATATTTATTATAATATTTTATGTTTATGTGTTATATTTTCGGGTTAAATACCTCTGTACCTAATCTTAGATTATTTACTTATTTATTCATGTCAGTTTTATTTCTTTACTTATATTTTTACGCCACGATATAGCCTCCTTCATTTTCCTGTCCATCCCAAGGTTGCCTAGAAGAGATCGCTCATAGCGATAAGGCCGCCCTTTGTACTCCTGTGTTGTTTTTTACATTATTTCTAAATTATTTATGTTCTTTTAATGTGGTGTGCAATAAAGAGTTTTCTATCTACATATCTATCTATCAAGGTCTCTAATACACGAAGATTTTTCTATTTCGTCTCTGAAAGTGGATCGAAAACTAAGAATTTCTCTGGAAAATGATTCAGATATGTCTTTTTTATATATCTCAACAAATTCTAGAGCTTTTTTTAATAGATAGTGTGAATCAACATCTTTTTGTTTAGGTTGGTTGAAATGCTTAACGATTAATTTGAAATTGTATTATGGTCTTTAGTTGTCTTACTTTGGATTTTAAGTAGAACTTATAAAAATATACTTTTCAAATAAAATACTCAGGTACAATGTATAAAAATATTTTTGAGCTCGAGGCTTTTTGGGCCGGGGCCCTCTTGGTTCGGGGGCCCGTGGCATTTTGCCAGCCCTGCCACCCTATTGTTACGCCACTGGCAGGCGGGTTAGCGAGCGCAGTACCTACTGGATGTTTATACACGGAAAGATGCTGCTGCCCATCTTCCGGGTATATCCCTAAGCAGCCTTTAACTGCGTCCGCGGGCATGAGAGTAGGACAATCTACTGCCGGCATACACGGCATAAAAACATATATCGTCGATTTTCGAATAAAGCTTTCAACAAGTAACAGGGAGAAAAAAAATCTATAATATACTTATTGTTTACTATTAGCTATTTTCAGTAAATGAAGTCTTATTTGTTTACACGAGTAGGTATGGCTGCATTTATATAGAAAACATATTTACCTGCGAGCACAAAATATGTGGATGAATTTATTATGAATTAAATGTTTAGGCATTAAAAGTAGGGCGTTTACATCGATGATTTATATAGCGTCAGCAACTGGTATACTTTATGCTGGTGCCTGACTGGACGCTGCAGTGCCTGAGATATTGTAAGATGAATGAGGCTTGCCCAGCACATATACCATGTCCAGCATGTGAAGTCCTACTTAATTAATTTTCAAAATGGCTATAAACCGCAGGTTGATTACGTATCTTGCGACAGTTTTACAACGGGCGTAAATCTCGCGATCATGACGTTTGACAGCGGTCAAACGTCAATTCCTTGCTGTTATCTAACACAAACTTTTCGTTTGACAGTGATTGATCGCGAGATTAACGCATGTTATACGTTATCAGCCTGCGGAACCAAACTCAGGCAACTTTAATTTTTTTTTCATCATCTTGCCGTAAAACGTCCACTACTGAACACAGGCCTCCCTCATGAATCTCCGTGAGGGGTTAAGGGTTAAGGGGTTTTGCTAAGGGACACCTCCGGAAGATGGGAAGCGGCGTCTTTCCGTATATCAACATCCCATACTGCGCTCACCAACCCGCCTGCCAAGCGTGGTGAGTATGGCAACTACCCCTCATGCAGATCCATGAGGGAGGCCTTAGTTCAGTAGTGGTCGTTTTACGGCTGAAATGATGATTACTATAATCATGGCATTCCCTACACGATCACCAATTCATGGATGTTTTGCTTTAGCTCTGGCTTGGATTTTAATTTTGGAAATTAATCCAGGCAACCCTGTTTCTAGTGTAATGGCGTCAATGTTGGCATAGGTCGCCATCTGTTGAGCCGCTTCATAAACGTCTGAGCAGTGTCTGAACGCATTGTCATAAAGTTTAAAATAGTTGGTCTATTTCTGACGAAGATAACCCCTATGTGACCAGCTGGTAATTTCTATTGAGCACAGGCTTTTTATTGTCTTATATGTAGTTATTATTTTTAGAAGTACCCAGCAACCCTTAATCATCACCTCAGCCGTAGAACAGCTGTCTACGTCCACTGCTTAGGTAGTCCTCCCTCATGGATCGATGCTGCTCATCTGCGACACGGAAGGACGCTGCTGCCCATCCTCCGGTGGTATGTCTTGGCAGATTCTTATTGCATCTACGGGCAAGAGAGGATTATTATAGACTAGATTGCGCCGGCAGCTTCGCATGCGTTGTACCAGGAAACAAAATATCCGTCAGCTTTCATCCCAATCCGTGGCCTAGTTTTTGCGTGAAGAGGTAACAAACATCCATACAAACAAACTTACGGCTTGTAATGTGAGATATATTATGTTTCATCGTCACCATCACCATCGTGTTAGCCGTAGGATGTCCACTGCTGGGCATAGACCTCCCTCTATCATGAGGAGTAGTTGTCATACTCACAACGCTTGGAAGGCAGGTTGGCGAGAACGGCGTAGAGCGGTATGCTGATACACAGAAAGACGCTGCTGCCCATCTTCCGGAGGTAGCAACCACCCCCTAATCAGTACTCCTCCTTAAACACAATTAAAATTGTATTAAGGGACGGAACCCTAGTCCTCGAGTCTGACTCGCAATTAACGAGTTTTATGGTATAAACCGTGGGTTACCGGCAGTAGAATGTCACCCCTCCTCTCCTGCCCGTGGATGCAGTAAGAATCTGCTAAGGGATATCTCCGGAAGATGGGCAGCAGCGTCTTTCCGTGTAGAACATCCTGAACTTCGCTCACCAACCCGCCTGCCAAGCGTGGTGAGTATGGCAACAACCCCTCATGCACTTGGATCTCTAAGTCAATGAGGGAGGCCTATGTCCAGCAATGGATATCTTGCGGCTGTAATGATGATGATGGTATAAACAGTATAAGCATTTAGGACTACAGACTTTTTGTGGTAATAATTAACGTGGCCCTTTGTCTTGACCCAATCTCACACCTTATCATTACACAGTACCAATTGTACATTTACAGTAACCGCCATGACCTCCTTCCGAAGCGGGATTTTGACCAAACTGGTTCCATGAATTGGATCAGCTAAAATAATCATCGTTTCAGCCGTAAAACATCCACTACTGAACACAAGCCCCCTTCATGGATCTCCATGAGGGGTAGTTGCCATACTCACCACGCTTGGCAGGCGGGTTGGCGAGTGCAGTACGGGATGTTGATACACGGAACGACGCTGCTGCCCATCTTCCGAAAGATTCCCTTAGCAGGCTCTTACTGCATCTACGGGCATGAACTGTTAACACTTTTTTTATAATTTTTACTGAAAACGGCTCATTGCGAGCCGGACTCGCGCAACGAGGGTTCCGTGGCATCATACAATTTCATACAATTTAAATTGTGAGAAGGTGTATTATTATATTACTCAAGCATTTGCATTTACAACAAAAGTAAGTCACCAAATCATACCTATTGAATCTCACTAATATTGTAAAGCCGAAAGTTTGTTTGTATAGATGTATGGATGTTTGGTTACCTCTTCACGCAAAAACAAGGCTACGGATTGAAGTGAAATTTTGCACACGTATATAGATCTTGACCAGGAATAACATATAGGCTCCTTTTTATCCGGGTATAACGCATGCAAAGCGGCGGGCACAAGCTAGTAAAATTATAAAATAATAACGGGTGGCGATATCGAAAGATAGCTGTGATGTCTTTCAACCATCCCTGCTATCTTTCAACCATCTACTACCCTACTCATCATCAGCATCATCAAAGTCATCGAAGTCGGTGTTCTTAACCCTCGACAAAAAAGAGTAAAGTAACCAGGGTCTGATGATGAAGCTGGAAGGTAGCCATAGGAACTCAATACTTAATTAAGCTAATTTTTAGTTCTCTTTATTTTAATAAAATCTGGTTTTTAAGAAGTTTTTTAAAACTCAACTTGTTTTGTTAAAAATTAAATTATATTCTTTATAGGGCGAGCAATGCCACGGATTACGTAGTATCAACTAATATTGGTTAATACTATGTGGTTTTTTTTTATATTGACGTCGTCCACCGTAATAATCTGGCCCAGATCTACCAAAACAAAACACACGCGACGCGATGCGCAGGCGCCGGTACTGACTACTAGCTATTCTGTGCTCTCAGGTCAGTCAACTCTGTCCGGTAGCGTACGCGCATTATCAATATTAATATAAAAGAAATAAAGTAGGTATATTCCGTGGGGTACCGGTAGTAGAATGTTGCCTCTCCTCTCTTGCCTGTAGATGCAGTAAGACTCTGTCAAGGGTCTTTCCTTGTATTAACATCCTGTACTGCGCTCGCCAACCAGCCTGCCAAGCGTGGTGAGTGTAGCAATAACCCCTCAAAGTACAAAGGCCATAAGGGCCTTTGTCTAGCAGTGGACTTCCTAGGGCTGAGATAATGATCCCTTGGCAGATTCTTACAGCATCCACGGTTAAGAGATGTGAGGCAACATTCTTCTGCCGGCACCCCACGGCTATAAATAAATAATAAGATAAAAATGTTCCTTATTCAGATATGGATTACACTTGCCCAACATCTTTTCTCTTCCTCTCAGTTTAGTAGGCTATTAGTCCTCTGGGAACATGGCCTCTGGGAGAGAAGAGGCCAATACGTCTAATGCTGACTAATCTGTCTAATTAAACAAAAAAATTAGGCTAGGTGCGTGTCGGGCCGCGCGCTGTGTAGGGTTCCGAAGTTAACCATAGACCTGTTGTTAGAAGTTCGTTTTGCTTTTTGAGTTTTTGGTTTGAAGTATCCGATATAATTCGGAAACCGAATCACTTATTTGAGCGACTATTTTACAGAATCTATAAAAGCTAGCCGCCGTGGGGTACCGGCAGTAGAATGATACCCCTCCTCTCATGCCCATGGATGCAGTAAGAGCCTGCTAAGGGATACCACCGGAAGATGGGCAGCAGCGTGTATCCGTGTATCAACATCCCATACTCACCAACCCGCCTGCCAAGCGTGGTGAGTATGGCAACTACCCCTCTGAAATGATGATAAAAGCTAGCTTAACTCCTATAGTTTTACTAGAAAGTTCATAGTTAAAACTACATACTTACTTACACTTTTTTTTAAGATTTGTAAAGCTAGAAATTTAGATATAACAGTTACAGGACGTTCGAATTAGTTTAAAACTTGAATATTTCGCAATTGGAACCCTAAATCAAAAATTGTTTTCGACTCTAAATGGTTTTAAAATACCTATTCAACTGTATCTGAACTGGGTGTAAAAACAAGCAAACATTATTAAGTGATACAGAAACCTAACCGCAAGTAATAAATTTAGGGTATGGAACTATGCCTTGAGGCACTCCAGTAGACACACACAATTAATGAATTCCTCATGGAACCCATGTTGGCCGAGTGGTATGTACCCCCGACTTTCAATCCGAAGGTTCGATACCGGCCGTGTACCAATGGATTTTTCTTTCTTGAAAAAATTATGTGCATACTTAACACGTGCTTTAACGGTGAAGGAAACATCGTGAGGAAACCCGCGGCTTAGTTAGAGAGCTGAGAGGATGGTATAGGTTCTGGGTAAGCCTAATCCATCTTACAATATCCCAGGCACTGCAGCGTCCCGTACTACCAGTAATTACCAGTTGCTGACGCTGTATAAATCATGTATAATAGATGCAAAGGCCTTTACTACATGGATCCCATTATCAGAATCGAGTTTGGAAAAATGAGACCAATCTGGAAGCGTATCTATTCGAACCGAAAAAAATACAAATCGGTTCACAAACGACGGAGTTCTTGAGGTAACAAAATAAAAAAAAATACAGACGATTTGAACCTCCTCCTTTTTTGTAAGTCGGTTACAACTGAAATATAACCCTTAGACACCCTAAGATCTTGTTCAAATATCACATTGATATTCAAATAGAGAAACCGATACGGACGGCAAAAAAAACGAAATCTCTCAGAATAATCAATTAGGTTTAACACTTTGCATGTCAACGATGTTTTTTTATTGGAGAGCTATCATTTATCATCCACACTTTAATATGAGCTTCGTAATTTATTCAATAAAAAAATTGTATTCGGTAGTCGATAGACGGTTTGGTTTTTATGTCAAATAGTTAACATAATATCCATAATAAGTATCAAATTCTTTTTGTGGAGGAGAAAAAAACGTGTAGGAAAATTTAAATGACGTACGTACGTATAGAAACTAACTCAAATTCAATTAATTTATTACGAATTTATAAGTTATTAACACATTAGTTTATGTAAATAATAAATTGCCGTGTTGGCCGAATGGTATGTACCACCAACTTTCATTCCGAAGGTCGTGGGTTCGATACCGGCCGTGAACCAATGTATATTTCTTTCTTGAAAAGTGTAAGTTCACATTTAACACGTGCTTAACGGTGGAGGAAACATCGTGAGGAAACCCGCGGCTTAGTTAGCTTCAGACGTATTGACCTGTTCTTTCCTCTAAATAACAGCTGACTAAGCTGAGAGGATGGTTATAGGTGCTGGGCAAGCCTAAAAAAAACTTGAGTGTAATCTTTTCAAAATAACATTTATTTCAACTTTTGAATAATTAAACTATGTCGAAACGGTATTTGTTTTTCAGTTTTCTTTCTCCTTATATTATTTAGTTTCGTCCAAAGTTGGGCTAAAATCAGTGTTGAAATACGAAAGTTTAGAAGCTTGTATTTTTGAAATAAATACTTTTTTTACGGTTTGGGGTGTATACAAACATAGATTATGACGATATATATTGATATAATCCTTAGTGTTGGATGGTTAACGTCAAACAGTGGAGTAGTTACCCTTCCACGTTTGTATGGAAAGAGCGACTCGTTCATCCTTAAGTCATCAAGCCTTAAGCTGGGCATAGGCCTCCCTCATGGAGCACCAAGTATTTACTCGTACTGATCATGAGGGGGTTGTTGCCACACTCATCACGCTTGGTAGACGGGTTGGCGTGCGCAGTACAGGATATTGGTACACGCAAAGATGCTGCAGCCCATCTTCCGTATTCATCTTCCCTTTGCAGGTTCTTACTGCCTCCACGGGCAAGTCGACTGTGACAAGTAATGAAATAATATCAGTAAAAGGTGAAAGTAAACATTTGCTCATTTTGTACAATACGTGGATTACTCACAATTAGTAAATATTTGTAATGATCAAAGCTTGAAGATAATTTTCTTAAAAAATCGAAACTTGTCGGAGTCAATCGGAAACTCAGTCATAGCACTGCTGTCCACGTCAACTGCTCGACATAGGACTCACAGGTCGTAAGGGGATTGTTGCCATCTCGCTACGCTTTTCAGGCGGGAAAAAAATATTACAATCTACGAAACGATATTAATAATAAAATAATAAAAAAATTGTTCATTCAGACAACAATATGGTCCATTCGGTTAGTAACACAAGGTATAGTACTTATAATAATGTTAGTAAAAATAGACAAAGTAGAAGTTAAAAAGTAAAAAATAAATAAAATTAAAATTAGAATTTTAATTCCCTCATTCGGGTTAGAAATTAAATTTAAATAGACATGATATGATATCATCATTTGATTGAAGCCCGAATGAGGGCGCGCATGACAGGCGAGTCGTATTTGTCCGCTATGACTTGCAGGATGCTGTTGGTGCTGGACCGCACTCTGCTGAGCAACGAGGCAGTATTTTTGCGGATGATGGCCTGAAATCCGTCGACCATAGAAGATGCGCTGCAAAAACGGGGCAGCCCCATCAGCATTCTGAACCCATTGTTGTATTGGACACGCAGAGAGTTAAGCGATCTTTTAGTATAGCCGACCCACAGGCTACTCGTATAGAACGACTGGCAGTAGGCTTTGAAAAGGGTGATTTTTACTTGCCTACTGCAACGAGCAAACCTGCGTTGAAAAATACGTTGTGAAAGACATTACATATTTTTTAATAAATGTCTGGGTAACCTTATTATAGATAGGTATTTTCAATAAAATTTATAGATACATCGGCATTTAAGTGTGGAAGCAAGCATTCACTGTGCCTTCTCACCTTAAGTATAATGATAAATGTTGGCCATGATCGTAGGATATGTCAGAGATCGTAACATGATATACCGTTAACAGAAAGTAATAGAATATGAACACTTTCCTCTTGAGATAAAACTCAATTTTGTATTGGACGTTGTAGTGAAATAATAGAAAAACAATTTAATGACACTGACATTGTATAAGATCATTGTGATTATGTCGTATTGTCCCTCTAAGTTGTGTAAGATGGTTTTTAAAATGGGTTATTACTAGATAACTAATGTGTTTTTTTGAATTCTCGAAGGCGTGTTGGCCGAGTGGTATGTACCCCCGACGTTTAATCCAAAGGCCGTAGGTTCAATACCGGCCGTCAACCAATACATTTTTCTTTCATGAAAAATGTATGTGCACTTTTAACACGTGCTTCGAAGGTGAAGAAACATCGTGAGGAAACCCGCGGCTTAGTCCGCTTCTGATGTATTGACATGTTCTTTCCTCTGACTAATAGCTGACTTAGCTGAGAGGATGGTGTAGGTGCTGGACAAGCCTAATCCATTTAACAATGTCCCAGACACTGCAGCGTCCCATACATAATAAATACCATACAATACAAGTTGCTGACGCTGTATAAATCATCTGCAATAGATGCAAAGGCCTCCCAATGTGTTTTTGTTCGGTAAACTTTATAATAAAAAAAAATAAAAAAAATATTCAAATTGATGGAATCGTCTCACCTGATGATGCCTCGCGAAGAGGCGAAACACGTGTCGTCGTATAGGTTTGGGTATGCATGCTGCACTGACAAACTAGTGCTCCCTGCATGTGCATAATTAGCGGGCGGGAGGGCGGTGCTCCTGCATCTCAGCATAAGCGGAATTAAAACTAAATATTTTTATTTTTATTGCATTTTATTAAATATTCAAATCTTTGATTTATTTAAATTTGTTATTTATTTTTTTATATTCTAGTATTAATTCTTGTGTTTTGATTTAGTTCAGTTTACTAACATCTAGTGTAAGATAGTGTTACTAACAGATTATAAATCCATGTTGTCCGAAATTTTTATTTATTTTTATTTGAGGAACCCATTGAAAACACACAAACATTCATTTAAATCGGCCCAGCTGTTCGCGAAGAGTCAGGTGACAAACGCACGTACAGCATAACTTAATAAGTATATTAAGATATTGCGTTTCTGTACTCTCGGTTCCATTAGATGACAAAACATTATTACCTGACCTTATAAGACACGTTACGATATACGTGCTTACTTGATAAAATAACCAAAATAAATAATCTTTAGTAACACGATTTTATGTTCGGTGATTATTAGGGTGCCTTAATAACATTTTATCCCCAAATAATAGACGATAATGCTCTCATTATAACAAGCTCTGGAGAGAATTGTTTTTTGTGACTCTATTAACATTATTTTTATTATTCTATACAGATTTAAAGATTAGAAATGTCATTTTCTTGTGTTAAGTGTGCTTTGAAATTGAATTATTAATTGGTTAATTGACTGTTTGTTAGTAACTTGTATAAAAAATGTTTATTAGTTAGTATTTCATCAATTATCTGCTTCCATAGTACAAGATTTGCTTAGTTTGGGACTTCAAGGTAGATGGTGCCTTTTGTTGTTAGTAATGTCCAGTTTTTTTTGTAATACCTATGCGTGAATTAAGTAAAGTATAACTTTAAAAACTATTGAATGATAACTTTGATAACAAACTTAAAGTACGAGTAAACTATATTATCCTTTCCTAATGTAAAAAGTCAGTACTATCACTACCATCATAGAGAAAAATTATCTGCACGTGGAAATGCTAGGGCAATATTATCTGTGACACAGCCTACAGCTTATGCAGGCAACGTACTATGTTTTTCTAACATTGTAGGTATTTTGAATTTTCATATATAAAGAAGTTATTAAAAAACAGAGCAGATTTAAAGGGAAAAAACAATTACATTTACATTTTCCTTTAGACTTGTGTGAAGATGTCAAGTGACCTGAAAACAGCTTACAACACACCAAAAATAACCAATACCCCAGCTATAATTGGTAAGATAGTCTAAAATATAGCTAAAAGCAACAAAATAATCCAAAAAGGAGCCAAGAGCAACAAAACGAAATAAAAAAGATCCGTCACGAACATAGGCGAGGGCGAGCGAAAAGAAAAAAAACAACACAAGTTCAACGTTTATTTTGGTTGCGTCCCTTTCACGCATCAAGGGATTTCGTATCCCTATCTCTGTCGAACAAACCGAACGCTGGACACCTGTGCTTTAGTTTCCCCTGAGTACCAACGACCTCTTGCGGGATGCATGTCAAAACGTCATATACGGATCAAAATATATACTCAATTTTGTTCTTGTGATGTTAACGGTACTTTTTGCTTTGAACGCGTAATAATTATAGATGTGTTATATTTCGAAGTAAAGCAATGATTGTCGTATAGGGATTTGATTCGTGGCAAGCTGAAGTTTTTTTTTTGGTTTTTTACTATAATGCGTAAACTAATGTATCGTAATAATAATGAAAGTTGAACACCTGTTGCTTACTAAATCTATTGTTAAAAATCATTATAGAGGATTTGAGTTTGGTTGCAAAAAGCTTTTTGTGAGCTAAAATCAAAAGGGGAAGGGAAAAAATAACATTTTATTAGAAATTGTTATAATTGGTACTTACTACCTTGGTTACGAGTCCTAGGTAGCCGTGAGGTGCCGGCATAAGAACGTTGCCTCTCCTCTCTTGCCCGTTGATGCAGTAAGAATCACCCTTAGCAGGGTCTGCTCTGCTCCGGAATATGGGCACCAGCGTCTTTCCGTGTATCAACAACCCATACTGCGCTCGCCAACCCGCCAGCAAGCGTGGCGAGTATGGCAACCATCCCCTCATGATCTTGGTGTTGTATCAGGGAGGCCTATACGACTGCTGTCCACGTGTCCAATGATAAAGTTACGAGTTTAATGAGAATAGTTTATTTTAGGAAAGTTAAGTGGTAATTACCTCTCTCTTCTACGGATTTTGGTTTGATACTTTTGATGACCTCCGGAACGCAGTGGTTAATTAGCCGGCGGGACGCAAGAGGATACGGGTTCGGTTCTCGCCGTGGAACAAATGTTTGTATATTTTCCTCAGCTTTACCCGGGATTTACGTAGTTTTTTCTTCTTACTTTGACAAGTTCAACATTATTTTTAATGCATCATCATTTTTTCAGCCTTAAAACGACAGGTTTTGCCGAGGGGTGTTCAGTAGTGGACGTTTTACGGCTGTCACGGCGTAAGTTAGTAACGAGTTAGGTTATATATACTTAGTATAGTTAAAAGATATAATACGTTAATAAAGTTATTACTTTTCTATGCATAAGAATCGTCATCATCTTATCTCAGCCATATGACGTCCACTGCTGGATATAGGAAGGACTCCCGCATAGAACTTCAAGTAATGAGGGAGGTGTACTCACCATGCTTGGCAGGCGCATTGTCGATTGCAATCCGGGTTGTTGATACACGGAGAGACACCGCTGCCCATCTTCCAGAGATATATTTTAGTAGATTATTACTGCATCCACGGGTAACAAACATACTACTCCGGCAACACAAATTGCCCTTACAAAGGCATTAGATTAGGATGTAGGTTATTTTAATTTATTTAATTATATACAACTAATTCAAGAAGTACACAAATCTGCATAAAACATTCTGCTATCTAGGAATCTAGTCATCTAGAGTCTCGAGGCTAAAATCTAGTCTTTAATAACAAAATAACACAGCATCAATACTTTACAAGGAGTACAACTGGTTTCTTACACAGATGCAATCTTCACGCACACAGACACATCGCGTAATGCCGGTAGTAGTAGCCAGTTTATAAGTAACCGAACTGCGATAATGATGATACTGTGTACTGATTACAGAATAAATTAAAAAAAAATCTAATTATTTTTATAGCTCGTCAGATTTTCAGATTTCATTTATTTTACCTAAAATACGCAAAGACTGCCGTGGGGTGCCGGCACTAAAGTGTTACCCCTTCTCTCATCCCCGTGGATGCAGTAAGAGCCTGTTAAGGGATACCACAGGAAGATGGGCAGCAGCGTCTTTCCGTGTATCAATATCCCGTACTGCACTCGCCAACCCACCTGCCAAGCATGGTGAATTACCCTCAATTACCCCTCATGGAGATCCATGAGGGAGGCCTATGTCCAGCAGTGGACGTCCTACGGCTGAAATGATGATGATGATGATGATCTAGCCCCAATGTGAGCAGAGTTTGTGTTATATGATCTGGTTTCCATTTTACAAGAATTTCTTCGTTTGGGACTAGATGACGCTATGTATGTGTCCAGCATTATTTATTTATTACATCAACCGAAGCAATTATAAATCATCTAAAAAAAAACAACATGCGAACTAGTTTTGCAGACCGTACCAGCCAGGCCTCCATACAAGTACTCGACCCAAAACACGTGGTGTAAGAAAGAAAAAAATAATATACCCTTTAATTTATACCACGATAGTGCTTGTATCTCGAAAATAAAATTTCCTTTTTTTTCGTAACCTTTTTTGGGTCAGTGGCCTTAGTGCTGTGCTTTTTATCGATAGTTTTTGTGCGTTTTTGCATCGCATCGATAATCTTTATGTTAATTTTTTTCGATGGCTTCATGATTATTTGGATTATCCGCAATTTTTATGTTTCAGAGCGCATTTTATTGTTGTTGCAAAGATAAAGCTATTTTTAGAATGACTCGATTGCACCGAACAGATTTGAATATGACCCTAATAGGACCTACCGTGGGGTGCCGGCAGTGTAATATAGCCTTTCCTCTCTTGTCCGAGGATGCAGTAAGAATCTGCCAAGGGATACCTACGGAAGAGGAGCAGCAGCGTCTTTCCGTATCTCAACATCTTGAACTGCACCAAACCACCTGCCAAGCGTGGCGAGTATGGCAACAATCCTCTCATGATCTTGGAGATCCATGAGAGAAGCCTTTGTTCAACAGTGGACACTGGACAGCAGTCCTATGGCTGTGATGATGATGATGAATAGGACCTTACTTACTTATTTAACGTCAATCTTGTGTCTTAAAATGTATAATTTACTATGAAAACGTTTCTGTCGTAAAATAAATGTTGCTTTGTTTCATTAAAAGCCTATTAAAACTTTAATTAGTATTATAGCTAATAACCACTACCGGATAAACCTGTTCCAAATTAATGTAATTTACCTCGCTAAACTTATCGTATCGCATTATTTAATTAATTACTTAGATTAGATACAATACTGATTGAATAATAATCGTAAAGTAGAATCGATTCGAATCAATCGCTATTTGAGTGATACTCGATAACATGACCCAGATACAACCCTATCATGCACAGAAGCAGTACGCCTACGTCTAACCACAGAGTGTACATACTATCATCCACTGCTGGGCTCCTATAGGCTTCTTCATGTGAAAAGTGACTGTTTGGGGGGTTATTGCCATACTCACGCTTGGCAGGTGGGTTGCCGATTGCAGAACGGGATGTTCATACACGGATAAACGCTGCTTCCCATCTTCAAAAGATATCCCTTGGTAGATTCTTACTGTTTCCACAATCAAGTGGAGAGGCAACATTCTACTCCTGACCTCCACGGCCCATTCGGCAACAGGCTTCACTCATGTGATGTCATGATTGAAAAGGATAGGATATAATACTGTGGAAATAATCTAAATAAATGAAATAAAGATAAAAAAAGATAAAAAACGTTTATTTTGTTTCACACATTACAAATAATACAACAAAATTAAAAATATACAGAAATGGAAACGAAAAAGGAAATCGCTCAGCATGTGCACAGTAGCGATGGCGCTACGTGCGCTGGTTTTCTGCGACACCTAATAATAATAATATATAACCTTATAATATACCTAGAAATGAAAAAATAGCTTGATCTGTTTAGTAGTTCTTGCTAGAAGAGATTACAAACATCCGTGGTGAGTATGGCAAAAACCCACTCATGTTCCGTACTTAGTAGTACCATGGACCAAATAAATAGTATTTATTTAGTCCGTGGTAGTACAAAGCATGAGGGAGGCCAATGTCCAAATGAAGGTAGACATCAATTCTACAACTGAGATTGGTGAAACCGCACAATATATTAAAAAAAATCATAAAAAAATCTCACCACAGCTTCCTGAATCGGCGAATACGGGTGCAAACAATAATTCGAAAGTTGGCATAAAATCTGTGGCTACCCGCAATTTTTCCAGTAAATTTGGCATTCGCTCAGGAGTTATCGTCTCACCGCAGCTACCTGTGTTGACTGAATACGGGGTGATACGGGTAACATTTTTGACTCTATATTAACCTAACTACCGTGGGGTGCCGGCAGTAGAATGTTACCCCTCCTCTCATGCCCGTGGACGCAGTAATAATCTACTAAGGTCTACCTCCGGAAGTTAGGCAACATCGTCTTTCCGTGTATCAACATCCCTTACAGCGCTCGCCAACCCGCCTGCCAAGCGTGGTGAGTATGGCAACTACCTCTTATGGAGATCTATGAGGGAGACCAGTGTTCAGTAGTGGACGATGATTGAAAGTTTTAACGTTGATCATTGAAGGGCTTTATTAGTATTGTTATAGTCCTTCTTAAACGATTCTTCGCGATTAATACATTTTTAACCGGATACTTTTCTTTAACTTTACGAGTATTTTATTATAGTTGGTAAAGTAGCGTGAAATGGGAGTGGGAGAGTTTAGTTTTTCAGACTTAATTTACGCGATAAATACACGATTACATGTTTAAAAATATTTAAATATATTTAATAATAATAATAACAGGCGTAAAACGTCCACTACTGAACACAGGCCTCCCTCATGGATCTCCATGAGGGGTAGTTGTCATATTCACCACGCTTGGCAGGCGGGTTGGTGAGCGCAGTATGGGATGTTGATACACGGATAGACGCTGCTGCCCATCTTCCGGAAGTATCCCTTAGCAGGCTCTTACTGCATCCATGGGCATGAGAGGAGGGGTATCATTCTACTGCCGGCACCCCACGGCGATAATGTAGCATTAAAATGGTGAATTTTGAAAATTGGTTCTGTATTTTTTGTGTTTATTCATTACAAAGATACAAAATACAACACACACAATACAAATCTTTCCTCTTTATAATATTAGTATAGATATAGATAAGAATAGAAGTGGACCAAAGGGTCCTAACTCAGCATTATATTGCCCCATACGAATATAGGCCAACCCCGTCCCACCTTTAAGCATCGAAACTCAATATTAAAAATTCACGGGTGGCGATAACGAAAAATAAATTAAATAAATAATTAAATAATGCTGGACAACTTACACAGCATCATCTAGCCCCAAGCTAAGCAGAGCTTATGTTATGGGTACTAGATGACTGATATACTTAATACATTATACTACATAGATAGATACTTTTGTTATATATAGAAAAACAACAGAATTTCCTAAACACATATCTGCAGATTGTACAGACATTTGTCCCGTACCCGCAACCTCTTGGATCGCAGGCGGACCTTCGCCCGCTGCGCCACAAAGGTCGTCAAGATGGCTTTGATATGTTATTTCTGGTCGCAGCTTTCTTCTAATCATCACTACCAAAAACTGGGTCATTGAAATCGGAAAAGACTTATCTTTATTTGCATAAGAAGATTTTTTTAAAACTGAAGCCGTTAACGTAATGGAAACCTATTTACAACTATAATGCTTACAATTACTTAGTAACGTTCAAATACTTAAAGGAGAGTTTAGAAAAGTATAAAGCTCGTGCCTCACATCCATCTAAGATGAAAATCTGCCTAGTGACATTTGTAAGATGCATTACAATTCTCAACCATATGCCAGTACACTAAGAGTTTATCACTGCTGAAAAGCAGTAACGAGTAAAGTTTACCGTACTTTATATAACAATGGTTAAAAGCCATTAACATACCTATGAAAGAACGCGTATTTCGGTAGTGTGACATTTGTAAAAAAAGTTTAGAGGTAGACGAGCAATATATATTAAAAAAAAAATTGAGCCGTCACTCACGGCAGGCCTGGCAGATGTTATCACCACAGTCGCCACAGTCGGTACAGCAGACCCAGTTGCCATGGTCATCACAGTATATTGCTAATAATACTAGTTACTAGGGCAGTCGTCCTAGTAGCTGGTTACTTAGGCCATTTCTTGTCGTCCATAATTCCCATCGTGTTGACTGTGGCGACTGGTGCGACTGTAGCGATTGGGGCGACTTGGGCGACTGTAGCGACTGTGGTGAACATGGCAACTGGGTCTGCTGTGGCGACTGTGGTGAAAATATTTACATCTGCCAGGCCTGCCGTGACGGCTCAACTTGCACATCTCCAAGCGTCACCCGTCACCTCTCGTACGATCGGTGTTACATCAAAGTTGCCTTTTCCAGAATTCTTGGGTTTTTAGTAACAAACATGCATGTATTCGCCGTAGGCAGCAGTATAATGCCCCTCCTATCTTGCCCGTGGATGTAGTTAGAACCAGCCAAAGGATACCTCCGGAAGATGGGCAGCAGCGTCCTTCCGTGTATCAACACTACTGCGCTTGCCAATCCGCCTGCTAAGAGTAAGGTAACAACCCATTCCACGGACCTGCTGGGTTGTCCCAGTGGGTGGAGAGGTGGTGCTCCGACGTGGCGCGTCCCCAGGTTGCGGATAGGGGGATAGATCCGGCGCATCGTATACCTCCAAATGGGGGTTACGATGCAGACATGCTGGCGCGGACAGAAACACCGGGGGGGTGTATGGGGTATATTATATGTATTTATATAAGTATATTATTATTTTATGTTTATTATTTATAATATCGTATCTATTTAGTACATTTATTTATTATATTGTCCTTAGTTTAAGAGCTGTGTAGGGATGTAAATATTTTAAATTTAAATATTGTGTAAATAATGGGATGGAGCCTCTCCAAGCACCCCTCTGATTAGCAGAGGAGGCAGTGGATGAGGCATAAAGAGGACTTCTCTGGTAGCGGAAGCGGAATTGAGGGCCGGTTCCGCTCAGAGTTTTATATTATAGTGTATATATGTATATTGGTGTGGCGGGCTATGTATATAGATTCTATGTTAGCTTATAGTGATGTAAGGGAGCTCCGGGCTCCGGTCGGTCCTTTCAGAAGGGCAAGGATGGGCCTGTCTGGGGACTTGTTCGGATCTAGAGCCCCTTTAGGAGGTTTCCGGGTGGAATCGGGAGTTGTGGCCCATTTTCTCCCGGATTCGTTTGTAAATAGTGAGGGAGGACTGGGCAGTAGACACCGAGAGATCTTCGGCCTTAAGCGGAGGCTGGAGACCTTAACGGATCTGGTGCCCATCTGAGGGGGATCTGGGGGGATCGGGAGTCTGGGACCCGATCTCGGCCAAATATGTGTTTGTCCTTAGTTGTAGTTTGGAGGGAAGGATGGGCCCCTACTTCCTGGGGTCGAGCATATCCCCCGCCGTGTCGCCTGGGTGCCCATTTTTCGGTGGATGTATATATGTATTGTTTGTGTTTGTCCTTAGATTTAGTTTGGAGGGAAGGATGGGCCCCTACTTCCTGGGGTCGAGCATATCCCCCGCCGTGTCGCCTGGGTGCCCATTTTTCGGTGGATGTATATATGTATTGTTTGTGTTTGTCCTTAGATTTAGTTTGGAGGGAAGGATGGGCCCCTACTTCCTGGGGTCGAGCATATCCCCCGCCGTGTCGCCTGGGTGCCCATTTTTCGGTGGATGTATATATGTATAGTATGTAGTGTAAATATAGTATATATAAGCGATGGCGGCGGTGGGGCGAAGGCAGTAGCCACCCGCACCGCCTGTAGCGGAATCCCTGTAAGGGGACCACTGGATCCGTGGGCAGTCTGGAGTTAGGGCTTTAGCTGCCCCTGTTACCGGATCCAGGGAGGGCGATGGCGCATATGGCCTTGCGCCATCGAAAACCGCGAGATGTGGGGGGCGGTTATTTTAATCGCCCCTGGGATGTGCCCTTAGGGGCAAGATGTGAGAGGGGCACCGGACAGGTCTGTAAGAGGAACCGGAGCCCCTCGACATGCATTGAGGCAGGCCATCGGGGATGGTTTTAGTGGGTCGTCAAGTGACAACCCCACATAACCGTGCTGCACCCTAAATGCAGTACGGTATCTGAATTTCAAGCAGATTTCCATCCTCGTAAACAAAAAAAAAAAAAAAGGTAACAACCCATTATTAACATACATATAACCGGGTATTTATCGCGTAAATTACCTTTATTATTTCCCGACGTTTCGCTTGGATTGCACCAAGCATGGTCCCGGGAAGGAAACACCTTCTCTTGATCTTGAAGAACCATGAGGGCGTATGTCCAGCAGTGGACATAGACAGCTGGTCCCCCGGCTGTGATGATGACTGCGCACGCCAACCCTCCTACCAGGTATGGTGAGTATGGCAATATACTTGGAGATACTTGGAGACTTATGCCCAGCAGTGGACGTCCTACGAAATAGATAGAATTGATATAAGCTGCAGAAACAAATTGCCCGTCTGCCACGCCCTTCGCCAGAAAACTAATTACAATTCAGAGCCAGTAATAATTAATAAGTTTGAGAGCATTTGAATACAATGCTCTGCGCAAATGAAGGTATAAGAACCTCTAAGTTATTAACATAAATGTAAAGTGCTATTGCCGTGGGGTGCCGGCAGTAGAATGTTACCCCTCTTCTCCTAACCGTGGATGCAGTAAGAGCCTGCTAAGGGACACCTTCGTTAAATGGGCAGCAGTGTCTATCCGTGTATCAACATCCCATACTGCGCTCACCAACCCGCCTGCCAAGCGTGGTGAGAATGGCAACTACCCCTCACGGAGATCCAGGAGGGAGGCCTGTGTTCATCAGTGGACGTTCAATGGCTGAAATGATGATGATGAAATTACTAGTAGATATAAGTTCCCTTTTCTGAGCGAGTTTTCATCAACAACATCTTATCCGTAGGACTACTGTCCTGTCCACGTCCACAGCTAGACATAGGCGATCATTAAGGATCTCCAATATCATGAGGGGGTGGTTGATATCCTCGCCACGCTTGGTTGGGTCGGGCGCAGTACGGAATGTTTATACACGGAAAAACGCTGCTGCCCATCTTCCGGAGGTATCCCTTGGCAGGCCCTTACTGCATCCACGGGCGAGTGAGGAGGGGCAACATTCTACTACCAGCCCCCACGCAAGCTAGTGTAATAGGAATTAGTTAGCTTACAAGGATTACTGGCACCAGTAGAACTTTTATAACTCTATATCTCAGGGTTACAGACGAAATGCCGATTTGCAATGAAAATTTGACGAGCTCTGTGGCGCAGCGGGCGAAGGTCCGCCTGCGACGCAATGGGTTGCGGGTCCGATTCCCGCCTCGGGACAAATGTCTGTACGATCTGCAGATATTTGTTCAGGGTGTTCTAGGTGTTTTTCTATATATAATAAAAATATCTATCTATGTAGTATAAGACCAGACCCAGACTAAGATGGCGCGACGAACTTGACTTGTTTTTACAAGGTTGGTCCTCCATAGCACAGGATCGGGATAAATGGAAGGGGGATAGGGAGGCCTCTGCCCTGCAGTGGGACGAAAATGGCTCGTAATAATAATAATAATGTAGTATAATGTATTAAGTATATCAGTCATCTAGTACCCATAACACAAGCTCTGCTTAGCTTGGGGCTAGATGGTGCTGTGTGATTTGTCCAGCATTATTATTATTCATTATTATTAATGCCATGTAGCGTTGGTCACGTGCTTCGTGGACGTGATCACCGCGGTATCGCAGTTGTTATAGGTAGAGGTTACTGCCTAATCAGGTGGGCCTTGAGCTATCTCGTCATTCAGTCGTATAAAAAAAACATTTACCCAGCGGCTGGAATATATAAAAATCCCTCTATATAAACAAATAAACATGCGACTGCCTTTGTTCAAGTCAGTAAATCCTTTATTTCATTCCTAACCTCAACATCCCGTTTCTCCAGAACAAAAGTATCATACCCCCAGGCGCAGCACCATTCTACACCAATTATCTGCCATTATAACTAATTGTTCCTATTACCGTGATATAGAGAATCATAGACAATACAGACAGAGCCATAGACAGTGGTCTAAATCGACGATTGACCATAGATTAAGGTACGAATGGCTTAGGAGCGATTATTACTACTGAACGCGTATGGTTGAACTGTATTTTAGTTTTGACCATTAAATTAATGATTTAAAAGGTAGGCGGCCTTTTACTTGTAGTTAAATTGAAACGCTTTGTGTTACGTAGGCACAAATCGTGGTAAGTATAGGTTTAAATTATTTGTAGCGTTCATAACCGAGATAGTTTTAAAGTTCGATTTCTTAGTTTTTCGTAAACTTTCGCGATCACAATAATTCATTATAATATAATAACACGGGAATTTATCACTTAATACCTTTGGTTATTAGTATATTAGTACTCAAATCATGTTTCAACAATCGTGGTCCCGGGTTGACTTTGGAGTGTCCGTCAAGAAGCGATGGTGGTGGCGTCATGATGTAACATTGCATAGTGAAGTTACTGTTAGTGTTGTGTGCCGCAGTGTAAACGCGGCCTTACCGAGTTCTGAAGACTAAGTGAGGGTAGTTGCAAAACCACCATCGTTTCTTGATGGACAGTCCAATGAAATCTCCAGTCATAGTCATAGTCATATTCATTTATTGCAAGCATGTTGAGTTACAAGGTCTTAAAATAATATAGGAGTATCAAACATGCGCCCTGTAAGGGCACAGCAAAATTGGTATATTAAGTACCAAGCACCTAATACTATAATTTGATAAATCTAATTCAACTTACATAGGTAGTACATATTATGCTAGTTAAAATCTTACCACGTGAAATAAAACACAAACACTAAATAAAATAACAGAACTATTTATATAACATCAACCGTCATCCCGGGACTTCGATTTCTTAGTTTAATTTTCGGTATGTCTGTTTAATTATGTTAATTTTATCAATCGTCAATTACGTTAAATGAACCCGTGAACAGGATCCATGGAACACGTCAAGTCATCGCGCCAATGCTTCTTTGGCCTGCCTCGGCATGAGTATACTTAATTTGTTTAAAATTGCCACTAAGCTGTGAGGATGGTTTAGCCGTGGGGTGCCGGCAGTAGAATGTCACCCCTCCTGTCCTACCCGTGGATGCAGTAAGAGCCTGCTAAGGGACACCTCCGGAATATGGGCAGCAGCGTCTTTCCGTATATCAACATCCCATACTGCGCTCACCAACCCGCCTACCAAGCGTGGTGAGTATGGCAACTACCCCAATGTTTAAACAGTTAAGATGTTAATTTTTTAAGTTTTAGCATAAGTTTCGCTGTATTTTATACTTTTTCTTTTTGCTGTAATAAATGCTTTTTCATTTTCATTTTTCATTACTGCATCCATGGGCATGAGAGGAGGGGTAACATTCTACTGCCGGCGCCTCACGGCGACACGATTTAATTTATCTCAATGCAAAATAACATATTTTCTCAAGAATCGTTAAAGCCCAGCATCAGTTACAAAATCCAATCACAACAATTAACGGCGACTGCAATCATTAATTATAATCACTTAATCCTATCCAACGGCTATAACTGTCACAGGAACCAGTCCAACTCACGCTTGACCAGTTTGCTTCGCGTCTGTGTAATCTTATTATAACAGTTGCTTGTAGCTCCGAACCGCTTTTGGAAGTATACTCAAAGTTACACTCAAAGTTAAGTTTTAGTAAAATTTATTATAAACTCACTGGCGCGGCATTGGTTGACACACTGCCGGCGCCGTGGTTTTAGAAGAGTTTACTTTAAACTCACTGGCGCGGCATTGGTTGACACACTGCCGGCGCCGTGGTTTTAGAAGAGTTTACTTTAAACTCACTGGCGTGGCATTGGCTGACACACTACCGGCGCAGTGGTTTTAGTGAAGTTTACTTTAAACTCACTGGCGTGATATTGGCTGACACACTGCTGGCGCCGTGGTTTTAGTTAAGTTTACTTTAAACTCACTGGCGTGGTATTGGCTGACACACTGCCGGCGCCGTGGTTTTAGAAGAGTTTACTTTAAACTCACTGGCGTGGCATTGGCTGACACACTACCGGCGCATTGGTTTTAGTGAAGTTTACTTTAAACTCACTGGCGTGATATTGGCTGACACACTGCCGGCGCCGTGGTTTTAGTAAAGTTTACTTTAAACTCACTGGCGTGGTATTGGCTGACACACTGCCGGCGCCGTGGTTTTAGTAGAGTTTACTTTAAACTCACTGGCGTGGTATTGGCTGACACACTGCCGGCGCCGTGGTTTTAGTAAAGTTTACTTTAAACTCACTGGCGTGGTATTGGCTGACACACTGCTGGCGCCGTGGTTTTAGAAGAGTTTACTTTAAACTCACTGGCGTGGTTTGGCTGACACACTGCCGCCATAGTCTTAGTGGCTTATTGCCAAACGGCATCCAAATGATTTGTTCTTGATAAATAAAACTCTATACTAGAGTTTATTCTGATTTTATTCTAATCAGATTTTCTGGCAGTTCTGTTCTTTACTTTGAGATGTTGATACCTTCTTGAATCAGATGCTCATAATTTTTCACACTTGGCATTTTATACAATAACTACTCTGATATTATTTTATCCGCTGATGTAAGACCTGATCTCGACTGAAGATACTACCGTGAATCTAGACTGGGTAGAATCAAGCCAGTTTTCCTGAGAGAGTCCTAGTTCTGAGTTGGCGTTTTTCGAAATCGCCAACATCTTAATCAATGCTTCTTCTAAAGTCAGAAATCGAAAGGTATCTAATAAAGACATGTTTTTATGACATAAACGTGAAGCAACATGGTCATCAATTTTAAAAATTAATCATTTTATTTATATTTATGATGACCATGGATTTATTATTTATGATCATAGCTTATTATTTAAACAAATACCTAAGACCATAGCATCCTTAACTACTACGTAAAAAGATTGATCTATTTCTCTGGAAAAATACTCAAAATGGACCAAAGAGATACAGTTTCAGGATGGCTCAATAGTACGTTCTTAACCCCACCAGTATCGCAATTCTTAATTTTTCGGACTTGGCTATTCAAATGAAACGGGCCAAGAATGAGAATAGACCAACCATAGTAAACAGAGTCCAATAGTGCAAAATCCCAACTGTTCTGCAGTTGAAAATATTTTTAAACTGGCAACTCATACGGTTGGGGGCTAAGAATTAGAATGGACCAAAGACAGAGGGGACGCCAAAGAGTGCTCAATCCCACTGTCATGATCCCAAAATCGGCGTGATCATCCACAATCGATTAATCATGCGATGATTGCCCATTTCAACTGTCCTTTGAAGTAATTCGAGAAATCATTCTGTTGTAACTAATCTGCCCAGTGGTGTGTGGTCAAAACACGCTTTTATGGGAAAAACTGGTGGTATTGTAGTTTAAGTTGTCATGGAAAGGGATGAAATGTTGCTTATACTACTTTGTGATTTGAGTTAATTGAAAATTGTATTGTGGCTACTTGACCTGTTCTTTTATCTGGATGTGGCTGACAAACGGCCGATGTAAATATTTAATTGTTTGATCATTTCATTTACCAACGAGTCAAAGTCAGTTAAAAGAAGATATGTGAAAAAACTGTCAAGAGTGGTAAATAAAAAGAAATGAGATAAACAATTCTCGATGCTGATTATAAAGAAATTGGTAATAAAAACCCACCTTTGATACCGACGTGGGTGCCCTGCGAAAAGGCGTTTCGCATTCAATCCATCGATGATGACTATGCATAGCGCTGTCTGTCTCTCTGTCTGTGCATGACACGATAACAACCGAACGCGTTGACCGATTTTGTTAGCATTGTCTTAATGAGATAAGGATACTGATTGATTTTGTTGACCCTAGGGTCACAGGGACCGGGGTTATTGTGACCTTGTGTTAAGCCTCTACCTATATCAACTGAAAATCGCAGTGATCACGTGACCAACGCTGCATTGCATTGCGCCCGTCACCCTGAGACTAGAGTTGTACAGTTTCGGGTACGTCGTAATTTCATACTCGTAATCACTCACAATAGTAAAATCTTGGCATGATCAACGATCCAGTAAGATAATCTTGGATATCTTTATCGTGGCATAGTGCCAGGTTGCAAGTTAGCATTCTATACACAAGGCAATCGGCGCCAAACGCTAAGTACCGAACTGACTAGGTATTGTGTGTATGTAAATCAGACTTCTATAACCCATAATAATTTACTCGTAAACTCTTGATTGGTAGAGCTCCTTTATGAATTATTCTTAAATAGAAGAACTATACTCTATCTCGTATAACGCTGCCAAAAACAATAACAAAGGTGATACCAGTAAAAAAAGATCCTCCTTTGTAGAAGGTTACTTCGTCGTAGCTACGTTTTGCCATAAAAAAATCTAGGATTTTTTATTTTATCCGAAACTTATCAAATTGTATATAAATTATGGTCTTGGAACATTTTTATTCCAATAATTTCGTTTCTTACAAAGAAAATAAAATAATTAATATTTTTTATGGGTAATTATTTTGTAACACTGGTCACTTCTTGGGGAAAGCTATCAAGGTGCATTGGTACTGCACATTGGGTTAAAATGTCATTCGTTTCCCGTGTCTCGTCCGTTCTGGAATCGAATGTTCTTTCTCTCGCCCCGCCGCGCCGCCGCCGTTGTTGTTTTTGCTGTTCTCTTTATTTGTTGAAGTTGTTTGTTACTCGTTAAAGTTATCTTGTTGTGTTTGTGTTGTTGTTATTATCTGGCTGAGTTTTTGTTGTTTTGTTATGGAGCCTTAGCCCGCGGCTGCGCTCCTGGAGCCGGTAGCTGGTCCATCGAGAACAATTGAAACTGCTACTACACTGTCACCACCCAAAAAGCGGCCGGTAAAAGCTCTGAGTTCAACAGAAAAACTGATGATAATGAATGTGTACAAGCACACGTACAAGAACTGGCCCAAAAGCGAATATTGGTCACTTTTAGCCTGTGTAAACAAATCAGCCGAGCTCTTGGGAATATCTCAAAGAACAGTAAGAGTTGTTGTAAAAGAACACAAATCAACAGGAAGACTTGCTTCGCCCAAGAAAAAAGGTCGCAAAACAAATTACAAAACATTGATGAACACACATATTCTGCTATCAGAAGGATCTTCCATCAGTTTTTTCGCCATTTAATCATCATTTAATTGACACTGTATGTGATCGATTTGTAATAAATATCACTGAAATAGATTCTGAATCATATGATGATAGCAGTTGTTCAGATATTAGTATGTAAGTATCATACCCGAACAACTGCTGTCATCATCGGATATGATTAAAAATAGTCTTTACGAATAAAAAAACAAAAAAAAGTATTTGTTTGTTTTATTTATTTCTGAGGGAATGGATAAATAATTCTGCGCCTTTGTTGGACTAGGATTTTAGTAATCTAAGCAGTGAAAATATAATGTTACTACTTCACTAATAAAAAAAAGCAACTATTTCTTTGTTTTATTATGCTCCGAGGCTCTTGTTGATAGGTACAAACATACCATAGTGTAGGGTGGAACTATACTTGTAGTCATCATCATTTCAGCCGTAAAACGTCCACTACTGAACACAAGCCTCCCTCATGGATCTCCATGAGGGGTAGTTGCCATACTCACCACGCTTGGCAGGCGGGTTGGTGAGCGCAGTTCAGGATGTTGATATACGGAAAGACGCTGCTGCCCATCTTCCGAAGGTGTCCCTTAGCAGACTCTTACTGCATCCACGGGTAGGAGAGGAGGGGTAACATTCTACTGCCGGCACCCCACGGCAACTATACTTGTAGTGATCCATAAAAAACAAGGTTATGCTCCACTGTCTTGGCAGTTTCACAGTCACATCAAGTGACATTACTTTGTTTACATTATTGGCAGCGTTTGAAAAAACAGACTATACAATTTGTTTTGTTTTGGCTTACGTTACGATTTTGATAAATAGGCTTGCGTGCATGGCATCATCATTTCAGCCGAAGGACGTAAACTGCTGGAGATAGGTCTCCCTCATGGATCTACAAGATCATGAGGGGGTTGTTGCTATACACGCCAAGGAAAGACGCTGCTGCCCACCTTGCGGAGGTATCCTTTGGCAGGCTCTTTGCATCCATGAGTAAAAGAGGAGAGGCAATATTCCACTGCCGGCACCCCACGGCACTTTAAGACTACTTGTGAGAAATATTTTGGTATTATTTCTCTTACTGAAGCTATAAGAACTGCTGTTTGGTTTCAACACTCACCAGTGAAATGATAGAAACATCAACATAGAAACATCTTAGCTGTTGGATAACAGCTGCGGACGTCAGCTGGATATAGGGCTCCTTTATGAATCTCCAACATCACGAGGGGATGTTGCCACGCTTGGCAGTCGGGCTGGCAAGCGCAATACAGAATTTTGTTACACAGAAAGACGCTGCTGCCCATCTTCCCTTGGTAGATTCTTACTGCATTCACAGGCAAAAGAGCTACATTCTTTTACCGACACCCCACGACAAAATTCTCGCATGCATTTGCATAAAACATTGAAAAACTAATTTAATTACAAAACTTATACAACTACCTATCCTTTCCTCTAAGAAGCCAAAGCTCCTAGAAATCACTTAAGCCGCAGTCTCTACTGCGCGTCTTTGCAGCTTTGTCGTTTAACGCTCCGATCTTCGGATACGTGATTTATGTTGGTCGTAAAACTGACCTTTTATGATGGCCGAGTGTTTGATACCAGTTCTCATATCGTTGTTTACTTTGGAACAATGTCGGGAATCTCTTGATCATTGCGGACGTGTGTTTGTTACTTTTAGGATAGAAGTTCAGGTACCGGTGTGAAGAATCGTGGTATTTTATAGCTTTTAGAGACGATTTGTATTCACCCTAATAATATAAATATAAATTTCACAAAGAACTATGCTTTGTTGTCTACTGGACTTCTAGAATTATATATCTAACATTTTCACAGGTAATTTTTTAATCAAAACTTATGAGTACCTATATGAAAAGCTAGTTTGTAAAAAAAAACAAGAAAAGAAAGAATACCTCCGAAAGATGGACAGCAGCGTCTTTCCGTGGTGAGTATGGCAACAACCCCCTCATGATTTTTTGTTATTTGTGTGTAAATAAGGTAAAGAAAAAAATTATTTATTAGAAACAAGAAACATTTTGCTTAATATAACCTCACCTTACGGAACGGCGGAGTAATGCCGCCGTGGGGTGCCAGCAGTAGAATGATACCCCTCCTCTCATGCCCATGGATGCAGTAAGAGCCTGCTAAGGGATACCTCCGGAAGATGGGCAGCAGCGTCTATCCGTGTATCAATATCCCATACTGCGCTCACCAACCCGCCTGCCAAGCGTGGTGAGAATGGCAACTACCCCTCATGGAGATCCATGGGAGGCCTGTGTTCATCAGTGGACGTTTTATGGCTGAAATGAATTAAGAGTAAGGTACATGGTTTACTAGCCTCCACACTAGGATTCCCTGTTTTGTGGAGGGCAAGTCTCTTCCAGTGCCAAGATTGTGTGCGTTAGATAGATGTTGAGTAAACATTTTGTATGGTTGGATACACACTACACGGTAAAAACTACTCGCACGTCATATTTTCTCGCGTCATATCCCGCGTCATATCCGTGATATCGGTCTAACACCCCGCAAAAGACGTTTCACATCAAAATCAAATAGCTAGACTAAATTTGTGTGTAGTGTCCAGCATTATCTTGGTATTTATTTTTATTTATTCTCAAGTCGCATGTCGCAGACCCCACATTAAAACCCACTTTCAAGCAAACTGCGCATTATCTGCTTCTAGCGAACGCGACAATCTGTCATTACGTACGAAATTACATACGAATTAGCGAATTACGGTACTGCTGGTGATGAAATGGGAATGGTACATGGAACTAGAGGACTGATTAATTACATGTTGCTGGAAAATAGGTCGTATGTTACAACTTGAGTGTGCAGAGCCGATAATGTGGTGTATGTTCTAAAGCTATATATGTTATGTAGTAAATTAATTATGTTATTAAGTATGTTATGTAGTAAAGCTTCAAGGTCACTGGGATTTTACTATGCGCCTCTCCAAGTGTTTTACAAATGTTAAAACTATGAAACTGTTATACTGTACCTTTGTAAGGAGTCATCTAGAATACGCCTCTCAAATATAGAATCCACGCTACCAGACGTATATTGACCGAATTGAAGGAATTCAGTAGCTGTTCCTGAGGTACCTTTGCTATAGAACTAAAATACCGCATTTCTCATATAGTTATATCGAACTCTACAAAAATTCCATTTCTTACCCTTAAAAACACGTCGTGACATAAGTGTGAAGTATTTTAAAAATTATTCACAACTAGCTGCACCCCGCAGTTTCACCCGCGTAGTTCCCGTTTCCGTGGGAATTTCAAAAAATCCCTTCTTACTGGACTTTTAGGATACTCAAGGTATATGTGTGCCAAATTCTCCAAAAGTCTCTAGGTCCAGTGGTTTAGACTGTGCGTTGTCTGTCAGTCACTCAGTCAGTAACGGTAGAGTTTTATATATGTATATTGATGATGTGGATTGTCCAGATCTCCTCAGCAAGCTTCACTTTAATGTTCCGTCCTTTAATGTTCAGCTTAGGTATAATCCGCCCTTACATATTCTTGGTGCCTCCACCAACTATAGGCAGAATTATTTTATGGTGCGTGCGAGTAGAACTCTCAATGAGTATAGCAAGTGGTTGGACATTGATCCTTTCCAAACCACCGTTACCAAGGCAAGGCGATGCATGACTCTTAACTTCTTTAGTTTGTGATAATAATTGTTCTGTTTTTCTCTTTCTTTGTTTATTTTGTGTTTACATGTAGGTAATTATGTTTAATTTTTTTATATATATTGCAGCGAAGGCAATGACAGATCTTTTTTTTTTGTGTGTTTATTATAAATTTTAATAAGTATCTATTATTTTGGTGTGTTCTCACTATGTATTTATTATCCTGTATCCATTAGTGAAGGCCTGTTATTAGCTTACTGTTTCTAGTTTAGTTTGTATGTAAATTGTGTTTTTTTTCTTTCATTCTAGCTGATGGCTTTCCGAAATAAAATAAATAAAAAATGTTAAATCATCTATAGACTCAAGTAAAAACAAAAAATAAAAAACGATTATTGTGTGTTGATTAATTTATTTATTTATTAGAAAAAAATGTAGTAGAAAGTAAATTTTTTAAAGTTTAAATTGAAAATATTTCAAAAAATATCTTCTTAACTACCGTACTTAAGTTAGAGTTGCGTCAAAATTGCATGCTTTTTGATGACCCTCTCAAACTAGATTGCTGTGGCATTGCTCTACATTTTTGCATCGATTCGAAAAATGCAAAACCCCACTTTTAAGTAATTACGGTACCGCTGGTGATGAAATAGGTACTTGGAACTTAAGTTCTGATTAATTACATGTTCCTAGAAAATAGGTCGTATGTTTAAATGAGAATGAGTGTGAGCCAATGTAGGGGTGTGGGTCGGTATGATTAAATCATCGAGACTTTTTGCTTATTTTTTCTTTCCTCTGAATAATAGCTGACTAAGCTGAGAGAATGGTATAGGTGCTGGGCAAGCCTTATCCATCTTTCAATGTCCCAGGCACTGCAGCGTCCCGTACAGCATGATTATTAGTTGCTGACGCTGTATAAATCATCTATAATAGATGAAAAGGCCTAAGACTTTTTGCTAAGCAAGAATAAAACAATAAAAAAGCTTCTGTGTTGATTTTTTAAAAAAAGATTAGCGATAAAAGGTACAACTTGAGTGTGTAAAGCTGATAGCGTGTTGTGGTCGGTCCGATTAAATCATCCATAGACATTGGGCTAAGTAAGAATAAAACAATAAAAAAGCTTCTTCTGCGTTGATTTGTAAAAGTAGGGCTTTGAAAAGAGGTCGTATGTTACAACGTGAGTGCGTAGAGCACTTTAAGAACTATGTAAGTTCAAATCATCTCAGCCTTAGGAAGTCCTCTGCTGAACAAAGGCCTCCCCACAAGGATCGAGAATTGATCAGAGGTTGTTGCCACACTCACCACGCTTGGCAGACAAGTAAGCAGCGCAGTACGGGATGTTGATACACAGAAAGACGCTACTGCCCATCTTCCGGAGGTAACTATCTCTTGGCACATTCTTACTCCACGGGCATGTGAGGAGGGGCGACATTCCACTGCTGGCACCCCCATCGTCATCATCATCATCATCATCTTAGAGCGAGGTGTTCAATGTTACAGACTGTACCTAGGTTTAGGTACATAAAGCATTGATAGTTTAAGATCATCGTGTCAGCCAAGGAACTGCTGTTTACGTCCACTGCTGGATCCTGGATCTCCAAGATTAGAAGGGGGTTGTTAGCATACTCAGACATGCAACCTTCTTCTGCAGGCACACCACTTCAGAAAATAGACAGCGTTTCTTCTGTATTTACACTGCAAGTTTCAACAGTGGTGTGACTTGTTTAGTATAATTTACCATTGATATAAATCTTTAGATGAGCCCTCACACCAAAAACTCTGGCATTGTGTTTACAATACCAGACGAGCCCTGTGGCGCAGCGGGCGAAGGTCCGCCTGCGACGCAAGGGGTTGCGGGTTCGATTCCCGCCTCGGGACAAATGTCTGTACGATCTGCAGATATTTGTTCAGGGTGTTCTGGGTGTTTTTTCTATATATAATAAAAATATCTATCTATGTAGTATAATGTATTAAGTATATCAGTCATCTAGTACCCATAACACAAGCTCTGCTTAGCTTGGGGCTAGATGATGCTTGTGTGATTTGTCCAGCATTATTTATTTATTTATTATTATTTTAATACTGCCAACGAATACGCAACACGCCACGCGTACCGAAAAAAAGTGTTATCTCTTTTTCCCTCACATTATTTGCAAACACTACTTTCTCTTTCTTGCATGAGTGAGCTTACTCATATCGTTTGGAAACACAACGGCGCGGTCTCAGTACGGTGAGGGCGTATCTAACGATTTATATCAATGTAATTTACTTGTACTAAAAGCACTCTGTGCCAGGGTTCGTGAGAGTTGCTACTACCATGCCTTATTAGCCGAGTGGTATGCACCCACAACTTTCAATCCGGAGGTTGTAGGGTCGATACCATCCAGCGGATTTTTCACATTTAACACGAACTTTAACAGTGAAGACAAACATTACGAGGAAACCCGCGCCTTAGAAAAATCCAGATTGACCTGTTCTGTTCTCAGACTAAAAGCCGACTACGCTGGGAGGATGGTATAGGTGCTGGGCAAGCCTAATCCATCTCACAATGTCCCAGGCACTGCAGCTTCTCAGTTACCAGTCTCTGATGCTGTATAAATCAACAAAGGCTTCCCTCACAGCCAAGATCATGAACGGGTTTGTTGTCTTAGATACTCCACCACGCTTGGCAAGCGGGTCGCCGCCAGTACTCCGGGGGTATCCCTTAACAGTTTCTTGCTGCATTCACGGGCAAAGAGGAGAGGCAACATTTAACAGCCGGCACCCACGGCAATTTAGGCAGTAAACAGACGTAAAGCCAAACACCTGTGTTACGCATCCAATGCCGTACGGGACAAAAAATAAGTTGACTACGTATCGATGGCGGCGGATTAGTATGGATTTTATTTACATTTTTTTTTATTTGGGACCAGAAAGTACTTAGCAAACATTCGCGATCTGTAGACATAACTTTCAATTGTGACTTTGACCATATTGTACACCATATTGCGTATATATTATATATAAGTATGTGGTGTATGTACAATATGGTCTAAGTCACATATGTATATATATACACTCGAGCTAAGCTAGTTACGCGATATAATCCTGTTAAACAGTTCAAAATTATGTCTATTGATCGCGAAAGTTTACAAAGCACATATAATTAGTACAGACATTCAGTGCCATGAAAAATAACACTTCAGTACAAAGGGCGGCCGTATCGCTATGAGCAGTCTCTTCTAGATAACCGTATGGGAAGAAAATACAGAAATATATAGAAGTAGGGTTCAAGTGCAAAAAAATAATTACTGATCATAATAGGTTGATGTCATACTCACCACGCTTGGCAGGCGGGTTGGCGAGCGCAACGCAGAGATGTTAATAACACGGATAAATGCTGCTGCCCATTTTCCGGAGGTATCCCTCAGCAGATTCTTACTGCATCCACGGGCAAGAAAGGAGAGGTATCAATCTACTGCTTGCATTCCACGGCAATAGTATAAATTAAAATTAATCTCACTAATATTATAAAGCTGAAAAATGTATTGTATATATGATGTTTGTTACCTTTTCACGCAAAAACTATCTTATAGATTGAACTGAAATTTTGCACACATATAGATGTTGTCTAGGATAAACACATAGGCTACTTTTTATCCAAGCAAAAAGCATGCGAAGCGGCGGGCACGAGCTAGTTAATAAATAGACGTAAACCGCATAGGCACATCCACACTAACCTAACGATTGCACTTAGAGGGAGACAGCGGTCCTCCGTCTCCCTCGGCCGGTTGCTGCACGTGTGTCAGGGAACGGGTTCCAACGGCTAAGATTTTATTAATTTGTGTTTTGCTTAGAGGGTGTTCTGTTTTGTATGTTTTTACTATTCTTTTGGATTATTTATTGTTATTTTTTAATCCGTGCCGTGGGGTGCCGTTATTAGAATGTTGCTTCTCCTCGCTTACACGTGGATGATGTAAGAATCTGCGAAGGAGATGTGTTCCCGTATTGCGCTCGCCAACCCCCGGCCAAGCGTGGAGAGTATGGCAGCAACACCCTCATGATCTTGGAAACCCATGAGGAAGGCCTATTTCCAATAGTGGCCGTAGACAGCAGTCCTACGGCTGAGATTTTAAGCCCTTGACATAAAAGAGGGATGTTTTAAGTTTGACAATATGTATGTGTGTTTGTCTTTCTGTAAACCGTAGCTGCATCTCTAATTTGAACTTTCTAAAGATTACGAACTAGCACAATTTCGAATTGTATACAAAAAGCCATTAAAGAAGAACAAGAAGTAACTGTATCTCAAGAATCATCATCATCATCAGAAAAGCGCATCCAAATCGGACGTGTTTTGGATGCGCTTTTCTTTATTTGCCAGCCGGTTATTAATGGTGGTTTTCAGATATTTTTTATCCAAATCGGCTCAGCCGTTTGAAAATAATTGAGGTTTGGGTGTCGGAGGTCTTTAGACTTTTCATTTTATGTCAGTCTGAACGTTTTATAAAGCAAACTAGAGAATAGGTTGTGCGCGAGCTGCGCGCACCTCGCGGTGGATTTTTAAAATAGTCGAGGGTAGGTTATGCGAAGATTAAAAAAGGGGGATTTTTCTTGTACTCACCCTCACACCCTCTACACAACCCCATTCAGATTTTCAATATCCCAACTGGAAGTGGGAGAACAATGATGTCAGTGAGTCAGTGAGTGGTAGTCTAGCTTTATTTTATAAAAAAAAGCAAATATTGACCTATTCACTTAGGTTTGCGATTGTGACTACCAGACACCGCTTTTTCGCTCAGTGTCAACAATATTTATGTCTCATCATATCAGCCGTAGGACGTCCACTGTTGGACAAAGGCCTCCCCCATTGATCTTTGAGTACTGCGGTTGGAAGCGGCCTGCATCCAACGCCGACCAGCGGTACAAGTCGTCTGCCCATCTTGTAGGACGTCCTACGCTACGCTTGCAAATCCGTGGCCTCCATTTGAGAACTTTGCGGGTCGGACATCGGCAGGCTAATTACGTGCCTCTCGCGACAGGTTTGCAACAGGCGTAAATCTTGAGATCAAAGCTGTCAAACGTCAATTGGTGAATTAACTTCGTGTAGAATATACAACAGCACCTGGTAACTAAATCAAAATTGACGTTTGATTGCGATGACCACGAAATTTACGCCTGTTGCAAAGCTGTCGCTAGATACGTGATCAGCCTACCGTTCTGCGCGCTATGTGGCCTGCCCATTGGGACTTCAACGTATTTATGTCTAGAGAAGGTTGATTTCATTGTACTTCCACTTTTAGTTTTGTAAGTCTCTTTCTATGTTGTTTTTGTGTTATTTTTGTGCTAGTATTAAGTTAAGTACAATAATAAGTTATCTATCTATCTATCTATTTCAAGCATCCTGTATATACGTGTAAAATATAGCCTATAGCCGTGGAACTCGCTTCTGTTCGACTGTACCATCGATATTGTTGATAACAAATTGCTTTTCTTTGTTCTGTCTTAGGGTTTTTTTGTAATTTGTCATGATTCTCGTTTGAATAGATTTTGGACTAAAGTTTTTGTGATATTAACCTCTGCTTGACTTACGGAGATGCATATTTTTTGAGTTTTCTGATTGAGGTTATGTTGCAAAAAGTTTTGCATTTTCGAGACTTTGTCAAGGTTTTAATTAAATCATCATCATCATGTCAGCCGCAAAACGTCCACTACTGAACACAAGCCTTCCTTATGGATCTCGATGTGGGGTAGTTGCCTTACTCACCACGCTTGGCAGGCGGGTTGGCGAGCGCAGTTCGGGATGTTGGTACACGGAAAGACGCTGCTGCCCATCTTCCGAAGGTATCCCTTAGCAGGCTCTTACTGCATCACTGGGCATGAGAGGAGGGGTAACATTCTACAGCCGGTACCCCACGGCACATTTTATTTAATCATCATCATTTCAGCCGTAGGACGTCCACTGCTGGACATAGGCCTCCCTCATGGATATCCAGTTAATGCGGTTGGAAGCGATCTGCATCTACCGTCGACCTGCGGTCTTCACCAGGTCATCATCCCATCTTGTTGGTGGACGTCCTACGCTGCGCTTGCCGGTCCGTGGCCTCCACTCGAAAACTTTTCGGCCCCATCGGCCATCTGTTCTGCGAGCTACATGGCCTGCCCATTGCCACTTCAACGTGCTAATCCGTTTGGCTATGTCGGTGACCCGAGTTCTTCTACGTATCTCCTCATTTCTGATTCGATCGCGTAAAGAAACCCCGAGCATAGCCCTCTCCATAGCTCGTTGAGCGACTCTGAGCTTATTCATGAGGCCAATTATTTTTATTTAAGGTATAAGGTTAATTAATGAATTCCTTCTGGATACAGGCTGAACCTAGTAAGGAAGTCGACAATAACCTCTTCTAGATAATACGTTTTTCAGCATGCATCATCATCATCATCATCCATATTCCACTGCTGGACGATAGGCCTCCCTCTTGGATCTCAAATGATCATAAGGGGGTTTTTGCCATACTCGCCACGCTTATCAGGCGGGTTGGCGAGTGCAGAACGGGATTTTAGTACACGGAACTACACTGATGCCCATCTTCCGGGAAGTAACCCTTGGCAGATTTTTACTGCATCCATGGGCAGGAGAGGAGGGGTTTCGTTCTACTGTTGAAGCAGGCGAGTGAAAACCAGCCTGGCAAGCGTGGCGAATATGGCAGATGATCACTACTTATAGATCCATAAGGGAGGTTTATATCCAGCAATGGACGTCCTACTGCTGAGATGATGATGATGATGATATCAAAATTACAATTATAATAAGACATAAGTGTCCCACTGCTGGGCAAAGGCCTACCCTCGATCTCTCCATGCATCCCGATCCGCCGTCAATTTGACCCATGCGCTGTTTTGTAGGTATTAAAATATATATGAAACTAGCTTCTGCCCGCCGCTTCGCATGCGTTTTACCCAAGTAAAAAGTAGCCTATGTGTTAATCCTGGTCAACATCAATACGTGTACAAAGATTCAACTCAATCCGTAGCCTAGTTTTTGCGTGAAGAGATAACAAACCTCCATCCAAACTATCGGCTTTATAATATTAAAGATAAAGATAAAGAAACGTTTAGTTTGTCACATTTTTACAATCAAATAAAAAAAATCATCAATTCGGTTTTAAAACTAGTGACAAAAATGGCCACTACTCAGCATGTGCTGTGGCAGAACGAGTCGTACCACAGCGCTGGTCTTCCGTAGTAACACAGACTGATAACGTGCGTAGTAACCATTAGTGGGTTCGTTTCAATTATTTGTACTTTGTTTTATGAGACGTCTTGTGAGTATTCTTGAGCTTCTGTTTATTTTATAGACATGAATATTCATCAAATGTATGGAAACATTAAATATTTTATGTAGAAATCAACTAGTTTGAACTAGCATCCATAATTCATGATTTACGACTGATTATGTTCATATACCAACAAGTTACACTTATTTCCATAGAAAAATGTATTATGTAAGCAATGGTATGAGTGAGGAGGGCTGCTTTAGATTGTCACTCGGGCTATACCTACCTTAATTATATACTACTAGCTTGTGCCCGCCGCTTCGCATGCGTTGTATCCAGATAAAAAGTAGCCTATGTGTTAATCCTAGTCAACATCTATACGTTCGCAAAGTTTCAGCTCGATAGGCACGCTAGTTTTTGCGTGAAGAGGTAACAAACCTCCATAAAAACAAACTTTCGGCTTTATAATATTAGTGAGATAATATTATACTATTGTATAATAAATTATTACAATGCTTACATAATTCAGTCGACAATTCTAGATTTTACCTCTTTAATCGATCTTTAAATAAAATACAATTACTAAGTAGATAATTGTATTTTATTTTCGGCGAGAAGGCGACGCGGCAGACCGAAGCGCAGATGGCGGGACGAACTCGATCAGAACATCGTTGACTGGAGGAAAGCAGCTCAGGATCGGGATGTATGGAGAGAATTGGGGGAGGCCTTTGCCCAGCAGTGGGACCCAAATGGCTCATAATAATAATAATTGTATTTTATACTTAAACCTTTGTATGTGTACCAACTCCAGACGTTATTGAGCGTCAAAAATCATGGTACGCTTTCAAACTCGCATTGCTGACGAGTTGATTTATATTTCATGTTTTTAATTTCACGTTTTTTACTTAAAATTGGTAGTTGGTTTTTCCGACTAGTTAACTGTAGAGTTGATTTTGTGACGCTTCAATAAGGTCCATGCGGCCGCACTGAATAAAGTATTTTTTTGATTCTTGATTCTTGTAACAACAAAACAAGATCCCAAAAACTGCTTACGTCCTACTGCTTATTTAACGTAATGGATAAAATATATTATATTTTATCCATTTTATGGTTGCCTGGAAGAGATCGCTAATAGTGATAAGGCCACCCATTGTACTAGTTTTGTAAGTTTCTATGTTATAATACTTATAATATTATTTTTGTGTTAATATTAAGTTAAGTACAATAAAGTTGTCTATCTATCTATATAATAGGATAGGATTTATATATTGGGATATTAACACTACACCCTATTATTCCATTCAAATCATCTCCATCCAGAGGTTGTCCGGAAGAAATCGCTCAAAGCGATAAGACCGCCCATTGTGTATTTCTGTTTTTTTTTCATCATTTATCATCAATTCAGTCGTAAAAGTCTACTACTGAACACAGGCCTCCCTCGTGGATATCCATGAGGGGTAGTTGCCATACTCACCACGCTTGGCAGGCGGGTTGGCGAGTTTATTTTTAGTTTAAGTTAATTTTTTTTTATGTTTGATTTTCTATATGATATACACAATAAAGTGTTTAACTATCTATTTTCCGTATGTGTACCAACTCGGACGATATTTAGCGTTAAAAATCATTGAATTGAAATTATCGTGATGGCTTGACATCATTTAATAAATATAATACGGCTTACACCACGTACCTGACTTATTATCACCTTGCTGACGTTTCGTACTCGTTTTGAACTGAGTTCTCGTCTCGCGGCCCTCGGAGTCGGCCACGAACGGTGCTCATGAATAAGGGCCTCTAAATGGTTTACGAAACGTCAGCAAGATGATAATAAGTTAGGTACGTGGTGAAAGCCGTATTATATTTATTAAATAAGTTAAAAATCATGGAACAAGAAAACTTACTTTTATTGAATCAACAAGCTTGACTTTACTCGTGCAAACGTTCATCATGTCAGCCGTAGGTCTGCAGGCTGTCCACTTCCACTGCTGAACATAGGCCTCCCTCTTGGATCTCTAAGATCACGAGAGGGTTGTTGCTATACTCACCACGCTTGGCAGGCGGGCTGGTGAGCGCAGTACGAGATGTTGATACACGGAAAGACGTTTATGCCCATCTTACTGCATCAACACGTAAAAGGAAAGACATTCTACTGCCGGCACCCCACGGCAAATAATCAAATATACCTTGCATACCTAAAACAACTACATTATAATAAATGAAGACCTCTGTGACGCAGCGGGCGAAGGGCCGCCTGCGATGCAAGAGAGTTCGATTCCCGCCTCGGGACAAAAGTCTTTACAATCTGTAGATGTTTGTTCAGGGTATTCTGGATGTTTATCTACATCATCATTTCATCATTTCAGCCGTAAAACGTCCACTGATGAACACAGGCCTCCCTCATGGATCTACATGAGGGGGTAGTTGCCATACTCACCACGCTTGGCAGGCGGGTTGGTGAGCGCAGTATGGGATGTTGATACACGGATAGACGCTGCTGCCTATCTTCCGGAGGTATCCCTTAGCAGGCTCTTACTGCATCCATGGGCATGAGAGGAGGGGTATCATTCTACTGCCGGCACCCCACGGCGGCTAAGATTTGTTTATCTACATAATAATAAAAAAATATCTATCTATGTAGTATAATGTTTTCGGTATATCAGACATCTAGTACCCATAACACAAGCTCTGCTTAGTTTTGAGCTAGAAGATGCTGTGTGAACTGTCGAGCTTTATTTATTTATTTAATACCTTTTTTTCCTTCTGCAGATCGCCCATACTCCGAGTCTGACGCCGCCCGCCCTACACCACCGGCGCCACAATGCCGCATCTCAGCCTCCGTTCCGCCCAACCTGACCTTCGACAGTGAGGAGCTTGATGATGACGTGTTCATCACCCCTAGGAACGGCAACGACCTGTTCTCTACAAGGAATCTGGAGATCATAGGTAAGATTTATTGTTCAACCTCACTGCTGGGGATAGGTCTCCCCAAAATCCCTCCAGACATCGCTGGTTTTAGGGTTTCCATCCTGTCCGGTATCTAAAAATATAAATATATCATAAGAAAAAATATATAAATAATGCTGAACACCGCGAGTCTTTTAAAAGATAAAGCTAGATTTATTTCAGACCACATGATACATAGAACAAATAATTACACAAAAAAAAAACAAATTAAAATAATGAAATAACCAAAGATAAAATAAAAAATAAAATAAATAGGATAAGAAAAAAAATCATTGAGACACTAGGCAGGACACTGGTTTCAGCACAGCTACCCAGTGTTTCAAGATGGCAGAGTAGACATTATTGGCAACGTCTGCCACGAGGCCGTTGGTGCTCCCGCGCATGCGGCTCACCAGGGAGGCAGTGCGTTTCCACATTACTGCATAAAAGTCGTCTAAACAAAGTAACAAATCAACAGGGTACAACACACCGAGGAGTCCAGCAGGGGTGCTCCTGAGTCCTCGGAGAGAGAGGGCGTTCAACTTCGTCACCAGTGAGAAGCATTGGCGGGACAAGGGTGGGACAGACGTGGCGGATGGAGCTGGCACTGATGAGGTAAGCTTCCTCATATATTTAGCTATTTCAACCAAATATTTAAATGTCTTTGAGTTTAACCCGGATCTTACAAGTAAACTGCTACAAATTGTCACGTAGAGTCCGCACCAACACTGTTTTTTTTTATACGACTCAATGACCAGGAAAGCCAAACATCCATCTAGTGTTATGCGGTAACTATTGCAACTGTGATAACGTGGTGATCATGTTCAGTGAGCACGTGACCAACGCTGCAATGCGCCCGACACCCTGAGGCAGAGTTTTAAGGTCCCATGCGCCCGTAATTTTACCCGCTTATTCATCAAACCGGAACACAGCAACGCAGACTACTTGGCGGCAGAATCAGGATATGAGTCCAATAGACGCGGTGCTGCTATCATAGAACTAAATACAGACTACAGACTGTACTGTAGACTTTAGTTCCTGCTTTTGCCGAAAAACTTTAAGTGGCGCCGACAATAATGCAAAATACCCTCTCCATTATGACTTTCAACATAGAGTCCCGACATCCCGACACCATTATGTGTCAATGACAATCAATGACATTTGACCGTTTGTAAATTATTGTGAATTATTTATCTCTTTTCTAATTTTGATTAAATATCGTATCAAAATATAGTATATCCTCATTTCTGAGCACATCCCTCTCGTGACTCTGAACTTATTCATAATATCATATGCCTGAAAAACGAAATTCTACAACCAGCGTGTTACCAGTGATGACTTATAGAACCGAGACGTGTGTCCTTCACAACTGGCATTCAAATATTTAATCGTTAGAATGTTACCTCATGGGTTACCATGAGGGATAGTTGCTTTACTCACGCTTGGCAGGCGGGTTGTGGAGCGAAGTATGAGTTGTTGATACACGGAATGACGCAGCTGCTCATCGTCCAGAGGTTTCCCATAGCAGGCTCTTACTGCATCCATGGGTATGAGAGGAGGGGTAACATTATTCTGTCGGCACCCCACGACTTTCAGGTATAAATCCCACTCAACCAACAAGGCTTAGACATGCCTTATATTGTGTTAAAATCCACGCGCATTATTGACAGATTCAACATAGAATATACCTGTAGATGACCACTCGACCTCAATAACATTGTTTCGATTCCTTACTTCATGTAGTCATACTGATATAGTTAGCTACATTTCTTAGCCGTATTTAACTTGCTCACAATAATTCTCGGTTCATCGGCATTATGAATCATAGCAAACAAAGACGCACGTGCGTTGAGAAAAATATCGTTAAACACGTTTATTGTCCGTCAGTTTGTATTGTGCAATTGCGCAATGTTTTTGAATATTTTGTTTAATAATACCTACTTGCCTATTAATAGTTGCGGAATATGCGGTTACTGTAAAATAATAAGCTATTAACTTAATTCGAGGCCAAGAAGTATTGCATTGTGATGAATAAAGTCTTGAATTTGCGTTTATCATTTTGAACTAAGACTAAAAAATTGTTTATTTAATAGGACCGAAGGAGTCTCTTAAAAAGTTTAAACATTATCGGTATAAACAGTAAGACACTTGGCATTACAAGCCATGTGCTTATCAGGTCCTGGGATTTATTCATGGATTTGATTAGTGTTGTTTATTTATTTACCAGACTAACAGTAAAACACAAGAGCTAACTATAACCACAGCTATTACTATTAATAAATCATGAACGCCTGATACAAAGTAAACGCATCACGGTAGATTGCTGTTCAAACTGATCAGGCGTTAGGCGTTATCCGAAATAACGCTGCAGCCAGTAACATTGGTTTGGGGTGTTACACAATTATTTCGTTAATGTTGACAATAAAATAAAAAGTGCTGACTGAAACGGAATTAAATCTTTCCAATAGATGTTTACGGCGGTTATAAAAATTTGTACGGATGTTTTTCTTTATTTTGGGCTATGTAGTGTGGAAATAGTTTTTTTTAACTAAGATTGGTTGAATTAGTAACATACATATAACCGGATATTTATCGCGTAAATTACTTTTATTATTTCTCTCATACGCAATAATACCCGGTAATTTACGCGATAAATACCCGGTTATATGTATGTTAATAATGTGTTGTGATCGCGAAAGTTTAAAAAAGACAATTGGTTGAATTGTAGGAAGAAAAAAATATTATTATTTATAGTTACTAAAGGGTTATTATTAATTATTATTATAGGATTAAACCTACATAACATGACGATAGTAAGACTTTTAAAAAGTTTATAGTCAACGCCAAGATGTATTCATTTGGACACAAAGGAAATATCAATTTGCATAGGAAAAACAATCATATTTTGAATATTGCTTAATTAAATTCGTTCGCTCCAGAAAACCTTTTTCTTACAAGTGAGACAAAGACGAGAAAAACCCACATCTTTCACTTGTATGCGTAAGTACAGTAAGGTGACTTGTGTACCCCAGTCACCTTATACATGAAAGGGCAGAAAACCAAAACCCTTCTTCTACTTAGAGACTTCTTATCTGAATGCTCAGTCGCCATGGCCAAAATCGGCTAGGAAATATCATCATCACCATTACTAATAAGATCTAATAAAATGCTATCTAAGTATTAGTTGTTATTAGCTACATTTAATGTATTGCTTTTCATGAACAAATAGAATCCCATGAAATATATTTATTTGCTTAGATTTATCTAGAACGACATATTTATTGTTCGAATGTTTATCTCCTATGCACTTCGAAGCCAAATAAATATTATTTCATTTGCATATTGCAACATCGTAAACAGATCTACTGAAACTCACTGCGTATATTATTTTGTTGTGAATTAGGTCAGCGTAATAGTTGATACTAAGTACTTACTCTGCGACTAAAATAATCGTAAATTAATTGGCAGCTGTCTCTACCAATTTATGCTTGTGGTTTTGCCTTCCTGAAGGAAAATATACGAGCAAAAAAGATAATATTGTAAATAGTGCGGTTAAATATACGCAGTAGTCGACACTTTGGGAAGATGATAATGAACATAGTGATTTTATCAACAATATGCTTTATATTCAGAATTATTACATTAAAGTAAGTTTCTTGATTTCTTGATCCGATCCATTAGTTTTTTTTTAATTTTTAACATCATCATCATTGTCAGCACCTTCTCTAACCGCCAAACAGCTTTACCCTGTTTAATTAAAAAGTGAACAACGTAAAAAAAATTGTTTCGTTAGCCTTACCGAATTGTGAAAAGTCGCAATGACTCACAACATGGGCTGGACTCATAGGCAAGACATGTAGAGAACGCGAATTAACGAAAGCCATAGGCTCGCCGTGGGGTGCCGGCAGTAGAATGTTACCCCTCCTCTCAAGCGCGTGGATGCAGTAAGAGCTTGCTAAGGGATATCACCGGGAGATGGGCAGCAGCGACTTTCTGTGTATGAACATCCCGTACTGCGCTCGCCAACCCGCCTGAGCATGGCAACTACCCCTCATGGAGATCCATGAGGGAGGCCTGTGTTCAGTAGTGGACGTTTTACGGCTGACATGATGATGATGTTGATAGGCAAATAAACGATGCAGAAAGCTCAGAACAGAAATGAATGAGGAGGCCTATACTACGAAAGACTTCGTCAGTGAATTTAAATATATCAGTGTTTACTGCAATACTTTATTTGGTTTTGGAAGCATAAAAATCCATTATTAGAATGATAATAAAAAAGCCTACTCTACAATAAACGTCCCCTCTCAACTTTCGCCTACTTTACGTTTTGACATAAACTTATTTTAGTATTTAGTACTGAATTAATTGCCCCACAAAACATGGCGAGGGCCGAGTTTACGCTATATTGGACTATTGGAGTACACTTGAGTGATGAATCACTTAATGTACCTATAAAATGTTATTGTTGTAATGAATTGAGGTGGATAAATATTGTTTTTAGTAAGGTGGCATCTGGGTTGGGTTTTAGCGAGATACTGAACGTTTCGGAGGGGGTTATTATTAAATTAGAAAACCAGAATGGGTTAATGTTAACGAATTATCTTCAGCTGTAAAACGTCCACTACTGAACAAAGGCCCCCTCATGGATCTCCATGAGGGTTACTTGTTATACTCACCACGCTTAGCAGGCGGGTTTTCGAACGCAGTACGGGATGTTGACACACGGAAAGACGCTGCTGCGCATCTTCCGGAGGTATACTACTGAACATAGGCCTCCCTCATGGATCTCCAGAGTAGTTGCCTTACTCACCACGCTTGGCAGGCGGGTTGGCGAGCGCATATTCCGAAGGTATCACTTAGCAGGCTCTTAATGCATCCACGGGCATGAGAAAAGGGGTAACATTCTATTATTATTATTATACTGCCGGCACCCCATGGCAATCATTATCTTGCCTTAATCAAACATAACGTCTTGTTGGCATGACATGTCCTTAAATTCCATCACCTAGGACCAACACAGAACTATGTCAACAACAAGTAGATATGTTTAAAAGACTGTATTCAAATAAGGTAACAGTCAACGATCTTCATCATCATCTCAGCCGTACGACGTCCACTGCTGGACATCGGCCTCATAGATTTTTATCATGAAGGGTTGTTGACATACTCGCCATGCTTGGCATGCGGGGTGGCGAGCGCAGAACAGGGTGTTGAGACCCGGAAAGACGCTGTTGCCCATCTTTCGGAGGTATCCCTTAGCAGGCTTTTACCGCATCCACGGACATGTGAGGAGGGGTAATTTTCTACTGCCGGTACCCCACGGCTAAAAACTATATAGTGCTAAGCACTTTCAACTTTTTTATATTTAAAGCACAATACATCTTTATACATTTCACCCGGACTTCAAGCAACATGAACAACGTCTCAAGTATTCAAAATGTGTCCACATTTTCAGGCATCCATTACAACGTGCACTTCCTCAAACAATTTTGAACTTGTCCTTTTACCCATATCTTTTCCATCTTCCTTTCATATACTTTCATCTACAGAGTGTTCCTTTGGTGCAGCATTTTGGGATGTACTATCAAAGCCGTGACTGGTTCAGTCTTTGGTGCTTTCAATTTCATGAATTCATGAATATGTAATTCATTCTGATATTGCTGTTTCTTTTTTAAATATTGTTATAAAACGTGCAAATCAATCTATACACGTTTGTAATTTATTTGTTTTGTTTGATTTCCTTTCAGTTGTTTCTAATTAAAAAAAAAACATTTTTTATGTTTTGTAATAGTGTTGTGACATAATGTTATTTTATAGAAATAACAAAAAAAAATACAGTTTTTGATTCTGAGTAGATTCTTCAAGATTTACCAGTTGTCAGGTCGAAAATTGTAACTGCCTGTCGGTTTAATGTTATTTTGTAGGCGATTTCTACTTTTTCAAAATACTTTAATTTAATTAGAAACAATAACTTCCTAAGAACCAATCTTTCTTACTACACACGAAATATTACAATGGATGGAGCCAAAATTTTGCGCCAACCTTTATATTCTAAATTGTATATAGACTATAATCATCATCATCATTTCAGCCATAAAACTTCCACTGATGAACACAGGCCTCCCTCATGGGACAGGATCCCACTCTCCCACAGGATATTCATGAGGGGTAGTTGCCATACTCACCACGCTTGGCAGGCGGGTTGGTGAGCGCAGTATGGGATGTTGATACACGGAAAGACGCTGCTGCCCATCTTCCAGAGGTGTCCCTTAGCAGACTCTTACTGCATCCATGGGCATGAGAGGAGGGGTAACATTCTATTGCCGGCACCCCACGGCCTCTTGCCAAGATTTATAATAAATTATTTTAATATTTATATCTTCTACATAGACATTATAAATTATGTTAGCACATCCTGTGTACATCTTTTCTTTACCTTCCCAGCGCTTCTCAAATGATTGCTCCGTGCAAGTGGGTCCTTCTTCACAATGGAGTTCTTTTAATCCCGTATCTCATGTTCCCTATTCAGGGGGAATATTTAAATAGATATGTTACAAGTATTGCGGTTGCTATTTGTATTTATGTTGCGTTTAAATGGGTGGATTTTATTTGGTTGAGGTGTTTTGTTGTTTTGATAAAAACTTTCAATTTGTAAAACTTAGCCTACAACAGATTCACCACACAGAACTAACAATCCGACAAGTGTCTGCTGACATTTATTTGGTTGGTTATTTTGTGGTAAGACTATTCAAGTTAAAAAGGTTTCTAAGTGATTTTTGTAATTTGTATTTAATTCAGAAATTAATTCTCAATTATCAATTTAGTAGGTACTCTTAACTCTTAATTTTAATTACTTGTGTATCTACTTTACTAAATCTATGTAAATAAAATTATTGTAGCTTTTCTGAAAATGGTTTCCACTAATTTATTATCCTAACACGTTATATTTTCTTACGTTCTGTTCAGAAGCTTTCGAATCTTCAAAAGCGCCAAACAACTCACAAATATTAAATGCGCAGAAAATTACTTGTACCTTACCTTTTATATCTTGTCATCCGTCAAATGTATTCTCAAGAATCTTTGAGAGGGTTCCGTCGAGAGCGTTTTGTTATCCGTGTCTGTGTCCCTGATTTTTTTCTCTTTTATTTACTCCCGTTTTTCGCTTCACCAGCATTAATATTCATAAGTAAATTGCCGAGATAATCTCGGGGATAGGTTTTGGAATTCGGTGCTCTTTTGTAAAAGTAAAAGTGTATTTGCGTATCGCTTTTTGTTTGTTGGGATTTTCTATTTATGAATGTGTCTCCGTTCCTCTCCCTAAAGATATCATTGAGATTGGTTTGGAACTTTGTCGGATAAGCATTATTACTTTTGAAAATTATATTTCCTAAATTTATTTTTGCTCTTATTCGGTTTTATCAATAGACTTGATGTTCCCCGCGACTTTGTACGCGCTTTGATGCTCTGATCGACTTTATGTCGTACGTCGTACATGCTATAGCCTACCCTTCCTTGATAAATCAGCTATCTAACCCATAAATCATTTTTCGATTCGAGCAAGTAGTTCCTGAAATTAGCGCGTTCAACTAAACATACAAACAAGATCTTCAATTTTATAATATTCACTTTTTTTTAGAATTTGTGTAAATTTATATTAACAGTACGTTTAACTTTCTACCTACAAGTTATAGATATGGACCTTACTTTCTTCATTAGTCAGCCTACACGTGACCTGTCTGAATCAAATTTGGCAAATCAACAGATTTTTCTAAGTCCAATTTCAATTAGCTAGTTTAGTGACGGAACGACGTTTTAAATACTGTAAGCTCAATGTGCCCTGACCTTTTACTGTTATAAACTAACCAAGAGAACCTTAATGCCCCTGGAGCTATAAACGTCATGACTCTGCAACTGTAATAACAAAATTACTTGCATTTTAATGCCTTGTGATACGTTATTAGGATATCAGTGATGCTTCGTATGGGATTGAGGGAATTTGAATTTGAGATGAGTTTCAGTTATACCACACCTACTACTGCTGAGTACTGTTATTAATGGATTCGATTGAAGCCGTGTATAATAAATAAATAATTCTGGAGAAATCACACAGCACCTTCTAGCCCCAAGCTAAGCAGACCTTGTGTTATGGGTACTAGATGACTGATATACTTAATACATTAATACTACATAGATAGATATTTTTATTATATATAGAAAAACACCCAGAACACCCTGAACAAATATCTGCAGATCGTACAGACATTTGTCCCGAGGCGGGAATCGAACCCGCAACCCCTTGCAGCGCAGGCGCAGACCTTCGCCCGCTGCGCCACAGAGCTCATCTTATACAAATGTATGTGCACACTTAACTGTAAATGTATGTGGCAACAACCCCATGGAGGTCATCTTGGAGGTCCATCACGGAGGCCTAAGCCTAGTGGGCGCCTAGTGGGCGTGGACAGCAGTCCTTAGGCTGATATGACGATTTGTATCTACTTAAAGGCGTTCAAAAGACAATATTTTAGTTTACGTATCTGTTAGACTATATGAATAACTAGGTGTCCCGGCGAACTTCGTATCGCACCTACTACAACCACTACTTACAACTACCCTACAACTACTAATTTACACAGTGAAAAGTAGCCTATATCTAGATTTTCATTTCTATAATGATACCTTAGTGTGGGTTTACACTTTAAATAAAATTGCTTATAAAATTAACTAAAGCGACATCTCTTCACTGCTACTGACTACTGGTTGTCGGACAGTGGGCTAGAATATCTCTAAGAATTTCAGCTAGATGTCGCCACTCGGTTCGAAACCGATAAAGGCAGTCAAGATTTTCGACCCGACGGTTAATTGCTCCGTGGCCGAACGGTTAAGGCAGCCTGCGTTGAAGGTGTTCGTCTGAACGTTACGGGTTCGAGTCCCGTCGGAGACAAAATTTTGATTGCATTTTTCATTTCTATAATGATACCTTAGTGTGGGTTTACACTTTAAATAAAATTGCTTATAAAATTAACTAAAGCGACATCTCTTCACTGCTACTGACTACTGGTTGTCGGACAGTGGGCTAGAATATCTCTAAGAATTTCAGCTAGATGTCGCCACTCGGTTCGAAACCGATAAAGGCAGTCAAGATTTTCGACCCGACGGTTAATTGCTCCGTGGCCGAACGGTTAAGGCAGCCTGCGTTGAAGGTGTTCGTCTGAACGTTACGGGTTCGAGTCCCGTCGGAGACAAAATTTTGATTGCATTTTTCATTTCTATAATAATACCTTAGTGTGGGTTTACACTTTAAATAAAATTGCTTATAAAATTAACTAAAGCGACATCTCTTCACTGCTACTGACTACTGGTTGTCGGACAGTGGGCTAGAATATCTCTAAGAATTTCAGCTAGATGTCGCCACTCGGTTCGAAACCGATAAAGGCAGTCAAGATTTTCGACCCGACGGTTAATTGCTCCGTGGCCGAACGGTTAAGGCAGCCTGCGTTGAAGGTGTTCGTCTGAACGTTACGGGTTCGAGTCCCGTCGGAGACAAAATTTTGATTGCATTTTTCATTTCTATAATGATACCTTAGTGTGGGTTTACACTTTAAATAAAATTGCTTATAAAATTAACTAAAGCGACATCTCTTCACTGCTACTGACTACTGGTTGTCGGACAGTGTGCTAGAATATCTCTAAGAATTTCAGCTAGATGTCGCCACTCGGTTCGAAACCGATAAAGGCAGTCAAGATTTTCGACCCGACGGTTAATTGCTCCGTGGCCGAACGGTTAAGGCAGCCTGCGTTGAAGGTGTTCGTCTGAACGTTACGGGTTCGAGTCCCGTCGGAGACAAAATTTTGATTGCATTTTTCATTTCTATAATGATACCTTAGTGTGGGTTTACACTTTAAATAAAATTGCTTATAAAATTAACTAAAGCGACATCTCTTCACTGCTACTGACTACTGGTTGTCGGACAGTGGGCTAGAATATCTCTAAGAATTTCAGCTAGATGTCGCCACTCGGTTCGAAACCGATAAAGGCAGTCAAGATTTTCGACCCGACGGTTAATTGCTCCGTGGCCGAACGGTTAAGGCAGCCTGCGTTGAAGGTGTTCGTCTGAACGTTACGGGTTCGAGTCCCGTCGGAGACAAAATTTTGATTGCATTTTTCATTTCTATAATGATACCTTAGTGTGGGTTTACACTTTAAATAAAATTGCTTATAAAATTAACTAAAGCGACATCTCTTCACTGCTACTGACTACTGGTTGTCGGACAGTGGGCTAGAATATCTCTAAGAATTTCAGCTAGATGTCGCCACTCGGTTCGAAACCGATAAAGGCAGTCAAGATTTTCGACCCGACGGTTAATTGCTCCGTGGCCGAACGGTTAAGGCAGCCTGCGTTGAAGGTGTTCGTCTGAACGTTACGGGTTCGAGTCCCGTCGGAGACAAAATTTTGATTGCATTTTTCATTTCTATAATGATACCTTAGTGTGGGTTTACACTTTAAATAAAATTGCTTAGCCTATATCTGTCTCCATGGTCTAATCTACTCCTATTCTAAAATTCATCCAAATCGGTTAAGCAGTTTTGACGTGAAAAGGGAACATACGTGCATACATTCTTACTTTACTTTTATATATTAGTAGGATGGATGCATTTACAATGTACTTCTTATTGATTTAAGTAACTAATTGTTCACAAGACTCTATGGTAAAATAAATGAATTACCCCAAATACTAAATATAACAAACTACAATATACATTTTATAAATGACATGCGTGTTTTTATGATGTATCATTCATTAATTGCCGTGGGGTGCCGGCAGTAGAATGTTATAAATCTCTCCTCTTATGCCCGTGGATGCAGTAAGAGCCAGCTAAGGGATACCTTCGGAAAATGGGCAGCAGCGTTTTTACTTGTATCAACGACGGGACGTTGCAAACGTCGACCAATTTCAATTTAACTTTCAGTTTAGCATTTTACTCATTATTTCCTGTCATTTGATACCAAACTCGGGTATATTTGGAAACATTTGATTATTCGTCCCCTCTTTTACTCCCCATATCTTGTAAACTTCTTTACCGATTTTGATAAAACAAGAAACACCGAAAAACCTTCTTTCAAATAAAAAAAACTGCATGCAAATCGGTCCACTCGTTTAAGAGCTTCGGTGCCACAGACAGACGGATACCGACACACACACACATATCACTCTTTTTTGTCGAGGGTTAAAAAATAATGCTGGATGTGGGCATCTAATACAGGATCATCTTGCTCCAAAGACAAGAAGAATCAAGAATCAAGAATCAAAAAATACTTTATTCAGTGCGGCCGCATGGACCTTATTGACGCGTCACAAATTACAAAATAAAACAACACAAATAAATAGAATAAAGCACATAATTGAATCTGTTCACTTCAGATGACACGCGAGTTAGGAAAAGAAGTGAACAGAAGAACCTAACTCGGTCGTTATAGTCATCATTTAACAATTTTATTTTGTATACATATACAAGATAGTATATTGTTTTTAACGCACTATATTTTTTTATGTAAAAGGGGGGGGGGGGTAAATGGATGCGACGAGAGGTGACGCGTGACGCTTGGGGATCTGCGAGTTATTACTAGGGCGTCTGCCCTTCGTCCATTACATGGCAATTGGAACTACTGTAGCGAAAATGTCTAACATCTCCCAGGCGTCCCGTGACGGTTTGATTTTTTTTTGTTCTTCTCATTAAATCATATAAATGTGAGAAAAGAATTGGTATTGTTAGGTACATTAAGACGAATTCTCCTAGTGAGGGACCGCCCTTACATACAAAATATCTTTTATTGTGACTATTCTCGTACGATTCTCAGCGGGAGAGCGGTAACTGCGCAATAACAATTCAAACCTTGTTATCCAATCATTCATTCGGATATAATGTTTGACTAGCTGTCCCAGCAAACTTCGTATCGCACCTATTACTACAACTACTTATTACTACTACCTTACAACTACCCTGCAAGTACCCTACAACTGCGCTACAACTACCCTACAACTATACGACTACTCTACAACTACGCTTCAACTACTCGGCTCAGCTATCTTAGTAAAACATTTGCTTAAACTATAAAGTAGCATCTACATACATTGTAAGGTGCGTAAACTGTTTATTAGTTTTCGACAAATAAAGATTCATCTCATAGATGTTTTTGCATCTGAATTTGATTTAATGCGATCACATCGGATCTTCCTCGAACTAACCTTTTGATTTCCCAGCTGTTGAAACAGTTGTTAATCATTGTTTAATGTTATTAAAGCAGTATAATGTTACTGCAGTTTACTAAACAGTAATCAGCTGGACCTTGATCTTTGCTTGGAGCTGGAATTAACTTGACGAGTTCCTTGCAAATCATCGAAAGAGTAAGATAGATAGATAAATTCTTTATTTTGTAAATCATACAGAAAATAAAACAAAAATAACTTAAATTGAACTTAAACTACCAAATCAATAGTTACTACAGTAGTAATATATGGTAATTTAGCCGTGGGGTGCCGGCAGTAGAATGTTACCCCTCCTCTCCTACCCGTGGATGCAGTAAGAGCCTGCTAAGGGACACCTTCGGTAGACGGGCAGCAGCGTCTTTCCGTATATCAACATCAGATACTGCGCTCACCAACCCGCCGCCAAGCGTGGTGAGTATGGCAACTATCCCTCATGGAGATCCATGTTGGAGGCCTTAGTTCAGTAGTGGACGTTTTATGGCTGAAATGATGATGATGATGATGAATAGATGTTAATAGTATGACATCTGTCCGATTTGTAACTCATGGTACCAAATTCTAAGCAAATGAAGCTCAAACTACACAGTAGTTGTAGTATAGTCTACTCTGCGTATTTTAGTACCAGACTAGCCTAGAGGCGTTGTACAAGTTTTCATACATTTTATAACTACAGTCGCTAGCGAGTATAGATTGTGAAAACCCATGGTAGACCTACAGAAATACACAATGGGCGGTCTAATACTTTAAGCGACTTCTTCCAGACAGTAAGATTACAGATCTGTTACGTTTTATGAGTGAGATGCTGATAAATAAAAGTTTCAGTTAGATCATTATTCATCATAATTTCAGCCGTAAAACGTCCACTATATAACACTAGCCTCTCTCATGGATCTCCATGAGGTGTAGTTGCCATAATCACCACACCACGCTTGGCAGGCGGGTTGGCGAGCGCAGTACGGGATGTTAATACACGGACGCTGACAGACAGTGCTGCCCATCTTCCGGAGCTATCCCTCAGCAGGCTCTGCCTGCATCCACGGGCATGAGAGGAGGGGTAACATTCTACTGCCGGCACCTCACGGCAAGAAAAAAGAAAAACAGTATTACATTACAATGGATAGCGTAACTCACTAGTATTTTGAAATTTAACAAGATAAATTATATTGATGTATGTAATATATATATGTATGATGATAAAGATTTGACATTTAAATGACGAAAATATTTTTTTTCAAATGAATAAGGTTAAAATAAATCAAAAAGCTCACCAAAAATTGCACCGCAAGAAGTTCCCAACATTTTATATAAAAAGCCGTGACAAAAACAAAGCTTCACGAAATAAAAATAAAAGCCAAGTCTCAGATCCTTGGCTTTACGCCTTGAAGTGCCCTAGGAAGCTGAACCAGACGTTTTCTAAAACCTCGGGGAAACGGATCGAAAATAAAGTAGAAAAAAATCGAGACATCTCCACCGAGGTCTCAAGCATCGAATCTTGAGCTTACACAGTGTTGTAACGGTGAAATTAGAAACAAATTAATTCACCGACACGGATAATGTTTGCCGTTTTTTTAATTTTCAGAAAATATATCTTGACAACTTAAACGAATGGTCGTGATATTAGTCATTCTAGGGTTCCGTACCCAAAAGGTACAGCGGAGTCTTAGTAATAACTAAGACTCCTTCGATTTTCTCTAGAAATAAATACTCTTGATGATGAGTTATTTTTTCCAGAAGTTTCAGTCACTCGCTAAGTCATTTAATGAGTCCGCCATCTCACGTGGCATTACTTTACTCTCCTCTTCGCATTTATTCCTAGCCGTCATTTGAATGTCGCCGTGTGGTGCCGGTAGTAGAATGTTGCCCCTCTTTTTATGCCCTGCAGTAAGAGCCTGATAAGAGATACCTCCGGAAGATGAGCAGCAGCAGCGTCTTTTTGTGTATCAACATCCCGTACTGCGCTCGCCAACCCGCCTGCCCAGCGTAGTGATTATGGCAAAAAACCCTCATGATCTGTACTTAGATCTCTTAGTCCATGAGAGAGGCCTATGTCCAGCAGTGGATGTCTTACGGCTGTGTTGATGATGATTGCATTTTATTGTCTTTAGTTGATTTATTAGTGTCAGTTTTTAACCATGCCTAAAGGGCCTTTGTAGTGTAGGCTTATCCATCTAACTAACATCTACCGTGGGGTGCCGGCAGTAGAATGTCACCCCTCCTCTCTTGCCCGTGGATGCAGTAAGAGCCTGCTAAGGGATACCTCCGGAAGATGGGCAGCAGCGTCTTTCCGTGTATCAAAATCCTGTACTGCGCTCGCCAACCCGCCTGGCCAGCGTGTGAGTATGGCAACTACCCCTCATGGATCTATGAGGGAGGCCTGCGTTCAGTAGTGGATGTTCTAAGGCTGAAATGTTGATAATGATGATGAAGCTTAGCCATCTAATTATCACTTTTCTGTATCGGATATCTTCACGGCATTTATTCCTACCCGTCATTTGAAAGACAAAATCCATTACAAATCTGTGTGAATCCTCCCGAACCTTTGTTTCTCGCCACTCACCATGCCGTATCATTAACTCAGAGTGGTTGTTTTTTAGACTTTTTAACTCTAATCTCTTTTTTTATTTATTCGCTGAGTGGTGTCACGGCTCTTTGAGGAGACTCAATATTCGCTGATGACGCGCTCCTGTAATTAGTGGAAAATGGAGGGTAGGATAGGAAGAATATTAAAATTTTAGATGTTCATATTAAATACTGCAGGTGTATTGTTTGCCGTGGGGCGCCGGCAGTAGAATGTTGGCCCCTCCTCTCATGCCCGTGGATGCAGTAAGAGCCTGCTAAGGGATACCTCCGAAAGATGGGCAGCAGCGTCTTTCCATATATCAACATCCCATACTGCGCTCACCAACCCGCCTGCCAAGCGTGGTGAGTATGGCAACTACCCCTCATGGAGATCCATGAGGGAGGCCTGTGTTCATCAGTGGACGTTTTGTGGCTGAAATGATGATTGTATAGTCATACTTACCACGCTTGGCAGGCGGGTTGGCGAGCGCAGCACAAGATGTTGATACATGGTATATACCTAGTGATAAACACTTACCCTCAGAAAATTAACCCTTTATATTAAATAAAACCGGGCCAGAGCGAGTCGGACTCGCGCACCGAGGGTTCCGTGCCATCATACAATATAATATATAACAAAGGCGGTTTTATATTTGTATGAGAACCTTGACAGCGCCATCTCTTGTCTGATAGCGGAACTTATGTAGATTTTTTACACTTTCGATGATTTCTAAAAAAGTATGCTATGTAGAGAGATTGTAATAAATTTCCTTTTATCTTTACATACACTTCTAATAGCAATAAAAGTTTCAGAGGTTTATCTCCGCAAACTTCGGAGATAAGGGGGGGGAACGCTATTTTTTTCAACATTTTTGTAAATAACTCAAAAACTATACAACTTAAAGGAAAACTAAAAACTGTTTATTAATGTGCAAAAGAATATCTTTCATATGATATCCCACATCACCTAGTAACTTTCCAAAAATTTTGAAAACGCCCCTTCCACCCCCATTGTCTAAAAAACTATGCAAATTAGGGAGTTCGCTATAATTTTCCTATAAAGTTTAAATTCACTTCTATTAGCTATAAAATTATCAAAGGTTTATCTCTGCAAACTTCGGAGATAAGGGGGGGGGAACGGTCAATTTTTCAACATTTTTGTAAATAACTCAAAAACAATACGGTTTAAAGGAAAACTAAAAACTGTTTATTAATGTGCATATAAATACCTTTCATATGATATCCCACATTACCTATTTACTTTACAAAAATTTTGAAAACCCCCCTTCCACCCCCCTTGCCTAAAAAACTATGCAAATTAGAGAGTTCGCTACAATTTTCCTATAAAGTTTACATACACTTCTATTAGCTATAAAAGTATCACGGGTTTATCTCTGCAAACTTCGGAGATAAGGGGGGGGGGAACGGTCAATTTTTCAACATTTTTGTAAATAACTCAAAAACAATACGGTTTAAAGGAAAACTAAATACTGTTTATTAATGTGCAAATGAATACCTTTCATATGATACCCCATATCGCCTATTAACTTTACAAAATTTTTGAAAACCCCCCTTCCGCCCCCCTTGTCTAAAAAACTACGCAAATTAGAGAGTTCACTATAATTTTCCTATAAAGTTTACATATACTTCTATTAGCTATAAAAGTATCACGGGTTTATCTCTGCAAACTTCGGAGATAAGGGGGGGGGAACGGTCGTTTTTTCAACATTTTTGTAAATAACTCAAAAACGATACGGTTTAAAGGAAAACTAAAAACTGTTTATTGATGTGCAAATTAATACCTTTCATATGATACCCCACACGGTCTAGTAACTTCACTTAAAATTTTTGAGATCCCCTATCCGCCCCCCGTGCAATCAAAATACGAATATATTTTAACTTTTTTATGTATGCTATATTAGTAAAAAAGTGTAGTCTTTTACCATTTTAAATTTCAAGTCGATAGCATCAGTAGTTCTCGAGATATCCACTTGTGACAGACAGACAGACAGACAGACAGACAGACAGACAGAGTGATTCTATAAGGGTTCCTTTTTACCATTTTGGTCCGGAACCCTAAAAAAAGTGTATTTCGTGAACACATAACATGTTCATTGGAAAAGTGAAAATAAACAAAATGATAAAATTAATTATCGTCCCACCGACCTACTCATCATCCCATCGTCAGGGTCATTGAAGTTCGGTAAAAAAATAATGAATCTTTTCTCCGTTGCGGCGTTTGTTGCGAATAAATGAACGAAAACGTAATTCCATATCTTGTCTTGAACATGTTGAAGAACGCGTCGGACGGATTCATTTCGAACCGAGACTTAATGGCCACGAAAAAAGCACTGGTGTTCCAAGGAACACCAAGACCAAGGTCAAGTCTTTGTTTTTCTTAGCAAGCGCCAGCGGCTGCTGCTGTATGCAACACAATATGATATTAACTAATATAACTACAGAGTTCTAAATTATAATCTAACTAGCTTATGCCCACCGCTTCGCACATTGTACACGGATGCAATGTAGCCTATGTGTTGCCGATTGGTGCAGTAGAATATTACCATCCTCTTATGCCCGTGGATGCAGTAAGAGCCTGCTAAGGGATACCTCCGAAAGATGGGCAGCAGCGTCTATCCGCGTATCAACATCTCGTACTACGCTCGCCAACCCGCCTGCCAAGCGTGCTGAGTATGGCAACTACCCCTCATGGAGATCCATGAGAGAGTCATGTGTTCAGTAGGGGACGTTTAACGGTGGGAATGATAATGAAGTGTTAATTAATCCCGCTTGCATATGTATGCAAAATTTCAGCTCAATCCGTAGGCTAGCTTTTGCGTGAAAGTTTAACAAACATCCATACGAACTCACAATTTTTTGGATTTATAACCTTGGTAGGATGAAGTATCAAGATGTATTTGGGTATCGATCTAAATAATATTGGAACCAGTTCAAAACAGATCAAGGACAAACATGCAGTAAATATTTCTTCGAAAATAGGAGCATCTTTGTTGATGAAAACTAAGCACATCATACGTAACGCAGTGACGCAGTAAAATATTGATGTAGGTCTAGGACACACTAAAACTTTAGCATCTAGCATCATCATCATTAACATGGAGCCGTGGTGTGCCGGCAGCAGAATTTTACCCTACCTCTCACACCCGTGGATGCAGTAAGAGCCTGCTAAGGGATGCTAACATTCTGCTGCCGGCACCCCACGGCTCAGTATATCTTAATCTAAGCTGAATAAATTGCAAAGCCTAGGACATTGATAGATGGATTAGATTTGGCAAGCACCTAAGGATGATTTAGGACATAATTAAGACTGTGATATTAACGTGGAAACTGAAACTATTCGGAATAGACAAGACTTTGATATAGGTATATATTTCATGATCCAAAATATCTCCAATATTAAAAAAGCAATCATCATCATCATCATTTCAGCCATAAAACGTCCACTGATGAACACAGGCCTCCCTCATGGATCTCCATGAGGGGTAGTTAGCATTCTCACCACGCTTGGCAGGCGGGTTGGTGAGCGCAGTATGGGATGTTGATACACGGATAGACGCTGCCCATCTTCCGGAGGTATCCCTTAGCAGGCTCTTACAGCATCCATGGGCATGGAGGGTGGGGTATCATTCTACTGACGGCACCCCACGGCGATAAAAGCAAAGCGGCGATAATAGGTACCAATTGTTCTTTAAACTTCAATTCGGTTCGATGATGAACCCCATGACAATGGGGTCCATCATCATCTCAGCCGTAGGACAGCTGTCTCCGTCCACTGCTGGACATATGCCTCCCGCATGAATCACCAAGATTGTGAGAGGGTTGTTGCTATACTCGCCACGCTTAGAAGCAGGTTGGCAAGCGTAGTACGGGATCTTAATACACGTAAAGACGATGCTGCCCATCTTCCGAAGGTATCACTTGGCAGATTCTTACCACTCCCACGAGCAAGCGAAGAGAGGCAACATCTAGCGGCACTCCTTTACATATATTATTAGATTTAGTTATTTTCTGTTTGTTATGTTATTTTTAGAGGTTATGTAAAGCGTATTCTATCTATTCTCTCTTTCTTTACAAATACAAAAAATGTATTGGGAACAAAAACAGTTCATACAAAAACAATGGGAACGTTGAACTACCGCAAAAGTTAAAAAAAAGTGTTGCAGAGTCAGCGCCCTCCTCCGAATATGACAATCATAAGTTCCGTAAACAAAATAAAAACATTCTACTAAGATACATTACATCTACAAACCGAAAAATACACATTTAATTTAATTTTGAATACTCTCTGTTATGTATGTGTGTGTGTGTGTGTGTGTGTTTGTGTGTGTGTGTGTGTGTGTGTGTGTGTGTGTGTGTGTATGTGTGTGTGTGAATATTTGAACAAACACAAACAAAACAAATAAATAATTAGTATGTGAATGAAGGCGTGCTTGCGTTTATTTGTTTTTTTTTTCTAATTAGAGGGTTTTACAAAACTTTCGGTTTCGTCATAACTGAGAGTAAGTAGCCATTTAAAACATTTGGTTTTACATTCAAATAAAGTAAGCGGGTAAATGTTAAGAACTCCGTTTATTCTATTATGAAGTGAATTGCTTACAAATAAAAAGTGTCTATATCTATCTACAAAAGGTATTTTTGATTTAAAGTGAACTGTAACCTAGCATGTAGATGTATGAAATAACGATATTGATATCAAAACTGAAACAAAAGCAATATTTCCCCTCGATGTAACTAACCCTTTGATAACACCTGTTGTGTGTCATGGGAATGAACCCATACAAAGGCGCAAGACGATACTGTCATATTGTTTTCAACCGCGTTCGCATTTGTGAATTTATACACTGTTATTTGTCTAGCCAACTGTCTACAACAATCTGGACCACTTTAACAGGGAATGGGTAGAGTTGGCTGAAAACCGGGATAGATCGAAGACCAACGAGATAGAAGGGAGATGGAAGACCTTTGCCGAGAAGTGGAACGGTACAGGTTATTAAATAAAAATTGGCATATAATTATCTTTGAAATGTCTCTTTCAAAGAAGAAGTGCAAGTAATAAACAAAATAAAAATAATGTTCTATGTTTAAAAAAAATGTTGTTCCCCTCCAAAACTACTTGTTTTCATGGGCTGGAACTTTCGCGATAGTACACATATTATAATAAAAGTAATATGTGTGTTGCCGTGGGGTGCCGGCAGTAGAATGTTACCCCTCCTCTCATACCCGTGGATGCAGTAAGAGCCTGCTAAGGGATACCTTCGGAAGATGGGCAGCAGCGTCTTTCCATGTATTAACATCCCATACTGCGCTCGCCAACCCGCCTGCCAAGCGTGGTGAGTATGGCAACTACCCTTCATGGAGGTCCATGAGGGAGGCCTGTATTCAGTAGTGGACGTTTTATGGCTGGAATGATGATGATGATGAATATGTGTACTATCACGAAAGTTCCAGCCCGTAAATCAAGGTGTAAACACCTTGAACAATATTTGCAGCACTGAAAAAAAAACTTGATAACATTGATAAAAAAAATGTTTGCAGCTATCAAGGAACTTGTTTATATACGAGCACATAAAGTAATACGATTATGGCAATAAAGTTATGTTGAATAAGCAACAGACAAGTTGTCTTGATGATATCAAACAAAGTAATTGTCAATACAATCAAGTTTGGTTAACATGCCAATGATTTATGTTGCATAGCGCGTTCTAATTTTTCTAGTTGCGACATCTAGTTCTGTTAAATGTAAACACTGAGAGGTTTCTATTCTACAATCAATGGACCTGATTACTGTGTATTGGTAACTTGATTAATTTGATTATGTTCGATACTCGAGTCAAATATTTGTATGTTTACATTTACAATAAAACCATGTTTACAATAACATAATCATGATATCTTAATTCCTTTTATGAAGTGAATGTTATAGAAAAGTTGATCATTTCACCTTTATTGTGACAATAAATAGTGATTAATGTAGTTTTATAAGTTTTTGATTGCTTCATTCATTTTTTTTTCTATCAAGCAAAATGTCATGCTTGATTGACTGGATTTTTTTCAGTGAGCCAACCTTATTTCTGATAAGAATCTCTTCAAAGTTCACCCATATTAATTTCGATAATTCAAAAGCTTTCTTTTGCAGAATGTAATGTAATATCAGAAGTATTAAATATTGCATGGAAGGCAAATATAAGTACAAAGCCAGATGTATAATTCAGGACATTCTTGGCGATATCGTAATGAAATCGAGAGGAGGTTTTAAGGGGGAAGTGACGCGTTTGCTGTTTTATTTATTTTCTTTTTATCTCTTCTTGTAGGTTCATTTTCAGCTTCTTTACCTCACTTTAGAAAAAAGTTTTCTGAAGCGAATGTATTCAAATTTCTTTTGTAAATTGACTATTCTAAGAAGTTCTTAGCTTTTATGAAAAAAACTTATTGACTTGACTGACTTTGATTTTTAACCTGCGTTTATTAAATAATTCAATTTTAAAATTACAAACAAGCCACTTTTTTGACTTTGACTTTGATCGAACAAACTCACACTGTTCTTTATGATAGTATTACACGATTTATTTTCCAGACAAAAATAAAAAACTTAGCTCAGGTAAGTATTTTTTTTGTATATAAAGTTAGTTTTTATATGTACAATTAAATCTCAAGAGACCAGCTCAAATAATAAAAGCAAGAGATGTTCGCATAAAGAAAAAAATTGATAAAGATTTTACGAAACACTCACTGTTTGCAATGTTAAAAAATAAAAATATGTCTTCGCCTTAACAAACTCACCTTTGCAAAAAGAAAACTTATTACAGAATTTCTAACTTAAAAGATGAGTGAGACGCGTCGAGACATAGATATACAAAGATAATAGAGCTTACATACTGCATAATTAGTCATTGTTCATTATCGTGATTTTATTTTTGCACAAATAAACGGTTTTTTTTATCTTTTTCTTTATCTTACTTTGTAACAAAAAATAAGTAAATAATACTCTAACTCTATCTACATTAATATCTACACTAATAATAACGAGAAAAGATTTGATTGTTTGTTTGTTTGTCTGCATTGAATAGGCTTCGAAACTAATGGACTGATTTGAACAATTCTTTCATCATAGAATGCTATATTATCCTTGAGTTGCATAGGCTATATGTTATTCCTGTGTTCCCACGGGAACGGGAACTACGCGGGTAAAACCGCGAAGTGCAGCTAGTATATTAATATAGCACTTTGTTATGAATGATTGACTGACGGATCAAAGCACAGCCTAATCCGCTGATCGTAGAGACCTTAACATTGAGGGGTGTATTCTCTATATGACGTAGGCATCCGATAATAAAGGATTAAAAAAAAATCCATTCCAAGTGGATGAAAAGGAAAGGCAAATTTTGTATGGGACAACAATATTCCTAAGTCTCTTCAAAATTAGCATAAGCATTCGTACAAGCGCGAGCGAAGCCGGCAAAAACTAGTAGTTAATAAAGTACACTACAATATAGTTTAAAACACTTTATTACATACCTCAAAAAAATACAGAAAAAAATAAGAATATTTTTAGAGATGTGACATGTTTGTGATTAAGCAGGTTTAATAGTTTTTATGATTTAAGTTTTTTATAATCTATACTAATACTATAAAGCTGAAGAGTTCGTTTGTTTGTTTGCTTGAATGATTCGTGAGGCAATCGAAATAAAAAAACACCCGAATTTCAACCGTGAAGATGGATTTAGGCTCCCGATATCTTGGAATCTTTGATAAGTAGGTGTAGTATGCGTCGTGATGTAACATTGCATAGTGAAGATACTGTTAGTGCTGTGTGCCGCAATGTAAACGCAGCCTTACCGAGTTCTGAAGACAAAGTGAGAGTAGTTGCAAAACTACCATCGCTTCTTGATGGACACTCTAATGAAATCTCCAGTCAACCCGGGACCACGATTGTTGGAACACAGTCGAAACCTCGGGAATAATCAAAGGTATTATGAGATGATGATGATGACTAAACAATTTCGTGGGTAGTATATTTTTGAAAAATGTATGTTCACATCTAACATGTGTTTTAAAACTGAAGGGAAATATCATGAGGAAAGGGTTTAGTCAACTTCAGGCGTATTTTATTATTGAGTTAATTATGCAAGACTGCTAGGAGGTACAAGTGAAACACGCACATGAAATATAACACTAATAATTTTATAACCTCTATAATGGTTTGACTCTATCGATGTTGGAACAAGAAGTGAATCATTTTCATCACTTATACGAACAAAGCGACAAAGACAATACTATATCTAAAACTCTAATCAGCACTTATTATATGACAATAACTAAAAATCGGATCAGTACTTGTCCGTTTGGGAGGTAGGTATAATGATGAAATGTATGAACTTTCGCGATCACAACACATTATAAAAATATGGGATTATCGGGTATTTATCGCGTAATTACGACCAGGTGCAATCCGGTCGAAACGTCGGGAATAAAATAAAGGTAATTACGCGATAAATACCCGATAATCCCATATTTTTATAATGAAATGTATGAATTTCCCGGTAAGCGGTCTGTGGTAACTATGTGTCGATAATGATGTCGTAACTGCGTAACTTTATATGTATGTCAGATTGTAAGGTATATATTTTATATGGGCTGTAGTTTTAAGTATTTTATATCTTGTAACGTGACTAATGTTGCCTGAAATAAATTATTTATTATTATTTCACATCATTTATTTGTAAACTCATAAAAATATTTGTTTTTACTATATAAAAATATAAAAACAATATAATTAAATAATAATAATAATAACATATATTATAACAAGTTAAACCGAAAATCGTATCAAGAAAAATAAAGCAAGAACCTTTTTTAAAACCGTATTTTCTTGTTGCCAACTCTATTACATGTTAAAGTCTACACGCTTGGGGTCCAAAAAGAATAAGAGATAGGCACAATTCATTCAGATTTCCCCTGCGTTCTAACTTAGCGCCTTCCATCAGATATCATTTGTGTGAATACAATTTTGGGACACGGTTCTGGTTATTACTTTTATCGGTGTTCCAAGATAAATAAAAGGAACCCCTAGGCTTTTTCAAATATCCAACTATTTGTCATACTAGTATTTTAAATCTGGTTGATTTGCCTATTCTGTAGTATCAGGTAAGTCATCATTTATGCTGAAAACAGCTGAAAACCATCGATTCTAATAAAATGCATCCATAGATATAGACTGAGAAACTATCGCATTGTATATATTATTATTGGGTATGGGTATGTATCAAGTATAAAATAAGTATGTATTTACAAACAAAAAAGTATTTAAGTATCCTATCAATCATTTGGTTTCCATAGTACTAGCTTTACTTAGTTTGGACTAGACTAGATAGATAGTGTTGTTTGTTGGTTGTGTCTAGCATTATTTATTTTATTTTATTTATTTATTGAGTGAGAGGCCAGAGGCCCATGTCCACAAAGGATGTGGACAGAAGTCCAACGACTGGGATTTATTGTGATTGTATGTATGGTTTTGTGAAGTGGAAATGATGAGGAAGACCACAGATGGTATATCTAAATTTAAAATAAAAGAATTGAATTGAAAAAAATTGGTTATCGAAATTATTCGATACTAGCTTGTGTCCGCCGCTTCGCATGCATTGTACCCGGATAAAAGTAGCCTATGTGTTAAACCTAGTCAACATCTATAGGTTTGCGAAATTTCAACTCGAAACGTACGCTAGTTTTTGCGTGAATAGTTAACAAACCTCCATCCAAACTTTCGGCTTTATAACATTAGTGAGATTACAAAATTCAAGGGTGACGACATCGAAACGTGGCTAAGATAATATATCCCTATCTACTAATCATCATATTTACCTTCACAGCATCATCATCATCATAAAAGTCATTGAAAAACATGGAAATTTAATTTAATCGTAATATAAATTTTAAGGCATAATTAGATGCCCTCATACTTCAGGTTGAGTTTTTTACGTTTGCTTGCTTTTTATCCCAGTTCTGATGATAGGATCCATGACAAGGGAAATACTCAAATACAATAAGCAAACAATATATACTACTACAATACCCAAACGGGTATTAGCAACAACATTTATATTTTATCAACGAAGTCGCAAAACGTCCACTACTGAATACAGGCCTCCCTCATGGATCTCCATGAGGGGTAGTTGCCATACTCACCACGTATCCCTTAGCAGGCTCTTAGCACCCTACGGTAACTTAGTTTGCCGATAATTAAAATCAGTTCCAAGCACCACGATTTAGATAATCTAATGTATATATCAAATCGAAAATAATCATTATCATCATCAGTTTCGGCCATAGGCCTTACTGCTTGACATTGGCCTTTCCCACTAAGCTCAATCTTCATCTTAATCCATTTCCCTTAATCATACAAATGCCGTGGGGTTCCGGCAGTAGAATGTTACCCCTCCTCTCATGCCCGTGGATGCAGTAAGAGCCTGCTAAGGGATATCTTCGAAAGATGGGCTGCAGCGTTTTTCCGTGTATCAACATCCCGTTCTGCGCTCGCCAACCCGCCTGCCAAGCGTGGTGAGTATGGCAACTACCCCTCATGGAGATTCCAGTGGGAGGCTTGTGTTTAGTATTGGACGTTTTACGGCTGAAATGATGATACAAATGACCGAGACAAGGATACAGAAACGTCGGTCGTCCGGCAGCAAATTATGCAGACAACATTGATAAAGTCGCGGGCAAATGATGGATAGGACTGCCGCAAGATCGTGGCAGATGGCACTGACTAAGGAAGGCCTGTACCCAGCAGTGGGCGAAGTCTGGCTATGGATGATGATGATAATGATGAAAGAAATGTGAATTTTCCCATTGTCTTTTTATCACCTTGTACTTTTTAACCGACGAAAAAAACGGCGGACATTTCTCAATTCGACAACTCACACTTCGATCACACGTTTTCATAGATAAAATATAAGTATTCCAAATGTGTTGATCGCATAAAAAGCCGCGTGCGATTTATTGTTAATAACATTTTACGCAAAGCACATTTGTTGTGAAAATGTTAACAATCTGGGGGCTCGGAGTGTATACAGGGTGTATTTTAATATGTACCTATACTTACAAACAACTTTAGTTCTACTACTTCCAGGATTTTGTAGTTTTAATTAAAAAAAAAAGACAACGAAAGTTTAATTTCAACAGATGTTTATACGATAATGGACAACTGATTCTTGTCAGGGTCGTTGACATCACTCTACTGCAAAGTGTTGCAGTAAATTTACAAATAAACAAATTGAGAAAAACTTTTTAATAACAAACTTTTATTAGTTATTAATAAAAAGGTTTAAAAAAATAAAAATTCCTTAATTACTGAGCTCCTATAGCCACCTTCCAGCTCCATCATCAGACCCTGGTTACCATCTAGCACCAAAGTACTCGTAAAGAAGGATCAAACGAGTCCAAACTCGATGGGTTTGTGTCGTTTAACTAACGAGTTTCTATGGCCACCTTCCGGTTTCATCCTTAGATCAGCTCCATGTCATAATAATTTTGCAATGTAATTTACACATGCATACAATAGTTTTGTTACAATTACAATAATGTTTCTCAATATGTAACCGGCGAGTGGATCAAGTTTAACTTGCAAGATTTGATTACAGACAGACATGGGGACAGATGAAACTAAATAAAAGCTTGTAAAATAAATAAATAAATAATCCTGGACAAATCACACAGCATCATCGAGCCCCAAGCTAAGCAGAGCTTGTGTTATGGGTACTAGATGACTGATATATTTAATACATTATACTACATAGATAGATATCTTTATTATAATATAGAAAAGGTCTTGAAAGTTGCGGTAAATATAGAGGTATAATACGTTGTAAAGATTTTAAATAAATGATTTGATTTTAATATGAAACTCTATCCGTCTGCTTAGAGTTTTGGATGACTATTCAAAAAAACATTTCCTCAGTGGATCTACTAAACCTACTCTACCCAAAAGAGTACATAAAAACAGTCATACATCTCCAATTTTATACGGCACACGTGTCCAAATCCATCGTTTATTTTAAGTACTGATATGAAACGCGTTTTCCATCTTCCGTTATAAAAAAGTAAAAGTCTTAAACTTAATATCTTTTTTATTGTGCAGATTACAATAACGCTGGGGTGAGATTTTTGTTGTGCTTTCTTTGGGGTTGTTAAACGATCGAGTTGTATTCTTTACCTGATTAGAGTCGATTGATTTCTATTTTTATATACATCTTTTGCGGGGGGTGAACCGTGGACGAAAAGTGACGCGTGGCGCTTGGAGATGTGCGAGTTATTTATTTATTTTATTTATTTATTTGAGCCACAGTTAGTTCAGTTAGTACTAGGACGACCGTCCTTCGTCCACCGTGTCCGTTATGACTGCGCTGACTGGGGCTATTGTAGCGACTGTGGTGACTATGGCAACTGGGTCTACTTTAGCGACTGTGGTGACTGTGAAAATGAATGAAAATGTTTTACATCTGCAAGACATTCCGTGAAAACTTTTTTTCTTTTTTTATCCTATACTGTCCCACTGATGGGCAAAGGTCTGCCCAAGTCCTTCCAGGAATCTCGCTAGTTAATTTCTATAGTAACTTGAACTAAAAGTAAAGGGTCTTGACAGACAGACACATGGACAACAAGGTGATCCTATCAGATAGCCGTTTTTTCCTTTTGTGGTACGGAACCCTAAAAATACTAAGGTATCTAGCTTGTTCCAACTGCATCTATAATAGTTTCTACGGTGGTAAATCTTATCTAGACATCAGATTATACAAGGTGCTAACAAATTAATCACGGATATTTTAAGAGATAATACATTACGTTACAACAATTAACTTTTAACTGTTATTAAAGAAACTTTGTATATAATTTTTTTGTTTTCATTTACTGAACAAAAAAATAAATTATAATTAATTTTTAAAATAATCACCCCTATTATGTACCTGTCAAGATGTTTAACACTGTCTGTCATGTCACATCAAAAGTTGTTTTTCTTAAATGTCATTATGATTCAAGTATTTTATTTATCAACTTTATGAGGCCACTTGAATGATGGTTTAAAGAGATTCTAGAATATGTCTAAAGAGGTCTCATTTAATTATCTTATTAACAGGGTGTTTTAACGTAGCAAATTTGTTTCTTAGTTTTCTCCAAAAAAACATAACAAAACCTATGATGTTTCATACTTAAATGTACTCCGAGAACCGAATACTATCAGCTGTAAAAATATCCGTGACTAATTTGTTAGCACCTTATACATATGTATATACTAAGGAAGTGCCAAAATATGCACTAAAAGCGCCTAAATATGCACAAAAACTCATGGAATGTTTACTATTAAATCACAGATATTAATAGAAATCAATCTACTATAAGCGGCAGAGGTGATGATGATAAATAGTCTTACTTACAGAAAGCCTTGCACATCTTAACTTAGCCTAGGCAAAATAGAAAACAACTTGACAATTAAACAAAGTAATTTTGAAAATAGGCACTTCACCTCTCTCCTAATCCGTAACGCAGTTACAATCCACGTAACCCATTTTACGATTCTTTTTATTCGCGATAGGCCCTCCACTGTAAATCCAACATAAACTTACAAATAAAAGAATTGCTGTAAAAATTAAATCTCTAGCACAAAGGCTCCCCCCTTAACGGAATAAATGGTATAATTTTTATTGTTGTTCTAAAAATAAACATAATCTTGTACGCCATCTTTGTTTTAGGAGTTCGAATTTTAAAAAGCTTGTTATAAAAATGGCGTAAAAAAATAATGCTATTTTTATTGGCTGAATGAGATAATGGAAATTATATTTTTCTCAAATTTATTATCTACCAGTTTTGTATGATTTAATATTTTAATGATATATCGCATGTAAGCGGAGAGGATAGCAAGCGCAGTAACTGATGTTGATACACACCAGGTGATGTTGATAAACACCAGATAATGTTGATGATGCTGCTGAATCTTCCGGACGTATACCTTCGTAGATTTTTACGGCGTCCACGGGCAATAGATATGCAACATTCTACTGCCTTAACACCCTATTGCATACCTGTTTTAACGATTTAAAAATTACAAGCATCGTTAAGTTTATTACCAATCAGTTAGATTACTTATCCATTTAACACATTTCACTATAAAACTTAATTAACAAAGCAATTTCACTTTTTTTCGTCATAAAACCGAACGTATCCTTAAAATAAATTATGACAGTATTCCAATTTTAATTTTATAATTATGACTCTTTACGCCATTTTATGACGAAAGACGCGTGCGCATACCAACAATGAATCGCTTTATACAGGCTGTTACATTTTTACGACCGCCTTGTATTACTGATAAAGGGTGTTTCGATCCGAGCCGAACATTTATCGGGTATTTAGTGCTAATTGCCAGTTTTATGCGTTTAGTTGCCGTGGGGTGCCGGCGGTAGAATGTTGTCCCTTCTCTCTTGACCGTGGGTGCAGTAATCTGCCAAGGAGTACCTCCACAAGATGGGCAGCAGCGTTTTTTTGTGTATTAATATCTTGTACTGCGCTCGCCGACCCGCTTGCCAAGCGTGGTGAGTATGGCAAAAACCTTCATGTTCCTTGGAGGTCCACAGGGAGACCTTTGTCCAGCTGTGGACATCTTACGGCTCAGATGATGATGTTGCTTTATTAATGTACATAGGTTCACGACAGGTTTGCAACGTAATTTTTTTGCTTTTTTAAACTTCAAAATTGACCATTGACAGCGATAATCTGTTGCAGCTTTGATCGCGAGATATACGCCTTTTGCAAACCTGTCACGAGATACGTAATCACACCTTTCTTTTGTTTCGGGGGTAAAATAGGCCAAGTCACGCGCTAAAACCAGATTGAAATTTTCTGATTGAACAGCTCATTCCTCCAATTCACAAGCATGACGTCATAAACTATAATTTCAACGTCAATGCGTCAACAAAACGACTGTATTATAAATATTTTATATTCATCTATAAATAGTTTATTATACTCGTAAGTTCACTGAAAGATATCAGTTGAGATATAATATTATACGTATAGGCGATTAGCCAAAATCCTTACGACTTGACCATAAATAATGAATAAAAGTATAGCCAAAAAAGAATAACTCAGTTTTTTATGTGTCGCGTTTATGCGAATGACATTTTGTTCTTAGGGTCCCGTATACATGGGGAACCTTTTGTTCTTTTGTAGCTTAAAAAAATATTTTAACTAAATTTTATAAATTTACGGACAACTAATTTTTTATAAGCATTTACGAAATGGGATTGAATTTACCATGTGGATTAATTAATTATGACTCCAAAAATAATTATTTCTTTGTTATTATGTTGTTTTTAAATTACAAAAAAAAATTATATAATGTTTTTAACATAATATGCTAGTGCACAAAGGTTACATTTTTTTACTAATGTAATGAACTAGGTTTTCGAAAAAAAAATGCTGTATGTTGTGCTGTTTTTTTGAACATACATATGCTATAAGTTTGTCCCGTAGCGGGAATCGAAACAAACATTTATAAATATTTTTGAAAGTACAGTTTGAATTCAATAAAAATACATTATTATTTCATTACATTATTATTCCCTAGGTGGGAAAGACATGTTTTTTTTTCAATACATCCATACATTTTTTGGTCTCCCTTGTTTCTTAGTATTATAAACAAATTGTAATAAATTTCCAACACCTTCTTTTTATTAATTTCTAATAAAATTATACATATTCTTTTATTTGATATTAATAAAAATATAAATAAAAAAATCAAACTTAGGTAATGATTTGAAAACATTTGATTTTCTTACCTATACTCAGCGTTGGGTAGAAATTGGTTGAAGAAGAAGAAAAAAATTGTCCGACCTCACATTCCGCCATATCTTATAAACGGCTTAACTGATTTCTGTGTAACTTTAACTTTTGCATCCTTCATACCATTCTTTTATTTGATACCAAACTTGGTTATATTTGGAAATATTCCATCATTCATCCTCACCGTAGGGGGTAGAAAGTGGGGTCGGACCATCTTGTAAACTTCTAAACTGATTTTGATAAAACATGTCTAAAAAGCACTTCTAAAAAACTTTTACTAAATTAAATAAATTACAAATTTATATAAAATTAAATAAAAAACTGCATAATAAATAATAGGTCCACTCGTTTAACTAAGAGTTATCTATGGTGCTACAGACATCGCGGTCAATCTTTATAAAAACACCTTTTTTTCAGGTGTTAAAAACATTTACTTTCCAAAAACTACAATTGTTTGGAACCAAAATCTTTTAGCGCTACTCTCCTAAATAATAGTGATGTGACACACCGATATGGTTCGATGTTTTTACGATCCGATTTAATTTATCTTTGTCATCGTAAACGTCAGTGCCGTTGCGTCCGACATTATTATTTGTTGCCCGCGCGGTTTTTAACGACGCTTTTACAAGATTGTATGATGAGATGAAGAACAGTGCATAAAAAAAATGGCTAAATTCCGAGACGAAACTAACGAAACCTTATTAGCCCAATAAAGAGCATCAAGGCGACGCGTTACTAAACAATAATTTGATTGTAATTATTCGAATTAAAATGGTAAAACGCTGACTGAGGCGGCCCGCCTGCATACAAACTGACGCGAAAAGTTATCTTGAAATTAAAGTGATAGGCGCCAAAACAGTAATTTCTGTTTAATGTAAAAACTATTGGTTTTTATGTAAAATCCAACCACCATTTTGAAAAAGGTGTCAATATTCTGATACACTGGAAATAAACAGAAGGCATAAATCGATATTGTTCATCTGTAAAATGAAATTCTATGTTTTAATAGAGTAGTTTTTGGGATTTTTGCTTTGGACGGCTGTTAAAGTAAACCAATCGTGTAATTTGTACCAATCGATTTAGCACTATTGACAAATTTCGTTGCAATTTCTAAATAGTGCTTTCAAAACAACATTTTACAAAATGTAGAAACTTATCTTTACGGGTCTGTCTGCGCGTATCGCCTTCATACAAACAAAATTCACGATAGTAATAAAATATTTCAATGATCTTAGATAAAATTACGTCACATTCGACTGTTCTTTTATGGGACGATCCAAACGTCAATGTAAGAGTTCAGAGCCCCTACCACTTATTCGTTATAACTACCGACGAAAAAGTGGGGTGTTATAAGTTCGGCTGCTATGTGTGTGTCTGGGGCACCATAGCTGTTAAACATCGAGCACATATCCAATAGAGGGGAAATAAGATCATAATAATTCCGAATCAAAGGCGAGAGACAGACCTGTCCAGGTACAGGTCTCTCGCCTGTACCTGGACAGTACAGCGCTATCAGCCTGTACCTGTGTACTTTTCCGTACAATTATGAAATATTTTTGGCGGAATTGTTTAGACAAAATAAATGACGTTTCCGCTCTAATGGGTATGTCCAAGATGCTGTTAAACGATTGGACCGATTTGAAAGCAGTTTTTTTTTATTTAAGAGCAGGTTTTTTTAGCGGTTCTTAAACAAGTTTAATCAAAATTGGTTAAGACGTTTACTAGATATGGGGGATGAAAGTGGGGATGAATAGCCGAATGACTCCAAATATACCCAAGTTTGGTATCAAATGAAAGGCATTAGTGTGTAGAATGCAAAACTGAACAGTTAAATAGAAATCGGTTGAGTCATTTGTCAGCTAAATAGAAATCGTTTGAGTCTTACAATATATGAAGGATGAAAGTAGGAATGAACTATCGAATGTTTTTAAATAATAACCAAGTGTGGTATCAAATAAAAGGGCATGCTGTTAACGTTGTAAAACTGAGGGCACACCTTACAAAAAATATAGTAACCTCCGAGACTAGGTAGTGTCAAGAGTTACATAATTTTTTTAGTTGTATAAACTTGTTATCTTTAGAATTACCTTCTAAGCCCTGTAAAAAGCTTTTGAAACCTTTTATTTATGATTACCTTATTATTATTTTATTTATGATTACCCGTACGACTGCTATCCTCGTCTACTGCTGGACATAGGCCATGGATCTCCAAAAGATCGTAAGGGGATTGTTGCCATACTCGCCATCATCATCATCATTTCAGCCGTAAAACGTCCACTACTGAACTAAGGCCTCCCTCATGGAACTCCATGAGGGGTAGTTGCCATACTCGGCATGCTTAGCGGGAGTGCAGTACGGGATGTTGAAACATGGGAAAGACGCTGCTGCCCATCTTCCGGAGGTATCCCTTAGTAAGCTCTTACTGCATCAACGGGGATGAGAGGATAGGTAATATTCTACTCCCGTCACCTCACGGCAACGAATTGCTTTCGAGTAATCTACAGAACTCGTAGTAAGAACGAAAACTTTGTAGTTTTATTGGGTGCTGTAGCATCTATGTTTAAAGTTAATATTGTTTTAATGCTTTATTAAACATTTTCAGTGTTTGATAAAAATAAAACCACGACAATGTTGTTCTGTTTAAAAAATATATTTATATAAAGAGGTTGTAAGGAAAGTGCGGAGATAGGTAAAGGACGCCTTAGCCCAGTATTGGGATATGATCCAATGCGCTGATTAGATTCTAGAGTAAACGGACGATTTAGTCTAGTCGAATCCTATCCCACTACTGGGAAAAGGCCTGCCATCCTTCTGTTCACACTTTTCGGTACACTTAACATACCAAATAAAAAAAATAATACTCATACTCATTTATTTTTCCATAGGGACACTTAAGAACACTTGGATACGTCAAAGTTACACAATAAATTAAAAAATAAAATACAAAATTCATTTAAAAGCCAGTCCAAAAACAGACAAGCCAAGCATAGTGTCATATCAGTATAAAGTAAGACTTACATTCTAAATAAAATAAAAATAAATAATTTTGGACATATTTTCACACTGCACCATATATGCCAGCTGCATAGTCCCATATTATTGGTGGCACCAGTCTCTCATAACCAGGTCAAAAAAACACTATGAATGTGCGTCATTTCAAGTTCTTAGTAAGTTTACTATTAGCTAAAATGCTGTCTGTTACCTGGGCAATCTACATTTTGTAACCCTTATAATAGAAATAAATATATATTTTACTTAATTCACATAAAAGTATTATTGTATTGGTGTCGATTCTGTTATTCACACTTTCTAAAACTAATAATAATTAAAGATTTTTCGTTATTAAATTTATAGCTGTCAGCATAATATTAGGTCGTTTTGTTACGTTTCATTTTAAAACAGCACTAAATTTTAAAACAGCACTAACTGAATAGCTACATATAATCATTTTAATCCGTTGTACTTAAATTAATTTAATTAGCTTTAGCTAGTTTGTGCAACAACAGTATTACCACCATTGTATCTGATAATATCTATGATAGTACCTATAACTTATTTTACTCCAATCGCACGTCAGAATGTAGTTCTAATTTAGCTTCCAACATTCGACCCAAACTAACAGAGAGGGCAAGTTAATAAAAATCGGTCAAGTGAGAGTCGACTCGCGCATGAAGGGTTTATCATCATCACCATTCCAGCCGTAAAAAGTCCACTACTGAACAGGTCTCCCTCATGGATCTCCATGAGGGGTAGTTGCCATTCACCACGCTTGGCAGGCGGGTTAACGAGCGCAGTACGGGATGTTGATATACGGAAAGACGCTGCTGCTTATCTTCTGGAGGTATCCCTTAGCAGGCTCTTACTGCATCCACGGGCATGAGAGTAGGGTAACATTCTACTGCCGGCACCCTACGGCATGAAGGGTTACGTACCATTGATTCAATCAAAATCACGTTTGTTGTATGGGAGCCCCCTAAAATAATTTTTTATTCTGTTTTTAGTATTGTTGTTAAAGCGGCAATAGAAATACATCATTTGTGACTTTCTAGCTGTTACGGTCCATGCTATCACGGTTCATGAGATACAGGCTGGTGACGGACAGACAGACGGACAGCGGAGTCTTAGTAATAGGGTCCTGTTTTTACCCGTTTGGTACGGAACCCTAATAAAAGCTTGTAAAAATCTAACCTTTATTAAAGAAGGGACTTACTAATAAAATATTAATAAGGAAGCTCAGCTTTCCAATTTCCTATTTCCAAACATCAATGACATCCGTCAAACAAATATCCAAATTAAATAAAACTCATTTCGAGACTCCTTTCATACAACCTCTTTCGCGTTTGTAAATAAACCTGATTGCCTGAAAAAATGCACCTTAACAATTGATTAACAAGGTTGAAATCCACTTGAGCGATTTCAAATTTACAATCGTCTAAAATTTTTCAAGCTAATTTTTCTTTTTTTTGTAGGATTTACGTAAGTTAGAGTGCAATTTTCCGCGATTGTGATACGTTGTTTATAGTAGCCGGATCGGTGGAAATAATGCTTCGATTCGTTCTTGAATCTCTTTGAAGCTATTTGTAGATCCTTATTTTGTTCAAAGGTGTTTTTTGCTGGTAGAGGTTATTAGTACGCTGCTGTGAATGGTAAAAGACTGATATTTCGTTTAATAAAAGGATTTTTCGATAGTTAAATTTGAAATGTCACTTGATTTCCATCGGAAAATATTGGAATTTATACCTTATATAATAGAGGCAGATTTTTTGTGATAAAGCTTTTGTCAATACTCTATCGTTTTGGTCAGTCAATATTTTTGGAACATCAAAGTACTCTTTACTCAAACATCATTATATAACAACACACTCTTCCTTTGACCCTTTACATTTTTCTTTGCCAATATTTGTTCAAGACTGTTGACCAACAATATTAGAGTCATCATCATCATCATTTCAGCCGTAAAACTGAACACAAGCCTCTCTCATGAATCTCCATACGGCGTTAGTTGCCATACTCACCACGCTTGGCAGGCGGGTTGGCGAGCGCAGTACGGGATGTTGGTACACGGAAAGACGCTGCTGCCCATCTTCCGGAGGTATCCCTTAGCAGGCTCTTACTGCATCCATGGGTATGAGAGAAGGGGTAACATTCTACTGCCGGCACCCCACGGCGTATATGTTTTTGATTGCTCTGCAGATATCTGCCCTGGCTCTGGCTATTTTTCAGTATGTATGTACAGAAAATATATATATATTCTATCAATCATCTGGTTTCCAAGCTTTGCTTAGTTTGGAATTAGATGATAAATAAATAACATGAAATGACACAAAATGGTGACACATTTTGGCTAACCTAACTAATAAAATATTGAAATTTCAATAATGACTGAACTTATCTCATCTAATCAGTCTGTAGGATCCCACTGTTGGGAAAAGGCCTCCCTTCCCACTCTCCATACTTCTCGGTCCAAGGCGTTGGTCGACCAGTCAGCACAGTACATGTCCAGCTCATTCCGCCATCTGCGCCTGGGCCTAGTTAGTTAAAATTTTCTTCGTATTTTTGTGTTCAATTCACTTTTTTACCTAAAAAAGACTTCACTGATCTGATTAAATTTATTTACTCCGCAAAATCGTATGCAAACGATAGCAATAGATGCTTTGTAAGATTATCAGCATTTTTTCTTTCTCTTCTTCCTCTTTTGTAATATAAGATCTCTTCTTTAAAGTTAAGGTACTTATTTGATATCTACTCCTTCGATAATGTAAGCAATTTGTCGGTCCGATTCAATTTGGAAAGAGAAATTAGGTAATAAAATTATACAGATTTACGTTAGCGCGTATAAAACCGTAAGAGGATTGCTTTTTCTAATTTTATTTGCGGAGGGTCGCATTGTACCTGTGGTTTGTAATCTCTTTAAATTAGGGTGAGATTTGAATACTCACATCTGTCATTGTAAGGGAAAAATGTATTTTGGGAATTAATGACTTAACAAAAGAGAACTGTAGCTCTACCATGAGTTTTCACAATCTATACTCGCTAGCGACTGTAGCTAAAAAAATGTATGAAAACTTGTACAGCGCCTCTAGCAGATAGTTTGGTACTAAAATACGCAGTAAACTAATACTACAGCGACTGAAGTTTGGGCTTCATTTGCTTAGAATTTGATACCATGAGTTACAAATCTGACAGATGTCATAGTAACGTACTATTACTACAAAAAAAATATAAAAAATATATCTATGTAGTTTATTGTAAGAAATAAGTTTATCAGTGTGTCTACTATGAGTTGTCACTGTTAGATCGCCTGCCGTTATTGTAGTAGTGATAGTACGTTACTATGACATCTGTCAGATTTGTAACTCATGGTACCAAGTTCTAAGCAAAATGAAGCCCAAACTACAGTAGCTGCAGTATATAGTTTACTGTGTGTTTTAGTACCAAACTATTCGCTAGAGCCGCTGTACAAGTTTTCATAATTTTTTTGACAACAGTCGCTAGCGAGTATAGATTGTGAAATCTCATGGTAGACTACTCAACTCTGTGTAACTCAGTGTAACTACTCAACTGGTGGATTATTATCTTTCTTTAATTAAAGGCAAGTTAAGTGCTAATACATATAATAAACGGTGTTAATTGTATTAAGATAATTGCGGTTATCTAGACTTAGATTCTAATTAGGAGCTGTATTAGCTTTTAACTGAACTTAATAGCTCTATCTTGATTATTATTGCTTATGACGCAATTATTATATTGCGCACGGCAACAGCCGTGTTGGCCGAGTGGTATGTAACCCCGACTCGCAGGTCGTGGGTTCGACACCGGCCGTCCCCCAATGGATTTATCTTTCTTAAATAAAGTAGGTGCACACCTAACACGTGATTTAATGACGAAGGAAACATCGTGAGGAAACCCGCGGCTAATAGCTTTAGACGCATTGACCTGTTCTTTCCTCTGACTAATAGTTGACTAAGTTGAGAGGATGGTATAGGTGCTGGGCAAGCCTAATCCATCTAACAATATCCCAGGCACTGCAGCGTCCCGTACAGCATGATTACCAGTTGCTGACCTGTGTTGTGTCCGAGCTGAGTGTCGGCCGTTGCACGGTCAACTAATATTACATATATTTTGTATGGACACACTCGCGCTTTACCGAGCGAACGGCCGAGCAACGGACAACGCTCGGAATTTTTTTTCGGACGAGTATACTGCATTACGGAGCAACGGTAATTGCCCGGTCGAGGTCTGTCTTTGTAATTTGAGGCACAGGACCGGCTCGGTGACCGTGCTCGACTTGGTTCGTACACGACACGGTCTAGCGTGAGTCATCCTTAAGGATGAACGAGTCGCTAATCTTTCCATACAAACGTGGAAGGGTAACTACTCCACTGTTTGACGTTAACCATCCAACACTAAGGATTATACCAATTTATCTCGTCATAATCTATGTTTGTATACACCCCAAACCGTAAAAAAGTATTTATTTCAAAAATACAAGCTTTTAAACTTTCGTATTTCAACACTGATTTTAGCCCAACTTTGGACGAAACTAAATAATATAAGGAGAAAGAAAACTCAAAAATAAACACCGTTCCGACATAGTTCCGAAAATATTCAAAAGTTGAAATAAATGTTATTTTGAAAAGATTACACTCAAGTTTTTCTATAATAACCCTTGTGCTAAACGTCTATTCACATATTTTTGCGCTGTCGGTTTAGAAATAAATCATTGTGCATTTCATTCTAGCGCGCGGGTAAACACACTATGTCAGGTGAAATAGCATACATTTAGGCCGCGCTCACTGACGACTTTGCCTCCGCGACTAGTTGGACCTTAAATCAATGCATCGCGTCCACTACAACAGATGCTGGTAGACCTGAGCAACGCGAGCCTTTCGATCGACTTATCAATGAACCAGTGAAAGACCAAGGTTATGACTAATAACATCAAACATAAGTAGGTCTACTATGAGTTTTCACTATCTATACTCGCTAGCGACTGTAGCTAAAAAATGTATGCAAACTTGTACAGCGCCTCTAGCGGATAGTTTGGTACTAAAATACGCAGTAAACTTTTTACAGCAGTATATACATACATATATGAATTATGATTTATTGTAAATAAGTGTAAAACTAAGATTTTTTATCCACCATTTTGTATTTTTATTTTTGTAGTTTGGGCTTTATTTGCTTCGAATATGGTACCATGAGTTATAAATCTGACAGATGTCATAGTAACGTACTGTAGTGACAGTGACGACTCATGGCAGACACACTGATCTGCGCAGCGACAGCGCGGCCGGCCCAGGGGCAGATGGCGGGATGAGCTGGAGACGTAGGTACTGTCCTGATTGGTCGACCAGCGCCTTGAACCGTGTGTGGAAGTGTGGAGAGAGGGAAGGGAGGCATTTGTCCAGCAGTAAGATTCTACAGGATGATAAGATTAGATTATGCGGCTAAATGACGAGACAAGCCGAAGGCCGACCTTTAAGGTTACCTTCTACCTGTAGTTTGGGGTTCATTTGCTTCGAATATGGTACCATGAGTTATAAATCTGACAGATGTCATAGTAACGTACTGTAGTGACAGTGACGACTCATGGCAGACACACTGATCTGCGCAGCGACGGCGTGGCCGGCCCAGGCGCAGATGGCGGGATGAGCTGGAGATGTACATAGGTACTGTCCTGACTGGTCGACCAGCGCCTTGCACCGTGTGTGGAAGTCTGGAGAGAGGGAAGGGAGACATTTGCCCAGCATTAAGATTCTAACAGGATGATTAGATTAGATTATGCGACTAAATGACGAGACAAGCCGAAGGCCCCCTTTAAGGTTACCTTTACCTATTACAACTGCAATACCGCGGTGATCACGTTCACTAAGCACCTTATCCACGCTGAATAGCATTGCGCCCGTCACCCTGAGACGGAATTTCCAACTCAGGAAAATAAACCTATTTACCGCTTTACCTCAGAAATATGCCGTGGGGTGCCGGCTTTAGAATGTAACCCCCCCCCCCCCTCTCTTGCCTGTGGATGCAGTAAGAGCCTACATCCTGAAGATGGGCAGCAGCGTCTTTCAGTGTAACAACATGCCGCGCTGCGCTCGCCAACCCGCCTGTCAAGTGTTGGAACTATGGCTACTACCCCTCATGTAGATCCATGAGAGAGGGCTAAGTTCTGTAGTGGACGTTTTGCGGCTGAAATGATGATGATGACATCAGAAGTTAAAATCCTTTTTTCTAATTCCAGACCGATTCTCTAACATCCGAAGCGTTCATCGACGAGTCATCGGCGGGCAGTTTCTTCTCATCCATCATCCCCGACAAGATCTCAGGGTCGATCTGCACAGCTGTTCTCTTTGTGCTCGGATGGAAGCTTTTCTCAAAACGATGAAGATCATTTTGATAGTAAAGGACTCGCAATGGTAAGTTGTAAAGCGGCGAACGGATAAGTTGACTTGATATTCGATATTTTTGGGCATTGCAATGCGTTTTAACATATTCTTATACATTTCCAAGCAGTCGTTCAAAAGTGAACATATTATCCTAGTACTTTGCAAAATGTTATGCGTCTTTTCATATAAGTACTTGGTTGGTAAATAAAATAAAAGTTAAACTTATAGAATGTTCGTGAATATGACTGTTTTGGACTCAAAATTTCTTGAAAATCGACAGCTAATCTTAAACCCGAAAATATCATGACTTAAGTTCAGTCAAAGGTCAAGGGGTATTTGAACTGTTGACAATCTAAAGTTATTTGAATACATTTCAGCCGAGAAACAAGTCACTGTAGAACAGGAAAAAGCGCATTATTTTCAAGTCTATCAAAAAGATATGTTATCATATTAGATTATCCAATGTCAAGGTGACTTATCCGTATTGGAAAGAAACGCACAAGCGTACGATAAATAAACTAAGAGTTATTTATTACGCTACGCTTCAAATGTATATTTTTGCAAATTTTGTATCTCAGCGGAAATAAAAAATGTATAAAATGTAAATATTTTAAAATTTTAAACTGTAGTAAAACGAAATTGAACGAATAGCTTTGAACGATAACAAATTAAATAAATAAATATGTACTCATTATTATAAAAAAAAATATTATCCCATTATCCAAACTATAGTATCGCAAAATGTCAATTTACATTCCGCTTTTGATGTTGAACTTATTGTATTAAAATATTTTAATTAAGAAAATTGATTATAAGAAAAAGAGAGTATGGACCAGTAATGTACTTTTTTATAAAATAAAATATAAAATTTATAGTAACAAAGTCCATGTTTCCACAAATTGTTCCAAAGAGAGCAGCCTAAAATTTATCATCGATTGATCTCATTTTTATTTTTGTATTTTAAATAAAAATGTTTATTTTAGATCATAATAATAGCTTTAGGGTTCGTGCCAAGTTGTTTGATGAGATTTTATAAGAGATGGTTTATATGAATTATGATTTATTGTAGATAAGTGTAAAACTAAGATTTTTTATCCACCATTTTGTATTTTTATTTTTTACCTAATTATTTTTAAACATCTTGTTTAATTGGACGATTTCATTTTTAAAATTTATTTTAATACATTTGTGTCGCATTTTGTAAAACCAGTTATTTTATTTAATTTGCTTTTTCATAGAGACGCTAGTTTATGTTATTCATCGTACACATTAACCCATTCATCGAGGCTTATAATTTGTAAGAGCTTTTTTTTAAAAAAAAGATATAGACGTGTATATCCATGAACATGATCTAGCCTATAACTTTGCTCACAATAAATAAATAAATAAATAATGCTGGACAAATCACACAGCATCATCTAGCCCCAAGCTAAGCGGACAATAACTTCTTATGCGTTACACTCTTGGCAGAGTGGTCGTGGTCGGTGTCGTAGCTCGCCTAATAACTCTGCGCCCGTCATATCTGATTGAGGCTTTGCTGTTGAGTACGTGCAGAGGGCCGTCCAGTATAGATTTAAGAATAAGAATAAGAATAAGAAAATTTTATTGTTAAATTGTGTAGGTACATATACATATACATATACATTTGACGCAGTCCATCCAACTTTTTGGAGACCTTCCTCGTGCCCTTAACTTTTCCCTGCTCGTAATAATAAGTAAACAAATAGGCGCTAATGTCAAGATTCATTACGAAAACAGCCGTAACAAAATGTTAAAGCAAAGCGTTTGTTCTGCTTAAGGTGACATACCAATTGTTGGACGGAGTAGATACTCCGTACAAATAGATATTTGACGATTTTGAAATTTGAATCTATTTTAAAACTAACTGTCTGTGAGTTGGATTTTTTTCATGGATACACGACAAATTTTTGATTAAACAACCAACTTAGTAAATGTGAGCCTGGTTTAAATAATAAGTTATGACGTAAAAGTAGTTTTTAATTTATCTACAATTATGAAAAATGTGTTCAAATGTGATAGTGTATTTTATGTAAGAACACAGTTTTAAAAGAAGTTTTCCTAATGATCTCTAGAAAACTCTTATTTGCTTAGTTGTGTAAATCTTACAAACAAATAAGTATTTTTTTACTTCGATAATTTGGTTTTGTAATATAAAGTTGTTGCCCTCGCTTGAAAGTTTCTGAAGAAAATGAATTTAAATTGTCTGCTTTAATCATCATTTCCCTGCCCTTATCCCACTTTTCTCTATCAGCCGTCATCTCAACACTCACTCCTTTTTTACCCATATCATCCTTCACACAGTCCATCCATCTTTTCTTTGGTCTGCCTCTTCCGCCACATTCAAACCTAACATTCTTCTCGTCACATGACCCTCTTCCCTCCTCATAACATGCGCATACCACGATAACCTATTACTCGTCAACCTATCCATCATTGGCGCAACTTTCAAACTTCCTCTCATTCCTGATATTAAGTTATGGCGTAAAAGTCCATAAATTGTCTGCTTTAATAAAATGTGTTATTTTTAACTCACTTTATTAGCTTCATCTGTATCTAAGTAACTAACACACTCTAAGTAAATAACACTAAGATAATACATCTGATTTAATTTAAAATACAATAATTCAGCGTCTTTTTTTAAGTTTTTAACAATTATTATTTTGACAAACAATGAAAATATCTAGTTTTAATTCCGCTAATGCTAATAAATGCTAACTAGTGCTAACTAATGCTAACGCCCGCTTAGCGGGCGGGAGGGCGGTGCATATGCATCTCAGCATTAGCGGAATTAAAACTAGATATTTTCATTGTTTGTCATAATAATATGGATTTCCGCAAAGTAACGCCTGATTATATTAATTAAATTATTATTTTGACATTCATTTCGATGTAGCCTTTGGATCTTGAAAAATAAATTATTTGTTTGTAAAATTTTACATTCTTTAAAATTAATTAGTACGCATTTAAGAGTTTTGTACATAAATTAAAATTGGTAACACTATTCTATAATCGTATAATCTGTAGTGCAAATAAAAATTCTAAATTTTTATAACCCTGCTTGGTTTTCAACATAATATTTTTAAGACGAGGTATGGACGAAATATTCGTGATTATAGAAAACGTCTTTAGGTAACTGTTTTCTACTGTATAATCGAAAATTAAAAATTAAGTAATCTAGTAATAACATTGAAAAGAAAAGCAATATAATTGTAACAATCAATTAAAATTTTAATATATTGTTTTTTCACAATTTTTGGATTTGCCATTCCTTTACTTTTACAGCTTTTTTAGTAAAATATAATACTATGTTTTTGTAATTTTGTAAAACATTAAAAGAGTGATTTTATTTTAATGTAAATTTAGTAAAATGGCCTGTAAATTATACCTAGATAATATTAGTTTTAGCTTAATTTTAGTTTTTAGCTTTGTAAACGATAATGTTATGAGAACTTGTATGTTTTTTTTATAATTTGTCACAATATTTCACTTACAGCTGCCGATTTATTTAACCTGTTTTGTACTCTTTAATTGAAATTATAATTACATTTTATATATACTTAGTTTTTATTTATTGACCACAACCATTATATTTAATTACCTCCCTAAGTAGCGCCTAGGCCCAGAAGTAAGTACCCAAGTAGTACCTAGACGTTGATCTTTCAAATCAAAATAAAAATGTTTATGGAATGTCAGTGGTGGTGAGACTGTTTATGCACTTACTAGTTAAAGCTAATTAAATGGACGTAAAAAGAGCTAAAATGAGATACATGCCGTTCTAAAATTGAAACGTAACAATTCATCGAGCACAGTCATATCCAATAGAGGGGAAATATGGTCATAAGAATTCCGATGCACTAATGCAATGAACATTGTCTCTCGCATTTGACAGTACAGCGCCAATACCCACCTGTGTACTTTTCCGTACAATGAGCCGTTTTCAGTAAAAAACAAAAAAGTGTTTCCTACTAAACTTAACAGATGCTGGCAAGCGGAGAAAGCAAGTTTGTGATTAATCACAATTGCTGTTATTGTCAAATTGTGTTTCCTACCAGTTAAATAAAGCTAACGCCATCTTTTTATGGTTCGAGAGAACTATTTTTGAAGTTTTTACTTTTTAATGAAAACACCTCATTTTAAAATATTAAATATATTTTTTGCTTTTGATTACATTCCAATACTTTTAAGCTGGCTTGTTGTTCTATACAAAGGTGTGGGAAAAGCAGCAGGAAATCGAACTACAAAAAAGATAATACCACATGTGGGATGTATTTGACAGTGACACAATGCTCGCTCTGACTTTTATTCACAGGCACACTCAGAAATCCGGAACGCAGCCTAACATGACGTCACAAGCTTGCGGGGCGACCTCTGCCGTCAGCACCAGGCGGCAAGCAGCGCGGCGTCGTCTCGGCCATTTTTCTCCGGGCTTCGCTCCAACACGCACGCTCGCACTCTCGCTGATCTACCTCTACACGCACCCACGCCATACCTATCATTATAGCTGCATGTGCATTAATGTTTGTTAAGTTCGAAATTAAAGAATGTAAACAAGACCTATACTGGATTTGCATTACACGCCACGCGGCGAGGAGCCACGCTTTGATAGTCGCAGCTACCCATAAATTGGTGACCCTACGACTCCGAATACGCACGTGGCACGTGGTGTGGCTTCTTCAACGGACAATTGGGGAAAGTATCCGAAGAACTGGAGTACAAGTAAGCTCAACAACATCGGAATAACGGCATATTGGAAGATTTGAAGACGTTGCGAAGAGTTCGAAGTCCACGCGTTATTACGCGTCAGCCTAGTATTGGATATCACGCAAGTTTTTTTGAATATTATTTTGTTGTCATGTCAAAAGACCCTAAGCCTAGCCCTTCTACACCCAAATCATCGTCAGATTTGACAGACGCCCTTATGGATATGCTTGGGAAAAATGTAGATCAAATCAGAGTAAAAGTACCACCATTTTGGAGCGAAAAACCCGCAGTCTGGTTCGCTCAAATAGAAGCACAGTTTGAGTTAGCTAGGATTACGACAGATGCCACTAAATATTACACTGTAGTCGGAAACCTCGATGCCCAAGTTATTGCAGAATTAGAGGATATTATTGCAAACCCGCCCGCTACAGATAAATACGGAAAATTAAAAGCCGAGCTAATTAAGCGTTTGTCAGCTTCACAGGAAAAAAAAGTGCGCCAGCTCCTGGTACACGAAGAGCTGGGTGACCGCAAGCCGTCAGCTTTCCTGCGTCACCTGCAGAGCCTAGCCGGTCCAGGGGTTCCAGAGGACTTCCTGCGCACGATCTGGACAAGCCGTCTGCCAACCAACCTGCAGACGATTGTGGCTTCGCAGGCGGATACAGCTATGGAGGCGGTGGCATCTCTGGCAGACCGGGTAATGGAGATCGTCCCGGGGAATCCGGTAGCCCAGGTAGCCAGCACATCAACGGCATCGCCGGACTGTTTTGAGGTAATGCGCAGAGAAATAGCTACTCTAACTCAGAAACTAGGCGAGTTGTCGAATAGAATGGATAGTGGTTCCCGTAACAGAGGCTACAGAAGGAGAGGTAGCAATAGGAGATATAACAAGTCTCGTTCCCGTAGCCGGTCCAGATCTCATCCTTTCAAGAAGGAAAATGATAACCCCATTTGCTGGTATCACGCCAAGTATAGGGACGATGCTCACCACTGCGAAAAACCGTGCAACTACACTTTGCAATCGGAAAACGCCAAAGCGAATCGCTAATGACGGCGAGCGATTGCTGCAGTATTTCCAGCCGTCTATTTGTTACTGATCTCCACTCTAAAAACAATTTTCTTGTAGATACTGGATCGGATCTATGCGTCTATCCTCGCAGCTACCTCCGCGAGCACCGAGCCAGAGTAAACTACGACCTGTCCGCAGCAAACAATACGACCATAGCTACGTATGGCTATTTGCCACTGCTACTCAATCTTGGACTCAGGAGAGACTTCAGCTGGAAATTCATTATTGCGGACGTGTCAAAGCCAATCATAGGGTATGACTTTCTTTCTTTTTACAACCTGATGGTCGACTGCCGCAACAACAAGCTGGTTGATGGGGTCACGAACCTCTCTGTTCTTGCAGCAACTGCAACATCAAAAATACCAAGCGTCAAGGCTCTTTCAGGAACAGCAGAGTTCCACGAGCTACTGAAAGAGTTTCCTGATATCACTCGCCCGGCTGGCATGCAACGTCAAGTTAAGCATTCTACAGTTCATTTTATAAATACTACGCCTGGACCACCTGTATTCTGCCGACCAAGAAGACTAGCACCAGACCGTCTAAAAATAGCAAAGGCTGAGTTTGAACATATGTTAAAGGAAGGTGCTGTGCGCTGCTCCAGTGGCCCGTGGGCCTCGCCACTTCATCTCGTACCCAAAAAGGATCAGACCTGGAGACCTTGTGGAGACTACCGTGCCTTAAATGCCCGAACAGTTCCGGACAGGTACCCAGTACGCCACATTCAAGATGTGTCTCAGTTATTAAATGGAAGCTCTATCTTCTCTGTCATTGACTTGGTAAAAGCATACCAGCAGATTCCAGTCAACCCAGACGACGTGGAGAAGACTGCAATTTCAACACCGTTTGGTCTGTTTGAATGTCCTTTCATGTCTTTTGGTCTACGCAATGCGGCCCAAACCTTCCAAAGGTTCATCGATGGAATTGTAAGAGGTTTAGACTTTTGCTTTCCATATATAGATGACATACTCATCGCTTCCAAGAATAAAACCGAACATGAAGAACACCTGCGAATCCTGTTTTCCCGCCTGAACGAGCATGGTGTAGTCATCAACATCCAGAAATGCACCTTCAGTCAACCCCAGGTAACATTCATTGGATATTCAGTCTCAGGAGATGGTTTACAACCCCTGGATGACAAGGTGCACGCAATACAGGAGTTCCCACCACCTCATACTGTCAAAGGCCTAAGAAGGTTTTTGGGAATGTTGAATTTCTATAGAAGATTTCTCAAGAATGCAGCAGAGTCACAAGCTCCACTTAACAACCTCTTGGTAGGAAGCAACAACAAAGGTTCTAAACCTATAACTTGGACACCTCAATTATTGGAAACATTTAAACTCTGCAAGGAAAGTCTTTCGGACGCAGTCATGCTGGTACACCCAGTTCCAGGAGCCAAATTAGCACTAGTCACGGACGCATCCAATGTTTCTTTAGGAGCCGTTCTTCAGCAGCGTGTTGAAAATGCTTGGCAGCCCTTAGCGTTCTACTCAAAGAAGATGAGCCCTACACAGAAACGCTACAGCGCTTATGATCGTGAACTCCTGGCGGTGTACGAGTCTGTCAGACATTTCAGACATATGCTAGAAGGACGTCATTTTACAATATTTACTGACCACAAACCACTGATATTTGCTTTTAAGCAGAAGGACCAGAAAGGTTCACCTCGTCAAATTAATCAATTATATTTTATCTCTCAGTTCACTACAGAAGTCGAGCACATCTCAGGTCAAGAAAACTTGGTGGCTGATACACTATCCCGGATAGAAGCTGTCACCATGCCTGTGGACATCAAAGACCTAGCCTCTTCGCAAACAGATGATCCTGAGCTACTTCATCTTCTCAATGGTAACTCTTCATTGAAGCTAGAGAAGGTAACATTTTCTGACATACCTATTTACTGTGATGTGTCCATGCCTAAGCCTCGACCCTTTGTGACAGCTGCCCACAGACGACGCATATTCGAGACGCTACATAGCCTGAGCCACCCAGGGGCCAAAGCTTCGATGAGGTTGGTTAGTGAACGTTTTATATGGCCAGGTCTCAAGAAAGATATTCGCGTCTGGGTAAGAGAGTGTGTTCCATGTCAAAAATCCAAGGTGACGAGACACACCAAAGCTCCCATCGGAAACTACGGACTTCCAGATGAACGATTTTCTGAAATCCATATGGATTTGGTTGGACCTCTTCCTGTTTCCTCAGGATACAAATATTGCCTGACAGCGATTGATAGATATACCAGATGGCCAGAAGTAATTCCTCTTTCTGATATTACAGCCGAGAATGTCACACGAGCGTTCCTGACGAACTGGATATCCCGCTTCGGTTGCCCAAAGAAGATCGTCACGGACCAAGGCAGGCAGTTTCAGTCCCGTCTCTTCCATAGCTTAGCCAAGCTGTGTGGCATCAAACTGGCAAGGACAACAGCCTACCATCCCTCGTGCAACGGCATGATCGAGCGCATGCATCGCACCTTGAAAGCAGCTATCATGTGCCATGGCGGTAAGGATTGGATTGCTTCTTTACCCATAGTCCTTCTCGGACTTCGGACCGCCTGGAAAGAAGACCTGCAGTGTTCGTCGGCAGAGCTTGTATTCGGAGAACAGTTAAGAGTTCCCGGGGAATTTTTCACACCATCATCAATAGAGGAGGTTGAGTATCCCGATTTTATTGCACAGCTGCGCAAGAAGATTTCCCAGCTGCGTCCTACTCCAGCTGCTCATCACGGACAGCATAAGGTGTTCGTGCACAAGGATTTAAGCAGTTCGTCGCATGTATTTCTAAGGCAAGATCTACTACGTGGATCCCTAGAACCACACTATACAGGCCCATTTAAAGTAATTAATAGAAGCCCAAAGACTATTGATGTACAGATTGGTGAAAAAGTCCTTAAAGTCTCTATCGATCGACTAAAACCTGCTTTCATCAGTCAACATGACGTTGAAAGTCCAGTAACAGTTACACCAGCACTACCTCCTAAACAGGTTGCAGATGCAATCCCGAATACGAAACCTTTACGTACAACAAGGTCGGGTCGGGAAATAAGATTACCCGTACGTTTCAATACTCCGTATTATTCGTAAGGGGGTCCTGTGGGATGTATTTGACAGTGACACAATGCTCGCTCTGACTTTTATTCACAGGCACACTCAGAAATCCGGAACGCAGCCTAACATGACGTCACAAGCTTGCGGGGCGACCTCTGCCGTCAGCACCAGGCGGCAAGCAGCGCGGCGTCGTCTCGGCCATTTTTCTCCGGGCTTCGCTCCAACACGCACGCTCGCACTCTCGCTGATCTACCTCTACACGCACCCACGCCATACCTATCATTAAAGCTGCATGTGCATTAATGTTTGTTAAGTTCGAAATTAAAGAATGTAAACAAGACCTATACTGGATTTGCATTACACGCCACGCGGCGAGGAGCCACGCTTTGATAGTTCAAGATACCCATACCACATTTCATACCGATGAAATGTGGTATTATCTTTTTTGTAGATATTATATTATAATTATACCGAAATTAGAGTAAAAATACAATATTAAAACCTACAATTATTTGAGCACGGCTCAAGTAAAACCGGTCATTTCAAATGTCGCTGGCTATGCTTTTCGTTTTCACTTAGTTGCAATGCCAATCATCTCATGTTGTGTCGTGGTTAAAGCCGAGTGGTATGTACCCCCGATTTTCTATCCGAAGGTCGTGGGTTCGATACCGGCAGTGCACCAATAGATTTTTCTTTCTTGAAAAATGTATGTGCACACTTAACACGTGCTTTAACGGAGATGGAAACATCGTGAGGAAACCCGTGGCTTAGTTAGCTTCAGACGTATTGACCTGTTATTTCCTCTGAATAATAGCTGACTGAGAGGATGGTATAGGTGCTGGGCAAGCCTAATCCATCTAACAATGTCCCAGGCACTGCAGCGTCCCATACAGCATGATTACTAGTTGCTGACGCTGTATATATTAACTGTAATAGATGCAAAGGCCTTGTTGTGTGGTGTTGTGCTGATATATCAATCGATACTACTGTATACAGTAAAAGTAATGAAAAAGCCGTGTTGGCTAAGTGGTATGTACCCTCGGCTTTCAATCGATGGATTACTTTTAATGAAAGACTAGCCGCACCCCGCAGTTTCACCCGCGTAGTTCCCGTCCTCGTGGGAATTTCAAAAAATCCCTTCTTAGTGCACCTCTAGGATACTCAAGGTATATGTGTGCCAAATTTAAAGGCCCTAGGACCAGTGGTTTAGGCTGTGAGTTGTCTGTCAGTCAGTCAGTAACGGAAGAGTTGTAGTATGTACTGATTATATTCATATTTATCACGTGCTTTAACTATGAAGGAAAACACCGTAACGAAATCTGTGTCTTTGTCATCAGACGTATTGACCTGTTTCTCGCCTCTGACCAATAGCTGACCTAGCTTAGAGGATGGTATAGGTGCTGGGCAAGCCTAATCCATCTAAAAATATTTATTTATATTTATTATTTATATATTTCTATATATTTCTGCACGCCCAGGACGACCGGCAGAGAATGCTTTAGCATTAAGTCCTACTTACACAATTGTTATGTGTTAAAGTGTTAAATAAATAAATACAACTGTACCAGACATTATGGTGACCGTTCTGTACTATTTAAATTAGAAACTTGAAATAAAAAGCATTATGTAGAAAATTTAGTTTTGTTATATAAAAACTCCTTTTCATGTTTTTTCTTCTTTTTATGGTTGTCACCCTAATATTGATGCGAAAATATCTATATATTTCGTAAAAATACTAGCTTGTGCCCGCCGCATGCGTTGTACCCGGATAAAAAGTAGCCTGTGTGTTATTCCTGGTCTATCTATACGTGTAAAAACTTCAGCTCAATCAGTTAGGTAGTTTTTGCGTGAAGAGGTAACAAACCTCCAAACAAACTTTCGGCTTTATAATATTAGTGGGATTTGCATGCCCAACTCCAGTGTAATGTTTGACAACTTCAAAACGCAGCCGTCGCTGCAGTATTTTGGTTAAATAGTTGTTTAGATAAAATAAATGTCTTTTTCTCTCTAGTGGGTAGGTCCTCGATGTAACAAATAATACCCATATTTACGCAGATAGCTCAAAATTTAGAAACGTCATTTCTCTAATTATAATTAGTTTAAGGTAATGTAAAACAGAATCGACACCAGTACCTACATAAGCATGTACGGAAACTCCAGTGCCTGGCACATCGTTAGATGAATAAGGCTTGCCCAGCGTCTATACCATCCTCCCAGCTTACTATTACTATATCTATTAGTCAACTCAGAGGAAAGAATACTTTTAGCCGCACGATTTTTCCCTTCAAAACATGCATGTTAAATGTGCAAAAATTTTGCAAAAAATAATAATTCAGGTCGGCCTTTAGGCCCGAATGAATAAACGACCAAAAGCACTAATGCTATGTGGTGCCGGCAGTGTAATGTTGCCTCTCCTTTCTTGTAGAAAGAACCTGCCAAGGAATACCTCCGGAAAATAGACAGCAGCGTCTTGACATTAACATCCTCTACACTGAAAAAAATGGTTACCAAATTAGTAAAGGTTGGCTGAATTACATGAAAACTATGATAAATATAACAAAAACTCGCTAAATTTCGCTATTGAACTTACAAAACAAAAAAGGTTGAATTTGGTACCAGAGTTTTGATGTAACTCAACAAAGAATATTGTACATTTTACCAAACAAATGTCAACAATTTAGTCTGGTTGATTTTATCATAAAAATATGATAAATATTACCAGACCTCGCGGTTGAACTTACAAGACTAAAACGGTTCAGGTCAAAATATAGTCCCTACCAGAGTTCATGGTGTAAATTACCAAAGAATATTGTACATTTTACCAAACAAATGTAGACAAGTTAGTCTGGTTGATGTTATCATAAAAATATGATAAATATTACCAGACCTCGCGGTTGAACTTACAAGACGAAAACGGTATAGGTCGAAATATAGTCCCTACCAGAGTTCATGGTGTAAATTACCAAAGAATATTGTACATTTTACCAAACAAATGTCGACAATTTAGTCTGGTTGATGTTATCATAAAAATATGATTGATAATACCAGACCTCGCAGTTGAACTTACAAGACTAAAACGGTTCAGGTCAAAATATAGTCCCTACTAGAGTTCATGGTGTAAATTACCACAGAATATTGTACATTTTACCAAACAAATGTCGACAATTTAGTCTGGTTGATGTAATCATAAAAACATGATAGATATTACCAGACCTCGCGGTTGGACTTACAAGACTAAAACGGTTCAGGTCAAAATATAGTCCCTACCAGAGTTCATTGTGTAAATTACCAAAGAATATTGTACATTTTACCAACCAAATCTCGACAATTTAGTCTGGTTGATGTTATCATAAAAATATGATAAATATTACCAGACCTCGCGGTTGAACTTACAAGACTAAAATGGTTCAGGTCAAAATATAGTCCCTACCAGAGTTCATTGTGTAAATTACCAAAGAATATTGTACATTTTTTTACCAAACAAATGTCAACAATTTAGTCTGGTTGATGTAATCATAAAAATATGAAATGAAAATGAAAATTTATTTATTTGTGATACAAATTTTACACAGTAATAATAATAAACAAACAGGTATCACAAATCGGACCTGGCTCAGCATTGTGTTAGCTGCGTGAACAACTAACGCTGATCTTCCGCCAGAACCGACAGTGATGTCATGGATGTAACCACATTCTTATACATACAATAAAACCACAAAGAACTTACAAACAAAAAAAACATTAAAATAAAAGTTTGAGTCGGATCAAAAAAAAATAGAACCGTAATCTATAACTTAAATAAGTAAGAAACAAATCCATGTGGGAAATCTAATTGTCAAACTTATAAACCAAAAAAACCTATATGATACTGATGTCATGTTTGAGATCTTTCTGGTCTAATTGCTTATCAAATATGATAAATATTACCAGACCTCGCGGTTGAACTTACAAGACTAAAACGGTTCAGGTCAAAATATAGTCCCTACCAGAGTTCATGGTGTAAATAAATTACTATAAATCTAAAATTTAAAAACAACAGCCCCCCCCCACCCCCACACAAGTAGCTGATCATCATGAGACCCTCATTTAATGAGTCACATAGCAAAAGCTGCTAAAATTGAACATAACAACAAAAGGAGGATGGCGAAATTGGACCCACCCGTTTAAAAATTAACTAAGCGCCCGCGCCGTTTACGTGCTAGTTTGTGTTGATTATAATAACAAGTTTATAAGAGTTTTATTAAAAAATATTGAGTCATTAGAAGTTGGGAATCAAAAGTACGAAGTGATTCTAACCAATGAAATGCAAGTAGTAGAAGGAAGATTGCCTCACAGTAGTAGATTTTTCTTTTGAGGCAGTACTGTTTGGATCGATAATGTGCCCAAAGAATTCGCGAATTCTTTCTAGACAAAGGGTTGAGTGAGAGCCGCCTGAATAACCCATAGTCTTTATTGTTGTAGGTAGACTGCAGATTAGCCGTTCACAGAATATACGTTTACATAATCAACAAAATTCAAACCTATTTCTTTCATATTTTCATGTACTTAAAGAGATCAGTGATCTTATCTCAGATTGTATAGCAGTAAAAATAGTACCTACGTACCTACCTACGTAAATTTGCGTTATTACACCGACCTTGATACGTAGGTACGGCTTGCAATAAAAATACCTATAGTTACTAACTTAGGTAGGTTGGTATTTAACTACTAACTAGGTAGGTATAATGCAAAATTTGTCTGAAAGTTAAAAAGGTACCTACAATATAAGTACACACAGTAAATATACATATATTGCAGGCAGGTAATCTGTCTTTCAATGGGTGGTCTAAGTTGAATTTTTTTAACTAGTAAGTACCTAGTTCGCCCCGAATTGTGAACTCGCTAATATCTTGGAAAACCCTCGTCCGATTAAGGGAAGGATAGGAAGTTATTGTCGGACAAACATTCATACATACCCACATACATACATACATAGATACAATTACAAACGCCAGATTGCCCAATTTGACTCTGAGAACTTCGCTCGCTCGTTCAACAAGATCCATTCGTCGGTAAAAGTTAACAGTTGTAAGTAGGTCTGTGCATTTGTTCATTATTAATATACGAAGTAGGTATGTAGTTAGGTACTTAAGTTGAATGTTAGCCGTGGGGCGCCGGCAGTAGAATGTTGCCTCTCCTCTCTTACCCATGGATGCAGTAAGAATCTGCTAAGGGATACCTCCGGAAGATGGGCAGCAGCATCTTTCCGTGTTTTTTCACTACCCTATACTGCGCTCGCCAACCCGCCTGCCAAGCGTGGCGAGTATGGCATCAACCCCCTCATGACAACACAACAAAAAACCAGGCCCCGAGTCCCCGGCGGCCCCGCTAATCCTGGCTACGGTAGCAGTCACGGTAACGGCGGGGCTAGGGGTGCTAAGAATCCCCGGGAGACGATCGGCTACCAACCCCTACGACGACCACTGGCCCTGGTAACACACAACATCCGCACTTTGAGGACAGACGATAAGATTGTTGAACTGGAAGAAGAAATTAGTAGATTACACTGGGACATTTTGGGGCTATCAGAAGTCCGTAGAGAGGGCGAGGACACGATATCCCTTAAGTCCGGTAACCTACTATACTACCGGGAGGGCGACCAACAGTCCCAAGGTGGTGTCGGGTTTCTCGTTCACAAGTCACTCATTAACAACATTGTCACCATCGACAGTGTGTCGAGCAGGGTCGCGTACCTAACACTCAGAATATCTAAGCGATATTTGCTGAAGGTCGTTCAGGTATATGCGCCGACCTCGTCACACCCAGATGAAGAAGTAGAGTCTATGTATGAGGACATCAGTAGAGCCATACATACGAACAACACTCACTTCACTGTTGTAATGGGGGACTTCAATGCAAAGCTAGGCATGAGAAGCGATGATGAGTTGAGAGTGGGGCAATTTGGGTATGGGCAACGGAACCCCAGGGGACAGAGGCTGGCCGATTTTCTGGAGAAAGAAGGACTCTTTATGATGAATTCTTTCTTCCAGAAGCCGCCTCACAGGAAATGGACCTGGATGAGTCCCAATGGTTCTACGAGAAATGAGATTGATTTCATCCTGACCAACAAGAAACGAATATTCAATGATGTCTCTGTGATTCACAGGGTGAAAACCGGCAGTGATCACCGAATTGTAAGGGGCACATTGAATATGAACGTTAAACTTGAAAGGTCCCGTTTGATGAAATCTACGCTCCGACCCACTCGCGCACATATCCAAAACCTCGAGAGCTTTCAACTCGAACTCGCAAATCGCTTTGACTGTCTAGGAGTAGATGCATCGGTGGACGAGATCAATAACAGGTTCGTAGAAACCGTCCATACGGTGGGGTCCCAGTTCTTTAAGACCCCCCGTACTAATAGACCTCAGAAACTTTCTGATGACACCCTAAACCTCATGGCTGAACGACGTTCTTTGCGACTGCAGTCTCCCGATGATGCTCAGTCACATAGGCAGCTCAATAGACAAATTTGGAAATCCTTGCGGCACGATATTCGTACCTTTAATACAGCCAGTATTAAAGATACGATAGAGCGGAATAAAGGCTCCAAAGTGTTCGCGAGAGATAGTTCTATTGGGCAGAGCCAGATGACGAAGCTGAAGAGGGAAGATGGCAGCATAACGTCAAGTAAAGCAGAAGTGTTAAGGGAAGTCGAAAGGTTCTATGGACGGCTCTACGATTCGGTCACTAAACCTGTTTGCAGTGCGGCCAACGACCCAAGAGCTAAACTGACCCGACATTATACCGAGGATATCCCGGACATCAGCCTGTACGAGATCAGGATGGCCTTGAAACAGCTTAAGAACGACAAGGCGCCGGGTGAGGACGGAATCACTTCAGAGCTTCTGAAAGCGGGTGGATCACCGGTACTTAAAGTCCTTCAGAAGCTATTTAATTCCGCCTTGCTTGAAGGTACGACGCCGAAAGCATGGAACAAGGGCGTGGTGGTTCTGTTTTTCAAGAAAGGTGACAAAACCTTACTTAAGAATTACAGACCCATCTCGCTGTTGAGCCATGTTTATAAGCTGTTTTCAAGGGTCATCGCGAACCGTCTCGAACGCAGGTTTGATGACTTCCAGCCTCCCGAACAAGCCGGGTTCCGAAAAGGCTACAGTACCATATACCACATACATACGCTGCGGCAAGTCATACAGAAGACCGAAGAGTATAACTTGCCGCTATGTCTTGCGTTTGTGGACTATGAGAAAGCCTTCGATTCGATCGAAACATGGGCGGTGCTTGAGTCTCTCCAAAGATGCCGAATTGACTATCGGTACATCGAAGTGTTGAAGTGTTTGTATACAAACGCCACTATGTCAGTCCGAGTACAAGAACAGAGCTCGAAGGCGATTCCCTTAAAAAGAGGCGTAAGACAGGGAGACGTAATCTCTCCGAAGCTGTTTACGACCGCTTTGGAAGATGCCTTCAAGCTCCTGGAATGGAAAGGGCTGGGCATCAATATTAACGGCGAATACATCACTCACCTTCGATTTGCCGACGATATTGTGGTCATGGCAAAGTCGATGGAAGAGCTCAGCACGATGCTCGAAGGCCTCAATCGAGTCTCCCAGCGGGTAGGCCTTAAAATGAACATGGACAAGACGAAAATCATGTCAAATGTCCATGTCGTGCCTGCCCCAGTTATGGTTGAGAACTCGGCTCTTGAAGTTGTCGACGCGTACGTATACCTAGGACAAACAGTCCAATTAGGTAGGTCCAACTTCGAGAAAGAGGTCAATCGTCGAATCCAACTCGGATGGGCAGCGTTTGGGAAACTTCGCAACGTCTTTTCGTCCAACATACCTCAGTGCCTTAAGACGAAAGTCTACAACCAGTGTGTGTTACCAGTGATGACATATGGAACCGAGACGTGGTCCTTCACTATTGGCCTTATGAACAAGCTCAGAGTCGCTCAACGAGCTATGGAGAGGGCTATGCTCGGGGTTTCTCTACGGGATCGAATCAGAAATGAGGAGATACGTAGAAGAACTCGGGTCACCGACATAGCCAAACGGATTAGCACGTTGAAGTGGCAATGGGCAGGCCATATAGCGCGCAGAACAGATGGCCGATGGGGCAGCAAAGTTCTCGAATGGAGGCCACGGATCGGCAAGCGCAGCGTAGGACGTCCACCTACAAGATGGGCAGACGACTTGGTGAGAACTGCTGGTCGGCGGTGGATGCAGACGGCTTCCAACCGCAGTACTTGGAGATCAATGAGGGAGGCCTTTGTCCAGCAGTGGACGTCCTACGGCTGAAATGATGATGATGATGATGATGACTTAAGTTGACGGAGATGTACCAAAACAGACCGTTCGAATAGATCGTTTATTGTTAACGCTAGAAGATTCAAAATCCATTAGAAGTTTTATAAACATGCGACTAAGAATTTCAACTAGGTATTTCAACCATACCTAACAATAATAAAGTAGGTACCTATTAGAAGTAGTAAAGTAAAGGTACCTAGTCTGGAAGAGATCGCTTTCCATCAGCTGGTTTTTACCCGACGTACGAAAGTACAAAGGGTTATGTTTTTCACGCGTATCTTGTATGTATGTTTGTTTTCTTTATTACCTCATATCTTTCAAACGGCTGGGTGGATTTCGACAATTAAGCTATCGTTCTATTCGTCTGAAGCACCCGAGTGTTCTTAGATAGGTATGTGAAAAGAAAAAACAAAATGGCGGCAACCAGGCGCTATATTGTGAAAATTTTAAAAAATTAAGTCGACGAACACGCATGCGCGGTATCGTTGAATAGGTACTTTATAATCATTGTTAAGTTTCTTATATCATTTTTCATTTCAGATGACTATTTAGGATCTTTAATGGTTTAAAGTTGGTTATCAACCATTGTCAACAAAAAAATTCAATATTGATAGGTAAATAAAACTATGATAAAGTTCTATAGGTCTTAATAACGTACAAAATAACTCAATTTGAAATAAATAAATAATAATATTATACTTAATCCTAACTAAAAAGTGTAAAATAAAAATAATAATTTTAAAAGTCAGAAACCCGACTCCGTCTAAAATGACTTCAAATAAAAACTAAAAAGAAATAAACAAGACAGTCGGACTCGGAACCTAGCGACTAACAGTCGGGACCCAATAGACATAGACAGACAGCTCAAAACTTGCCAATAAATGGGTCCCGACTGATAAAGTTGCTAGGTTCCGACTGACTTGTTATTTTCTTTTTAGTTTTTATTACACGGAGTCGGTTTTTTTTTTAATAGATCTGGTTGCAAATCACATGTTTTCAAAGCATAGAATCATACCTACATCTGTGGATTAAACGGTCGCCGGTGCATATTTCTTAGTGACATCTTACAAATATACCTACCTACCTACAATTTTATTGGTAAATTAGATTGTAACCAACAAGCGACCCGCCCCGACTTCGCACGGGTGCAATGCTGATACTAAATATACCATGTATGTATTATAGATACAAACCCTACTCTTGAATCACTCTATCTATTAAAAAAACCGCATTAAAATCCGTAGTTCTAATGATCTAAGCTTTAGAATCATCATTTCAGCCATAAAACGTCCACTGATGAACATAAGCCTCCCTCATGGATGAGGGGTAGTTGCCATTCTCACCACGCTTGGCAGGCGGGTTGGTGAGCGCAGTATGGAATGTTGATACACGGATAGACGCTGCTGCCCATCTTCCGGAGGTATCCCTTAGCAGGTTCTTACTGCATCCATGGGCATGAGAGGAGGGGTATCATTCTACTGCCGGCACCCCACGGCGGTACTGCACAAGCTTTAGAATAATAAGTAATAAATAACGCATAGAAGCCGCGTCTAGAACAAAACACGAGCGATATCGTGTGTCCACTTCATTTTATTTGTGTGCGTGAACTGAATGCATCTACGTTCCTTAAACGCACACAAATATGGCTTTCAGAGTTACCATTACCAGGCCGTTAGCCAATAATTATGGGAAAACGAATGAAGAATGGGATATCGTTCAACGCGTTTAGAATGTGTGATGTGTTTTATTAATATTATAGGTAGGTAGTATGTATTAATTGCTGACATCTAAAAAATGGTTTTGATATCAACACGGCGGAATTAGATAATTATTCTGTGATATCAATTAATAAGTAGTAAGTGTTGTGTGTCGCCGCTGCGGCAGAAGTATTTCTTTTATACTGAATCTGGTCACACTGTAACTTAGTTCTAAGGTAGTCCTCAGCACACGCCCGTAAGCATAATAATAATCTTCTGCATAGTATTTTAATACTTTTTCAGTATGAAAATACTGAATCTGGTCACACTGCCGCTGCCCCCACTTCCCCACTCGCTAGCGCGTCGCTCGCGCCGCGCCGCGTGCGTGGCGTTCTTTCTTTTTGCGCGAACTCTCTCGCCAGCTAGTCGCTTTGCTAAAGTTTTCTCGCAGTGCTTGGTTTCAAGTAATAATGGATAGTGACCTTGAAGAGGACTTAAGTGTGGGTGTCGCCGAATATTTGAAGGAATGGGGATTGTCGGACGAGACCATATCAAACTTTGAAGGTGAGTGCCTATTTTGATCGATATTATATACATACCTATATTTTTAATAATGCGTGTCAATGAACGAAGAATTCAACTTGAAACGGAGATAGCCCTTCTTTTGTCAAGGCCCGATATCCCACGTGTTTTTTTGTAAATCGCTATCACTACAAAAGGGTCAGAGTATAGAAGGGGACGATAAGTATTTAGGATGCCTAGATATTGACCTAGAAATAGCGGTTAGGTACCTACCTAATTAGCTATTTTACCTTGATAGATTTACAAAACGAACTTCAGTAAATTTTACCAGATTGATTTGGTTGGCATACATTTCCACTGCACAACCGTTTAAAATTCAAACCGTTGTTTCTCCATCCCTGTTAAATTTGGAGTAATTAAATTTTTTTTCGTTTTGCTCTCAGTGGCACGGTGAATTTCTTTGCCGCTTGACGCTCAAAAGATTCAAGAAAGTACGGAATCCTTACCTTGACTGAAACGTGACGATGAACAAGATACCTTGGGCTAGACACTGCCCAAGAGCAAACCCATTTGCAATATATTATATATAAATAAACTTATATCGTGGTTCTTTTTTTTTCAGATTGAACTGGATTTCGAATCCAAGTTCAAAGGATCAGAGCTCCGACTATTCAAGAAAAGGCCCATATTTTTAGAGAAAGCTCTCATTCATTTGAAAACAATTAAAGTTGCTTCTGTTGTGTCATTAAATTGATTGAGGAAAATCCAAGTAAAGGTTGGTTATTAAGTAGACCTACTCGTATCGATCAAAACTTTCAAGAATTTCACACAAAAACCGAACTTGATGTTTTTTTTGTGAAATTCGTGAATGTTTTTATACTAAAACCATTTATATTTTTTTAGTATATTTAAAGTGTATTATAATAGCAAATAGCTTTATAATAACAGAAAGAGTTCTGGAGGTTTAGCAAAAAAATCTCTGATAACCAGACTGGCTAAACTTCTTAATAAAACTTATAATATTGTCTTCGGTTTCCGCGATTGTCACTCATTTAAATAAAACACTTTGAACGGATTTTATCGCGTGTATAAAAAAAAATTGGCTCATCTGGCATACTGTATGTAATGTACCTACACCTTTATTTTTTAATTCAGACTATTAAAGTGGGTAGTTAGCACAAAGTTATTTTGACAGAGCAAAACTATGTTTTTCTTAGTCCACCTTTGACAACAGTAACTGTAAAGTTATCGAAACGTCAGGGAGGCTCAATAATGAATACACGTGGTAAAATTCGTTTAAAGTGTTTTATTTAAACTAATAACATAAACCAATTATTCTAACTTATTCCATTTTTATTTTTCAGATGTTAGGGACTTCTGTTATTGCGCGACAATCGGATATAAAATAGTTCCAATTGTGAGAATACAGTGCAAAGAGTCCATCTGTATGGCAAAAAAATCCATAAAGCCAAGCATTCAAGAAGCTATGAACAGTTTCATTCTTCATGCAAAGGTATGTATAATTTAACTTTTAAGACTATTGTGAGATGACGACTTTTCCATACTAACAACGATTTCCACCCCCTAAGCGTTAACCACGTTGAATTACGTTCCGAACCCCTCTAAATAAATATGAGTAATACCTAAGCAATACCTAATTGTATTTTCTCAAACATCCAAGGAAATGTCGTTCTTAACTTCGTGATTATAGAACGCGAAGCACGTCTTTGTACAGCACACATTGACGTTCCAATTTCAAAATAAAAGGTCTGTATAGGAATTTCATAGGTTTTTCAGTATAAGCAAACGCAAATAAAAAGAGCCCTGTCAAACTCGTTGCGCAGTATAAATGACTACTGTGCAACGAGTTTGACAGGGCTCTTTTTACGTGCGTTAGCTTATAGGTATAAGTACTAATTTTGCAAATGGCAGAGTAGGGGGGAGGAGGAGAAGCGTTTGTGATAATGTTATTTATACGGGAAACAACGCTAACTAATAGGAAATGTGCTTTTCCAAACAGGAACACTCCCATTGGATGGCGTGGCGTTGACAGATAAAGTGGACTTATGGTGGCGACATCACGGTGATAACGTTTTAAGGAAAGTATATAGCCGTGAAACTAGGGTCACTTCGGAAATGTTCTTATATCTCCTATATTAGATCAATTTTCAATAAATTATTAATAAATAAATGTCGTTCTGTAGTTGTCCCAAAAAACTTGCACAAAACTCAGGCCGCTTTTTGTTGTGCAAGTTTTTTGGGACAACTACAGAACGACAAATTGTTTACAGTGATTTAATACATATTATAGGTGTTTCCCTAGTATCTAACAGGCGGAAATTATTGAAAATTGATCTAATTTAGGAGATATAGGAACATTTTCGAAGTGGCGCTAGTTTTGCGACTATACTTAACGCAAATTCCGAATGCGGGCACCCTGGTGCCTGGTACGGCTTATCAGCATCCTGGCCGAAACCTGGCAGCCTTGTGTCCTTTAAAATAAGAAAGGTTTTGAATCCTATACTGATATAATTTTAAGATGAGTGATCTACTGATTATTAAATTGTATTTTTGATTGGTAAAATAAATTTTATAATATGTACTAAAAATTAGTTTATTTTACTTTAAACCACCGTTTTTATTAAGCCCTTAAATAAGGTTACTGGTAATTCGACGTATTCTAGAAATTGCTGATTTTCGGCTAGCCTACATGACCTTTTTAACTGCAAATTGTGAACTTTACTGTATATATCCCTAAAAATAAAATGTTGAATTACCAATAAGCCTGTATATTTTTGAAGTGTTTGTCGAACGGTCTTAAATCTTTTAATTTTTTTAGATCCTGTATTTCTTGTATGGTTTTTTCTTCTACTTTATTTTTAGGGTGTGGTATCATTGAAAATTAGAAACTTAGTAGCTAATCTGCAATATTGCTGACATGGTACACACGTACTTTCGTGGCCACTGCTGGCCACGAAATTAGTACGTTGTTTGAAAATCTAAACTGCAATAAAATATGATTTTACTCTCATACCATGTCAGCAATATTGCAGATTAGCTACTAAGTTTCTATTTGGTAATATATACCAAAAAGTCCTGTACATTTTACTAGTGTTAGTTAGATAAATTAACCAAACTAACATCAGTAAAATTTACACTATTTATTTGGTATGTTTTACTAAACTAAGACCGGTACAATCAGACAAGCACTGATAAAATATTGGTAGATATTACCAGTTAAAGTTTGGTAATAACTACAGTACAAATCTGTTAGATATTACGAAACAAATGTTAGGAAAAATACGAAACAAACATGATAGACAATACTTAATTGTATTTGATAAAATCTACGATATACTTCTGGTAGATAATACAATATTATCTCTGATAAAAAGCACGATACACATCTGATAGATTATACTAAACTAACCTTGATAAGAACTGCATTACACATCTGGTAGATATTACCAAACAACCTTTGGTAGTAACTAAAATTAAATCTGGTAATTATTACCAAATTAACGCTGATAAAATAGACCAAACGTGATAAGTAAATACTGCAAAATGTTGTTTGTTAGAGTTTACCAAATAAAATAGATTATACTTACGAGTTAAGTTTAGTGTTTTCTATCAAACTGATTTAATACATTCTACCATATAATAAGTGCTATCCACTAAATTATCCAAATTTTTGTTGTATATTTTACCAAATACCTTTGCATTTTCTATTAAACTACCTTCGGTAATTTGTACCAACAAAAAGTAACAGTAGAACATGCAAAATGTATTTGGTAAAAAAGACAAGTATGTTGGGTAAAATATACAATATCACTTTGGTAGATTGCAGCAAACTACATTGTACTTTTTTACTAGGGTACTTTGATAAAAAGGTTACTAAAGTATTTTGGTAAAAATTATACCAAAGTACTTTGGTGAGAAATTTTACCAAGTTACTTTGGTAAAAAATTATACTAAAGTACTTTGGTGAGAAATGTTACAAGTCACTTTGGTAAAAAAATATACTAAAGTACTTTGGTGAGAAATGTTACAAGTCACTTTGGTAAAAAATTATACTAAAGTACTTTGGTGAGAAATGTTACTAAACTACATTGGTAAAAAATGAACAAAACATAGGTGTAATCTACCAAATAAATTTGGTACAACACCAACATAAGAAGTTTGGTAAAATCAACAAAAATTCGTGATAGGACCGAAATCAACCTAAAACTTTAGTAACATTTACGCAAAATCTGTTAAATCCAACCTAACATTTTCTTCAGTGTACTGCGCTCGCCAGGGCAAAAAACGTTCTTAATCTTGGAGATCCATGGCCTTCGTCCAGCAGTGTACGTGGAAAGCGGTATTACAGCTGAAATGAAAGCACTATTATTAAGAAAGATATCAGAAGTAAACCCTTCCATCAAAACTTTTGTCAATTTCACGTTAAGTTAAGAAAACTCATACGAAGTCTGAGCGCTATCCATCTAAGTTAAATGCGTTTGCAACTTATCCGGTAAGTTGGTGTTGAGATCCAGCTAAAGGCTATAGCACATCTAGCCGTTTTTACCCGATTTCGCGTATGTTTTGTTTGTAAATTTATCCTTCCAAAAAAAAAACCCTTGGAGTTATTTTTCTCTACCTGTAATTATAGCAAAACTCCGCGGTCAGCTTGCTAACGCGCCTAAATGACCTTAATTGTGTCAGAACTCAAGCTTCAATACTAAGCGTAAGTACTAGCTTAATTATTATTATATTTATTATATATACGGTGGGTGGCTATTGTCACCTAAATATTATTTTATTATATTTAATATTTTTTTAAATATATGAATCTAGTTATAAGTAATTTAATTTGTGTCAATTTAATTATTTAATTATGGATCTTGTATCTGCAATAAAAACATTATTATTATTATTTTTATAGCTTTTACTGTTGATTTCGAAAAAACATGCATTATTAGAATGACTCAGCCTAGAATAAATTAGGTAGGATTTAATATTTTGTGGAAGCTGTTAGCTGTTTATATAAGTAAATAAGCCCTTCACATCAACATTATTATTGTTTATTACGATAGTAATAAGCGTACTAACCCATAATGAAAAAGTACATGAAAACAAATATATTTGGCATAAAAAAAAATATTCGTTTTTATTCTTATTTGCCGTGGGGTGCCGGCAGTAGAAAGTTACCCCTCCTCTCATGCCCGTGGATGCAGTAAAAGCCTGCTAAGGGATACCTCCGGAAGATGGGCAGCAGCGTCTTTCCGTTTATCAACATCTCATACTGCGCTCGCCAACCCGCCTGCCAAGCGTGGTGAGTATGGCACCTACCCCTCATGGAGATCATGAGGGAGGCCTGTGTTTAGTAGTGGACGTTTTTACTGTTGAAATGATTCTTATTTTTTATTAAAATATTTTTCCGTGCAATATGCCGTAGGGTGATGGCAGTAGAATGTCACCCTTCCTCTCTTGCCCGTGGATGCAGTAAGAGCCTGCTAAGGGATAAAACGTTTGCAAGCGTTCATGTCAGTTATATGTGCGTCACCCCTAACCCGCGGTTAACTCACCCGAACGTGGTCAGTTAAGTTGATGTATTTCACTTAGATGTGACTTGGATGGGTTTATGAGTGCAAACTATCTGCAGTTACTCCAACTTTCTGATGGTTTAAGTTGGTTCCTATAAAGTGGTTCTTTTGAACTAAGGAAAGGAGAGTGGGTAAGTTGTTTTTTTATTTGGGCAGGTCATGTACGCTGATAATAAATAAAAAATATTTCTAGAAATTTCACACAGCATCTAATACTGGGACGGAGCTGGCGTTATAGGTACCAGATTTTATTTAGAATCATCATCATCACAGCCTTAGGACAGCTACACGTCCACTGCTGGAGGTATCCGAGATCTCCATGATTATGAGGGGATCGTTGCCATACTTGCCACGCTTGGCAGACAGGTTGACAAGCGCAGTATAGTGATATACAAAAAGCTGCAGCTGCCCATCTTCCGAAGCTATCTCTTGGTAGAATCTTACTGCATCCACAGGGGAAGTGAGGAAAGACATCATTCTTCTGCCGCGATTATCGCCGTCAAACGACTATTCCTTGCTCAAGTCACACACGACATAGTCTATCATATCAGTAAGATGCCCCTCAAGTTCACTCTCAAAAAGCTTAAAATCATGACGAAATTCTAAAAGTGTGCAAAAAGTGAGCATACCCTCACCCAACAAGTTTATAATGTAGACCGTTACTTCACGCGTAGTTACAGGCGAAGCCGTAGCGGGTCTACTAGCGGAAGCATAATTAGACAATAACAATAAAAATTACTCTGATCGTTAGTATTCAGAGACATCGTTTAACTATTTCAGACTTAATTTACGTATTACTTGAGTGCCCCCGAATTATTTACGTGTTTCAGTCCATTCCGGCATTCCGAGCTGTTGTGTGTTGTAGCTATAAATTAAGAAGTGTCGCTGTAATTAGGAGAGATTTGTGGTATGCGCCTTTTTAAATTGTTCGACTATTTTTAAACGCATTTTGAGGAAATGCTGGTTACGTTTTAGCATGGACCAAGTATTTACTTGGTCCATGGTTTTAGTAATGGACTTCATAATTGGTAATTTACATCAATAAAAGATGATTTAAGCACCGTCTGTTTGTGAGGATCGGCACATACGGACATAGCTAGTAAGGCCGATGCGGGAGCGACAGTGGCGGCCACGGAAATGACAGACAAATTCTGTGCCTGGTGATGTTAAAGGAAGTGCAGCCCGTTGCTACTGATAACAATAATTAATTATGCAGAATAAATACAACAGGATTTTTATTATTTAAAGAACATGAGCTGAAATTTATGGTTGAGAACTCCGCTCTCGAAGTTGTCGACGCGTATGTATACCTAGGACAAACAGTCCAATTAGGTAGGTCCAACTTTGAGAAAGAGGTCAATCGACGAATCCAACTCGGATGGGCAGCGTTTGGGAAACTACGCAACAAGAAGAACTCGGGTCACCAACATAGCCCAGCGGATTAGCACGTTTGTAGTGGCAATGGGCAGGCCATGTAGCTCGCAGAACAGACGGCCGATGGGGCCGAAAAGTTCTCAAGTGGAGGCCACGGACCGGCAAACGCAGCGTAGGACGTCCACCCACAAGATGGGCTGACGACCTGGTGAAGACCGCAGGTCGACGGTGGATGCATCGCAGACGGAGGATCACTTTCAACCGCAATAACTGGAAATCCATGAGGGAGGCCTATGTAATGTATCTCATGATGATGATGAGTTAAAATTTATGATTTTGAATTTTTAGACATTGAATAATTAGAATGGTTTTCCTTGAATTTAACTGTTATAAACTGATAAGTTAGTAATTTTATATTCATATTTATATTTATTTTTTATTTTTCATTTGAGACGTAAAAATAGTGTTTATTTACCAAACACCCATTATATATATAAAACTCTTCCGTTACTGACTGAGTGACTGACAGACAACGCACAGCCTAAACCACTGGACCTAGAGACTTGAAATACTAATACGCGGGTGAAACTGCGGGGTGCGGCTAGTCTATCTATAAATTTGTTTATACAAAACAAAGTTTTTATTTTTGTTTACAAAGCTATAACAAACATGAGAAAAGATTTTTTCTTCCCATGAAAACTCCCTAATACTCTTTAGCGCTACATCGTGGGAAACGCCAAAAACAGCAGGTATTGAATACAAATATATTAGATTTAAATAGAAACGTGTTGATTAATTTCGATTTGTAGATTGAGCACACCCCATTTACGTGATAGTGCAGAAATAGGGGTGCATCGATAATATCTGATCAAACTGTTTAGTTAAAATGCAAACTTGAGGAAGTTAAGTTTAAACGATACCTTTTACGACGGAAAAAAATATTTTTTTTGAAATATTTTTTACCATTTTTTGGGTACTTTATTTTATATATCTATGCAAAATTACAGCATTCTAGGGCTAAAAGTCTCTTGGAAAAGGCAAACAGACAGACAGACCCTAAAAATGTAACCCATCTGGCGGCAAGCGAGTAAAAACAGGACAATAACTGAAGCCGCCTACATCGCCGAGTGTTTTTTTGACCTGGAAGTATTTTTTTTTAATTAATGAATTATAATTAGCGACGATCGTTAGCAGTGGAAGGAGGTGGGGGTGACCTTTGCCCAGCTGGGAGACAGTATAGGTTTGAGGGAGGGCTTTGGGGGAGACATGTGCTCAGCAGTGGGACAAAATAGGTGAAAAAATAACAATTAATTATAGGGTCGTCGTCACCAAAGCTGATGAGGAGGAAATATTTATATATTGGCAGAAGGTACTGCTAATAAACCGGATTCAGTAAACGAAGATTGATAGTCTACAATATCCATTGTAATGGATTTTGTAAACCCGAAATTATTTTAAATCCACAAATTCAAATCAGTCTCTCATTTCGAATGATTGGCGTCCATCAAAAATCCAATCTATCCGCCGCCGATCGGCGAAACGTCACTACCCAACAATTGCTATTTTTGCATATAAAAGATTCAAATTGCTTCGTTCGCACTATTAGGTCCCGTATCGGAAAAATAAACAAATAATTTTTATTTTGGTATTCAAATTTCTGGCAGCCGCGAAGGATTTGCATATAGACAAGACGTCATCGATCACGCATGATTTCAATATGTTGGGGTTGTTAATAGGATTGCAGATTCACACATGCATTTTGTATGGGAAACTGATGCTAAGAAATCCGTGACGATCAATGATAATATTATATAATTATGTAAATAAGGGCGTTTTTGAACAGGAAATATTTTCTCATTCACCGAGCAAGCGAATAGTTAAAACTCTTTACTAAGGAACGTGTAGCAAGTTAATCCTAAATTACCAAATTGAAATCTAACGTATCATCATCATCATCTACAGCCCGACTTCATCCACTACTGGGTGATCATCCCATCTAACGTTTACCATAAAATAAAAATAAATGGTTGAAGAAAAACAGCTGTTGCATGAAATATTATCAGAAAAGATAAAAATTATAATACTGAAGTATAAACATTGTAAATTGGATAAGTACTAAAAGTAATCATAAGTTTCACCTTTATAATCAAGTCTAAAACATATTTTTGAGAAGCAAAAACTAATTATTATTTTAATCTTCTTGAAGAAAACCATACAACGATTTTAGTGCATGTTTTTCTTAAAGTTGAACTATATACTCGTATCTAATTTCACTTTAAAAATTGACATGACACTCGCGTCATGTCAAATCGAATTAAATTATTTTTTCTTGGGCGACGTAAATTTTATTTGTTATTGTCATTGTCAACTTCACTCAGAAGGTCCCAAAACAAACAAAAAGTCGATAAACACTTGTTATACCCATCGACTCTACCCAATCCGCCGACCTTTGAATATATCCAATACGAACATACTGAAGGCATTGACGCAAATGCGGAATCGAGGACACGCTGACGCAGCACCACGAGGCCCGACATCGAAGCCCATCGAAGCCGTCGCCCCGCGCATCACTTCGACTCTTGCATCGAGTCCGTCAACTACTTAGTTTAATTAGCTTGTAACTTTACATTGTAACTATCGAAGTTTAATTTTTTTTTTTTTATTTATTTATTTTAGGAATAACAAACAACAACATTGTGTGTAGTAAAGGTTACAATATTAGAATACTTAATTATAAGCATAATATTATTAACAATGTAGTCCACTGCGCTATCCACATATTGGTCTTATAAATAAAAAAATAGAGATTATTGCAGCTAGAGGGCTAATAAGATATATATATATATATAAATATAGGTACGTAATTACATAACAGAATTCGTAGGAAAAAAAAAATATTAACAATTTAAATTAGTAAGAAGATACACATAATACACAACTAACATAAATTATTGAGACGGAGGTCTACTTGACAAAGTATACTGTATAACTGATTCTTAAATCTATGTAAAGTACATCCAAATATTTCTAAATCAATAAAATTGACATTGAAAGACTCTATCATACGACGAACGGGAGCGCGATGTCCTGCGTTTGAGCGGCACGTGTTAAGAGCAAAAAGTGAACGCTCCCGAGTGGATCTGGGAGTACACGTTCTCGGAACAGTGTAGCATAGCATTCTAACGAGATGTATACAATCAAAATGATTATTAACAATTTTATAGAGAGTAGTAGCTTCAAGGTATTTACATCTGGACTCAAGAGTTAAAAGTTTGTAATGAGAAAGTGATTGAGCGTAAGAGCTGCGGGGGAGACGACATCTGTAGTTAACAGAACGTAAGTACTTACGCTGGATCCTCTCAATCGCCACCACATACTTGTTGTAGAATGGGTTCCATACTGGGACCGCATACTCAATCTGAGACCGCACTAGTGTTTTGTAGAGGTACAAAAACGTAGATGGCCGCTTAAAATCTGCCGACGATCTCATGATGAATCCATACATTTTGAAAGCCTTGTTTGTAATATTCTCAACGTGTTGATTTAAATGAAGACGACTATCAAATAAGATGCCAAGATCTCTAACTACAGTGACTCTATTTAGTTGTTCATTAGACAGGAAGTATGGGGAATTTAATGAATTAATGTTCTTAGTGAAGCTAATAATGTTACATTTGCGCAAACTGAGGTGTAGCTTATTAATATTACAGTATGTGGCAAGTCTATTAAGGTCTTGTTGGAATAAGGCGCAATCGTTAGGAGTGTGGATAGGCATATATGCCTTGAGATCGTCAGCGTATAAAAGAAACCGGGAGTGTTGAAAGCATTGGTCTATATCATTGATAAAGAGTAGAAAAATAAGTGGTCCCAATATGGATCCCTGGGGAACTCCTGAGGTAACCAGTACACTAGTGGATTGATGACCGTGAATAACTACTTTTTGAGTGCGATTAGAGACGTAGGAAGAGAACCAGCGGAGAAGGTTACCACGGATACCGTTAAAAGCTATTTTGTAAAGAAGAATTTGGTGGTCCACCTTGTCAAAAGCCTTCTCAAAGTCCGTGTAAACGGCATCGACCTGAATGCGCTTGTCAAGATTATCAAACAGGGTATTTGTGAAGAGAATTAAATTAGACGTGGTGGAGCGACGCTTAACAAACCCATGTTGTTCCTGAATAATGATGTTGTGCAGAATCGGGTAGATGTCATTATGAATGAGTCTCTCAAATAACTTAGACAAGGCAGGCAGGATCGAAATCGGTCGATAATTCTCCACGTCATGTTTAGAACCACTTTTGTGTACAGGAGTAATGAAGGCGCGTTTCCATACCTCTGGAAAGATACCTTGGGAAAGGCATTTATTAAAAATGGTAGTAATAGGTGAAAAAATGTAATCTGCTATTTTTATTAGGAAGTAGGGTGGGATGCCGTCTGGACCAGAGCCTTTGGATGGATCGAGAGACTTGAGTTCCTTCAACACTTTTTCTTCAGTAAGGCAGATACTAGATATTAGAACAAGGTGGGGAGCTAGGCTCGAATACTGAGTTGAAGAAGGCCGAGAACATGTTTGTTATAGTTTCTGGGTTAGAAGATTTGGTGTTCAGATATTTCATTGATGAGGGAATACTGTTTTTAGATTTACGGTTAGCCAAATACGTCCAGAAATATTTAATGTCTACAGCAATATTATCTTCAACACTTATCATATACTCCTTGAAGCCCTTTTTACAATTATCCTTAAAAATTGCCCTTAACTCGGAAAATTTTACATAGTCCGAGTTATTTCTGTACTTTTTCCATTTGGTCCACGCTTTTTGCTTACGTTTAAAGGTTTTAATTAGAGACAAGGAAAACCATATAGGGAACTTATCAGATTTAGGGCGTACGAGGGGAATATGCGCTTTGATTGTACTTTATATAGTATCATAGAAGGCATTAACTGAATCCTCAGCAGAGAGGTGGTGGAAAAGTTTAGTCCAATCAATTTCAGATAACGCACTGTTAATCACGCTATAATCAGCTTTGCGAAAATTGTGTCTAGGCAAGTGCTTCATACGTAAAACAGGATTAGGATAGCAAAAAGGCACAGACACGGTAAACGGCGGATGGCGTGGGGTAGAGTTGAGTAGGGGAATGTGCTGTGGTTCAAGAAAGCAAGATGAGTTGCTAATAAAATAGTCAAGTATGTTACCAACATCGTTTTTTAGGTAGTTATATTGCCAGGAATCTAATGAGGACATACAATTATTCAATTGGATGCTACGGAGTGAGGTATCTACGCAATGGAGGCCAACGGAATTATATTGGTTCGTAGTAGGTAAATAGTCTGCCCAACTTATGTCTGCTAGATTATAATCTCCAAGTACATAGATTTTGTCAATTTTAGGGTTAATTAGCTTGTCTTGGAGATAATCAAAGTGTCTAATATAGGTGTCAGCACCAGTCCAGGGAGGTAGATATGCTGCGCTTACAACATTAACTTTATTTTTCTCCTTACTTGGAAACTCTACTAGTAAGTGTTCTATACCCCCAGGCGGGGTTGTGTTAGAGTATGGATGAAAATGTGTTTCAAACACCGCTGGATGAAGGCTTTTAAGGAATGCGATCAACACGCCTCCACCATCCTTCTTATTAGTGGCTTTTCTGTCACGGTCGCATCTAAACACGACATAGCGCTCATCGATAAACTCGTTATCATGAATTTCAGGAACTAACCAGGTTTCCGTCAGTACTATGATGTCATATGAGTAAGTAAGTATGTTCATGTATAAACTTTGTAACTTAGTTCTTATACCGCCACAGTTCTGATAGTAGATTATCAAATTATCACTGTCATCCATGTTTAAAACAAGTACATGTAAATTCATATAGGCGGAGAAGTTTATGATATTTATTATTTAATTTAACTACGAGTACCAGAGCGTAAAAAACAATTTTAAAATCGTGTATGAGAGAGTCCTTGTAGAGGCTTAGGGTAAAAAAAGAATTAAAGTATTAAATTTATTTCGGTTTTTTTTGAGAACTCCAGGCGTCGTCCTTATGATTGGCGCAGGCGGTAGGAAAATCCGGGTCATTCCAGGACATCCAGGACAATCAGGACGGAAATTCTGGAAGAGGATAGACATTTCAAAGTCGAACCGGGTTTTTCCTGAACTCAGGCGTTCGCCGGGGAATCCAAAAATCGATTACCTCTCAAGAAGTACCGAGATACAGCTTATGTAAGTACACTGAATTTTCTAGTGGTTGCTTGCGTCCCTTCCCTATAAAATAACTTAGATTTATAAAAACTCAATATTTTTTTTCATTCAAGAAAATCAACGAGTTCTATGTTAGTTAGCCGTAGGAAAAATTTCGTCGATAGCAGACGAAATTTAGATAATTTAGACATTAGTGAAAGTACTAGTAATATTGGAATTAGCACAATGACTAGCTTAGACGACATTTGTAAAGCCCTCCGTTTGGTTCCCGAATTTGATGGAAATCCCCATGTGTTAGTTAGGTTCGTGAGTTTGTGTGACCAGTTAGTGGCAACGTATGGACAGGAAGGAAATCCGTTGGTTAATTCAGGACTTTTAAACGGTATCCTTAACAAGGTCGTGGGTCCAGCAGCGCGACAGATCAATGCAAACGGCATCCCGAATGATTGGACTAGTATCCGTAATTCTCTTATTAATAATTTTGCCGACCAAAGAGATGAAACTGCCCTCTATAACGATTTGGCGATCCTAACACAAGGCTCTAGCACCCCCCAGGAATTTTATGAGCGGTGCCAGAACCTATTCAGCGCAATCATAACCTATGTGTCTTTGCATGAAACATTGCCTACTACCATAGATGCTAAGCGGGAGCTTTATAAAAAACTAACCCTTCAAGCCTTTTTACGCGGGTTAAAGGACCCCCTAGGACCGCGTATTAGATGCATGCGTCCTGAAACTACTGAAAAGGCGTTGGAGTTCGTTCACGATGAAATGAACACACTTTATATTCAGAGTAGAAATGCGCATTTGCCCGATAGGAGGCTAGGTGAAAGTCAAATGATCCCATCTGGTTCAGGATTTAGGATGGCCGGCCAAAATCTACCATTCAGGCCTATGAGTTTTAATATGCCCGGGCAAAGTGCACACCCTACTACTCAGCCTATATTTAAATTACCTCCACCACCGAATCAGTTTAGAATGCCTTTAAATCAACCCCGAATGCCATCACGCACTCAACAAATGTTTAGTGCGCCTCCAGCTAATTATCAACGTGGATTCCAAATGCCAACCAGGCCTCAACCCTCATTTCAAGGTCCTAAACCTATGAGTGGTGTATCCCACTTTGTAACTAGGGAGAGACCAATCCCAGCAGGTCCCAGTGGTTGGAATTGGGCTAAGCAAGGCAATCCGCCCCCGTCCAATTATTTTAAGACACGTGATGTAAATGTGAATGAGTGTTCTGGCTATGACTACGACGGTAACGAATATTACGACTACAATGACTATGACTATGGTACTTATTACGACGGATGTTATACTGACTATTACGCGTACCCCGCCGAATACGACTACCAACCCGACAGCGACGTTACGGTACAGGAAGTAGGTGAACAGCCCGAACAATCTAACCAGGAATCTTCCAGTCAGGATTTTCAGAAGGCTTTGACTACAAAAAGGTTAAAATAGAGTTAAATTTGCAAACCCAGAGACAGCTTCCTTATATTCGTCTGACAAACCCTCCTTTAAATTTCCTTATAGATACAGGCGCGAATCAGTCTTTTATTAGTCCGGAGGCAGTGGAAAATTTTTTTTCGCACGTTCCATTGAACTACGACCCGTTCGAAGTAACCAATGTTCATGCTACAACTAGGAATGAATACTCTATTACCATTCCCTGCTTTCCAGAGTTCAGAGATGTAGAGGAAATTGAGTTATTCGTGTATAGGTTTCATGAACATTTTGACGGTTTATTAGGTATGGACTTACTAACGAAATGGGAAGCGAAACTAGACCTTAAAGATCGAGCGCTTATCACTAAAGATGCAGTGAACCCTATCCGTATGCATAACTCGCGGAACCTTAATCTCTACGAAGATATTATACCGGCTCACACATCTAAATTGCTTAGATTACCTATTAACGCCCCAGATGGCGAAGTATTAGTCCCGGAACAGTTAATTTGTAATTGTATAATAAGCGAGTGTATAACAAACGTTTATAATAACCGCGGAATAGTAGAAGTTATAAATTCAACGCAGAACGACATCATTTTTTCGCTAGAACAAGCCACACAGGCGACCGTATTCAATATCGAGTGCACGCGCACCGCGTTGGAGCCGACGTCATCGCGCGCTAGGGATGTAACATCACGATTACGAACTGACCACTTAAACGCCGAGGAATTAGCTAATTTAATCACGCTATGTACGAAATACGCCGATGTGTTTTATGTTGAAGGCGAAGCGTTAACTTTTACGAATAAAATTAAACATAAGATTCGAACTCACGACGAAATTCCCGTTTACACAAAGAGCTACCGCTATCCTTACGTACACCGTGAGGAGGTTCAGGATCAAATTAATAAAATGTTAGATCAGGGTATTATTCGACCATCCGAGTCTGCGTGGAGCTCACCGATTTGGATTGTTCCAAAGAAAATCGACGCCTCGGGAAAACAGAAATGGAGGTTAGTCGTAGATTTTCGAAAGGTTAATGAAAAGACTATTGACGACAAGTACCCTATCCCTAACATTACAGACGTTCTTGACAAGTTAGGGAAATGTCAGTACTTTACGACCCTTGACCTCGCATCTGGATTTTACCAGGTCGAGATGGACCCTAATGACATCCACAAGACAGCTTTTAGTGTAGAAAACGGAAGGTATGAATTTTTAAGAATGGCTATGGGATTAAAGGGAAGTCCTTCTACATTCCAGAGAGTAATGGACAATGTCCTCCGAGGCCTACAAAATGTCATTTGCCTCGTTTACCTTGATGACATCATTGTTTTTTCTACATCACTACAGGAACATATGGTGAACCTTGAAAAGGTATTTCAAAGACTACGCGAGTCCAATTTCAAAATACAACTCGATAAGTCAGAGTTCCTCAAACTTGAAACCGCGTACCTAGGTCATATCATCACGAGAGAGGGAATTAAACCTAACCCTGATAAAATTTCTGCTATTCAGAAATATCCTATCCCTAAGACCCCGAAGGAAATAAAATCTTTCCTAGGACTTCTCGGTTACTACCGAAAATTTATCCCGGACTTTGCTAGAATTACTAAACCCCTGACATATTGTCTTAAGAAAGGAAGAAAAATTACATTTGACTCAGACTATGTAAATAGCTTTGAGAAATGCAAAACTCTTCTGACGAATGATCCCATATTGAGATACCCTGACTTTGACCGTGTCTTCATACTGACGACTGACGCATCTAATTTCGCTATAGGTGCAATTCTTTCACAAGGTTCAGTAGGTTCCGATAAACCGATAGCGTACGCTTCACGTACACTAAATGAGAGTGAGATAAATTATAGCACGATAGAAAAGGAATTACTTGCTATTGTGTGGGCTACAAAGTACTTTCGCCCTTATCTATATGGCCGTAAGTTCAAGATTTTAACTGACCACAAACCTTTACAATGGGTCATGAACTTAAAGGAACCTAATTCTAAATTAACTAGATGGCGATTAAAGTTAAGCGAATATGACTTTACCACTGAACATAAGCCTGGCAAGAAAAATACCAACGCCGATGCTCTCTCTCGCGTTGAGATTTGTAACGAAGAGACAAGTTCTATGATCGGAAATACGTCGGAAGCACCGCCATCTATAGCGAACGAATCTGAACGTACTGTAACTGCACATACATCTATCGAGAATCCCATCCTTGAAATTCCCATAACTGACGATCCTTTAAATAAATTCCATCGACAGCTGATTATGACTATAGTGACGTCAAGAAACGTCCGTCGGCAACTAAGCCATTCGACACTCACACACGTACATCCGTACAGTTATCGGAATCTAACTTAGAAGAGGATTTAATTACAGCTATTAAGGAATACGTTAACCCTAAAATAAGGACAGGTATTTTTATTAACCCTCCTTTAGGTATGTACAAAATTGTCCCAATTTTACAGGAAAAGTTTAAGAGTTCATCTATGAAATTAGTACTTGCTAAAAGGGAACTTGAAAATGTCAAGGATTATCTCAGGCAACAAGAAATAATTCGCAACTACCACGAAGGAAAAACTAACCACCGTGGCATTAGCGAATGTTATCTGACCTTGTCAGCACGTTACTTTTGGCCAAAGATGAAAGAGCACGTAACTAAATTCATAAATGAATGTATAATTTGCGGACAAGCTAAATATGATAGGAATCCCATAAGGCCTAAACTTAACATTGTGCCACCAGCTACAAAACCTTTTGAGATAGTTCACATGGACAGCTTCACTGCCCAAAACGAAAAGTATGTAACCTTTATAGACGTTTTCTCTAAGTATGGCCAAGCGTATTTACTTAGGAATGGCACTGCGCTTAGTGTAATACAGGCCTTACTCACATTTAGCACGCATCATGGCTTGCCACTCACTATCATAACCGATCAAGGTACCGAATTTACTAATCAAATGTTTTCAGAGTTCTGTAAAATACATAAAATCACCCATCATCAGACATTAGCACATTCACCTAACGCTAACGGAAATATAGAACGTTTTCATTCGACTTTACTCGAGCACCTTCGTATTTTAAAGTTGAAGCAGAAAGACCAACCTGTTATTAATCTAATGCCATACGCTTTGATTGCATATAATAGTTCAGTTCACAGCTTTACTAAATGTAAACCCTATGACCTTATACTAGGACATACAGACCCACGTGATCCGACTGACATAGATATTACAGGACACTTATTGCAGCAGTATACACAGTCCCATAGAGAGCAGATGAAACAAGTTTATGATCTCATAAACGAGACATCTCTAGCTAATAGGACAGCGATAATTTGAAAATCGCAACAAGTCTCGCGAACCCGAAGTAGAATACCAACCTGATCAACAGATTTTTATTAGCAATCCTTGCGCTAGTAGATCTAAGCTTGCTCCTAGATACACCCAGGACACTGTCTTAGCAGACCTCCCCATTCATATCTATACATCTAAGAAAAAGGGTCCAATAGCTAAGAACAGGTTGAAACGAGTCCCTAAGACCGCGAAATTGTTGCAGGATCCTGATGCTGACTCTCAGCCTAATACAGGCTCACGAGATAAAACTTGAAGGACTTGGAGATGGACCAGGGCTTTTACCATTTAAACTAGGCCCCATGCGACTAACCACCCATTATCATACGTTTTTGCAATACATAGAACTTAAAGAAATTAACTCTAACATTAACTTAGTACAGTCTCAACTAACTGATATAAAACTTAAGTTAGATAATCATACTTACGCTATCTATGAATCTCAGGTCGATCATTTAAATAACGAATTAAATACTGCTTTGCTTCAATTAAAAACTTTAGAGCCGATTCGTTTTAGAAGAGGTTTAGTAGACAGCCTTGAATCAGTTATTAAGAGTATTACAGGGAATCTAGACTATACGGATGCTGTAAAGTATAATGATGCCCTTTCAGTTCTTAAGAAAAATCAAGATAAAATTGTAATCGAACAAAATCATCATATCAGTCTGAGTAAAGATTGGATGGATGAACAAAATACAATTATAGCTAAAATCGTAGATAATCAAGTCGCAATAAATAAAACTTTGCTAATGTTACTTGACCCCGATTCGTTTCCTCAACACGAGTTAATCAAAGTTGCTAAATTCGCACAAACATTGGCGATAACTAGCAACAACGTAGGTAGATTAGTAAGCAAAATAAGTAGGTTAGAAAATGCGCTTGCATTTTGCAGTGCTTCGCGCACTCATCATTCTATGTTAAGTTTAAATGTAATGAAACATATGTTAGGTAAACTGAAATCTTTTTATAGTAAAGATCAGTTATTAGACTTAGAAGTCAGAGAGTACTATGATGTTATCAAACCAGTATCATATTACAACGGAGATCAATTAGTTTTTGCCTTTAAATTTCCAGTAGTTTCTCCGCTTACTTATACCTTATATAAATTAATTATTGTACCGAATAAAAATAGGCAGGCAATCATCCCACCTTTCCCACTTCTTGCAATCACTGGTAATATTCACGTGTACATAGAGGCTGAATGCCCGAAGTCAGGTACTAGGTACATATGCGAAGATCATCTCAACCATCAACTGAAACCTCAACCGGATTGCATCTGCAACATCATCGAAGGCGAGATGACCGGAGACAAACCCTGCGAGATGACCACCATCGATCTAATGAAGCCCGCCATGGAGAAACTGGACGACCGCCACTATGCCATCGTGTTCCCGAAACCAACTCAAGTTCGACTTACCTGTGAACGAGATGAATTTAATACCCTCAACGGCAGCTACTTAGCAACTATCCCACACAGTTGTAAGCTGCGCACAGATGACTTCACCATCGTTAATGCCGACGACCATATCAAAGGACAACCTATGAAGATATCCAAATTTCCTGCTCATCTGGATGAAGATTCTGCACCCATTACCCTCAAGGTCAACTCAGTCAACCTAAAAAAGCTACACGATATTCAAGATAAAATTCACCAACTGGACCCCATTCAGATAGAACAACCTACAACGTTCTATAATACGACGATCCCATTCTACGCTATACTATCCGGTGCACTAGTACTCGCAGCCATCGTACTTAGTCAAAGATTTTACTTACACCGAACGAGGAAGAGCACTAAAACTGAAATAGAACTAACTCAGATACCAACTTACGCAGAACCAGATTCATCTCAGAATCAGAGGAGGCTGCCAACGACATTTTTTCCCAATCTTCAAAAATAGTCGTTGATCTGAGGGGGGAGATGTTATACCTATCGACTCTACCCAATCCGCCGACCTTTGAATATATCCAATACGAACATACTGAAGGCATTGACGCAAATGCGGAATCGAGGACACGCTGACGCAGCACCACGAGGCCCGACATCGAAGCCCATCGAAGCCGTCGCCCCGCGCATCACTTCGACTCTTGCATCGAGTCCGTCAACTACTTAGTTTAATTAGCTTATAACTTTACATTGTAACTATCGAAGTTTAAATTAAAGTATTAAATTTATTTCGGTTTTTTTTGAGAACTCCAGGCGTCGTCCTTATAATTCACTATAGTTTAGCAATAATAATGTTTTTAGTAAAACCCTAAATCACTGGTCGCTAGCGAAGCCAAAACCAAACAACAACGGCTAAAAAATCTTGGTCGCGAGCGAAGCCAAAACCAAACAAGCGGATATAAAGTCTTTTTTGTGTAAATCATACAAAAGTAACTAAAATTAACTTAAACTACACAAACAGCAAGTTTTCTTAGCATTTTTTGTGCTTTGCATCTTCAGCATTGACACTATTTTGGCTATTTTGTTGAACATCACGACAATGTAACTAAACTATCACTATGTTTCCGTATCAACATGTATACACCACTTACCAACACCTGTAGGTGTTGTATTCCTAATTTCCGTTACAATATCTATCACTCAATGGCACTTAGAAGGTGTAAGTGGCATTGAATTGCATTAATGTTTGCATAACGTAGTTATAATACCTATGTGTAGGTACAGTGATTTTGCCTGTACCTATACGAGTATGCTTGATAAATTAAATGCGAAAGTCTAGATGAACACTCGGTTTTCAAAATAATAAACAAACTACTCTTCTACTTATAACTTGTTACACTTTCGCGATTTGTTAACATATTTTTTAGTTTTTAAATTACAGGAATTTATCGCGAACCTTTTTTATTATTTTCCCGACGTTTCGAACACATTTCAGCATTTACGTTTTCAAGAGTAAAAAATACTCTTCTACTGATATGTTTCATTATTTCATAATTTCAGTCGCAAAACATCCACTACTGAACACAGGCCTCCTCATGGATCTCCATGATGGGTAGTTGCCATACTCAGCACACTTGGCAGGCGGGTTGGTGGGCGCAGTACGGGATGTTGATACATGGAAAGACGCTGCTGCCCATCTTACTTTAGCAGGCTCTTATGCCCGTGGATGCACCACGGGCATGAGAGAGATAATATTATACCGCCAGCACCCCACGACAATTTAAACAAAAAATGTATCATATATTTTTACAAAATTTAACTTTTATTTGTATACTACAAAGTTTCAGCTTGATCTATTCAGTACTTTTTCCTTGAAGAGGTAGCAAACGATTAAGCTTTCGATTTTATAATATGTGCGGGATAGCAAACAAAACCTGAGCCTAAGCTAGTTATCATAATCACTAATGGAGGCAAATTGCTGCGATATTGGAGACTGCATCTGCATGTGTAATTGGTAACTGATTAGCAACTGTCGGTATCGACAAGTTGTGGTTATATAGATCATTGTAATCATCATTGTAATAGTCTATTGTCGCAAATGAGTCTATTATTGTATCTGTATGAGTTGTCAAATACACAGAAAAGCGTTTATTTTATTATGTTCTTTCCCAGCCGTAGGACATCAACTGCTGGACAAAGGCCTCCCTCATTGATCACTAAGTACTGATCAAGAGGGGTTGTTGCCATAGAGGGGTTGTTACCTCCGGAAGATGGGCATCAGCGTCTTTCCGTGTATCAACATCCTGTACTGCGCTCGCCAACCCGTTTGCCAAGCGTGGTGAGTGCGGCAAGAACCCCTCATGATATTTAGATCCATGAGGGAGGCCTATGTCCAGTAGTGGACGTCCTATGGCTGAAATGATGTCTATTGTCGCAAATGAATCTGTGCTTGGATAACGTTAGGCCATGATATCTTTGTGAGTTGTGAACTACACAAAAAAAACGTATATATTAGATAAATAAATAATGCTAGACAATTCACACAGCATCATCTAGTCCTAAGCTAAGCAGATCGCGTGTTCTGGGTACTAGATGACTGATATACATAATACACTAGATATATATTTTTTATTATAGAAAAAACACCTAGAACCCTGATTAAATATCTGCAGATCGTACAGAAATTCGTCCCGAGGCGGGAGTCAAACACGCAACCTCTTGCGTCATAGACCTTTGCCCGCTGCGCCACATAGATCGACGATAAAACTTATGTCATGGATCCATAGCGTCTACTCATACGAGAGAGTCGTTCCCTAACTCGCCCTCAATTATTCTCGGTCAAGCGACCAAGTTAAGGTATCCTGTAAATAACATTATTTTTAATCCCTAACTCGGCCACGTTTTGCTTGAATTAATTTAGTACAGAAAGAGACAAACAATTTAATAATGTATATAATAATATTTAAATCGAACTATTAGTAAACACAAAAGTATTAGTGAATTAGTAAGACCAATTATTAAAGTAAAATAACGTGCTCAAGTACGACTCGAAAGAGAAATTATCTTGTTCGACTGTATTATCACATAATAACATACCCACCACACACGTTCTTACAACTCATATTGTACATTACGGTGTCAAAAACAAAAATCCGAGCTAATAAAGATTTGAATAACAGAAAAATAAGATCGTAAAGTCAGTGTAACAGTATGAAGCAGAGTAATAAAGTTACACAGTAGCCCCTGTGTTGAGGAACACCGGGTGGTATTCTGAAATGATATAATAATATCACAATAAGTACTTATTATAAAATTTTAGGCCTGCAAAAAAGATTTGTCTGAGCTACATAAATTACTTTATACGTAATACAGAAACAAGTCTAAAGTAAAATCAAGTATAAAAAACTTGAAAGAAAATTGCAAAATAAATTACAGATCTTTTCTACCTTAAATGTTACAGGTCAGCTTCAACTCACGTCAATTTTTTTACAGAACTTCTACAATTTTGAAATTATAGAAGATCTGTAATCTTTTTCAAATTTCTTTCAAGTTTTTTATGTGTTTAAAGATTATTTTTTCTCAAAAGAAAAATACATTTCACTTAAATGAGAAAGAAACTTAAAATAAGTAACTTAATATAACTTCGAGCAGCTAAACAATTACAGATTATAAGTTGATTATGTTCGATTACTAACATTAAAAAGTTTTATAATAGTTTAAAACTAAAAAAAAAAACAAATACACATGTCCAATTATTGTCATCGGTCCATGACACCTATGCAAAGTTTCAATTAAATCAGATGTTCTAAAGTAAGATAAAACAAAAGTCGAAGATTTATACTTGATTTTACTTCAGGCTTTTCTGTATAACGTGTTATAAAGAATATTATTTTGGTCAACCAAATCTTTTGTGTGTGCCTAATCTTTTGAATATTATTGCATTCCAATCGTATTGTCACATAAAATAAGTAGCTTTCAATACAACGGCAAATACATTATTTCTACTGAGCATAATAAAGATTTTTATACTTTTTAGTATGATTTATTGTTGAGAAAAATATTGCTCTCACATAGAGAATATTATGTGAGATAATTATTTAATGCTGGCGACCCTAATCAGGGTAATGGAATAAAACCATCAAATTATTGTATTGTCATCGGTCCTTGATAAGTCTACAAAGTTTCGATTAAATCTGACCGCTTATAGGGGGTCAAAATCCATTGGAAATCAATGGAGTCGCTCACAAACATGTAAACATACAAACATACAAGATTGTAGCTAGTAAAAGTGTGTTAGAAAGAAGCATTTTTAATCTAACAGAGAACATAAAAAAATGGCAAACAAAGTTTATTTAATTGTTTTAAAAAAAATGCTCATTTGAAACTTATACTAATTAATTGTTTATCAAAAATGCTATTTAAAATACGTTTTTCATAACTATTAAGTTCAAGCAGACTTAAAGTAAAGCTAACTGAGCTTAAAAGATGAAACGTTGTAACTAAAGCAAAATAAAACAATGAGAACCAACGATCAACTCAATCCGAAACAGCGAATCAAAAAAGCAATATGTAACGAATTTGTTTTTCAATTTCGTACCAATTTTGCATACACAACCCCTGCCGCATAACCCGAGCAAATAAAACGACGTATTGTGGTTTTTACGATGCGTAAATATTTCTTTTTTTTTCCTTTTTAGCGGGTTTTTATTCCACTTTTTATTCGAAAGGTGGAAATGAAAGAGGTTTGCATTGCTGGGCGCTGTCGCAGAAATTAATAGGGCTGCGTTTTTTTGTGTTTTTTCGGTTGTCGCGCTTTGTCACTCGACACCGTTGATGGGTTATGGATTTTATGACGTGAGTGGATTTGCCGCATATTTTTTTAGAAGAAATCCTACAACATCTTTTTGTTGTTGGCAACGATGTTGATTATTCCACTTTATTTAACTGCGTACTCATAAAAAATCCATTTTTAACTATGAAGAAATAAATCTAAAAAATATATCAAAACGGTGGATCACCGGTCGTGAAGCAAGGCTCAAGCGGTCGGTGACTTCCTGGCAACCGACACTCTAGTGTCTACAGTGTTATCTACTCACTATACGTGCCGAGTCCAGGATTACTGCCTTTTGGATCTGGCTCTTGATCCAACTGACTAGCGTGATGTTGATCGAGACTCAACGCTATGAGTCCGTTAACGGAAACGACTTTCGGAACATTAGTCGCTGAGTCAACATCCCACATGGTGGAAGCCTTGTGAGCCATATTATTATTAGGTATTATTTAGGGCCTGTACTGTCCCACTGCAGGGCAAAGGCCTCTTATTCTTTTTAATTTTTAAATACTTTTGGTTGTTCCAATTACTAAACAGTCCAAAATCAGAATACAGACCAGAAAAATTGAGCCATACTCGGAGCGTATGATTGAAACCAACGAATATTCAAAGTAAGTTAGGTGTACGTATACATCATCATCTCAGTCCTAGGACGCCCACTGCTGGACGTAGGCCTCCCACATCTCCGTGAGCGGTTGTTGCCATGCTCACCAGGCTTGGCAGGCGAGTTGGCGAGCGAAGTACGGTATGTTGATACGGGAAGACGCTGCTGCCCATCCACCGGAGGTATGTTTTTCTGTGTAGATTTTAATTGCATCCTCGGGTAAGAGACAAGGAGCAACTTTCTACTGCCGGCATCCCACGGCAATGTCCCTTCGGAAACCCCAATTATATTAAACAAAACTAATGTATGCGTCATCTTTATCATTAGCACTTAAATGAAAAAACAAACAACACATGTGTACAAACACAGGTCATATTGTAAAATAAAACATTACACACATAAAACATACAGAGTATAATACGTATACTACAAGTAAGGGGTGATTTTCACAACCTTAAGGTCCCAACTGCAGTTCTACAGCAGGATTCGGTAATTCATCATCATTATTTCAGCCGTAAAATATCCACTACTGAACACAAGCATGGATCTCCATGAGGGATAGTTGCCATACTCACTACGCTTGGCAGTATCCCACATCCACAGGCAGAGAGGAGGGGTAACATTCTTCTGCTGGAACCCCACGGCATTCGGTGATTGTCATTCAAGAAGAAATCACAAGTTTTAAATTCAACAGCCGATTATACGATAATGACAACTTAAAAGCCAGTTGAATCTTGACAGGGTCATTGACACCCGCCAAGAGATGCCGTAGAGGAACAAATAAAAATACCTCTTTGGTACTTTTTTTCGAAATGTAATAAAAAATGCAATTATATACTCAGAATCGAGTACGCATCAGAAATTAGTTATTACTAGTTAATAACAAAATAAGAATTCCCGAGTTTTTTCCTTCCGAAACGTCTTGTTTTCATGGGCTTAACCCCTTTTGGGTTAGTACACGTGTGATATTACACTCTGTATAAGAGGTAGGTTCACCCCGTTGCCGAGAAATTTACATTGATATTGAATGTCCACCGCTCCGCTCGCAATCAAGGGATGATTTTACATTAGGCGCATAGAGTTGTAACTGTAGATAAGACACTCTTAAATAACTATCAATCAATAGGTTGGTCACGTACTTAGTAAACGTGATCACCCCGTTATTGCCATTGTAATAGGTAGAGGTTACCGCTTTACAACAAGTGGGCCTTCGGTTTGTCTCGTCATTTAGTTGTATAAAAAATCTCAGACCATGTAGAGCTAGAAAAATATTAATTCCTTTTACTTAGAACTAGAAAAATATAATCTTCAGTACAGTATGAAAATGTTTCGGTGTGCCGGTAGTGATATGTTGCCTCTTCTCTCTCATCCGTGGATGCGGTAAGAACATGCCAAGGGATACATCCAGAAGATGGGCAGCAGCGTCTTCACGTGTATCAACATCCTATACTGCGCTCCCCAACTCGCCTGCCAAGCGTGGCGAGTATGGCAACAACCCCCTAGTGAACTTGGAGATTCTCAGATACACTTATTGTTTTTTTATAAATACAGGATGTCCAATGAAAGGGTAAAATACTCGAAGCTGTACATCATTTGTACTTTGTAGACATTTCAGTCTCTAAGGTATGCTCTAAGATCTGTAAAAAATTTGATGATAAGAACTTAGTGTAATGACTATGTTTATCCATTTCGAAAGCCAATTTTTCTGTTTCTTAGTGACCAAAGCCGTGGACAGCCGCGTTGGCCGAGTGGTATGTGCCTACGACTTTTGATCCGAAGGTCGTGGGTTCGATACCGGTCGTGCACCAATAGATCTTTCTTGAATAATTTTTATATACAAATAATAAGTGCTTTAACTATGAAGGAAAACCCTCGTCAAACGCGAGGAAACACGCGGCTAAGTCAGCTCCGGACGTACTGTCCTATTCCGTCCTTCCTCTGCATGGGGATGACTAAGCAGAGAGGTGGAAGTAATGGGCAAGCCTAATCCATGCAACAATGCCCTATGCACTGCAGCGTCCTGTACACCATGATTTGCTGATGCTGTATAAATCATCTGCGATCGATTTTCAATTTCAGATTTTCAATGGTATTCAAGGATAAGTTGAGAGACCATCTCTCCCTCATTGACCCATGTCAATTTTTATGTATGTACAACTTATTTTATTTTATTATTCTATGTCATCATCATCATTTAAGCCTTAAAACGTCCACTGATGAACACAGGCCTCCCTCATGCATCTCTATGAGGGGTAGTTGCCATTCTCACCACGCTTGGCAGGCGGGTTGGTGAGCGCAGTATGGGATGTTGATACGCGGATAGACGCTGCTGCCCATCTTCCGTAGGTATCCCTTAGCAGACTCTTACTGCATCCATGGGCATGAGAGGAGGGGTATCATTCTACTGCCGGCACCCCACGGCGGAATTAAAATATTAAGCAACTTAAATACATAAAATATTATTCTATGTAAGTTTATTAAATTATTAAGCAGGATATACATATATTATGTTGATACTGTAGGTATATTATTGTGTACAAATTTGTATGTAAGTATATTAATTTAAAGTTACATATGTTTAAGTCTATTATTATCATCATTCCAGCCGTAAAAAGTCCATAATTATAAGTAGCTTCAATTCTTTAATTTTCTCTTATCACATGTACATATGTCGTACAGAATTATATCCATTGCATTTAATATTCACCTCTCTTTATAGCCTTAGGTTTGCTGTAAGAAAACTCTTTCATGGTGAAGCTCGCCTTTGTACATAACTAATAAATACACAATGTTTTTTAAAGTTATTTCTATGTGTACATTACACAATTTAAGATTTGAAAGGTTTTTCTGTAAGGTCTCTACTCTTTGGCCACGCACGAATATAGTTAAGGCTTCCCATTTGCGTGCTGCAGCGTGTTTAAGTGATATTAGACGTGAATGCGTACGTCATGATTGATTCCGGCAATTCCGATACGACAGTGACGTCACAGCTTATGTAGAACAAAGCTAGATATTGCGCTGTTTGATATAATTATTTGTCTTTTTGAACATAGGTACTAGAATGTAGTATATCACTTACTACATGTCCTCTTCGTTTTTTCGTTTGGTTGAAAGCTATTCTCAGGAATAACTGGTTCATCATTATCATCATCATCACAGGCGTAGGACTATTGTCCATGTCAACTGCTGGACACCTTCATGCATCTCCGAGATCATGAGGAGGTGTTGCCATACTCGCCACGCTTAGAATTACTAGTTCAAATTGATGAAATTATTTCGGTGTCGGATAGCCCAAACATGAAAAAAGACGTTCACACACGGCAAATCACGCTTTGACTAATAGGAGCGCAGCATCAATGAAAAGTTTTGCATAAGCGGAATATCACAGTTTTTAACATTGCAAAGTGAAGATACTGTTAGTATTATGTGCCGCAATGTAAACGCGGCCTTACCGAGTTCTGAAGACAAAGTGAGGGTATAGTTTGTAATTTGTATAGTGTTTAACCACACTTAGGAAGAACATTTCAAAGAAATGAAACACACCGGAATCGTAAATTTTTGAAAAATGAGGGTAGTTGCAAAATCGTTCGCTTTTTAATGGACGCTCCAGTCTTCCCGGGACCACGACTGTTGAAACACAGTCGAAACATCGGGATTAATCAAAGTTTACGTGATAAAAATTTAATTGCGATTGCGAAAGATGAAGGAATTATCGTGGCTTGACATCATTTAATAATATAATCGGCTTTCACCACGTACCTAACTTACTGTGATCATGCTGACGTTTCGTAGACCAATTTAGGGGCGAACTAAGTTCTCTTCTTGCGGCCCTCGGAGGCGCCCACGAACGTTGCTCATGAAGAAGGGCCTCAAAATCGTCTACGAAACGTCAGCAAGATGTTAATAAGTTAGGTACGTGGTGAAAGCCGTATTATATTTATTAAATAAGAAACATTTATTGTATCTTTTCTAATTTAATCTCTAGAGGTAAATATGAAAAGTGAAATTGGCTAGCTTTCCATCCCGACTGTGATCTAAGCGCAAGTGAATTAGTGTTAAGCGATGTATTGGGTCTGGTGAAGGTAAGTGCAGCTTTGTGTAGACAGAGCTTTAGGAAAGACAACTATGTCTGGTAGAGAGTCCAGACATAGAGAATCATCATTTCAGCCGTAAAACGTCCACTACTGAACTAAGGCCTCCCTCATGGATGAGGGGTAGTTGCCATACTCACCACGCTTGGCAAGCGGGTTGGTGAGCGCAGTACCCATACTGCAGCAGCGTCTTTCCGTATATCAACATCCCAATGTTGATATACGGAAAGACGCTGCTGCCCATCTTGCGGAGGTGTGCCTTAGCAGGCTCATACTGCATCCACGGGTAGGAGAGGAGGGGTAACATCCTACTGCCGGCACCCCACGGCTAGTTACTAATACACGGAGTTAGCAATAAGCCTGTCGATTGTCACTTTATGTTCAGTGTTTCTTTAGTTGTTAATTTTGATACTACTTAAAATGGACCATGGCAAAGCCATACTTTAAGAGGCAATTCGAAAACAAAATTCAAAAGCATTTAGGCATTTCGAAAACTTAAAAGATAAACTTACAATTATATTATAGGATTACGTTAGATTTTTGTCGGAAATGGTGTTAAAATTAGTATACCATTTTCCTGCTTTTTTTGTTTTTGTCTAATTCCGCAGATATAGAAAGAACACTATTACACGACCTCTGTGACCTATGTGGCGCAGCGGGCTAAGGTCCGACTGCGACGCAAGAGGGTTCGATTCCCGCCTCGGGACAAATGTCTGTACGATCTGCAGATATTTGTCAGGGTGTTCTGGATGTTTTTCTATGTATTATAAAAATATCTATCTATGTAGTATATATTAAGTATATCAGTCATCTAGTACCCATAACTCAAGCACTGCTTAGCTTGGGGCTAGATGATGCTGCGTGAATTGTCCAGCATTATTTATTACAGAGCTTCGCACGATATAATGAAATAAATTAGGCTAGTCATTGCATACTAACCATTAACAGTGACGTCTTCTTCTCTCTTATAATATTGTTGTGCCCAATAGGGTCTGTATTGCAATTTATTTATTTATTTATTTTAATAGGAAATCCAACACAGGGTTACACATAATGCACATAATACTAAGATCTAAATGTAAACGACGATTAGGTATATTATTATATAGCTTCTACTCCAGAATACACACAATACTCAATATTTAATTGATTTCATAAGATATTGAGTATTGTGTATTTAGTTCCAAACTATTGGTAAATTTTCTAGAATAAAAGCTTGGCTATCTTGCACTCTAGAAAATGTACCAATAATTTGTAATTTTTATAGTGTTTAATTTAACCACACTTATGTAAAATATTTCAAGGAAATGTAAAATCTTATCAAAAATTCACATCTCTAGTCATTGTTACTGTATGCAACTTCAGACAATGAACAGGAGAACACTAGTAGTTACCTGTAGATGGCGCTATAATCGGTGCTCAACCGATATCACCTTATCAAGAATATTAGCGGTACCCGACACGGGTTTCGTAGCTAAGTGGTTAAAGCACTTCCGGCTTAGGAATAATTTTTGAAAGAGTAAGAAATACATTTTCGATTATACCTCTAAGGTTTTTCATTTCGTTGCAATGTACCAATACTGCAAAAATAGATAATAAATGGAGTCGATGGGTTAAAAGCTTTCACCCCTAAATAACAGAATTAGTTTAATCTGATCAGAAAATTAATAAAACCTATTAAAAATCATATTTTGATTCGTATCACGATGATCCGAGAGTAAAGGTGCGTACAATTGTGTTCAACCAGTGGGGCTAATTTATCGACACGTGTCAAAATGCAATATGTTTCTACTTAGTCATTGCTTGTGGGAAACGTATGGTCAGATTTTTGGTTGGTACCCATAAATTTTGCCGTGGGGTGCCGGCAGTATGATGTAACCCTTCCTTTCATGCCCGTGGATGCAGTAAGAGCCTGCTATGGGATACCTCCTGAAGATGTGCAGCAGCGTTTTTCCGTGTATCAACATCCCCTACCTAGCCCGCCTGCCAAGCGTGGTGAGTATGGCAACTACTTCTCTTCGAGTTCCATGAGGGATGTGTTCAGTAGTGGACGTTTTGTGGCTAAAATGATAAATGAAAAATGTTCCTTTAATTTTAAACGGTTTAACGGAAGTCAATAACTTTATCGCGTAATTACCTTATTTTATTTGCGACGGTAGCTTCAGTATTTCAGTATATCCGTGACCAAGAGGGTTGCACGGCACTCGAAACGTCGAGAAATAATAAAACATGGTAGGTAGGTATTTACGCGATAAAGTCACGTTAAACACTTTAAAATTATGGTATCCTTTAGTTGCAATTTTGATAAAATTGACTTGCCTTAAAATATAAAAAAAATAACATTGAAAATATCACCTATGGGTTTATTTGTATTCCTCAGAAATTAAGAAGTCTCGAGACATTTTAGGGCTGTAGGTACCGTGATGTGCTGGCGGCAGTAGAATGTTGCCTTAATGCATTTACGGCCAAGATAGGCGCTCTGCCCGTATATACAGTAAGAATCTACTAACGGAATACCTACCTCCGGAAGGTAGACGGTAGCGTCTTTCCGTGTATCGACATCCCGTACTATGTTCTATTCTATTCTAAAATGTCAGACTTACTAACTCATCATCATCATCTCAGACGTAGGACGTTCACTGCTGGACATAGGCCCTTAGGTATGTACGGTTCGTACGACCTTTGTTTTTTTAAACAAATATTAATGTTGTTTTTATTCCAAAAAAACTCATTACTAAGGGTTTGAGGGTAGTCAAACACCCCTATCTATTACAAATCCTATTTAACCAAACAATAGTCGTATGAAAAAATATGAAGACTCTAATGCTAATGACGGCATTTAAGCTGTTATTCCGATCCAACGCGTGATTTTCTTACGTGCCACGTGACCGACACGTGACTGCTTGATCGACGCCATTTTGGAAATTGAAACCAGTGTTGGTTGATCTAACGTTCGACCCGGTTACTTCAATGTGTAAGAATCTTTATATTGGTTAAAGAAGTGGTCGTTATTTTGTTCATTCGAATTTTAATTTCGAAAACGAACTATTTTAGTAGATGCAAAATATTGTGAACTCTATCACAGTTGCAACAAGGATGCAGAAAGCAGCAATGAGAAATAAATTTTCAAGCAATTTAATACCATGAAAGGCGAGATTGGTTTATTCAAATAATTTTCGGCGGTTGTTTGTTGAGCGTTCATGTGATTGTTGTAGGTTTGGTGGGCGTGTGTCCTTATTTGTATAGGAAGTGTTAATGACAGATAATTTAGCATTGTGATCACTTCAAATAATGATCAGATAAACCTATCGGTTGGTTGTTTTGTATTCATTTGTTAAAAATAGGTATTATCTTGCATGTTAAAAAAACATACCTAATTCTAAGGGTCACCTGTAAAATAAATATTTTTTCACTCCTCTTGCTCAAAAAGACCGTCATTGTGGCGTACCAGAGCGAAGAAAAAATAGCATTTCTTCATCTAGGGGAAAAAGATTTTATTTATGAATTTTTGTCTGTCCAGTGACAATGAGCCTAAAAAAACGAAAAAGTCTTTAGTCATAAGTAGAATAATCATGATTATACACTCGACTTATTACTGTTTCATAAAAAAGAACAAAACTTTATTTTGAAAATCGAACTAAAATCGGCGATCTCTTTGGTAGAATGCATGCAATGCGTTGCGGCTACAGAAGAAATAAATAAAAGACATTGGCGCGAAATCTTTAGAATTTTTCTCTAATTGCAAATTGAATGAGCCGTTTTCAGTAACAAAACAAAAATAGTTTTCTACTAAACCTAACAGATGGAGCTGGCAAGCGGAGTAAGCAAGTTTGTGATTAATCCTGTCATTGTCAAATTGTGCCTACCAGTAAAAGAAAATTAACGCCATCTATAAGGTTCGAGGTAACTAATTTTGAAGTTTTTACTTTTTAATGAAAACGCCTCATTGGTAGTGACCGTAATTAATTTTACAATAGTGAACATGTCATCATCTAGTAAGAATGGAGACCCTAGTTTGCAAATAGAAGGGAAAGGAAAAAAATAATTTTCAATCTGTTGCCGTCAAGGTCACAAAGCATTTATTTAAATACTTACGAAATTTTTATGAAGTGGAGGACAGTTACCGGGAAAGAACATGTCGTTATATATTCAGAATTGTACAAATAGCACATTTATTTTTTTATAAAATAAACTATTTCATATTGTATTGGAATATTTTATTTTCTCGCAATCGTAGTGAAAAGTAGACTGTAACACACGCTGCTAAAAACCCATTAAAACTCTCTTTTCTCCCACCTCGTATATAATGGGTCATTTTATAACAATCTACTATTATTATATATTAAAATCACTTTTTAAACTTTCATGAGTAGGTACTACGTATAATTTTCAAAAGAGAGATAGATGGTTTTTATGCTTCAAAGGCTTATACATTATGGAATCCGTCGTTCAGTTCTCATTCGCAAGCTTTACACAATAAGAAAAACGGTGTGTTCAAAATTACGGTGAGTATAAATTACATTATATTATTTTTGGCCAGAAAACAACCATGGTATCGATATAGATTCTAATTTATGACATACTTTGCACTCCCAACGAGCCAACATGTCATCAAAAACCAATAAAACTGATCCCTTAATAATTTCCATCACACAAAAACCATAATCAGTGTAACACCAACCAGACATGTTAAAAAATAAAAATAGTCTCTGACAAGATGGGGACAGACACAACCAAAATACTGTGACCTTCATAACCACAAATAACTCCCCCTAAAGCTCTTACTTTCTTTTAGCCGAAAGGGGTGAGACAGCTCCTCTAGAATTGGTTGTTAAATATTAATGGTTGGACCTCGTCGCGCGAAATTTAATCTTTCGCGCAAAAAGTATTCAATAGAACGGGACAAAAAGGCCACGAGTTGATAAATGGATCTCCTCAGTGATCATGGTCGCCTGGTACTACGAGTAGGTTTTTGAGACGTCTTCCAGATTGGTAGGGTCATTAATTTGAGACTAGACAATCTAGACATGTAGAGGGATGCTTCTAGTAAGGTTAACCAGAAAATCTGTCCAGGCTTTGTAACAGCGTTCTTATGAACCCTGTTGTGTATGTGACATAGTGACGCTAAGGTGTGGCTTTTAGATAACTAAAAGCCACACCTTAGCGTCACTATTGGTGATAATGATCATTTAGTCTTAGCCGATATCAGCCTCGAGACGGAGCGGCGGCATTACTTTTTAATCCCCGACACAAAAAGAGGGGTGTTACAAATTTAACCGGTATGTGTGTCTTACTCTGTCCGTGTTACCGCAGCTCTTTAACAAGTGGACCGATTTGAATGCAGTTTCATTGATTTAAAAGCAGGTTTTTTTACATAAACTGGTGTTTTGTTACTTAAATTATAACTATATGTCGCTACTAGTAAAACTGCGCTATTGTTGCGTTAATAGAGTAGTAAGTAGTTCTAGTAGAAATTAGTAGTAGAGTCCAATTTTTAAAACAGTTTAAAAAGTTTTATTGTAGTCGTAAGACTTAACGTAAGACTTAACGTAACTGCATTCAAACGGCAAATTTGCAGTCAGAGTGCAGTTACAAATCAGTCCGTCTGTCTAGAGGCAAAAATCTAAAAAAATGGCATTGCTTTAAACACAGTCGCGGAACAAAATATCGGTTAAAGTTAAGTGATATTTCACGAACTTCAAAAGTGCGAAAAACATTTAGGTAACGTCGAGTCGAAATTCTTTAACAAAGCTCGCTTAACATTCAAACCAAATTAGATTATCATGCTATCATAACCTGTACATATTTATTAACTTTATTGAATAAATAACATAACTATCTATAGCATACGTTCCTTATTATCTGGTATGTTATGATTTGAGTTTGCTAACTCCTGACGCAAACCTCAAAGCTAAATGAACAGGGTGTTCAGTGTTCAGTTACTAATGGAACTGCAGTGTTGCATTGACAAGTTATTAATGATGCACCTGTCAAACCATGTCTGTGTTTTTGAGAAGCGGTGGAGTGGAAACTTGATAATGAAACACTGGGTGTATAGGTAGGTATAATCTTGATATCCTTTCTAGATAGGTAGTATTTACCTGACTATCTATTGATTATGTTACTGCACTCCCTAAAACTAATTGAAATAAGAGATATGACGTTTCTAAATTTAGACCTGTCAACGTAAAATAAGGTCCATTTCAATTTTGCAACGACACTAACCAAATACCTACCTATATAATGTTTTTTAATTTTAAATTATGTATGTAACTTTAGTTAATGCTAGTAAATGCCTGTGCTAAACAAAGGCCTATCTTTTGCTTTACCATTCTTCTTTGTTCCGTCTCCCGTTCAAAAGGTGGAAAACCTCTGGCGTACCTTTTTGAGCCATGCTTTCCTTCTTCAAATTTTTTTTTTAACAGTTTAGAGATTTTTTTATTAGTGCTCAATCCCCATGTTAAATTGCCTGTCAATGAGCCTATAATTTGCACATCCGAAACCGTGGTCACGTGGCCTACCCGTGCCCTAACCGTGTACTACCCTTTCCATTATGTGGTGTATGATTGTATGTTTGATGGATGCATCCACGCCTTCCTGTTTTGTGATTGCCCAAAAACCAGTTAATAAGTAGTTTTAGAAAATCAGTTGTGTGGGAATCTTTTTAAATTATCTACTTCCGAATAGATTATTGGAGATCCGTGGGGTGCCGGTAGTAGAATGTTGCCCTTCGAAAGATGGGTAGCAGTGTCTTTTAGCTGAAATGATGATGATGAATGGATAATTTGAGTTTACTTACCCAATGTCAAGAGCTACCATGAAATAATCAATTATTTTGTTTCTTAGATGAACATTTTGCAGGTTTTTTATCAAAGTAATGGACGGCAGTGGTTTTTTTTGTCAGCCTATATTGTCCCGATGCTGGGCAAAGGCCTCCCCTAAATCCCTCCACTCGTCCCTATCAAGAGCGATGTCCCACCAATCTTCTCGGAAGGTGTTGAGATCGTACCGCCAGCGCTTTCGTGGACGGCCACGACTACGACTTTCTTGTGGGACCCATGTTGTTGATAGACGAGGCCATCTTACTGAGAAAATAGAAAATTTAATATAGTAATGTCAAAGAATATAAATCACGTCATGTCAAAATAATAAACTGATAAAAATAAATAATTGAAATTAAAAAGCAGATCAATAATGACGTTCACAAAAACATTGACATGCAAAAACAATTTCAGCCCACTTATCAGCGAACAAATCGAAGTCAGGGCTATCATCGAGGAGAGCGTTGACAGAGATGGGTGACCAGGCCTGCGCTACCGTACAAAACGACGGCACAGCAAACAACCTATGCTTCCGACTACGGCAATAATTATTCGGGACGTCATGTCCTTCTTGAGAAAGGAATCAGACAAAAAAATCTAGTAAACACTGGTTCATTATTCTTGCCATTTACAGTTGTATTAGTAGGCAGTAAACACCAAAATATGTTTAGAAGTAGATAGATAATAAAGCACTTATAAAACAAAGAATTCCGTTTGATATCAGCACCGAAATTAATAACATCGCCTGATTTGTAACACCGTTGTTATAAGCACCATAATCCCTGATAATCCCAGATCTGAGGACCCTGCGCTGTTCATCATAGGATTATGGGAAGGTGCCTTAGGAGGTAAGGGAGAAAAATTTAATGGCTTGACTGCATAATATTAAAAAAATGTCAATGGTTACACTTACAATGTAAAGTCTATTGGCCTGTCACATCATACCTACATAGATGATTTATAAAGCGTCACAAATTAAGATTTATGCTGTAGAAGACTCTACTTTCTTGGATGTAATGATTACTTACACTAGTTTTTGTACATACAATTACTATCTCTTCTCTGGCGTTTCCTTATTACTGTCTATCATGAATGAATAAGCGCCTTTCGGGTTTGCCTCCATCCAATTTTTTCGTTTTGCTTTTGTCTTCCGCTTTGTGGAAGGCTGCGCTGATTGACATCTCCAGACTCTAAGAGACCAGGTCTGTGCAGCGTTTTGGGCTTCGCCCACGGTATTTTGCCTTCGACCTTTCCTGTAACCATCAGCTGTTCCAGTGTTTTGGGGTTTCTGCGAACTATGGCCGAAGTACTGCAGATTTCTGTGTAGGCATGTGGCCGTGGGTGGTGCAGTAGAATGTTACCTCCTCTCTTGGCCGTAAGTAAAAATCTGCCAAGAGATACCTCCGGAAGATATCATTATGTATCACTGTGTATCAACATTTGGTACTGCACTCGCCAACTCGCCTGCAAAGCTTTGCAAGTATAGCAACAAACCCCTAATGATTTTGTACATCCATGGTGGCCTTGTCCAGCTGTGGACGTGGACAGCAGTCCTAAAGCTGAGATGATCATGATGTCACAGGGAGCTTATACATACAATTACAAATCAAATTATTTGACCAGATCAAATAGAATCGACATAATTAGCCAAACCAAACACATCACAGAGTCTCATAATAAACAACAGCAAATAACATTTTTATTAAAATCAGTAGCCGCTATTCACAAAGCCGATCAGCCTAACCACCCGTCACCAAACCATCGGCCATTTTAATTACATCCACCATAATCCTGACACCCCACCGATAATACAACATCAAAGCAAGAATCCACTATTTACACCAAACTTCCCACCCTACCACTCTATGCCATAATAAATAGAGTCCAAAATGAAACGAAACAAGAGCTCGATAGAGATTTGGAGGAGCATAACCACAAAACAGAACCAGCACTTTATGGTTTCAATAATAGAGCTCAAAATATAATTGAAAGTAAACTTTAGGAAGCTTCGGTTTGGTAATGCATAGTGTATGAATTAATATCTGCCGGGTTTTAAGTTCTTTATTGTCGTTAATATGAGTATTTGACACAAGAAGTGTGCAATATGAATTGTTGAAGAACCTTTGTAGGATTATGAGAACATTGGTGTGTAATGAGGGAAGAATGGTTTGATTGACGTGACACTCACTGATAAAAGCGTGAGGACAATATAAATGTAATTATCATCGTCATCATCAGCTCACGTAAGTCCACTGATAGACGGCGTCTCCTGATAAGGGCAACAGATCGATCTGGGTAGCAGGGCACTCAAAACGTCGGGAAATAATAAAATAAGGTAATTACGCGATAAATTCCCGTTAATCAGTTTTAAATTATGTCTACAGATCGCGAAAGTTTACAAAGTACTACTCACTAAGAGCGTGAAGAAAATATAAATGGAATTATCATCACCATCATCACCTCACGTAAGTACACTAATGGACGGCCGGCCTCTCCTAATAAGCGCCACTGAGACCGATCTTCGGCCACTCTCATCCACATCTTCCCGGCCGTCTCTCGTAAGGTCGTCACTCCATCAAGCCGGCGCGACCCACGTCTGGACTAATGCTTTTCTTCTCTTCTTCCACTTATCCCAGTCTAAAGCTATTGTCTGCCTGTTTGTTAAAGTCAAAATGAATATGTGTCTATTCAAATAAGCAAAACGCTACATAGAATTTACAAAAGAAGAACAAGACAAATTTAAATTGTATAAAGCACTAGAATTAGAATTCGTTCGCTTCAGATCTTTTTTTCCAAATGAGGGAAAGAAGTGTAATGCGCACCGAGACGATTAGCTCATAACTTATAATAAATTCGATGATAAATCCGTATCTTGATGCTGAACATACCCAAACCGTTATACTGCCTATTACATTTTAGTATTTCCTTCGATTAATGAATCCCATTTTCAGAACTAGGTGTAAAAACAAGCAAACAATATGAATTGATACAAAAAACCTCCGGAAGATGGGAAGTCTTCCAATGTATCAACATCCCTTACTGCGCTCGCAATAATGATCATCATTTTTCATATTTTCAGCCGTAAAACGTCTACTACTGAACACAGGCCTCCCTTATGGATCTATATGAGGGGTTGTTGCCATACTCACCACGCTTGGCAGGCGGGTTGGCGAGCGAAGTCCGGCATGGAAGGACACTGCTGCCTACCTTTCTCGCTCGCACTACGGGATGTTAATTCTAATTTATTTATCCTTCCTGATGGAGAAGAGTAGAAACTATTTCCATCCGGCTCTTCCGTTGAGACAATAGAACCTATAAATTTTATTTTACGCTTCGGGGTTACTGGATTTCACTTATCTTTTTGACGGATGGTTAATTACGGACGGTCATTTTTTCATAATTTGCGTTAAGCAGGTGGATCGACTCTTCAATCAATAATATCTATTATGGGCCATGAAGGAGGGAAGGGAGGCTTTTGCCAAGTGGGAAACATCAGGCTTATAAATAAAAATATAAATGGGCTGTAAGCCTTTTTCACGAAGCAATATTTCTGTTACCAGAATTTACCTTTTTAACTTGTGGCTCTTGTGGTATCTAATGAAAGGGCATAATGAGTAGATTACAAAACTGAGAGAACAAATTATAAAAAAGTAGTAAGTAGTAAAAAATGTGGTTACCTCCGAGACACGGTGACGGGGGTAACCTAAAATTTTGCTTTTACTTGTTAGCATAAAAATAATATATATATTTTTTCACGCACTTTAATTTCACAACAAAAACAAGACCACACATAATCATATTTCTAAACTATTGTCATCTTCTTCAACAACATCCCACAGATACCGGTTATTGAACTCAAGGTCCATCTCGACGGATTCCAAAGATGGTTCTTGGTGTACTTCGATGCCGTTATTGATTAATGACGTCATGGATAGGAGAGTGGAGTCAGTTAAGTTAGTCGTCTCGCCAGCGTCCCCACTTTCTGGTTGACTTTTTGTGGTGCCTAGTGTCTGTAGAAGATTAATCATCATCATTGTCATTTTCATAAATAAGCCTGAAGATAAATAAATAATAAAAACAAAAACAAGACTTCAAATGATAAAATCCTTGACCTGTTGCCGGAAACACTCAAACCGCTTTATGTAGATACGCCTCTTATATTTGAGTATTTCCCTCGATTTATCATAGACTCCATCATCAGGACTGGATGCAAAAACAAGCAAACATTATAAAGTGAAACAAAAACCCAAACGCAAGGTTAAGTTTAGGGCATGAAACTAAACCTTGAGGGACCCCAGTGTCTACTATTACAATTAATTTAAATTCTCATCATCAAATTCGAGTTTTGAAAATATGTGACTACTTCTGAAACATGTTACAATCATCTAAATCTCTTCATAATTAAAATAAAATAAACGTTACAAACATAAAATAAAACCGGACAAGTGCGAGCTAGCTCGCCCACCGAGGGTTCCGCAGGTATGTAGGAACATAATACATATTAGTGAATGTTTTAGAAATGTACAAAAAGATTCGGTCACCTATCCAATTTATGACCGCGCGTAGGGTTGCTTAACCTCGAAGATTGATTTCGTACACATTTTGAGGACTGTTTTTTTTATGATTCCATTGCAAATGTAAAGTTTTTGGACTTTTTCCTGTATCTACAGTATAAAACGATGTACCTTGCCAAATTTCATAGTTCTAGGTCTACGGGAAGTACCCTATGCATTTTGTTTCCTTTAAGAATGTCAAAACATGTTTTTTCGTTTTTCGCGGTATAAGCGGTCGCATCTTTTTTAAAGTTTACTTAGAATATTTATTTTTTACAGCTTAAAGAGGCTATAGATTTGATTATATGGTTATAATTTAAACTCGATACTTTATCTCGAGAACGTGTCTCTACATGTCATAAAGGGTCTTGACAGACAGACAGACAGACGGAAAACAAAGTGATCCTATAAGGGTTCCTTTTTTTTCCTTTTGAGGTACGGAACCCTAAAAAACATTAAAATCTTTGGTCGGTGACTAGGACTGCAAGAGAGGTGTCTCCTCGCTATGCGTGTCGAGTGTCAAGTTCAGGAAGCCGTTTGGAACTGGCTCTTAATTTTATTTTTAACTCACGTCAACAAGCGCCATGTGCAGTATTGGTATTTCCAGTTTGAGCGGCCTGATCTCCTGAGGCTCGTCATCAAGGTACGAATACTCCGCCGGCTGCGGGCAGTTAGTCTACAATCCAACAATTCACAATCAATGATGACCTGACACAACCTGAGCCTCCGTGGCTCAGGTTGGTTTTATAGCCGACTGATGCGCAGGAGGCAGCGGGTTCGATTCCCGTCACGGGATACGAGTCTGGGTATTCTTCTATGTCTGATAAGTGACACACCTATTAAGTACAGGCTAATAAAAGATCGTTGCTGCCCGTCTTTCGGAGGTATCCAATGGCTGGTTCTTACTATCTTCAGATTTCTTAAAGATTCCACGGGCAAGAGAGGAAACACTCTACTACCGGCACCCCACGACAAAAATACTTATACTCATCATAACCCCTGCTAAACATTACGTTACTGCTAAAATGTTTAGATTCGAAGGGATTTGAACTCGCCGAAAGTTCTCTCGAGTTAGCTAGGTTGCTGCTGTAACATCATTTCAGCTGCAGGACGTCCACTGCCGGACGTAGGCCTACATTACTCTTAAGGGTTGTTGTTATACGTGCCACGCTTGGCAGGCGGGGCGAGTGTAGTGTAGGGTGTTTAAGGCCTGGAAGACAAAATGGCAAAGGAGAAATTAATTGAGAATCTTACTCTTCTAAGGCGCCACTTCTCCAGAAATTCATCCGTTTGCCTGAGCGCATCCTTGCTCTCTTGCAACAGCGCGTCTATACGATCTTTGCCTCTAAACTGCTTGTATTTGTTTAGCATCTAAAACACAGGACCAATATTACGACGTTGTTCTAGTTGACAAATATTTAGTCGGTATTTTGGTAATTTCTTTTGTCCAGAATTTTGTTAATTCGTTCAATCTAGTTGGTTCTAGACTTTCCTTAAGTAGTTTGTTTTTTCCGTCATTGTATTGAAGCCTGATCTTGTCAAGCATCTAAAAATACGATTTAGTGTAGAATTTAACCCTTGACAAAAAAAAGTTTGACCACTATGTGTGTGTGTCTGTGTTCTGGCACCGCAGCTCTTAGACGAGTGGACCGCTTTCAATGCAGTTTTTTTATCAATCATTATCAATATCACACATAACACAAGGTCAGCTTACCTTGGGGCCAGATGCGGTCTAGAAAGATTTAAGTAGGTACTATTTTTATACCTACAGCGATGGTTAGAATGAGCACCAACATTTCAGCAAACAAAACCGGCAGGCATATTGGTTTCTCCACCCCCGCCATCAGCACCTGTTGTTCTTCTCTGATTGTCTTCTTCATGAAACAGTTTATCTTACAGAAGAATTCTTGGAGCATATCGACGAATCCATTACCCAAAATATAGTCTATTAAAGACAGGAAAAATAATACTGTGCTGTATAAAGCTCCGTTGAAGAATTTCAGTATTGCTTGATGCATTGTGACTGTAGACAGCTAACGGGGCCTGGGTACCTGAGATTAAATAGAATTTACATGACACTAATAAAATTTAATATTTTTTTACTAAAGGAATACAGAAATAACTATGACATTTATCAAAACATTTTGGTAAAATTATTGACGTTGGTAGAACATTGATAGTACGATGACAATAGGGAAGCACATGGCAAAAGTCCTTATTAGGAGGTTTGATATACGACCAGGTTATCAATGAGCCGTTTTCAGTAAAAAAAGAAAAAGGGTTTTCTACTAAACCTAACAGATGGAGCTGGCAAACGGAATAGCAAGTTTGTGATTAATCCTGTCATTGTCGAATTGTACCTACCAGTAAAAGAAAACTAACGCCATCTATACAGTTCGATGTAACTATTTTTGAAGTTTTTACTTCTTAATGAAAACGCCTCATTATTATATTTTTTTGTTTAAAAGATGCCCAACAGAATATATAATAAATATATTTAATATACCTCTATTATACCCGAAGCAGGCCTTGTAGCTCGCAGAACAGATGGCCGATGGGGCCGAAAAGTTCTCGAGTGGAAGCCACGGGCCGGCAAGCGCTACGTAAGATGTCCAGGTCGACGGTGGATGCAGATCGCTTCCAACCGCAATAACTGGAAATCCATGAGGGAGGCCTATGTATGTCCAGCAGTGGACGTCCTACGACTGAAATGATGATGATGATGATGATTTTACCCGCGGGATACAGATTTTAATGACATTAACCAATTTCCTTCCAGACAATACTTATTCATATATTCATATATTTCACATAACAGCACGAAGCATACAAGACGAGCGTCCGCGTCGAACGCTAGCACGAACGCCAGCAGCAGCAAACTGCGAACGCCGCTTCGCTGTAATTAGCAGATCTTTGTGCAGCAAGTGTAGATCGTGATGTTGGGGCAACAGCAGCCGCAGCCACTTGTAAAGAGAGTTGGATCATAAAGCCCCGGGAACGTCAGCTGCGGTTCCGTAGGTGGGTTAAGGCAGCAGTCCTCCATGTAACACGTAAGAAAATGTTATTGAGTAATTTTCTGCCGATTGAAACTCTGTCATATTAAAGCTAACCCAATATTGAAAAACAAAAATAGTTAACTTGCTGTAGAGTGGTGGAAAATACTTGAACTGGTCACTGAAACATGAAACATATGCCCACATGGTGGATTTTTTTAATCCGACCTGGAGGGAAAGAGCTCAACGCAATGAATTTAGCAATATTTTATTTAAAGGAACCATTTCTTTATTTTTAGAAGAAACAAAACTCAAAAAGCATCCAAAGATTCAGTTGCCTTTTTTTAATTCCTAAAGGTATATTGGGTTAGCTAACCCAATAAGCAAAACAAAACTCAAAAAGCATTCAAAGATTTAGTTGCCTTTTTTTAATTCCTAAAGGTTGCGTTAGTTAACCCAATACCATTAGGATTAACATATATATAACATTTTAGGAAATTAAATAAGAATTTATAAATTAAGTTTACACTGGCGGAATTGTGTTTATTTATTTATTTATACATTACGTAACACACATAATTCTCACATTATCAACCTAAATTATTTTGAGACTTACGCTCTCAGACCAGATTTTTTACTTTTTTTACTTACGTAACGATTTAGTTTAGCTGTGTGCAAGCTGTGACACCCTGTAATTTGTAGAGCGCAAAGTCTGAAAATAATTTAGGTTGATAGTGTGAGAATTAGTGTGTTACGTAATGTATAAATAAATTAATAAACAAATGATCATACTTCAAAATATATGAAACAATCTACAATTATTCACAGAAGAATATAATATGAATCTTGTTCACAAGAAATGTATGAAAGGTAATATTCCCAGATTTATATTAATATCTTTTCTCAACCCTAAACCATTTTCTTTGATTAGTCTATTAAACTCTTTTCGTCACAAAAAATCTGTTTTCAGTTCCTATAGCAACCTCCTTTCAGGTTGATGTTGACAACGCAATGTTTTGCTCGGTGTTGACAACGGCAGCAAACAGAAAAACAGTGACGTTTTTTACCTGTTTATTTATGTACAAAGCAAAATACCAATCGGCTAGAAATAATCGTGATACTATACTTACTTGAATGTAAAACTATAAGTACGTTGGTTCGTTACTGAGTTAAGAACAAACGAAGTCTAATCTAACACCATGGTAAGTTTTACAACAATGTAGTTGCCAGTATGCCTAATCAAGTTGATTTTTCTATGCCACTTCGCAAAACCTTTAGGTTTGTAAACAGTTTTTCGTGAGAGAAAATCACCAATTGCAACTTTTGATCTTATTAAAATATAATTACCTTTCTATTTCTTTTAAAAAGGTTTCTATTATTCTCCATATTTTATAGATTAAACAAAGTACTTGTTATCAGTGCATTGATAAGTCCAAGGTTATCAGTATTGATTTTATATTATGTTTTTCAGGCACCAAAAGAAAAAGGGAAAACCAAAAAGGCACCAGGTATGTTACAATATAGTATCTCTATATAATAGTCCGGTCAATTTAGACATTGGAAGTTACATAAATTCCCATCAAGATGAAAGTGAGTAAACTTGTTCAAAACATATTCAAAACAACATTTCAAAATTCCCCGTTGTTCCGGTACATGGAAAAAAAATTACTCAAGGCACAGATAATATAATACCTCGAGGTCAAAAGTAAAAAAAATAAGTTTCTCGCGATTTTATTCAAAACGGTAAGTTTTATCGCAAAATTACACCAAACAAAAATTGTAGATCATAAAATTATCTACAAAAAAGATATTTTTTTTTCTAAAAGCCACTGTTTCTGATATATGTATAACGATTCAAAAAGTTGTAAGCCGTATAAATATGCACATGTTTCCACGCCACCTCTGAGGTAGTGTACTTAGCGCGTTACAATGACGCTTACAAATTTTTGAATCGTTATATATCAGAAACAGTGGCTTTTAGAAAAAAAAAATATCTTTTTTGTAGATAATTTTATGATCTACAATTTTTGTTTGGTGTAATTTTGCGATAAAACTTACCGTTTTGAATAAAATCGCGAGGAACTTATATTTTAGAAACGGTGGCTTTTAGGGAAAAAAAATTGATATGTACCTTATTTGTAGATCATTTTATGATCTACAATATTTGTCTGAGGTAATTTTAAAACTTTACCGTTTTGAAGAAAATCGTGAAAATCCCATTTTTTTGACCTTTGACCTGGAGTATTTTTTTTCCATGTACCGGAACAATGGGAAATTTCGAAATGTTGTTTTTAATAATATTTTGAACAAGTTTATTCACTTTCAGCTTGATGGGAATTTATGTAACTTCACTCTTATCTTATTGTTTGGTCTAATTTGACCGGACTATAATGTCTTTTTCTATTCTTTTAATAAAGTTAAGGGGTTTACAAATTTAAATTAAGCAAAAACAAAAAAAAATGTTTTAATTTTATGAGTCAACGTAGCATTATTGGAAAGATGATAGTCAATGCATTTTTCTTTGTTCTTTAAAATGTTAAGTTATTGACCTCTGAAAATCGACCCCTTTACATCATGACAATCTACATCATCCACAGCCCGACTTCACCCACTGCTGGGTATATAGGCCTTCCTTAGTTTGTGCCATCCGCCACGATCCTGCGCCAGTCATATCCATCATGACAATAATATAGAACTTAATAAATTTCAGCCATCATCATCGATGGTGTAGACACCTCCGAGATGACTCGCGAGAAGCTCGAACAGTTCACGCTCAAAGTAAAAGAAGAACTTGACAAAGAAAGAGAGGAGCGAAACTATTTCCAGCTAGAACGAGACAAAATACGAACCTTCTGGGAAATCACAAGACAACAACTCGACGAGGCAAAAGCGGAGCTAAGAAACAGAGAAAGAGCAACAGAGGAAGCTCAAGAAGAAAATGAAGCACTACTCGAAACAGAAAAGCAAAAGATAAAGCACTTAAAGTATGAACAGCAAGCCGCTGCAGCCGCTTTACGAGCTGAAAATCTTGTAGCTCTTAAAGCATCTAAAGAGGAACATGCTGAGCAAGAGCTAGAACTATTAAACGACAAAAGAAATCTAAGGCAAGAAATAAGAGAGAAATTGCAAGCGGCGCAAGATGAGCTACGTCGAGCAAAATTAGTTCATGCTGAAGAACTGTCCAAAGTCAGAGAAGAGTTTGAAGAACGAGCCAGGCAGATTGAGGAAAAAGCTGATAAGAAATTGCATGAAACAAAGGTGGAACTTACAGTTAAACATAGGACGGAAATAGCTGAGGTTGAAGAGAGAAAGAATAAGCAGATACTGGATTTAATGGCATTCCACGAAAGAGCTTTTGCTGATTTGAAGAACTACTATAACGACATCACTTTAAATAACTTAGGTAAACATATTTTATATATCTGCTAAGGTATAAATCCGGAAGATGGGCAGCCGTGTAGCCAGTAGTAGTTCCGTGTAGCAAAATCCGGCAGGTTGATTACGTATCTCGCGACAAGTTTGCAACAGGTGCAAATCTCGCAATCATCGTTGTCAAACGTCAATTCGTGAATTATTTTTGTGGCGAAAATACAACAACATCTGATAACTAAATCAAAATTAACGCTTCATAGCGATGATCACGAGATCCGTGCCTGTTACAAACCTGTCGCTAGATACGTAATACGGGGGCCGTTCTGCACTTGCCAAATCGCCTATCAAGCGTGGGTAATTTAAGCAAGCCGTGCATGATCAACCCTTGGAGATACATGATGGCGGCCTATCTCATGCAGAAGATGTGGAAAGTAGTTCTACAGCTGTGATAATGATAATAAAACTTAATATGATTAATTTATGAAGATTAAGATGCTTTAAGAAAAGCAGTACCTACAATTTCACTTTCAAAATTAACGTGAGATATACTATTCATTTTTGTAAAAACGGGAGTTGACCCCTTTGATAGGGAAAGACCCTACGCGCGGACGGGAATTCAATCCCATGATGATGATTTTCTTGAAAAATCGAACGTGTCGGAATAATCTTCGACGTTACAATACTACGTGAGTAATTCCCGTTTTTACAAAATGAATAGTACCTACAATATTATTTAATTAGGTACATGATACTATTTACTAAGTGTATAGGGCGCAAAAGATTGTCATTAGATGTAACGTTTAAGAAATTGGTCTTTCTAAACTAAACTATCATAACAGGTTTCAAACAGCGTCAGCAACTCATGATGTTTGGGATACTACTGTGCCTGGGAAATCCTCTAAGCTTAGTCGGCTATAGTCTTAGGAAAGAACATGTCAATACTTTTGAAGCTGACTAGTCGCGAGTTGCCTCACCTTTTAAATATGCACTGTGTAATTATTCTAGAAAAAATCCTTGGTATTAATGCCATGACTTTCGGAAGAAAGTCAACATAAGCCGAAAGGTATGTACACCACATACCATTCGGCCAGTACGCTTAAACTTAACCTTATAATATTTACTCAGGACTTATCAGCAGTCTCAAGCTACAGATGGAAGAAATGCAGAAGGTGAAAGAGCGGGCGGAGAAGATTGCTAAGGATGCAATGGCCGAGGCTAAGGGTCTACGGGACCCGTTAGAATCAGCCATCGTCGATAACAAGGAGCTGAAGAGGCAGATGTCCAACTATGATAGAGATAAGGCAGCGCTTGCAGTAAGTATTGTGTGGCACAAGTCTAGCAATAGTACAAAAAAACCGTGCCGTGGGGTGCCGGCCTGTTACCCTTCCGTTCATGCCCGTGGATGCAGTAAGAGCCTGCTAAGAGATACCCCCGGAATATGGGCAGCAGCGTCTTTCCGTGTATCAACATCTCGTACTGCGCTCGCAAACCCGCCTGTCAAGCGTGGTGAGTATGGCAACTACCCCTCATGGAGATCCATGAGGGAGGTCTGTGTTCTGTAGAGGATGTTTTACGGATGAAATGATGATGATGAATAGAACAAAACAAAAGCATACTTGTCAGTTTAACCTCCTTTGTTTTAAAACGATGAGTAAAATACGCAACCGATTCCTGTATCGGTGAACTTTGTACGGCACCCCAGTTGCAGAGGCACCATCAGATTGAATTGGAGACATTATCGGATTGGGTATCAACGGTAACCTTGTGGTGACTGCCACAAGGTGTGATTCATCTGACAGAATGAATGACAGAATTGTGAACCTTAATCATATTGAGTGAGACCTATCCAAACACAAAAAAATATTAAATCGTTCCAACTGTTAAGAAGTTCAGTGACATACACAAGTATCACAGAATCTCTTTCCTACAATACCTTATAACCTTATATAAAGCGAATGTGCATATCTTTGTTTGGCCGTTTTCAAGTCAAAACGACGGAGAAGACCTTTTCATTAACAAATTAAAATCAATTTTAGGCCAAAACCAAACAACTAGCCTCCCTAGAGAAGCAATTCGAAGTCCTCAAATGGGAGTATGAAGTTCTTCAGGTCAGGTTTGACAGGATCGAAGCGGAGAGGGACGAGTTGAAGGCAAGGTTCACCAGAGCTGTCCTTGAAGTCCAGCAGAGGGCGACACTGAAGACAGCACTTATCGAAGCCAAGTTGAACAATCTTGAGGGGGTGGATAAAAGCCCAAAGGAGATTCGCGTAAGTTTTTATTTGAAGGTTTTTGGTTTATTTTTCAGCCCGAATAGTCTTAAAAAGAATTTTCAGATTTTTATCGACTCCTGTCGTAATTAAACGAGGCTTTTCTGACTGACACTAGTCTATTAGTTTGTAGTATTTTTCTTTGTTGGATAAAAAAAATGTATTTAAGTTTTCTATCAATCAACCTTATTTAGCAAAAAAGCGTAGTAAGCTCTTATTCTGCCTGAAAAAACGATAAATCTCTAATTGGTGCAGTTGATAATACAAGTATGTTCTTAAACTTTAAGCGAATTTTGAGGTGAACATTCAAGATATCTTACTATTTTACATGTTTCTATATTATTGACAAAAAAGTACAGTTTATCTGCCTTAATAATTGAGATTTTCCAAAATCGCGCCGCAGCAAAGCCGGAGAAAAGTTAGTACCTACGAGTATTTTTACAGGAACTGTTAAAAATGAAGGACACTCAGGTAGAAGACCTGCGCTACGAGGCTGCCCGTCTACGAAAGGCCCATGATGACCTCCTCGCTACTTACGAAGCAAAACTCTCTAAACTTGGCGTCCCGGCTGAAGAGCTTGGTTTCAAGTAAGATTATTAATAACGCCATCTGTGTGCTTTACACTGAACTATTTTAAGCTTTTTCCTTTCTGACGAATGTGACGATTTTTAGCGACATCTTACGGAAAGTTTGTTAACTAGATCGGTGGCGTGCTTGCCAAAAGTTGCTGAATGATTGCACAAAGCGTTTCTTGTTAAAATTCATAGAGGGCGTTTTATGGAGCCTCGTTGAATAATTCACAAACTGTACCTCTCGATGACCCTATTAGTGATTTAATATTTATTAACTAAGATGATGAAAAAATAGCTAACTTCGATCCTTTTATTTTTTACATACCTATCACCCGTAGGACGTCCACTTCTAGACATAGGCCTCCCTGATGGGTCTGAAGATCAAGAGGGGTTGTTGCCATACTCACCACGCTTGAAATTAAGGTATCTGTTCTTATGAAAATATAAAAGCAAGTCATTTCTTTCAAAATGACCGCCGCCACAATCTTTAAATTAATTACAATGTTTCTAAACCTAAACTTATTACAACTGAAACTTTTATTTTATTACAGACCTCTGAAAGCCGTTGCCGTGGCTGGCATAGCACCGATAATTGGACAAGGCCCCGCAGGATTGGTTACAAAGCATCCATGAATAATTATTTCTACATCATCTTCAGTCCCACAGCTGGGCATAATCCCTTTGCTTTTGCCATTCGTAAACCATAGCAACCCGCACGCTGATTACGTATCTCGCGACAGGTTTGCAACAGGCGTAAATCTCGCGATTATAGCTGTCGACCGTCAATTCCTTGAATGTTATCTAATATAAAGTGACCTTTGAAAGCGATGATTGAGAGATTTACGCCTGTTGCAAACCTGTCGCGAGATGCGTAGTCAATTTTTTTCCACGAAGACATTATCATGTATTTTACCAATTCTTCGTAGTTTTTTTATTGAATAAAACATATCTATATCCTTTTTAGTTTTAATTTCACTATTATTATAATACCCTACGAAACTTAATGACTGCTTTTAGTTAACATACACGATGATACCTCACATATTATTTACTTACATATGAGTAATAAATAAAATAATGCTGGACAAATCACACAGCATCATCTAGCCCCAAGCTAAGCAGAGCTTGTGTTATGGGTACTAGATGACTGATACTTAATACATTATACTACATAGATAGATATTTTTTTTGTTATATATAGAAAAACACCCAGAACACCCTGAACAAATATCTGCAGATCATACATTTGTCCCGAGGCGGGAATCGAACCCGCAACCCCTTGCGTCGCAGGCGGACCTTCGCCCGCTGCGCCACAAAGCTCGTCAAATGGCTCAATGGCTTTCATTTTCTTTAACCGCGCGGGTTCCAGTAAGTCATTTTGTTTGACACTTTCCTGAATTCACATATTATTATCATCATCTGAGCCATCCACTGCTGCACATTATGCCTCTCTCACGGATCTCTCACTGATTATGATGGGGTGGTTGCCATACCCACAACAGGGGGGTTAGCGAATGCCCATTTGACTCTCTTTTTTCAAGAGAGGAGGGGCAACATTCTACTGCCGACACCCCACGGCATTTCACAAATAGAAAACCAGAATAAAACAAACAAATCGAAGCCAATAAGTGTATTTATTTACTACTAACTTTATTTATGTACAAAATGGTCATAAGGCAACATTTCAAAAGAACAAAACACGATTTGCTATAAAACTGTCCACAAGCAAATCTGGTATTTTAGCAAAAGATGCGCCACACACTTTTGTGGCTGGCCACAAGATTGTCACGGCAAAGGTGATTACTTATGACGACGCATTGATTAATAATCATTTGCTTTTCGTAAAATTTCACGATCACTATACATTATAAAAAACTAGCTTGTGCCCGCCGCTTCGCATGCGTTGTACCTGGATAAAAAGTAGCCTATGTGTTATTCCTGGTCCACATCTATACGTGTGCAAATTTTCAGCTCAATCCGTTGGGTGGTTTTTGCGTGAAGAGGTAACAAACCTCCAAACAAACTTTCGGCTTTATAATATTAGTGGGATATCAGTTGACTGATATATTCAATGCCAGTCAACCCGGGACCACGATTGTTGAAACAGTCGAAACGTCGGAGATAATCAAAGGTACTTAAAATAAATTCCCGTGTTTTTGTTATTTATTATAACAATCACTTAAAATGTAATTGTTTATATAGGAATGGTAAAACGCGGACTGAGTGGCCGCCTGCATATAAACTGACGCGAAAAGCTAGCTAGAAACTGGAAGGAAATGTTATTCTAGTCTTACGAGTAGGTAAATCATATGTTTTAAAGTAGTGTTGTTTATTTTTATGTTGTTTTATATTTGTTTATTTTGACAAGCTAAGATTTTTCTATAAAAATTTTGTTCCGCAAATAGCAGTCGCTTTGCGCTAGTGTAAGTGCAACCACGGAAGTCCAGCGCTGTGGCATAATTCATTATGCCACGGCATACGCTGAGTGGTCTTTTTTGTTTACCATTAACATGTTCTCAATTTAATTGTTATATTTTTCATATTTTTTGTGGTGACAAAATAAACGTATTTTTATCTTATCTTAAATAAAAACTTTTGGTATAACTATTATATGTATAGGTTTTTTGGACACTAAAACCGAATAAAAATGTGCCATTTAACCAATAAAAATAAAAATACAACTACGTAAAATCCGACCACCGTATAGAAAAGGGTGTATAGATTTATATGTACAGACAGTTTCGCTACTTCCTTGTGGTCATACTACGTATCAGTACATTATAGCATTTGTTTTTCCTGCAGGAGGTGAAAAGAATTTAGTATGACCATCAGCTCATGTTTGTCCTGGTTATATTGATATGACAAAATAGTATGACCACCCGGAAGTAGCGGAAAGTTTAGAGGCATACAACGATTTCGTTTACCTGTAAAATGACAATCTGTTTTAAAGAGCTGTTTTTGGGATTTTTTTCTGATGTAATAGCGAAAGAATCGTGTAAACCAACTAAGAATTCGAAGTAAGAAAATAGGAAAAATTTTAAACATAAAATATCAATTCCTTATGATTTGTAACTGCTGAAAAAAGTTGAAATGCCTGACTCCAACACCGCCAATGCGTTGTCTTAATTTCCTTATTATGAAAGTTACTCGTATATTCTCTTCCAGTTCTCTTCATCGGTTTCGATGACGGCGACTCTATACAAATGAATACCGAATATTTATTAAACGAGCCCTGATATGGCTCGCTAGACCAAACTTGGTTGAAACTTAGCGAAGATGATTGTTTAATGCAGATGAGGAGATCCTTAGCTCTTGATGACTAAGCATACTTATGTATGGGCTGGTTCAGTCAAGCTGTTGTATCAATATCAGTATAGGTAGGAATCTCAATAGATTCGTTATAGTCGGTATGACACCGTGTGGAATCTTCCCAACTTCGCTTGGACAGCTGCCAGAGTCAAGTATTGCAGGTTACATAAACTTTTGTTTTGATAGCTCGTTGGTATTGTGCAAATCTTGGCAAATCGTTATTAAAATTAAAATGATTTTCAATAGCTTTTTACGAAGCCCAAGAAGTATTTATAATATACCTAACTTTGTGACCTAAATTGTTATAAAAAGAAAGAGATTTCTTCCCTCTTTTCATTGAGATCGGCCTGTGAGACCAGCTAAGTCATTAAATTAACAAATAATTTTTATTTCAATATGCGCTGAAAATTATTATTTAAAGAAATTAAACTTTGGTTACTAACCCGTAGTAAGTTTTTAATATTCAAACACAATATTCATCTGAATATATAAATGAATATTAGTCATTAAATTAAATACATATTAATTATTAATTGAAACAACTTGTGACCAGCGACAAACTTACTTACTTCAATTAAATTGCCTTATTAATTCTATATCCCTAACTAATGGTTGAACCGATGTATATAAAACTTTTAAATATCTTTGGTTTATACAACCATACATTTATGATTTCTAACATAAAAACTTATTTCAGTAACAGCCAATGATTTAACTTATATAAAAATGTCTTATGTCTAATAATATAATCATTCTAAAATTGTGAGAAAAAACAAAGTTTTTAAAATCACATTCAAGCACGCTTTACAGCAATAATTAAGAACTACAAGGAATTCGTAATGATACATCTAAAAACACAACCAAAATTCCAATAATATTTAAATAAAATATAAAATAATTTGACATTTAATTACGTAGTGATATCCATCAAATTGCTTATAATCTCACTTTGCATAAAGCCATTACTTATAAAAATGAGGTCTTTTATTAATATTTTCTTAAATCAACTTCACGAGATCTCTTCTACTATGTTTTTTTAAATTATATAATTCAGTGATACACTTTATTTTTATTTCTAAATACATAGTACTTAATACTTTTAACTTTAAATCAATAAACATATAACATTCTTATAAAACAAAGACCACTTATGTATAAATTTAATATAATGTGCGTAGGTATTTTAGCATTCTCTTATCATACCATTAATTATTTATTATTTATTATTTATTTTATTATTACCATTCCTGTCTACGTGAGATTTTACTAAAACTCTTACAATTTTTAAGAAGTAATATGATTGGGAGCGTACGTACATGTGTAACAATTTCGAACATTTATGGTAAATATTTAAATACTAAAATCAGACTATTTTGTTATCCGATGCTCTTCAAATAGATTTTGATTTCCTCGTTTTATTATCACTTGATTATTTAAAATACATGATGTAAGTAAATATATAAATGTTATTGTACAATGTTCCTGCTATTTCGACATACAGAGTGGCAATATTTCATATTAATATGTTTTTATTTTCATTGTTAGATCGTAGATACAACATTAAAAAACGTATTAAGATGCTTAAAAAATGCTCACCAATATTTTTTTATTTCTTTTACCACTTTGTTCACAAGTACAATGTACTGGGAAAGTTGTCGGAACTTGAATACTGTGACATTATAAAAACGGTAACGTCGAAACGAAAATTTTGGTAAGCATATTTTTTCTTTGGTAGAGTATAGATTAGTACCATCTACAATTAACGCCTTTCTCAAGCTAAAGGTTGTCATACAAGTTATTAAACTTATTATTACTGGTAAGACAAAGCGCTGTAATTAAAAAAAAAACAAAATTACTTTATTAGATATTTAGAATTTGTTCTGGATGGATAACATTAATTGAACGTTGTTCATTATATTTTTTGATTGATGGTAAGCCTCGTGTTTGTTAAACCATTGTTTCAGGCAAATTAAGATATTGTTCGATATCGATCACACATTCTATTCCGGTAAATAGTAATGGACGTTGGTTTGGACAGCGTGTTTCAATTTTTAAATAGCAAAGGCGTAGGACGGATAAATCGATACGACTACAAAGGTATGGGAAGGACTGTTCATTTGCAATGCGTATAGGTCAACTAGGTCTACTCATTCCCTACTTACTACGAAATGCAGTATTCTACGTGTATATTGTTGCACTAGCGATCAACTTGTGTCTTAAAGCATATCCTTCTTTGGTTCAAGTAGCACATTGGTGTCAATTCTGCTGGCACATTGTGTAACTAAAGCTAACTTAAATAGCATAAAATGGACTAAAGTTACATAAAGTCCGTTGGCGCCGTTTTAAAATTAAATCGGACCAATTTGACTTAATAGTTCTAAATTTAGAAACGTCAAATCTCTTATTATATTTAGCTTTTGTAACTGCAACTACGGAATCGACACCATTCTGTGCAGATTTTTTGACATATTTTTGTGGAAATAACAATATAGTCTTCCTTAGTACTTATAAGCGATCTGTACTATATATGATACTGACATAATTTTAAACCTGATTACCGGGATTTGTTTTTTTTTATTATTTAGGAAATAATAAAATAAGATAATTACGCAATCAAGTCCCGTTAATTAGTTTTAAAAATAGTCTTCCTTACCGGTTTCGGGGACCTTTGTTTTGTGTGTTCGGTAGTGTATGGACTAGTTGACATAATAAATTATGTACATTTAGTTTCCGCTACAACTTTGTGGTCTCTTTCGTTATTTATTTTTGAGTTAATTAACTTTAGTTTTTTTTTTATGGTGCATGTCTAAAAATGCTCTATGGTTGCTTTTGAGGGTAGTTTATCCATGCAAAAACAAAAACAAGACGCCATCGCCACCCTATCTATGTAGAAATTTTGGATGGAAGATTTTAAAACGACGCGATGCGTTCTTGAATATATGTAAATGTTTTAAGAGTTTTGAACAAAAATATGTCAAAATATCGTTTACTCAAGACTAGGTTGCTTCTGTAATTCTGATGGAGTATGTACATAAATAAAAACTATTAAAGACAGCTTAACCCCATTTCTGACCTCCAGAACTGTGCTACCCTTATTTTCCCAAATCTCTGCAACTCATCAAAGTTACTTTTCTGTTACCTCTGCAGGATATATTGATTTTGTTGTATTATTTATGGTTAGTATATTTTTTTGGAAATTATAACCCAATTTTTTTCTTTTGGTTAATAATCTATAAAACAAAATTTCTGTGATAAATCCTTGTTAAAGATTATCAAAATGATCGGACACTGCATCGACGTCATCTTAGTAGATCAGTAAAAACAAATATTGATTGATGATTTACTAGTTTTCCCAGTATATAAATATCATTTTTATTTTGTATATTATGGTTATTTATGTACCTATATTATGAAGTCATTCTATGCACCAGGCTGTATCAGCTGTACATATTTTTATTTCTGCTTAGCTGAATTTATCAAGATTTTTATATATTATTTATCTGTCATCTGATTAGTACTATAATGCCTAATTTTATATTTGTCCAAAACAACAAACAATAATAATATGTACTGTAAATATTTTAAATATTTTATAAGACATTAGGGCACGTTCAAAATACTTGAACTTTGCATAACATTGCATAAAGTTGGGTTCAACTATCGTGACTATTTGTTTTAATTTTAAAATATTATGTCCTAAACAAATCTTTGGACACAATATTTTAAAATGTTCATATGTCAGAATATTTTTTTTAGCGCAGGCAGAACAATATCAAATAAAATATTAAACTGTATAATTTCATATTTAAATAATAATTGCATAAAATCGAGGCCACAAACTATATTTTTTCTTAAATGCCAATAGGTTTTCAGGTTTGTTCCGGAATCAATACTTCATGCTTTGTTTATTTTAAGTGCCCAATATTTATCATCTCTCACAATTATATTATGCTTTATGATTTTTAGCAATTCCTACTTAGATTAAGGCTTTATAATTATTATTTCGTTTATTTCAGCTTATAATGTCTATCTAATGCCTTTTATTTCTATTAAATATTTCATAATGTTCAAGGTTTTTCAATGGCAATTGCTTTTGTAATCATTTCGACGCAATTTAATACAATCATGGTAAATATATGCGTATGTACTTTCTAAATAGCTAAAGGCACTAATAATAGGTACCTAAGTTCAAATCTAATTTATTTAATTTAAAGAAACAAAGATAATTTATAACTCAAATGAAATGTCCCTAGTACAGCATAACCATGAAAACAATGTATCGCAAGTTAATACGCAAATTTCGTTTTTATTTATATTATTTTGTAATTCGAGTATTTAAGTTAGGTACTTTTTATATACTTAATTAAGAATCGTGTCGTATTATTGTTATTATAATTTTATTTTTATAACTTAGGTTCCTCTTATAACTTTAAAACCATCCAAATCTATTCCGAGTTCAACTAGAATTCTTAAGTATAAATCAACAATGGATAAAATGTAATCGTAAATTTTGCAACATGTTTTATATATTTTTTCATAAATTATTACTTATAATTAGAAATAATGCTGTTTTAGAGTTCGTTATTAAAATTAGCACGCGTGCATTTTGACACCATTAGCATACGAGCATAATAAAATCTTAAAAGTAGCATTAATATCTATAGAAGATAAAATCTTTTACATCTAATTTATTTCAATTATAATTTTGTGACAGTATTTTTAATTATATTAGTGGACTCTTTCAATTGAGCAACACTTTTCTAGTTAATATTTCTGCGGTAAATAAAAACGTCGCTTCCAGAATATGCCGAACTTAACAAAATATATTGAAAAACTGTCTGTACGATTGTACCTAAATGAAGTAATTAAAAAATATTGTCACAAAACAAAGCACTTTCTTTAGTTTCACAACGCTTGATTAAAAAAACTCTTTCGCCATTTCCGACCATCCGGTCTCTCAGACTACCCTTTGTCTCACTCTATCCCTTTATTCTAGAAAGAGATGCATAGCTTCTTGAAGCGTGGTTTGAAAATCACAATATCGAGCACAATCTTACGAAATTGTTTGTTTTGTGTTCACCGTTTCGTGGTGCACCTTGTAGCCGAATCCTTTTCAGGAGTCCTGTCATCTGGAAAGTAAAAATATAATGAGATTTTTTTTCATAATATACATTTATTAACACATTGTGTGTATACAAATATGGGAAAGCCCTTATCAAATAAGCCGTTATTTATATTTACCACTGTACCTAATAGCAGCATACTCTTTTTTACGATGACAGCCGGATAGAATAATAATACAAAATCAATGAGCGAATGGAGAATCTACACATTTTTCAAAAGTACAACTTGCGTTGAATGTATAGGTACCAGTTAGAAAAGTGTAAATGAATTACATATATTAAATAGTCAACTAACGTCCGAAAACAAGCTTATTTGCACGACATCCACAAACTATAGATCACCGTCTTCATGTTTTCATGAATATCATTACAAAACAATCAATCATAGCTGAAGTGAAAGAGTGAGATTTCTGCGAACGAACTCAATTGTGTCAAATGTGCTATATTCAATTTAAATGTATTTTGTTCTTAATTTGTAAATTGACTATTCTATGTAGCGTTGTGCCCTATAGACTTTGACTTTATTTTGCGGTGTTTTCATGTTCTTTGGATTTGAATTTTAGTTCAAATGTAGATTGTTTAGTAAGCACACAGCAAATTATGCGTTAATGATAATTTAGGGAAAACATTTCAACTTAGTAAAACTTTAAATCTATAATAATATAATTTATGGACAAGCTCTTACTATTACCACTAATTATTTTGTAAAATACACGGATTACTCACATATTCAAAGCTTATTCCAAAAGTTAAGATTTATTAAGAAAATATCTTCATCAAGGGCTTAAATCAGCAGTACAAAGTAATTAACTATAACTACGTCAGTAGGTACTGTATTTAACGAAACGAATAGTTCATCTCACGTTTTGAAAGTGGAATATTACTATTATAAAAAAATAATGTGCCCTCACAGGACGCCTGGCAGATGTAACACATTTTCACCACAGTCGCTAAAGTCCTTACAATAGCCCCAGTTGCCATAGTCACCACAGTCGCCCCAGTCGCCACAGTCAACACGATGGCACGATGGTCAAAGAGTCGTCATAGCGGTCGTCCTTCACCCCCGCAAAATATGTATGTTTTACATCAATAATAAGAAACGTTATAATAAAAAAATGGTAAGTTGCCATTCAGCGCAAAAAAGAAATTACAGATATTTTTTTTATCCTGTTTTGTCCCACTGCTGGGCAAAGGTCTCCCTCAAGCTACTCCAACCAATCGCAATCTCCCACCAATTTCTGTCGGAGGAGACGAGATCGTTCGATCCCGCCAACGCTTTCCCGGCCGATCCCGACGAACGGATAATTATGTTCACTTTAATATGGTATAGGTCAGAGGTCTCCAAACTTTGAAGCCTTGGGGCCATAATATTTTTTTCGGTATGTTGCAAGGGCCATAACAATTTTAATTTTTCTGCCCGCCTAAGCGAACATAGGCTTTTATTGCATTTCTGTTACTATTGATTGTGTATTGTGACACGTAACGGGCCGGGCCATAACAATTTTAATTGTTCTGCCCATCTATGCAAACATAGGCTTTTATTGCATTTCAGTTACTTTTGATTGTGTATTGTGACACGTAACGGGCCGGATTGATGGCAGTGGCGGGCCGGATTTGGCCCGCGGGCCGTAGTTTGGAGACCTCTGATATAGATATGGTGTATCTGGGTGTTGGGCAAGCCTAATCCATCCAACAATGTTTCAGGCTCTGCAGCGTCCCGTAAAGCATGATAACCAGTTGCTAACGCTGCATAAATCATGTATAATAGATGCAAAGGCCTTACTTTTTTATTATTATGTGAAATTCGGTAGTTTTACACAAAATGCTGCCTTTCATCCAAGTATGAAAGCGAAGCCTTCAACGGGGGCTAGTAAGTTAAATTTATTATTTCGTCGGTAACAAGGCTCTGAATATTTAAGGCTGTAACATGCATGTATGTATGATCTGAAGATATTTGTTCAGGGTGTTCTGGATGTTTTTCTATATAATGTAATAATAAACTCTTCAAAACAAATATGTAACTATAAATATTTAAACAGAATATCACAGACTCCCACAAAACAAACGTGATTTTTTTTGCTTGATATTAATAACGGCAATAGGTTGTTGCCTTTAAATATTAATAAATAAAAATAAATAAATAATGCTGGACAATTCACACAGCATCACCTAGCCCCAAGCTAAGCAGAGCTTGTGTTATGGGTACTAGATGACTGATATACTTAATACATTATACTACATAGTTAGATATTTTTTATTATATATAGAAAACATCCAGAACACCCTGAACAAATATCTGCAGGTCATACAGACACTTGTTCCGAGGCGGGATTCGAACCCGCAACCTCTTGCGTAGCAGGCGGACCTTCGCCCGCTGCGCCACAGAGGTCGTCGATTTAATTCTGTTTTTAGTATTTGTTGTTATAGCGGCAACAGAAATACATCTTCTGTGAAAATTTCCTGTCTAGCTATCACGGTTCATAAGATACAGCCTGGTGACAGACAGACAGACCGATAGACAGACGTACAGCGGAGTCTTAGTAATAGGGTTCCGTTTTTACCCTTCAGGTACGGAACCCTGAGAATCAAAAATCACAAAATACCTACTTTATTCAGTGCGGCCGCATAGATTATTGACGCATCACAAATTACAAAATAAAACAACACAAATAAATAGAATAAAGCACATAATTGAATCTGTTCACTTCACATGACGAAAATCTGTGTATTAAGTATGCCGTGGGGCGCCGGCAGTAGAATGTTGCATCTCCTCCCTTGCCCGTGGATGCAGTAAAAATCTGCTGGGGATGCCTCCGGAATATGGGCAGCAGCATCTTTCCGTGTTTTTCACTACCCTATACTGCGCTCGCCAACCCGCCTGCCAAGCGTGGCGAGTATGGCAACAACCCCCTTATGGAGATCAATGAGGGAGGCCTTTGTCCAACAGTGGACGTCCTACGGCTAATATGATGATGATGATGATGATGATTAGGTATATCTGAAGTAGTCATCCCATAACACAAGCTCTGCTTAGCTTGGGGCTAGATGATGCGGTGTGAACTATCCAGTAATAGTAAGCAACAGCGGCAGCAGGCGGATTTGTGATAGTCTTTCTTAAACTTTTGCGATCACAACACATTATTAACATACATATAACCGGGTATTTCACGCGAAAATTAAGCATGGTCCCGGGAAGACTCCCGGAAGAGTCTTCCCGGGACCATGCTTGGTGCAATCCAAGCGAAACGTCGGGAAATAATAAAGGTAATTTACGCGATAAATACCCGGTTATTATGTATGTTAATAATGGATTTGTGATCATTTTTCTATCACACTTCAATGCAACAGAAGGCTGGCAAGCTTCCATACAGGTTCATTTCATCGTTTCGGCCGTAATACCACAGTAATACGTCCACTACTGAACACAGGCCTCCCTCATGGATCTACATGAGGGGTAGTTGCCATACTCACCACTCTTGGCAGGCGGGTTGGCGAGCTCAGTACGGATGTTGATACAAGGGAAGACGCTGCTGCCCATCTTCCGGAGGTATCCCTTAGCAGGATCTTACTGCATCCACGGGCATGAAAGGAAGGGTAACATTCTACTGCTGGCACCCCACGGCCATACAGGCTATATTATTATATATAGTCTGTAATTTTCACTAAGTTGGTAAATTCCCTGATATTTTTATTAGTTATTTTTAGCTTTCATTTCGGTGAAATATTTAAGCTTGTATGATATAATCTCAGTTTATTTTATCTATGGAACCTGGTGCTTTTATACAGGGTGTAATATAAAATGTGTACTAAGCTGAAAGGGAGTGAATCTGACCATCCCAAGGAACAACTTTTGTGTGGCAAGGCTAGTCATAGTCTTTCTAGATCTATTAATACAAACTTTTGCCGGTAGGTACCTAATGGGATCTAATAAGAATGACCATAATGATATTAGACTATCTTAAAATTATATGTTTTAGGGTTCCGGAGCCCTAAAACATTATAGAAAACCCTTATGATCTGACTTTGTATGACTGTCTGTCTGTCACAGCTAAATATCTCAGGAACTTATGATATCGACTTTGGAAATTTGGAATATCACTAACGCTTATTTACTACATAATATTGCCAATAAAATACATATATTCATATTTCATTTGAAAGGAGGTCTCGAAATTTTAAAACGAAGTTACTAGGTCGTATAACGTATCTTACGAAATTAATTTGTTTGCACAGCTTAAAACAGTTAATAAATTATTAGTAAGGATTAAGTAAGTTTACGCCGTTAAGTTATCTGTTATAATATATAACTGTTAAGTAAGATTACGCCGTGGGGTGCCGGCAGTAGAATGTTACCCCTCCTCTCATACCCATGGATGCAGTAAGAACCTGCTAAGGGATACCTCCGGAAGATGGGCAGCAGCGTCTTTCCGTGTACCAACATCCCGTACTGCGCTCGCCAACCCGCCTGCCAAGCGTGGTGAGTATGGCAACTACCCCTCGTGGAGATCCATAAGCGAGGCCTGTGTTCAGTAGTGGACGTTTTACGGCTGAAACGAAGGATTAAATACAGGGAAATTAAAACGATCTCTCTAACTTGCATAGTTTTTTAGAAATCATCGAAAGCTTATAATATTTACATTTGATCTATTTATTAGTAATGTTAAAGTTCTCAACCAAATAAAAACCCTCCCATAATACAATTTAAATTTTATGACGACACGGAACCCTATTTTGCATCGAGAATCGAGTCTTCAAAGCGCCATCTTTTAACAGATAGCGGAACTAATGTAATCGTTATAAACTTTCGATGGTTTTAGATAATATGCAAGTCAAGCCAAGGCCTCGGCTAAGTGCGAGTCAGACTCGCTCACGAAGGGTTCTGTACCATAGTGTAAATAATCTGTGAATATTTCAAGCGTCTACTGTTGCCGTTATTAATATCGAGCAAAACACGGCAAAAAACTACGTGTGTTGTATGGGAGCCCCAGTTAAATATTCATTTTATTATGTTTTTATTAACATTCATCATCATCATTTCAGCCATAAAACGTCCACTGATGAACACAGGCCTCCCTCATGGATCTCCATGAGAGGTAGTTGCCATTCTCACCACGCTTGGCAGGCGGGTTGGTGAGCGCAGTATGGGATGTTGATACACGGATAAACGCTGCTGCCCATCTTCCGGAGGTATCCTTTAGCAGGCTCTTACTGCATCCATGGGCATGAGAGGAGGGGTATCATTCTACTGCCGGCACCCCACGGACGGTTTATTAACATTGCGGCAACATAAATACATCATCTGTAAAAATTTCAACTGTCTAGCCTTCACGGTTTATGAGATACAGTCTGGCGGACAGCAGAGTCTTAGTAATAGAGTCCCGTTTTTGCCCTTTGGTTACGGAACCCTAAAAACCATGCGAGTTAGAGAGATCTTTTTAAATTACCTGTAATATTTATTACAGGGGGCCGTGCCATGCCGTGGGGTACCGGCAGTAGAATGTTACCCCTCCTCTCCTACCCGTAGATGCAGTAAGAGCCTGCTAAGGGACACCTCCGGAAGATGGGCAGCAGCTTCTATCCGTGTATCAACATCCCATACTGCGCTCACCAACCCGCCTGCCAGGCGTGATGAGAATGGCAACTACCCCTCATGGAGATCCATGAGGGAGGCCTGTGTTCATCAGTGGACGTTTTATGGCTGAAATGATGATTTATTACAGAGGGAGACCGAGACGGCTGGAAAAAGGGGAGGGAGGCATTTGCCCTGCAGTGGGACAACACGGGCTAAAAACAAATAAATAAATAATAATTTACTTAAACTTCTATTAACTGTTTTAATCTGTACAAACAAATAAATACCTTTCCCATGATGCCTTATGCGACCTACATACATAAATGTTTTAAATTGTCATTCCCTCAATCATGAGCTCAAATTCTTTTCCACCATGTATAATGTGTTACGCATTCTGCTGTAGGCATAAGATTAGTGATAGCAAAGCTAAGCAAATGTCTTGAAAAGTACGAAAAAATATGTAAAAGAGTAATAAAAGCCTCGATTTTAATTAAGATATCCGGAAGTCTGTTATCGAGTCGTATAGAGATAAACATATAATTATCATTATCGTAAAAACATATTTTAACAAGGGCATTATAGGAAAGCAAGCACTAAAGGCTGGAAAGGCAATGTGCATATATAATTAGGTGTGATATTGACATTTGGGCTTGAGGCATTATGGGGAAAAGCATAAGCTTCATTGGACATACCTCATCAGTAACTTGTTGTTATTTTTCAGCCTTTAGGCGTTCACGAAGGATGACTTGGTCCTGTCAAGTGGAAATCATGTTTGGGTCACATCTCATTAGAAAATACGGTGCAAACAGACCGTTAAGATAATGAAGAACATGTACCTATGTTGGTTATGTGAAGTTATCAAGTATTTAGACGATTTAACTTTGGCCTAGATAGAAAAAAAATCTCAATCAAAATTTGTGCGATACGACTACATATTAGAATAAAAATATAGATCAATGATCTTAGAAAAGAATATAGAGAACTAAATTTGCTGACCCCTTTTGTATGACAAGACAAGAGGGATCGGCAAATTTTGACAGAGATCTAAATCACATTAGATCCATGCCGTAACTTGTGAACAGAATAGTAAACAACAGCTATAGAACTCGTAATATTATTATAGAACAGTGATAATAATATTGTGAAAATCTACAAGTTGGTACAAATCCTGACTAATATATAATCATATGTTTACGGCTTAAATATTTAACTTACCCAGACAAAGATGCAGAATTGGAAATAGCTGGACTATTAGACTCAAACTCCTCTTTAGGCTTTTCATTAGCCAGTTGCATCTTCAACTGATGTCCAAAGCACGCCAAGTCTTCCCTAAAGGTGTCAGACCCTGGAGTGGTCGGCTTCTCATCATCTCCTGTAGCCATTGCCTCCGCGTCGCTCTTCAACGGAGCCTGTTCCGACTCCTCCTCCTGATTGTATATCTTGAAGTACGCGAACGTTAGGTATATCACTGAGATTATGAACGAAGGTATCGGTATAGCCATAGCATATACCAAGTTCAACGTGTTCTGCCACATGTCTAGCTCAGTAATAACAAGACCCGGATCTACCCGGCTGTAGTAGCATGTATAGTTGTTTCCTATCGGCTTGTATTTGCCGTGGAAGATGGTGCAATTTAAAATGGGCGGGTAGCCACAGCCTTTTACGTTTGGAAAGAGGCGTGCTCCGGTAAAGTACCATTCGGAGTCGTTTCCCTGCAGCCCGGTAGGCATTGCCTCTGGTAGTTCTTCCTCAATCATGTCTGGATAAGATTTGTCTGAGGACTTGTTGTCCTCGTAGTAGTCGTAGTCTTTGCGCAGGGCCCTCTCTACCCTGACTAGTTCTTCCACCTCAGTCTCAGTGATGTTGCTAGAGTTACCAAGTTTGTAGTTGACTCGAATTTGGGTGCATTCAAAAAGGTCCTTTGTGCAACCCTCCCGGCAAGAAGCCCAGCTGCAGTTGCTGGCACCGACTAGATGTTTCACTTGAGTCGTGACGCATAAAGCTGGTACTATGTCGAATTGCATGAAGATTGTGGTAAACGCAGGCTCTATAACGAACGGCACTAAAAAGAGGAAAGCGAAGAGGCTGAAGATGGCGCACAGGACGAAAGAGGCAGTCGTGTAGAAGAGTAGTTTCTCAGCAAAGGTAGGAGGGATTGCTTCTTCGTCGGCCATTTTGGCGAGCACGCGCTAGTAGCGACCATATCGCTATTTTCAGCTTGGCTGGATCATTTCATTTAGTTCGGCAGTGCTTGTTATTGATAATTTTGCTCGTGTTGTTTTTTCGTCTGGGGTTTATTTACATTTTTGTGTTTTTGTTGCTGTGGAAAAATAGAGTGGTTTATTAGACTGTTAACAATGTTATTCAGTGCTGTTTTACAAGAATCTAAAATGATGAGAATTGTAAAGGATTTGTTCGACCGCAATTGGATTCAGTAAATAAATGGAATTCGTGAAACTGGACGGCTTTATCGTTACATCTTGAAATGTTGGGTCATCATTATTGACCTAATTCATCATGACAGTCATCTAAACTATAAGTTATAAAGTTTAACTATAGTTGATCAATCCCTTTACAAGCGGTTAAAACAAAAAAAGTGTACTCATTAAAATTGAAACTAAGAAAGAGAAAATAAACTGTTGTCGTTGTGATTTATACTAAGAACTAAAACGTTTGACATTCCACAAAAAAAAAACAAGCAAACGCTAAAAATAACATTATGTGCAAAGTTTATCATGTGTGATACTCATAAAAAAGACAAGTCCTTCACAATGTTCGGATTCTCCGAAAACAGACATTCCTATAAAGCCACAAGCGACGCCAGTCTGTCTAGGCACGAATCCAGCGTGATATCGATTCTGGAGTCATGATATTCAGGCCATCTATTTACAACAGTCGCATTGGCCAGTGGGCTGCATTCTTGACCTATTCAGTCTTGATTTGGCATGCATACAGTGCTTTTGTTGCTTGGTTAAACCTATTTTATTAACCCCGACAAAAAAAGGGTTTTATTTGTTTGTCCGCTATGTGTGTATCTGTGTGTTTGTCTGTGACACCGAGCTCTTACACGAGTATAAGCAAGCAGTTTTTTTATATAAAAGCAGGTTTTCCTGCGATGGTTCTTAAATGTTTTATCGAAATCGGTTAAGAAGTTTTAAAGATACGGGGGGTAGAAAGGGGATGAATTATCGAATGTTTCCAAATATACCCGAGTTTGGTATCAAATAAAAGGAAATTATGTGTAGAATGAAAACTGAAGTTACATATATAGAAGTTATATAGAAGTCGGTCATGCGATTCATAAGATATGGGGGTTGAAAGTAGGGGTGAACAATCGAATGTTTTCAAATATTTCTAAGTACACTTGGGTAAGTGTGGTATCAAATGAAAGGGCCTGTGTGAATTACTAATATTAATAATAAACTTGTTATTATTAATTTTAATATTTTTTTACATAAAAGACGATTCTGGAATTCAAGCCATCTATTTACAACAGTCATTGGCCGTCTTGCTTTGGCATGCATATTATGTAATATGCATTGAATAGGTTCAATGCATATTACATATGCATATTAAATGAGTGGACTAATTTGAATGCAGTTTTTTAATTTTAAATAAGCTTCCATCTAAAATCAATATTCATAAAATAGGTTTTATGAATATTGATTTTAGAATAAAGCAGTGTGAGTTTTGTACCTATTTTAATGATATCGTCTCAGCCGTAGGACGTCCACTGCTGGGCAAAGGCCTCCCTCATAGCCGAGTACTGACCATGAGGAGTTATCGCCATACTCACCACGCTTGGCAAGCAGATTGGCGAGTGCAGTACGGGATGTTAATACATGGAAAGTACTGCTGCCCCTTCAGAGATATCTCTTGGCAGATTCTTACTGCACCCACGGATAAGAGAGGAGGAGCAACATTCTTCTGCCGGCACCCCTCGGCGAGGCATGATAATTATGAAATCTATCCATGAGGGAGGCCTGTGTTCATCAGTAGACGTTTACGGCTGAAATTATTGATTTCTGGCCAGTTGTTTGCTTAATTGACCAACCATAATTTTGAATGTTTGAATTTATAGAATTCTGTAGTTTGGTTGAAGGTATTTTATTTACCCACGATAAAATGGATAAAGGGTGAGTACACACCATAGAGCACATATCCAATAGAGGGGAAATAGGGTCATAAGAATTCCGAAACACATTAGTGCTTTGCACTAACGCAATGAAGACTGTCTCTCGTCTTTGACAGTACAGCGCCAACAGCCGACCTGTGTACTTTTCCCTACAATTATGAAGTATTTTTGGTGAAATTGTTGTTTAGATAAAATAAATGACATTTCCTCTCTATTGGGTATGTCCTCGATAGCACACACTTATGTCCAGATAGATAGATAAACTCTTTATTGTGTAAAGGTAAACCATACAGAAATAATACAAAAATTACTAAAACCATCTTAAACTACAAAAACAACAGAAATACACAATGGGCGGTCTCATCGCTTAAAGCCATTTCTTCCAGGCAACCTTTGGATGGAGAGGATTTTAATGAAAGAATGGGTCCAGAACGGTTGCATCGATTTAGATGTGGTTTCCGTAAGTTTTGACGATTCAACAGAGAGGTTCATAGATAGGTGCTGTGGTGCTTGCTTACAGGGGGTATGTCTGTCCGTCCGTCCATCTGTCTGTCTGTCAGTCAGTCAGTCTGTCTGTCTATCTGTCTGTCTGTCTGGCTAGACAGTTGAAATTTTCAGAGATGACGTATTTCTGTTGCCACTTACACAACAAATACTAAAAACAGAATAAGATAAATATTTAAGGTGGGTTCCCATACAACAAACGTGATTTTTTGCCGTTTTTTGCTCGATGGCACGGAACCCTTCGTGCGCACCGCATTCGTGCGTATCTTGGAGAGTCCGACTCGCACTTGGCCGATTTTTTTGTAATTTTGTTGATTTTTAACCTTCGATAAAAAAGAATAAGAGGGCGTTATAAGTTTGACCGCCATTTGCGTCTGTGGCACCTACTATTAAATGAGTGGACCAATTTGAATGCAGTTTTTTTAATTTTATATAAGCTTCCATCTGAGGCGACCGAAATATTGATTTATAGGTTTAAGCTTTTTAAAACAAAATCTCATAGAAAAAGCTTATTACTCCATAGATGCTTATTATATAGCCAAGAACGTGTCTAGGTCGACGGAAATAAAAATGCGAATGTGAGTTTGTTTGTTTGTTTGTAACGCTTCCACGCCTAAGCCACCAAACCCATATTTAAAATTATTTTAGTAGCATAGGCATACATTTTATCCTCGTATTCCCACAGGAACGGGAACTACCCGGTAAACCGCGAAATGTCAATGACAGAGTAACCAGTTTGAGAATTTAATTTATTAACAGTTTCCCTGAATAAGTAAATAGGTTCAATCGCTTTGTAATTTTACCTAGAACGTTATTATAATAGCTGAATTTTTCAACAGCTTGACTGAGTTTTATTTTATTCCCCCGACAAAAAAAGGATGTTATAAGTTTGACCGCTTTGTGTGTGTGTCTGACTGTGGCAAGTAGCTCTTAAAGGCCTGGACTGATTTTATTTATTTAAAATAAGGTTTGCACAAAGGGCAATGAAGCGCGCCATGTTTGGCATCTCCCTCCTTGATCATATACCCAACGAGGAGATACGCCAGCGTACGAAAGTTGTAGACGTAGGTACGCGGATCGCAAGCTTGAGATGGAGATGGGCAGGGCATGTTGCCAGGCGAGACGACAGCCGATGGACCAAGGCGGTAACAGAGTGGTTTCCGATGGAAGCGAGACGGCCTCGAAATTTGAAAATTTGAATGAAATCCAGCCTCAGCCGTTACGGCGGCTCTTGGTGCTTGCGCTTTGCTACGCTAGGGCGGAGGTACGTCATTCCGCAGCACCGGAGCTGCCACAGAAGCTACAGCTGCGCCCCTCCACTTCCCTGCTAAACCCCCTCATTTCACAAACATAAAATAACATTCTAATAACTAAATAGCGCTATTCTAACCTAAAAACTTTAGCCATGGATATCTCTAGGGTGGGGATGGTACAGGGGGGTAGCCCCCGCTATAAAATAAAAGTAATTCCCAATGTGTGTATTTGGAATTACTTCAAGCTATTGCTTCAAATCTTTAATTTGTCAATTATTCATAATTTGTATTCCACGATTACCATCACTTTTGTTTTGACTTCAACCTAATGACCTGATTACATGTAAATAAACTATGATTAAACGATTTTGTTTGTGTTTTCTTAACTATTTTTTTGTCTACAAAATATTGACAACAGATCAGTAGGTGAGTCGTCCATTATTTCAATCAACTTTAGGTCACTTAATTGTAGTTGTTCATACCCTAGGTGAGTAAACAATAGGTGAATTCTTCTATATGGATATCGTTTATTAGCTATAACGAAATTCTGTGAAACGATGTGTAGGTATTTTAAAGAGTAGGTCTTTTAACTGTAGTTATTTAAAAATATTTGAATTTTGTTTAGTTATTTTATTATGTAACCGACAAGAAGTGCTAATAAATAAGTAAGGCTAGTAAAAATCTACGCGACAGCTGCAGCGGCCGCCAACCAAATATTATGGAACATGAAAATTATTCAATTAAATAATTATGAGAATAATGTTTATGAGTTAATAATGTTATGAATTTATTTACTTATTGCGAATCACTTTATGTTATGGATACCGATATTAGTGGAAACTACATTAGGGATATTTAACCTTGTATTGCTTGTGATTATTCGGGCAACCGATGATTATGTTAATACATTTTATGGATTATTATATTAGGGAAATAAAATTTCGGAGACAAAATAAAGAACCACTCTTAATACCCAAGTTTGATGTCAGGTTTACTTACTTATTTTCAAGGGTTACTTAAGATTTTAAATTTTTACAAAGGTGTTAAGTTATAAGTGGTAACAATACAAACCTTATAAGTTACAACATAAGGTTTAGTTTCTACTCAGTCCTGCGATCACTAATTACTCATTGTTGGTACAACAGAATCTCATTTGCTTACGAAGCCTTTGAACATTTGAACCCCACAAGTATAGGCGAGAAGCCAGCATAATGACTTTTAATAAATAGTGTCCCTTAAATATATCTAGGTACTAATTACATCAAATATTAGGATAAATAAATAATACTGGACAATTCACACAGCATCATCTAGCCCCAAGCTAAGAAGAACTTGTGTTATGGGTACTACATGACTAATATACTTAATACATCATACATATATTGTATACCCTGAACACCCTGAAAAAATATCTGCAGATTGTACAGACATTTGTCCCAGAATGGAAATCGAACCTGCAACCTCTTGCGTTGCAGACGGACCCTCGCCCGCTTCGCCACAAAGGTCGTCAAATGGATAGATGTGATCAAATATTGTATTCGTAAAACTTTTTATGAAGATTTCATCCGGGGAAGTACCTTACCCTGTGTTCCGGTTTGAAGGGTAAGGAGGCCGAGGAAATTACGAACACATGAGACCTTACAACTCTATGTCTCAGGGTGACGGGCGCAATGCAATGCAGCGTTGGTCACGTGCTTAGTGAACGTGATCACGGCGGTATTCAGTCGTAGATAGGTAGAGGTTACCGCTTAACTTGATAATGGACCTTCGGCTTCTCTCGTCATTTAATAGTATATAAAAATGTAAAGTGTTAATCCACACTTATATTTCAAGGAAATAAAAAAACTATCAAATATTACTGCTTCCGGTGTTTGAAACACACGATGGTCAAATCGATCCTTGACCCTTCCTAAAGCCGGAAGTGCTTTAACCATCGGTACGAAACCCTTTTTATGCTAAATCGAAATTCTTTATAAGATCATTATAGGTTAAGCACCGATACGGCCATCTACAGGTAAAACTACAAGAGTTCTTGTTGGTGCAACAGAATCTCATTTGCTCCGAAAGCCAATAAACATTAACCCTACAAGTATAATAAGCGAGAAACCAGCATAATCAATGTCAGGAGCACAATGACGCTGAGTAGTGACCATTTTTGTCACTTGTTTTAAACCCGAATCAATGTGTTTAGTTTGATTATACAAATGAGTGTGACAAAATAAATGCCATCTACCGCCAACCTGCATACCTCACAAAGTCGTCAGCCCATCTTGTTGGTTTCTCCAGAGACACTCTAGAACTTTTTGGCCCCATCGCCAATCTGTTCTTCAAGCTACATGACCTGCCCATTACTTCAACGTGCTAATCCGTTTTACTATGTCGGTGACCTGAGTTCTCGAGCAGAGATTCTTGAAAAAAGCTTATAAACATGGCTCGAAAGCGAGATCGGTCTGCACTTTAGCAAGGCATTGTCATCTTTCTTAAGGAACAGTACCACCAACGCTCATGTTAAGTTTTCTATAAGTATTGTTTCCCTTATTGATTTAGTTTTTTTAAAAACGCAATTTTTAGTTAACTTTAGTACCAACTGCTAAACCAAAAAGGTTTAAAATTATTCCAAAAACAAGGGTCTGTTAAGCTTTTGATTATAAGCGTGTCCTTAGTATAGAACATTAAACATTATGATGGCAACAATTTTTTTTATTTCTTTTTTATCGATTTTGAGTGTTATTTCTAAATTCGTTGCTTATGAAATTATTTTGAAAAATATATTTGGGCTCGAATAAATACACTTTCAGATTGATACCATTTTTTGATGGGTTCTGATGATGGGATCCATGAGGAGTCGAGGGAATTCCTCCTTTAAGTAAACCGCGATTTCGGCACATTAAGATTTTGCGTGATGCTTAACTATAAATAAATAAATAAATAAATAAATAATGCTCGACAAATCACACAGCATCATCTAGCCCCAAGCTATACTATAATGTAATTACTTTTACTTCACTTAATATTTACAATCAGAAAGTATTATTTGATACAGAGTGACGTCACGACCGAGCAATGTCTGTTAGTTGTTTAACAGACTATGTGTCGGAATAATCTTCGATGTAACAATACTACGTTAGTAATTCCCGTTTATACAAAATGAGTACCTAATAGTGTTGTGCTCGGACTGTGATAATACATTCACCCTATAACAGTCGATTAGGGATATTTTTTTGAAAAAACTATAATGTGGTCTGAGTGTATGCTTAGTACCCTCGTATATGCGGACGAATGAATGAATGAATGAATGAATATAACTTTATTGTACACCAAAACTTAAATTAAATACATTATGAAAACTTAAAATAAACACAAATGCACAATGGGCGGCCTTATCGCTAAGAGCGATCTCTTCCAGACAACCTTTGCATGAACAGGAAAGATTAAACAATATAAAGACGGTGGCGTACTTTGAGGTCGATAAATAGGAGAGAAATATAAGGGGAAGGATAATATTTAAATATATACAGATATAAGTACATAAATATTTTAAATAAATAAACTAATACATACTAATATTACGATATTACGAAAGCTTATCCAGGGACTCTAGGTAAGATTGATTGACGAACAAAATTGTAATTTACAAAACTAACATTTTCTACATTAATCTAAGGTACTACGTACTGTGTTCGAGGTATAGTGACTTTTTGTACTGTGTAGTGTACTCCCATTGCCTTAGCACGAAAATTCACGGGTGGCGATATCGAAAGATAGTTAGGATGTATGTCCAATTGTCATCATACCTTTATAGGTATCTCTCTGATCATCACGATGATGTACTTACTATTTATGTAGTAAGTACATCATCATGAAGATCAGGGCCATAAAGTTAGTTTTTTCATGTTGCTAAATTAAAGAATGTTCCTTTACCTTTTCATGGTTTCCATAATACATATATTTTTTTAATTAAAATTATAATGTCCCCCCTTTGTTTGTATAACTTTCATTAGCTTAGGGCCAGACGGTGGTTCGCGAAATGTTCACCATTATTTACTCTTTTTATTTTTTTAAACCCCGACAAAAATAAGTTTGGCCGCTTCTACAAAAATACTAGACGAGGGCCACCTGATGGGAAGTGGTCACCGTCGCCCATGGACACCTGCAACACCAGAGGCGAAGCTGATGCGCTGCCGGCTTTTGAGGAGGGAGAATACCCGCCTTTTAAAGGACCCTATATTGTAGCTCTGAAGGAATACAGCAGATGGGAGTTCGTTCCACAGCTTGATCGTCCGCGGCAAAAACGAGCGCGAAAAACGAGTGGTTCTCGAGAACCTGGTTCTGGAGTGTCTGTCCTTAGCACCGTATCTCTTAAACGAGTGAACCGATTTGCATGCAGTTTTTTTTTATATAAAAGCAGATTATCCGAATGACAATGCTTTCAAATATACCCAAGTGGGGTATCAAATAAAATGGCATGATGTGTAGATTGCGAAATTGAGGGTACACATTACAAAAAAATTGGGTAACCGCAGAGACTAGGTAAGGTGTTGGTAATTTAATTTCTTTTAATTTTATGTACTTGTTAAACCTACACTCCCCCCAGCTGGGTTAAGGTGCTGGGTAAGCCTACTCTATCTAAAACTGTCACAGGCTCTGCGTGTCATTGTTGTAACGTAACAGCGTCCCGTACAGCAGCAAGTGCGTAACAGTCGGCTCTTAGACCACAGAGCCATGGAGCCATGGAGCCATGGAGCCAGGTCAAAAAGATATTATAAGGCCTTACATTAAACCTTAACGTCGAAGGGTAGTCACACATTTTCATTTTGTCGCTTCTATACCATACTTGAAAAACAATATTCTTAGGACAGATTTTTCAATCATCAGATAATCGAATACTTATCCAACGAATAAAGTTATTAGATTGTTTATCAATTTGATTATGTCTTTATGGAAATGATACTGCTGTTTTAAATCGAACAGATTAAGAAGATCTTTTTTTTCTTTTTTCTTTTAAGTCAAATAAATGATGAGACACGCCGAAGGCCCACATGAAGCGTTACCTCCATTACAACTGCAATATCGCGGTAATCACTTTCACTAAGCACGTGAGCAACACTGCATTACGTTGCGCCCGTCACCTTGAGATATAGAGTTATGAGGTCTCATCATTTCAGCCATAAAAAGTCCACTGATGAACACAGGCCTCCCTCATGGATCTCTATGAGGGGTAGTTGCCATTCTCACCACGCTTGGCAGGCGGGTTGGTGAGCGCAGTATGGGATGTTGATACACATAAATTGATAGACGCTGCAGCCCATCTTCCGGAGGTATCCCTTGGGCCTCACGAGCACGTCCGTGGAGTTACAACAACTTGCTTCAAACGTCTTGGGTTCGTAACACGAAACTGTAAGGAATTTACATCTGTCCCCGCTATAAAGGCATTATACACCGCATTAGTACGCTCCAAAATAGAGAGTAGCTCATGCATATGGAATCCCCACGAGATGACATATGCATTAATGCTGGAAAAAGTCCAGAAACGTTTTCTTCGTTTCTTGTACAGGAACTCTCATGGATATTACCCGTATTTGTACCCTACTAAATACCTACAAGGGACACTTGGTTTTCATTCTCTCCAGACACGCAGACTGTGCGATCAGCTTTTCACAGTTATTCGTATACTAAGGGGAATAGTAGACAGTCCTGACTTAGTTAGGGAAGCGAGTCGGCTCTGGGTACCTGAGCAGCGCGCCAGGTTCCGTCCCAGACTAGTCCCATTATTCGCCCCCATACCCCCACGCACGGTTGCACGCCAACAATCCCCCATCTGCCGCGCTCAGAACCATTTCAATGCAATTATGAAAATCGAGCCAGATTTAGATTTATTTCATGATAATATAAATATAATTTCTAGAGTATGTCAAAGCTACTGTGAAAGTATAGAATTGTAAATAATTTTTCCTAGCCACCTGTTTTAATTAGATTTTTCTGTTTTTCTTTTGTTTTTTATGTGTTGTATTTCTTTTGTGTGTGTTGTTTTAATAATATTTATTTAATATGTGTGTTTAATGAGTGTAAGATTTAACGTGTAACGCTTTGGTTAATCTGTAATGTTACATTGATTATTGGAATAAACTTTTAAACTTTTTAAAAACTTTTTAAAACTTTAAAACTTAGCAGGCTCTTACTGCTTCCATGGGCATGAGAGGAGGGGTATCATTCTACTGCCGGCACCCCACGGCGGTCTGTATGAGGTCTCAGTATGAGGTCTCATGTGCCTGTAATTTCATCGGCTTAATTCAAACTATCATTCGATATCGCCACCCGTGAATTTTCGTGCCAAGGCAATGGCAGTACACTACACAGCACAAAAAGTCACTATACCTCAACCACAGTACATAGCACTTTAGATATGTAGAAAATGTTGTGAACACAGCAAATGCTGATTACTACTACGGCAGAACTAGGTAGGTAGTAGTAATTCCCCGGACGAACTCTCCACAAAAAGTTATACTTAGTTTCTGTAATCTGTGGTTATACTACTACAAAAATTCTACTCAAATTGACGGCATCCGTGGCACAATTTAATATAATTAGCCCGCTAAAACGCAGGAACATTCGATACCAGCTGGGAGACAATATTGGCTCTTGTGCTGATATTTGTGTCGGGTCTGGTCCTGTGTATGATACGAGTATAAATAAAAAATAATAAATAAAACGTTTATTTTTCTCTCACAACAGTTCTTAGAGGTAATCTACAAGTTCTTAAGGTACTGTTATAATTAACCTGCATTGTGAGAGACTGGCGCCTGAAAAAGGTTTGAGAAACCTGTGGTACAGGTTTCTCAAAGTCTTCTCGAAAAGTATTGTCGAGTATGATGTACTCGTTTTACAAAAAAATATATGTAGGTATTCTATCAACAATCTGATTAGATGGTGCTGTGTGTAGTGTCCCCAGCAGATTATTAATATAATATTTATATACTTATACATTTAATTATCCTTCTCGTTAGGGTTTTCGTTTTTATATTTGTATCTATTTATTTAAAATATTACAGCTATTATATCAAGGATAACCTAATACAATAGAGTAGTCATCATAATAAATCATAAGCAAAATAAATTAAACAAAAAATTAGTAAATATACATACATTAAAATAAACAACAATCAGAAAAATAATTCAATTTAAATTATTTTTTTCTTGGTTCTTTTTTAAGTGCAGTAACTTAAAAAAGAACCCTGTATACTAAGCAATTACGAGTATGAACAATCTGACTTCTCCCGCTACCAAGGTCTGGAGGGTATCCAGACCTTGGCAGCAGTGTCTTGCCGTGTATCAACATCCCTTACCGCGCTCGCCAACCCGCCTGCCAAGCGCAGTATGGCAAGAAACCCCTCAGATCACTTGGAGATAGATCCAAGAGGGAGGCCTTCGTCCGGCAGTGGACATCCTACGGCTAAGGTTATGGAAAACGATTTTAAAATTATTGAATTAAAAATTAAATGTGATTAGAAATCGATTCGTATAACCTTTTTTCGGCGGGATGTTCTATTGTGATATTTTGAACTCACAAAAGCTATAATTCTGTCAGATATCGATCACGTGACCTCACTAACGGTCGGCAGTTATTGGCTATAAACGGAAAGATTAAACATTATTGTGCTACAATTGTCATAGCCGTGGGGTGCCGGCAGTAGAATGTTACCCCTCCTTTTATGCCCGTGGATGCAGTAAGAGCCTGCTAAGAGAAACCTCCGAAAGATGGGCAGCAGCGTCTTTCCGTGTATCAACATGTCGTTTTGCGCTCGCCAACCCGACTGCCAAGCGTGGTGAGTATGGCAACTACCTCTCATGGAGATCTATGTGTTCAGTGGTGGACGTTTTTCGGCCACGTAACTCGATTTACGCGGTCGGTAGTTATATTCTACTTCCTACTAATATACATATATAAGTGAAAGTAAGAATGTATGTACATACATATGTATGTTCCCTTTTCACGTCAAAACCGCTGAACTGATTTAGATGAATTTTAGTATAGGAGTAGATTAGTCCATGGAAACGGATATATGCTACTTTTCGGTGCGTAAATTAGTAGTTAGAGAGTAGTTAAAGGATAGTTATAGGGTAGTTGTAGGGTAGTTGTAGGGTAGTTATAGGGTAGTTGTAGGTTAGTTGTAGGGTAGTTGTAAGGTAGTTGCAGGTTAGTTGTAGGGTAGTTGTGGGGTAGTTGTAGGGTAGTAGTAGGGTAGTGTTGTGGACGCCCCCGGGACGTGCTCAGGCAAGGTGCGAGTGTTCTTTAGGAGGAACCGGAGCCCCTAGTGCACCGAGGCCGGCCATCGGGCTGGTTTTAGTGAGTCGTCAGGAGACAACCTCACATAACCATGCTGTGCCCTTACGCAGCATGGTACCTAGCAGATTTCCACCCCGTCACAAAAAAAATGGGTAGTTGTCGGATAATTGTAGGGTAAGTTGTAAGTGTGGTTGTAGTAGGTGCGATACGAAGTTCGCCGGGTCATCTAGTTTACCATAAACCAGGAATGCTGAAAAATTATTATGCAACAATTTTCATTGTCAGTTTACCGTTTCCTTTGCTAGAGTTTTTATGTTGAAATGTGACATAATTATGCAGTATCGATTTCATAACTGCTGTCGATTTGGCTTGTTTCTTTGCCTACATACATCATCCTACTAATATTATAAACGCGAAAGCTTGTATGTATGAATGTACGGATGTTTGTTACACTTTCATGCAATAACTAGCCTACGGATTGAGCTGAAATTTTGCACAAGTACAGATGTCGAAGAGATACAGATGTCGTACAGACCGAAGCGCAGATGGCGGGATGAACTCGATCAGTACATCGTTGACTGGAGGGAAGCAGCTCAGGATCGGGAAATATGGAGGGAATTGGGAGAGGCCTTCGCCCAGCAGTTGGATCCAAATGGCTCATAATAATAATAATAACAGATGTCAACCAGGATTATTACATATGAATTTCAACTGGGTACAACGCATGGGAAGCGGCGGGCATAAGCTTCATATTTCAGCTTTAATATGCAGGCCATAGGCTTCTCTTTATACATTTCCAGTTATTGCGGTTGGAAGCAACCAATCAATCATTTGGTTTCCACAGTACAAGCTTTGCTTAGTTTAGGACTAGATAGGGTTGTGTGTAGTGTCCAGCATTATTTATTTATTTCAAATGAACACATGTTACGAAACAAAACTAAATAATTTTAAATGTTAACATTATAAAAAAATCTAGTGACTCAAATTGTTTTTATGCCTGTATTTCTAATAATTCCAGCCTTTTTAGGGTTAAAAGCAAAGAGTTATATTGGAAAAGTGACAAATAAGCTGCAAATATCAAATAAGCTCTTGTTTTGAGCACTAAAGAAACCTAGGACTTTAGATACAACACTATTACATAACCTAACCTCAACGATAAAGAAAATTTTCCTCAAGTGACCGAAAACCTCGAGATAATCTTGTGCAGAAACTACAAAATAAATAAATAGACTCAAAATTGTAATTACGCATGCATCGCCAATTGTTTTGTTAAATAATTTAACAAAACTGAAGAAATAAAATAAGAAATAAGCGCATGAAAACTAAAATATAATCTAGATTCTCGTTAATTATGTTTGATGTGTTTGATTTCTTACGCCGAAATCCCATTTTGCTAAATAAAACATTTATTGAAAGCTAGAAATAACGAATACAAGGACACAAGCACAGATGATAAGCAGAAATGAGGTTATTAAACTAACAATTTAACGATTAAACAACAAAACAAAATGGAAATCTAATCCATCCACAGCTACAACGTAAAATCGAAAGTCGATGTATAGTGAAAACGTGTGGTGCAGTCTAAAAATAGTGATTCAGATTACAGAATAACTAGCCTTATATAAACCTGCGTTTCACAGTCAAATTGTATAAATTACGAACACCAAACCACTCAGAACGAAAAAGCATCAAGACTTGATACACAACACAACGTTTTTGTTCAACTAGATCATAGTTTTTTTTGGAAAAATAAGCGTATTATTTGATCTTTTATGGTTTTTTGACGTCCAACAAGACGTCAACGCGAAAGCTCGACGCGACTACTACTGGGCGCAGGTCGCTGGTATTGCCCTTATTGGCAACCTATAGGAAAACCTATTCTAACCCATTTTGTAAATCCAACCCCTGCAAAATATTACTTAACAATTAAATAAATCGCAAAAAATATAAAAAATATATCCCAAAAGCTCCCCTGCGTAGATAACCAAAATTTCTGTTAATGGTCCTAAAATTTTCAAATTTGATCGCGAAAGTTCGACTTAAATTATACGTTAAATTTTCTAGAGACTGAAATAATTTATTTTCAGTATATTTTTTTTTAATTCCGTACTATTGGCATGACATTGTTATAAAAGACTGCGCGCGTCACTTCGCCCGGTCGATACAGCCTTATCATGTGCTGGCAGAACCACAGACACACAACAGTACTTACAGAAACTCCACTCCATAGATTTCCAGGGAAAAGCTCCCCAAGCGATATTAAAGCTTAAACCTTACGCGCCACAATCCATTATAACTTTACCAGAAAATTTGCACGACACTGCTAATCGAGTAAATCTTTCGCAAGGGAAAATTTTGTCTTAAGCTGGGGCATTAGAATTCCTTTTTCAATAAATTAGGGGTTTTACACAAACCTGGGAGGAATGTGGCGTCACACTGTCTTGTTTTACAGTCCGATACGAACCTAATAGGGATTGTTTTCCTTTACCCACGTATGCGCTGCCTTATACAAAATTAATAGACATTGCGCTTTTGTTTCAAGCGAAATTGTACATTGTATCTGAGTGGGAATAAGTAATTTTGCTGAGTAGTGTCGCTGTGGGTGTCTGCTGAAGGGATGAACGGAGCTTTTAAGCTTTGTAGTTAATGAGACTTCGGTGTTGGGTTTCGTAGGCAAAGTCAAACGACTGGGTAAACAAATTCCTTACGAAATACATCATTTTTATTTACTTACTATTTATAATTAATGTTTATTTTCTTTTAACCAGACTTTAATTTCTTTATTTTTTTAACATTTTCACACATAACAATTGTGTAAGGAGGACTTAATGCTAAAGCATTATTTGCCAGTCATCCTGGGCATGCAGAAATATAGTATAACATGTTTTATAATTTATATCAGTACTTTTAATACATGTATTAAATACTGTTCTTAGGATCGCCCTTTCATAACATAATTTGATTATTTGTTTTAAGACAACCTTGACAAGGGCAGGTGCCCAAGTCTAAATTATGTAGATAGGAATCAGAATAAGTGTATTTGTGTTCAAACATCTTTATATCAAGCTTCAACGTGGTCTTTTCTTTATACGACTAAATGACGAGACAAGCCCAAGGCCGTCCTGATGTTAAGCGGTAACCTCTACCTATCACAACTGCAATACCGCGGTAATCACGTTCAATTAAGCACGTGACTAACGCTGTACTGCATTGCGCCCGTCACCCCGAGTCATAGAGTTGTAAGGTCTCATGTGCCCGTAATTTCACCGGCCCGCTTACCCTTTTAACCAAAACACAGCATTGTAGACATTACTGCTCGGTGGCAGAAATAGGTATGGTGGTAATACTTCCTCGGATGAACTGTTTACAAAATGCTCTACTACTCTAAAAATCTATGCATTAAAAAAGATCTATCTTGTTTAGTTCAGAAGAGTTTCGTTAGCCACCTTCCAGCTCCATCTTTAGGCCCTGGTTATATTAGTACCAGAGTGCTTGCAAAGTCCAATCAAACGAGCCTTAATACAGATCTACCTTCTTTAGTTCAGTAGTTCCCATCCACTGTCTCTATTTTGAGACCTTGGACCCCCAAACTCCATAGGCTTATCATGTTTTTAACCTTCCGACTCCATCATCATTCCAGGTTCATGGTACCATGGTATTATTGTTGTATCTCGGAAGATACGTAATTATACTAAATTTGAGCCCAAAGTTCGTCAGGAAGTGATTCTAATTTAGCTTTCAAGATTCGACTTAAACTAACAAACGGACAAATTAAATAAAAGCTTGTAAAAAGAGGTTAAATCCCGTACTGCGCTCGCCAAGCTGCCTGCCAAGCGTCTTGAGTATGGCAACTACCCCTCATGGAGATTTATGAAGGAGGATTGCGTTCAGTAGTCGACGTTTTGCAGCTGAAATTATGAAAATGATGATCTCTTGAAAGGATCATCCGTCGTAAAAAAAAATTATAACATTATGAGATAACATCAACGAGGCGATTGTCGCGGGGATTTTCAATAAATGGGGTAGTTTTTCAGATATAGGGTTTCCATTGATTTTAATTTGTATCTAAAGATATTTCTTGAAGAAATCACCCGATTTTGATGAAATTTACAACTAACGGGTTTAAAAAATACTCTTTATTATATCTAAGACCTGTTTTCCAATTTGTGCTTCTTAGAACCGGGAGTGCTGTAGGCCTCAAAGAAGGTGACTACTTTGAAAAGTAACGGGCTATTAAAAATAATACTTATTTCTTCAAGGGCCTTTGCATCTCCTCATATCAGCTGTAGGCCTACCGACCACGTTCACAGCTGGACATAGGCCTCCCTAATGAAATTCAAAGTTCAAAGACGGGGTTATTGCCAAACTCGGCATGCTTGGCAAGCGGGTTGGCGAAGGCAGTATGGAATGTTGAAGAACGAAGGGAGCTGCTGCCCATCTTCCGAAAGTATCCCTCAGGAGGTTCTTACTGCATCCAAGGGCAAGAGACCACTGCACATAACGGCAATTTAGAGATGATTGATGAGTCCCACCATAAGAGTTCCTTTTTAACATTTTGGCTCGGAACCCTAAAAGGTGCAGTATAATAAGTTTCAATACTTTACAAAGTTCATGCATACTCTTGTACCTGCAATGAAGCAAGTGCTTGCCCCAAGCTTACTTCTGAATACCACTAATTACACCCGTGACCTATTTTCCAATTTGTGCTTCTTAGAATCGTGAGTGCTAGGGCACTGCAGGCCTCAAAACAGGAGACTCCTTTGAAAATTAACGAGCTGTTTTGGCTGTTTCTCCTTAGGCCTTTGCATCTTATCATCATCTCAGCCCTAGGACTGTGCTGTCCACGTCTTCTGCTGGATATAGGCCTCCCTCATGGAACTCCAAGATAATGGGGGGTTGTTGCCAAACTCCCCACAGGCGGGTTGGCGAGTACAGCATGTCATATTAATACATGGAAAAACGCTGCTGCCCATCTTCCGGAGGTGTCCCTTGGCAGATTCTTACTGCATTCACGGGCAAGAAAAAGGAGGCAACATTTTTCTACCGGCACTCCACAGAAAATTAAGAGATAATTTAAACAGCGTCAACAACTGGTGATTATGCTGTACGGGACGCTGCAGTGCCTGGGTCATTGTAAGATGGATTAGGCTTGCCCAGCACCTATACCATCCTCTCGGCTAAGTTAGCTATTAGTCCGAAGAAAGCAGAGGTCAATAAAATTCGTCTAAAGCTGACTAAGCACGTGTTAAATGTGCACATACATTTTTATGAAAGAAAAATCCATTGGTGTACGGCCGGTATCGAACCCATGACCTTCGGATTGAGAGTCGAGGGTACATAACACCACTCGGCCAACATGGCTTTCGGCTTACGGCCTTATGGCTTACGGTTCATATAAGCACGTTATATGTATGTACATAATAATCATCTTAGAAAGACGCACGGCCGGCTGGTATCGAACCCACGAATCTTAGTATAGAGTACATAACCACCAACCAAACGTAAAAATCGTAAATCTGACACCAACATTATATTTTATACAATCTCTTCTTCTTCTTCTTATTTTCATTTACGGCGCGTGAGTCATGTTTGTAAACAGAATTGTCGTTTTGCTTTATCATATTGTATAATGTATATGTTTTTATTGTAAAATAATTAAAAATCTTTTAATTTAATATTTATTTAGTATGAAATGTTGTATTACTATTATTTTTCAGTTCCTTGATATGTAAAAGTTAACTGGTTCATAATGTTTGTGTATGTCAACAGAATTTGTCAATGTTTTTGATAATTTTGAATAATCTTTTCATTCATTGTGTTGCTTTCCGTGACGTCAGCAAACGGCTACATCGGAAGACCAGCGTTGGCCAACATTTATAATTATTAATAAAAATAATATTAATTTACTTAATAAAAAATATTTTTTAACATTAAAAATGATCAACAATCGTTTAAATAGTGAAACAATATTAAACATTGAATGTAACATATTTTTATAATCATTCTCCAAATTGGGATTTATGAGTCCAACAAATATAGAAAGAGGACATCATGTCTTCCTCTTCTGAAATGTTCACTTAGATTATTAACACAATCGCGACATAACTACGTAATATAAATAAATCCAAAATAATATTTTCTAAATCGAAAAATACACTTACACGTTACTTCGCGCACTAACGTCTCACCCATACTCACTTGAATGGCCGTACTGTCCAAACGCCACCGCTCCGTGTAAGAGCTGGCTAAAAGCAGGGTCTACGGATAGCCCAGAAAGCTACTTGAAGGTACTTAGCGCGACGAAAGAAGAAAAATCTGCTAAGGGATATCTCTGGAAGATGGGCAGCAGCGTACATACATACGTGTATTAACATCTGTCGCATCAACATTAACATTTTGCGCTCGCGAACTCACCTGCCAGTGGTGAGTATGGCAACAATCCCTCATGGAGGGAGGTATATGTCCATCAGTGGACATAGGACGTCCACTGATGGACATATACCTCCTAAGATGTTGATATTTAAAAATACTGACAAAGTGCGCTATTGAAAAAAGGGCTTTTTCTCCTCAGAGCCGAATAAGATAAAAGCTATACCTACCGATATATACTGCCGCTGCCGGGGCCCGACCGGTTTGTCAGTTAGTTATTTGCAACTCAGTTTCTTGACGAAGGCCGTTATCCACAGCGGCCTTTGGGCCGCCCAAAGTGGATATCAGCCTGCCATACTTCGGCAGTTTTCTCTGTTTTGCGCTAACCTCGCTAGCAAGCAGCATCCAGTTCCCGCAGTTCCGCTTCCACCTCGTTGATCCAGCGGCACCCAGTAGAATGTTGCCTCTACTCTCCTACCCGTGGATGCACTAAGATACTGCCAAGGGATGACCCCCGAAAGATGGGCAGCAGCGTCTTTCCGTGTATCAACATCCCGTGCTGCGCTCTGCCTGCCAATCATATTCATTTATTTAGCGTAAAGTACATTATTAAGAGTTACGTGAGGAACGGTGAGACCGCAAAAGTTGCCAACTGTCGCGAGTATGGAAACTACCCCTTTATGATCTTAAACTTTTTTCTTCTTAGGACGTCCACTGCTGGAATAAATTATACGATACTTGCCTTGACTTAGCCCACTCATTGGTACAGACTCCCTCCATACACTTAAAATTTGCATTAAAAGTCAAAGCTACTTGTAAGTACTTACCCACTTTCGATAAAACTTTTGTTTCCAAGATGGAAAGCTGTCTTCCATTCGCTAAGTAAACCGCAAAACAAAACTTGAAAGTGAAATTTAAATCACAATGAGTTGTATTATCGGACGAGCGAGCGAATTTCTTTGTGGCAACTAGGCATTTCGTCTGAATGTTTGTTTGTTCGCAATTTTGTCCGAGGTTATCTCGTGAACGGATGGACGGATTTCTAAGATAATTAAAATTTAAGAAGCTTACATTAATGCAAATTGACTGTCCTGGGGGAATTTTGATTTATGAGGCTGTTTTTGAGATATCTGAGTTATCTTTTTTTCGAGAATAACTTACAAATTTAATTTTAACATAATTAAATTCGTTCGTTTCAGAAAATGTTTGTTTTTTTGGGGTTCCGGACCAAAATGGTAAAAAGGAACCCTTATAGAATCACTCTGTCTGTCTGTCTGTCTGTCTGTCTGTCACAAGTGGATATCTCGAGAACTACTGATGCTATCGACTTGAAATTTAAAATGGTAAAAGACTACACTTTTTTACTAATATAGCATACATAAAAAAGTTAAAATATATTCGTATTTTGATTGCAGGGGGGCGGATAGGGGATCTCAAAAATTTTAAGTGAAGTTACTAGACCGTGTGGGGTATCATATGAAAGGTATTAATTTGCACATCAATAAACAGTATTTAGTTTTCCTTTAAACCGTATCGTTTTTGAGTTATTTACAAAAATGTTGAAAAAACGACCCCCCCCCCCCCCCTTATCTCCGAAGTTTGCGGAGATAAACCCGTGATACTTTTAAAGCTAATAGAAGTATATGTAAACTTTATAGGAAAATTATAGTGAACTCTCTAATTTGCGTAGTTTTTTAGACAAGGGGGGCGGAAGGGGGGTTTTCAAAAATTTTGTGAAGTTAATAGGCGATATGGGGTATTATATGAAAGGTATTCATTTGCACATTAATAAACAGTATTTAGTTTTCCTTTAAACCGTATTGTTTTTGAGTTATTTACAAAAATGTTGAAAAATTGACCGTTCCCCCCCCCCCTTATCTCCGAAGTTTGCAGAGATAAACCCGTGATACTTTTAAAGCTAATAGAAGTGTATGTAAACTTTATAGGAAAATTGTAGCGAACTCTCTAATTTGCATAGTTTTTTAGACAAGGGGGGTGGAAGGGGGGTTTTCAAAATTTTCGTAAAGTAAATAGGTAATGTGGGATATCATATGAAAGGTATTTATTTGCACATTAATAAACAGTTTTTAGTTTTCCTTTAAACCGTATTGTTTTTGAGTTATTTACAAAAATGTTGAAAAATTGACCGTTCATTATCTCCGAAGTTTGCAGAGGTAAACCCTTGATACTTTTATAGCTAATAGAAGTGAATTTAAACTTTATAGGAAAATTGTAGCGAACTCCCTAATTTGCATAGTTTTTTAGACAATGGGGGTGGAAGGGGCGTTTTCAAAATTTTTGGAAAGTTACTAGGTGATGTGGGATATCATATGAAAGGTATTCATTTGCACATTAATAAACAGTTTTTAGTTTTCCTTTAAGTTGTATAGTTTTTGAGTTATTTACAAAAATGTTGAATAAAATAGCGTTCCCCCCCTTATCTCCGAAGTTTGCGGAGATAAACCTCTGAAACTTTTATTGCTATTAGAAGTGTATGTAAAGATAAGAGGAAATTTATTACAATCTCTCTACATAGCATACTTTTTTAGAAATCATCGAAAGTGTAAAAAATCTACATAAGTTCCGCTATCAGACAAGAGATGGCGCTGTCAAGGTTCTCATACAAATATAAAACCGCCTTTGTTATATATTATATTGTATGATGACACGGAACCCTCGGTGCGCGAGTCCGACTCGCTCTGGCCCGGTTTTATTTTAAGTTAGTGAAAGAAGCGAAATGTCAGTATTTATGAAACTTAGTAAGGCCTTTACATCTATTATAGATGATTTGTTAAGCGTCAGCAGTTGCTGACATAGTGACCTGTTCTCCTCTGACTAATAGCCGACTTAGCTAAGAGGAGGACGGTATAGGTGCTGGGCAAACCTAATTCATATAACAACGTCCCAGGTACTGCAGCGTCCTGTACAGAATGACCGTTTGGTGAAGCTCATTAAAGCTGCGAGTTTCCTCACGATCTTTTCCTTCACCGTTAAATCACATGTTAAATGTGAACATACGTATACTCATGATATAAAAATCCGTTAGTTCACCACCGGAAACGAACACACGACCTTCGGAGCGCAAGTCAGGGGTACCACTCGACCAACATGGCTTCAAAGAAACTATAAAACTATGGCAACAAGTGACGTAATATCGAAAACAGCTCTACAAGAGCTAATCGAGTTATGTATGCCCCTAACTACATCCTGCATCCTTCGGGGATACTAATGGAATATTGCTAGCGACCCAGGGTATTTTAAGGAACTGAGCTGGTCGGGGTAGGTCGTTATTCATCATCATTATCATCTTACATGCTGGACAAATGCCACACCACGCTTGGCAGGCGGTTTGGCGAGCGCAGTACGGGATATTGATACACGAAAATACGCTGCTGCCCATTTCCCTTTTCAACATAGCAGACTTCCGAAATTCGCTATAATATATATATACAAGTTATCCATAAGTATAAAAACATTACCCATATATATATGTACATATATGTATATATATAATTCAAAGTCCTGACTGACTCACTGACTGACTGACTGACTGATATCAACGCACAGCCTAAACCACTGTGCCTAAATACTTGAAATTTGGCACACATATACCTTGAGTATCCTAGAGGTGCACTAAGAAGGGATTTTTCGAAATTTCCACCGGATAGGGAATTAATGGGATTTATATTTTCGAATCAAAGTGGCTCTGCGTGTAAAAGGGAATTTTACGTTTTATGACTTCCACGCGGACGAAGTCGCGGGCAAAAATTAGTAAAATGTAAAAATTAGTAATAATAAAGAAAGATAATAAAATATCGTAGATATTAAAGAAAATGTGTACCGTGGCTATCTTTAATACAAATTAAACTTTTTTGTAATAAAATATTAAATAAAACCGGGCCAGAGCGAGTCGGACTCGCGCACTGAGGGTTCCGTGCCATCATACAATATAATATATAACAAAGGCGGTTTTATATTTGCATGAGAACCTTGACAGCGCCATCTCTTGTCTGATAGCGGAACTTATGTAGATTTTTTACAATTTCGATGATTTCTAAAAAAGTATGCTAAGTAATTTGTAGAGAGTTTGTAATAAATTTCCCCTTATCTTTACATACACTTCTAATAGCAATAAAAGTTTCAGAGGTTTATCTCCGCAAACTTCGGAGATAAGGGGGGGGACGCTATTTTTTTCAACATTTTTGTAAATAACTCAAAAACTATACAACTTAAAGGAAAACTAAAAACTGTTTATTAATGTGCAAAAGAATATCTTTCATATGATATCCCACATCACCTAGTAACTTTCCAAAAATTTTTAAAACGCCCCTTCCACCCCCATTGTCTAAAAAACTATGCAAATTAGGGAGTTCGCTATAATTCTCCTATAAAGTTTAAATTCACTTCTATTAGCTATAAAAGTATCAAGGGTTTATCTCTGCAAACTTCGGAGATAAGGGGGGGGGAACGGTCAATTTTTCAAAATTTTTGTAAATAATTCAAAAACAATACGGTTTAAAGGAAAACTAAAAACTGTTTATTAATGTGCAAATAAATACCATTCATATGATATCCCACATTACCTATTAACTTCACAAAATTTTTGAAAACCCCCCTTCCGCCCCCCTTGTCTAAAAAACTACGCAAATTAGAGAGTTCACTATAATTTTCCTATAAATTTTACATATACTTCTATTAGCTATAAAAGTATCACGGGTTTATCTCTGCAAACTTCGGAGATAAGGGGGGGGGGGGGGGGAACGGTCGTTTTTTCAACATTTTTGTAAATAACTCAAAAACGATACGGTTTAAAGGAAAACTAAAAACTGTTTATTAATGTGCAAATAAATACCATTCATATGATATCCCACATTACCTATTTACTTTACAAAAATTTTGAAAACCCCCCTTCCACCCCCCTTGCCTAAAAAACTATGCAAATTAGAGAGTTCGCTACAATTTTCCTATAAAGTTTACATACACTTCTATTAGCTATAAAAGTATCACGGGTTTATCTCTGCAAACTTCGGAGATAAGGGGGGGGGAACGGTCAAATTTTCAACATTTTTGTAAATAACTCAAAAACAATACGGTTTAAAGGAAAACTAAATACTGTTTATTAATGTGCAAATGAATACCTTTCATATGATACCCCATATCGCCTATTAACTTCACAAAATTTTTGAAAACCCCCCTTCCGCCCCCCTTGTCTAAAAAACTACGCAAATTAGAGAGTGCACTATAATTTTCCTATAAAGTTTACATATACTTCTATTAGCTATAAAAGTATCACGGGTTTATCTCTGCAAACTTCGGAGATAAGGGGGGGGGGGGGGGGAACGGTCGTTTTTTCAACATTTTTGTAAATAACTCAAAAACGATACGGTTTAAAGGAAAACTAAAAACTGTTTATTGATGTGCAAATTAATACCTTTCATTTGATACCCCACACGGTCTAGTAACTTCACTTAAAATTTTTGAGATCCCCTATCCGCCCCCCTGCAATCAAAATACGAATATATTTTAACTTTTTTATGTATGCCATATTAGTAAAAAAGTGTAGTCTTTTACCATTTTAAATTTCAAGTCGATAGCATCAGTAGTTCTCGAGATATCCACTTGTGACAGACAGACAGACAGACAGAGTGATTCTATAAGGGTTCCTTTTTACCATTTTGGTCCGGAACCCTAAAAATATATTATAAAAAAGTTATATGATTATCGCAGTATTAAAAAAACATGTGTACCGGGACTAGCACATTATACCCTAACGCGGAGGTAAGAGCAGATTTTCTCTCTTGCTAGCGTTAGAATCCTACAGAGAATGGCTATAGATTAGAACTGAGGGAGGCAAAGCTTACTGCAAACAAGTTTAGCATTTTATAACTTTTTTGCAATAAAAATGACCCCAAGGAAATATCTACATACGGCAATGCAGTAAAACGCAGGAGCCGAGTAGGTCGTTCACCCCTTTGGTGTACTCGCAATTCCTTATAGCATGCAACGGGCTGGCCGGAGTGGCAGCGATGAGCGTGGAGCTTACAGCCTAGCTGAGCGACTGAGCTTTCTGCGGCCTGTCTGCTGCGTGATGAACGAGGACATTAACGAACTTTGGGGACTTTGCTTATTAAACTCCAACACGGGTTGTAACTGCTGATCTGCCTCACTAGAATGAATATTTAGCTACCCGACGCATTTGCATCGGGTAGCCATATGGCTACTAAGGATTTATTAGGAATGAGGGAGGTAAAATTTAGTTAAAATAATAAAAATAAATAAATAAATAAATAAATAATGCTGGACAAATCACACAGCATCACCTAGCCCCAAGCTAAGCAGAGCTTGTGTTATGGGTAATAGATGACTAAATAGTAAAAAAAGTTTAAAAGTAAAAAGTTTTTTTTTTTAACTAGTTAAAACATGTTTAGCATTTTGCCGACTGTTAGACTTTTGCTTCTTCCCTCTTGCCCGTGGATGCAGTAAGAATCTGCCAAGGGTTATCTCCGAAAGATGCACAGCAGCGCCTTTCCGTGTATGAATATCCTGTACTGCGCCAACCTCCCTGCCAAGCGAATATGGCAACAACCCCGTCATGCTCTTGAAGATCCATGAGGGTGACCTATGTCCAGCGGTGGACGTGGACAGCAGTCCTAGGGCTGGGATGATAATGATGTCTTGATCGCTCCGCTTGTGAAGTACCATGCCCTAATCTGCCGTGCTAAATTATTAGTTTCTATTGATCCACAGGAAGTAATGTACCGCAGGTTTTTTAAACAGTTTACTGCTAATTACTAACCACATATAAGGTCAACGTGTCAGCTTAAAACTAAATATGACCATATAACGATAATCTCATTATCATCATTTCAGCCGTATAACGTCCACTACTGAACACAGGCCTCCCTCATAGATATGAGGGGAAGTTGCCATACTCACCACGCTTGGCAGGCGGGTTGGCGAGCGCAGAACGGATGTTATTACACGAAATGACGCTGCTGCCCATCTACCGGAAGTATCCCTTAGCAAGCTCTTACTGCATCCATGGGCATGAGAGGAGGGGTAACATTCTACTGCCGGCACCCCACGGCAATTGCATCTATTTTGGATGATTTATACAGCGTCAGCAACATGCTACGTGCTGACGCTGTATAAAAGCATGCTGTATGGAACGCTGCAGTACCTGGGACATTGTTCGATGTCTAAGGTTTGTCCAGCACCTATACTATCCTCGTATCTAAGTCAGCTATTAGTCAGGCTCAACTATAGATTTATAGGATAAAGCTTTTTTAAAACAAAATATCTCATAGGAAGCTTATTACTCCATAGCTATAGATGATATTATGCAAAAATGACAACCTAAACGTCAGCTAATTATCGACAGGGTCATTGACCTCCGAAGAGAGTGGTCGTACAGGTACAAATAAAAATACCTATAACATCAAAGAGGTTTTTTTTATTATAATATGAAAAAAGTTAAATCCGATTATGACCTCAGCAGACCTTTATGACCTCTTTTTTTAATTCGAATACCCGATTTTTGTCCCTTTCAAAACTATTTGTTTTCACGGACGAAATACCACTTTCGGTTTAGTACACATATTATACACCCTGTATAAACATTTATTGACTTTGAATTTGTTATACATATTGTGCATGAATTTCGTAGGGTAACCAACTTATTGAATTTATAACATACCCGTCTAAACAGCTTTTAGTTACTTATAACTTATGTGTAACTATTTCTCTTAACATTTAAATGGTTCAACTTAGTAAGTTATACCTAAAATATTAAACCTTTGCCGTCGCTGAGTTTTCAGTAGACCAATAAAATACACTCCAACGTACATAGTTTTGTTATAAAAATATCAAGGTCATAAGGCAAGGTTTTATGGTTCGGAACCCAAAGGGTAAAAACAGGACCCTATTAGACTCCGCTGTCTGTCTGTCTGTCTGCTTGTATCCCATGAACCGATAGATAGACAGTTAAAATTTCCACAAATGATGTATTTCTGCCTAAAAACAGAATATAATAAGCATTTAAGGGGGCTCCCATACAAAATACGTGATTTTTTTGCATAGCATGCACAGAATTTAGTTATATATTTATAGTAAAGTAGTTGTTTTGCCAAATAATGGTACTCGCACTTGGCCTGTTTTCTTTTTTATGATAACTTTCATTCGGTTTAGTTTTTTCTGACATATTCATAAAATCATCATCATCATCATTTCAGCCGTAAAACGTCCACTACTGAACTAAGGCCTCTCTCATGGACCTCCATGAGGTGTAGTTGCCATACTCACCACGCTTGGCAGGCGGGTTAGTGAGCGCAGTACGGGATGTTGATATACGGAATGACGCTGCTGCCCATCTTCCGGCGGTATCCCTTAGCAGGCTCTTACTGCATCCACGGGTAGGAGAGGAGGGGTAACATTCTACTGCCGGCACCCCACGGCATATTCATTCATAAAATATTCGTCATTAATTCAATCCATTTTCACAAAACATGAATAAGTTATACACACAAACTTTGGTTTCGAACTACTTCACATATTGGGAAAATCCATCCAGTAGTTTTTTAGTTTTGCCGTAAAAGTTGGTAACTAGCAGCTGGCATATTATTTCCTGACGTCATTACTCCGTCATTATTTAACCCCCAACAAAAAAGAGGTGTGTTATATAACACCCCTCATTCTCTATGAAGTGATACGTTTTTATGGGGGTTTGCTTCACACAAAGCACAAATTTTCTTTTACACAAAGATTAAATGAATACCTATGAATCGGTAAACATAACAATGTCCAGCAGTGGACTAGTTCATCGTTATATTGTCAGGGAAATAAAATACATTCTTTGAAACAAAAGCTTTATTTGTCTTGTTAACACTTTGTGTCTGGCGTTTATATGCTAAAAAAAAATAATTGAGATTACAGAAATCATGTCATAACTATGTAAATATATAACCACTCTATCACATAAACTATTTGAAGTGTTTAAATATTTAGTACAATACAATTATATACGCTGATGTGTATATAAGTATCGATAATTTTACCAGATGCTTGACTCGCGTGGACAATAATAATTAAATTTGATAAGGTATATTTGTTATATCTAAATGTATAAGCAAATTAACTACTTTGTACGTGTAATATTTTATATATTTTTTTGATACTTTGTACGAGTTTAAAAGTGGGGAAGTTTACAAAATCTACCTAGAAATAAACAGTTTTTAAAGCAAAAATGAGACTTGATTTTTTAAATAAAATAGACAGATTTAAATAATACAAAAAAATTATACATTTTATTATACTGAAACACATATTTCAAAATAAATAAAATGAAATAACAGTGACATAACGGGTTGTTACTTAAAATTTACCCTTTTTATAAAATTATATTAGGAAAGCTTATACAACGTAGGTCCGTTTACGGTCGTCACCCATTTGGACCTACGCAGACGCAGACGCAGATGGAGGGATGGACTGACTCGAACTTGGAGAAGTGGCCTCAAACTATCCAGCGACAGGGAGAAAAAGTGAAAGAAAAGGAGGGAGGCCTTTGCCCTGCAGTGGGGCAATTATGACTAACAATAATTATAAAATATTTGCTTGTAAGCTGATCAAGCAATGATAGTGAATTATTAGTTTTCTGACATGCGAGCAAACTCTTAAAAAAGGCGATAATTATTTATTTAATATAATAGTACGTAGTTATACTGTTTACTGAATTATTAATTAAATTTTAATTTTATAATTTAAGTTTCGTTTCAATCCAGCGCTATATTATTGCACAAATCTTTAATTTAATATCACATAATAGATGGCAGATTTCTGTACAATTTTTACGCAATTATAATTACTTACAATTAAAAAATAATAACAAGCTAAATAAGTAATTATTATAATGTTAAATGCATTATACTTAAAACTATCTTAATAATAACATGTTAGCGGCAGACTTTCAGTAAATATAGCCGTAAGAAGTAAAATTTACTTCCTAAGCATTCACTAAGACAATGGTCTATAGCTAGTATAATTAATTATACAAGTGACATGAAACATTATCATGGAATACATGAATAATAACAGCATTAACGAAAATATTTACAAATTCTTATTTGTGTAATCTTTGAGACAATTTATTTAAGCATAATTTCTGATATAATTTGTAATTTATATTCGTACCTTGGTTCTATTAAAATATCTAACTTTTTGTTTCCAAAGTCATTATTAGCCCAAAAAATCAGTAATCTAACAACAACAAAATTAGTATTCAACGATATACATCACTTTGAACATGAACATGATATTATGATATTTTTTTCTTATGTTATCACTTAGTCTAGAACAAAAAAATCACGCGTTACCTGAAGCAAAATTTTAAAATACATACAATATAATCCGGCATAGCCCATAAAAGAGACGTTTTATAATTATTTTACACTTATCTCAAGCAAAAAGCCTCGACGCCCGCCCTTTAGTGGAATTATTAATAATACTGATTATTAAATTTTATAATAGCACCTCCCCATTGAATGCACTAATAATAAGAAGTTTGTTATGTTACTAATAGCACTTATTAGGATTTTTAGAGCAAATAGCTATCGTTTCTTGTAAAATATTGTCGGTACTATATCATAATGTGGTCAAGAATCCTGAACTAATAAAACATGATAATTTTAAAATGTATTGTATTATGTCGTTTATAACTAAAGTTTTTTTTTGTTCTCTTTCAAAACACTTGTAAGTATATTCATTTTAACGCAACGCGAGCGTGGAAGAGGGTGCGTTACACTCGATCTCCTGATGAAAGTCCCCCATGAAAGTGATGGAAGTTGTTACAATAAAGTTGATTATATTAAAATTCTGTAAATGCCGAATTGTCACAACCGTCTTTTCCAAATGTTTTTGTATGTAGGTACTTTTATCAAAGTACACAATGAAATTAGTTTCATTTGTGATGTAATACACGTAAGGCTGCAAACACATTTAAATGAAATAAAAATAAAGAAGAAAACAAAATAACCTGATAAATGGCTATTTTTTTAAATACTCCTTTAAAAAGCATGTTTTAAATATATTGTTGTTTTTTTTAATCGGGATATAAATGAAGTTAATTATGAGGTAAGACAATGCCTTTTTTCGTCGATAAATTACTTTGCTCTGTAGTTTTTTATAATTTATTCAAAATAATATTTTCACAAACTTAAAATGGATTATGAGTTGAGATCATTACAAGAAAGGCTTCAAAAATTACTCCTTTATATCGATGTGATTAAAATGTAATAATCTTCAACATTTAATTTTTTTTCTGCTTCTACAACTGCATCTTGTTTTTGACAGAATCGACATTGATGGGATTGGTCAACAGTCCACAATTAATAAAAGTTCTGCATAAAAATCAACAAGAAGAAAGTGATTTTATTGTTAAGTACCGGTCGTTCGTTTACCTTGTGTTATCATCAAATTTGTCTTAAGTAAGTAGGCACATTAACAAGGGCATTATAGTGCATTCCTAGAATCATCTGCTTGCAGGTCAAAGTCAATGTACGCTGTGGCCAAAAGAGCTTCACGCTGGGGGAGGTGTGACTTTGATCAAAGTGATTTCTCGACTTTGATCTGCATACATGTTAACCCAAGTTATATTTATTTGTTATATTTTGACTTTGACCTGCATATTTGAATCTACAATTGTGTGTATCCACGGGGGGAGGTGCGGCGGCGGGCGGCGGACGCTCGGCGTCAGAAGACATCATCGCTTGGGTCTTCATCCAACTCGCAGAGAAGTTTGCTACTGTAATGAGAAAAGCACCTTGAATCATCTTGTTTTTGAAATTCTAACGGTCACGTGGAAGGCCTAGACGGAGATAGCGAAATGAGCTCGACTCTTTGAATAAGGAATAGGCCCTTGTTGCGGAGAACCGCAAAGAACGGAAAGAGGGGAGGGACGCTTTTGCCCTGCAGTGGGACACTACATGCTCTTAATAATAATAACTAATCTACGACGATGATCTAAGTTCAGGTTTAGTTTACATACTAGTTTGGAAACGGCTGACTTAGTTGAAGAGGATGGTTTAAGCGCTGGGCAAGCCCCTTCTCTAGATCTAACAAATTCTTAGGCAATACGGTAGGTTTACAGATGCTGATGCTGTATAAGTATTTATGGGTATATGCAAAGGGCTTGTTAGCTGCTTCCTTGGCTCAGTTGGTCTCAAAACCGACTTTTACATAAGAGGCAGCGTATTCGATGTCCCGGTCTGGGCCGGGTCCGACAAACACCACTATGTTCCACCATCTTCCCAGCTAAGTTGGTCGTATTCAGAGATAAAAACTGACAACAACAACGTTTTTCCGTATATCAACATTCCATACTGCGCTCGCCAACCCGCCTGCCAAGTGTGAGTGATGAGTATAACAAAAACACACTGATGATAACTTGGGGATCCATGAGGGAGGCCTTCGTCACTCAGTGGACATCCTACGGCTAAGATGAAGTAATTTTAACCGATTTGTGCATTTTTTTAGATTTAAGTGTGTGACAAGCCATGAAAACCCTAGTGTATCAAATATTTGATGCAGATAACATTCATAAAACCCAGTGCACCGAGTAAACTTAATTTAGGAACGTACTTGTATAAAAATCCGTAAAAACTATGACTTTTCCTCTTTGAAGTTGAAAACGGACCTGAAAGTCCATTATATAATAAAAATAATAATTAGGTTACAAAAATATTATATCATCAATAATTCTATGTGATAGCTACTATAAGAACTAAACTAGATACGTTTTTCAATCATTCATAACACAAAGTCTTAGATGAAAGGATGGCCTTTATGTAAGTGATAAATGTGTATTATGGCGAATTAAGATGCATTAATAATAGAAATTTACATGTACATACATCGTGACCTCTCAATAATTGCAGCAAAATACAATTGATAACATACACTGGAATATTTTAACACAAGAAAGAGGAGGCTAGCAAAAGTAAAAAAACTAAGGAAGGCCTACCCGTCAGTAAGTGATTCTGGGCTAAGATGATAAAGGTTAATTATTGCACAACAAAAAAAGACAAAGAAAGAGTTTACGAAGTGATAGAAACAACGACCCGTCACCATGAGAGCTGCAAGACACTCAAAACGTCAGGAAATAATAATATAACGTAAAAAATTAGGCGTTAAAGTCCCGTTAAACAGTTAAAATTGAGACAGAACTAATAGGACAAGGAACAATGACATAACTGTAATTGTACCTAATACTTACTCTTCTTTACTGGCGTAGGATTCCGCGTGCACTCGCCTGTTGCAAGCTCTGTTGCAGCAGCGACAGTGCCAGTAGGCAAGTACACTGAGACTGAACACGAACACCGCAGTTGGCAGCACCAGCGCCAGTATCAACCCTCGGACCGTGCTATCCCAGGAGTACCTTGCCACAACCAGATCCTGCCTCGTTATACTGTAGTAGCAAGGAAACACCTTCGGCGCATTCGAGCCGGCATAGTCTTTCGCGAACACAGAACAGTTCACTCTAGGCGGATACCCGCAACCTTCAGGGTTTATGAGGAACTTCAGATCAGTCGCGTCCCAATCTTTAGGCACAGGCACGTCATCGTAAAATGGTCTTCTAGCTAAGTTCACTCTGATCTTGTGGCATTTCGTGTGCGCTGTGGTGCAGCCTTCTCTACACGACGCCCACGTGCAGTTCGTTAACGTCTCCGCGTGCACGTGCTCAGACACAGCACATATGCCAGCCTCTGGGACGAACTCCGCCAATATCGTCTGCACTGCTGGCTCTATAACAAAGGGTATAAGAAAGAGGAAAGCGAACAGTGAAAGAATAGCAGCGGTGCCGAGGCTTATCGATGTGTATAGTTTGAATCGCTCGAAGAACTGTGCCAGAAGCTCTTCCCTTGTCGGTTCGTGAGGTATTAACTCTTCAGGGCTTTCTGGTTCAGCGGAGACACCCATGGGGAGTGTGGACCTCTCAGACGCAGCTGGTGAGAGGCTGGTCCGCGATCGGCTCATAGACGACATGGTCCGTGGGAGTTTAGCCAGTAAGAAGCATAGCAAGCATTTAATCGTCTCTTAATGAACTAGCCGGACCCTCACAAAGGAGAGGAACGCCTGAAACAGAAAAAGAGACGTATATAAATACTATCTTTATCATTGGCCCAGTTTCATGTATAATGAGATAATTTATTGACTATTTTATGTAGCTTTTTGCTCTATTGAAACACTTATTGACTTTGACTTTGATTTAAGCTATGAATGACAGTCGTATTATTATGACGACAGTCATTCGTAACTTAAATCAATATATTATGTAAGCACCTGCGTTAATGACTGTGCGTTAAGCCTATTCCGGAGCGACAGCTGCGGGCACAACATGGACCTTTAGAGTAAGTACTATTTTACATTAATGTACATCAAAGGGTTTATGGTAGAATGACGAAACAAATCTCAGAGTTTCAAACTACTATGCATATCATTGGCTAGACAATGGAAAACTTTTCCCCATTACAACCTCGTTATTTAATGTCACAGACAGAGGATCCCTTAATAGCCCTTGACATTTTCAATGCAGTGAAATACCATTCTAGCCAATAAAATATTAAGTATCTAATTTACCTAAATTGGTAATAGGTACCTAAATTGGTACCTACACTTGACGTTCGTGCTACCATTTCGAAGCCAGAAAATAAAATATTCATTGCCTGAAATACGACTCAGTCACGTTAGAACCGTGTCAAGGTCAGTTTGGTACCGCAACACCCTCGATTTAGCCCTCGGCTAGAGGAGTAGTATTATGGGCTTTTGTACTGACGTAAACGTTCGTCATCACTACCCCAGCCGTGGGACTGCTGTCCACGTTTACTGATGGACTTAGGCCTTCTTAATGGATTTCAAAGAACTTATCATGATGGGTCGTTGCAATACTCACCACACCGCAGGCGGGTTGGCGATCGCAGTACAAGATGTAAGCCACGGAAAGACGCTGCTGCCCATCTTCCGTAGGTATCCCTTAGCAGATTTTTGCTGCATCCTCAGGTAAGAAGAAGGGACACGATTATACTACCGGCACTCCACGGCGTTAATATTGATTTATCATACGTTTCTCATTTTCTTTACTCTTGCCACACAAAGTAACGAATAAGTGTTATAAGGTTCACTAATGTACATCGCCGTGGGGTGCCGGCAGTAGATTGTTGCTTCCCCTCTTTTGCCCGTAGATGGAGTAAGAATATGACAAGGGATAATTCCGGAAGATGTGCAGTAGCGTCTTTTCGTGTATCAACATTCCGTACTGCGCTCGCCAACCCGCCTGCCACGCGTCGTGAGCATGGCAACAACTGTCAAACAACCAGTACTGGAGATTTATGAGTGAGGCCTTTGTCCAGCAGCATTTTTATTCTCCGATAAGAGGGGTTATTATAAGTTTGACCGCTATGTGTGTATGTGTATGTACGTATGTGTATTTATTTATTTAAAAAAAAAACAATTATACATAGAACTTACAGTTAAAACCAAAACGTTTTATGTACTAGATACCTTACTAACATTTAAGAATAGCATGTATCTGTTAATAGCGTTGCCATAGGGCAACGTAATCTATTAAACGAGTGAAGCTATTTGAATGCCGTTTATTTTATTTAAAAGCAGGTTTTCTAGCGATGCGATGGTTCTTAAACATGTTTTATTTAAATCTGTTAAGAGGTTTGCATAATAAGGGGGTGAAAAGGGTATTAATAATTGTATTTTTTTTAAATATACCCAAGTGTGGTATCAAACAAGTGTGGTAAATAATATGCTGCTTTATTTCCAGTGATATAAAGCAGCATATTATTTAAACGTTTGTTGAGTTAATGGCTAGCGTTCAATATAGTTTCAAAGAATTCTTACGTGTATTATTCTGTTATAAAAGTTTGTATTGAGATATACCTATATTATAATGCGTACTGCGATGATCAGGAATTCGTTTGGGACTCCCAATTACCAAGTATTCCCCGAAAAGTACAATTTGGGTATCTTCAAATCAAGGGTAAACAGTACTTTCTAGGCAAGTGTGTCCCATCCTACTTACACCATATCATTGTTTAACATTAGGCAAGATGTGGTCAAAAGCAAGCCTATAAGAAATAAAAAAATAAAGGTTTTTGTATTTGGTGTACATAGACATACATATGTATGTATGTACATTCATACATATGTTTTTTTCATTACTTGTAAAGATCAAAAGTTCTATTGGATGTCCAAACAGGACACATTGTTTATCTCGCACCTACTACCAAAATGTTATATAATATTTTTTTGTAAATTGGTCAAAAAAGTTGTTTTTATCATTTTCAGTGTATCTGATTGATGATAAATTTTGTTGGGTTGTGTAACTCTTTTAGAATAGCGTATTAATTATTGAGCTATAATAATAGTTCAGTGGGATTGTCTTAAAAATGTACATGCGTTTGATCGTAAATACTAGGCTATGATTTAAGGAATTGCTCACGTGACTGATCTCAGAGTGGAGAAACAGGATCATTCGGATCCATCGGCAGGTCATTCTTATCGGTAGCACATTTGAATCTCATCTTAGCGTCATCACCGACAACAATCGACCTTTGACAGACCACCAGAGTAATACATGAAACCACAACAAGTACTGTAGGTAAAACCAACGCTATAAGAAACTGTTTGTACGTGGTTTCCAGATCAAAACGAGCGACCACTGTATCCGGGCTGTTTTCCATGTAGAAGCACGGGAATCTGGCTTTAGCATTGTGGTCAGCTCCATCGCGGCCGAAATCCTTGAGAAAGTCCTTGCATTCGTCCGCTAGCGTGTTCACGCAACCTTCCAAGTTGATCATTAGCCTACTGTCGTTAGCAAGAGTTAGTTCTACTTCTGACGGAGCTATAACACGGTTAGGGATAGCTCTACTCTGATATAAATACTGAAGGTATGTAAAATTGGTCAGATCTGAAATATCAGTTTTGGGTAACAAAGCAGCGTTAATGCAATCAACCGCCACGACACCAGCGGTTCCATTATGAACTGCGTGGCAAGACAGCATGAGCACTTCTTCACCGGAGTCATTCCAAAGAACTGTCGCATTTTCCTCAGACCCCACTTTCGCACATCTGGCTAGAAACACTCTGTCACCACTGAGAACTATAACGTTTTTGTTGCGGGTTGGGATGTCAACACAGCGACGATCACAGTTGTATGGCGTTTTAATCTTTCTACAAGTCCCTCTATTACACGAAAATAAGCCTTGAACGTCTATACACGTTATTTTCCCACGCCTGCCTGAACACTTGAGCGGTGCATCTGTTTCTCTGAAAGCACATTCAAATGCATCCGTGATATTGATACACTTCCCTTCTGTACAGTTGAACGTTCCGGTCAAATTTTTGCACTCATCTCTGATGCAATGGTACTTCTTTGCGTTTTCCTGGTCGATGCCGAAGCAAGTTTTGTTGGCAGCACTTCCACATTCTGACAGTAGTAAACTCGTCCCGTTCTTTCTGACGTTGACGTAGATCTGGATGCATGCACCGGAGGTCTTACTCAGGCACCATTCGCCACAGGAGCCCCAGTCACAGTTGTCTTTGTTGACAGTCCGTGTTGTGGTACACATGATCGGTGTCGGGTCGATACCGGACGCGTTCAGTCTGGTGTAAGGCATGTAGATTGCGACGGTGAGGTACACTATAGCCACTGCACTGAGCACTGCTGTCATTTGACACACACATATCGTCCCGCATATCTTCGTGTCTTGGGGTGGTATCACCAGATCTTCTTCTGGTGTAGGTTTAGGCATATCGGAGACTCGAGTAGTTCCGTGCCTGTTGTATCACTGAAGGGTGGAGGTGGCTCTGCGCATGCGTGGTGAGGGGCGATCGATCGCTGCACTGCGGGCAACCCTGTGTGCTATTTTTTTTTACTAAATCATCGATGTCAACGTCCGCTGGCTGCTGCCGACGGCACGCAAAGCGATAGTTTATTGTTTAAGGATGTTTCATGTTTTTTTCTTGACGTCATAGGTGGTGTAGGTAATAGGAATATTATAATTACGTTTGAGTTAATTAGTTTGATTTCACTCACGAACTTTGTGGACTGATAAGATTGTTTTAGTTGCTAGCTATTTAGAGTTATATGATTGGTGCTCTATTTTTCTATTTGGAGGAATGTTAAAATCAATTAATATACAGATTTTTTTTATTTTTAATATACATACAAAATAATTTATGCCCTTGTTTGCTTATAGAATTTTGCCAGATTGATCTAATAATGTTTTAAACAATTATGAAATAATACGTAAGTGCTCGTTACTTATTTAATTTTACTGTATCAGCGTGGTTCAAAAGGTCCCGTCTCCGCTTAAAGATAGCTCTTCACTCTCGTCGAGACTTTTGTTAACCGAGACAGGACGAATACCGATGCGTCTTGTGTCGGCAAACCTGATTAAGTCACACTCTTGCTCATGTCTTGACGGAACCTGAGAACGTCTCTCTACTTTACCTACTGCTCTTGCAGATAATGTTTACAATGTCTTAAATCGTCAACTTTGTTTAATATTATCAAACCTACAAAAAAGTCACATGAAAAAATAAGTAACTTGTGTAAGATAAGCCACGACAACTATTTTTATGTTGCTCCTAACAGCAACAATTATGGGTGCTTTTTAAAAGTGTTGTTTTCACTTATAAAGGTCTTTACGAAAAATAATAACCTTGAAAGCTAAGATAATGTTTTCCCGTTAAACCATGCATTTTTTTCTAACGTTAAGCGACTATTTTTTTTGTGAAATGCGCACACTGTGGTTTATCTGACGATGACGGGAATGTAAAGTGATGGTCTCGTGTAAACACAAAACATCCCCCCTACTTTGGTCCACACGAAATACCAACAGTTTACGGAAACAATGGGTACGAATATTGGCGTACAATGCCGAGCCTTGCTTCCACACTCTGGCATCCGTGTATATTCCTGTACATTCGAGAAGAGTGTGGAGCGTGTTTTATGCTATCCACCCACGCAGAAGCGAGTCGCGCTGTTATTCATACGGAACCTTTATGACGGGCTGATCAATTTACTCAAATTGGTGAATGAGCTTACAGATAAATCCAAGGCGCTATAAGAAATATACAATAAAGAAAAAAATCATGGCGAACAAAACGAAAATATAATTTGCATTGTTACATTGATGTCAAATGTTGGTAATAGATTACAAAAACAAAAATTCATTAAAACATTACAACATAAAAATTTAATAACAACAATCACTGACATTAACATAATAAATTTTTTTTAATAACAGATCACAAACACTAATAACAAACACGAATTACGCTAACATTAAAAAAACGCGCTTGAAAAGGTATTTAAAGTAATAACCAAAATCAACTAAAATTGCGTTTCTATAAAAGTCTCACATAAAGTTAATGTAACTGATTACTAAACTTCAAATAATGTACTAATTAATAATAAAACAATTTAATGCCGTCAATACTGTTGATAGGATGAGTCATTCGTCATCTCGCGGATCTGAAACTCGCTGGAATCCGCGACCTTTTGATTTTACCAATTTTTGTTGTCGTCAACTCGCGGGCCCATATAAAGTACAATCATAACAAAAATGGAATGAAACCAGAGTAGGTACCAACTATGATGTTTATAAATTTTGAGCTGTCATAATTATGCGTAGGGGTGAAAAATGTCATGCGAAAATAGTGTTCAATATGAATGTAGATGGATATTTAGGAAGAAGAAGGCCAAAAGAAAAGATGGATTGATTGTGTGAAGGATGACTATAAGGAAGCAGAGTGTCGTGTTGACGATAGAAGAGAATGGAAGAGAAAACGTGTGGTGCCACCCCTACCTGTAAATTTGTTTGTATTTTCCATTTTCTCGTCAAAACGGAAATTGTATTTTCCGATTTTCTCTTCCATTCTCTAAATCGGTAAACAGTTTTGATAAATAAAAGCATAGAAATAGATTGAAGAAGACCTTGGTGCCATGGGTAAGTTTTCGTCGAAGCGTTAAAAAAGAGGAAACTATTTACTACAGGGAAATTATAATTTTAAATCGAATATTCTTTGATATTTAAGTGAGCTTACAGAAAGGAACTTCAGAAAATACACACGCTCAACCAGATTATGGAGCCCTCGAGGACGAAGTCGCGGGTACCTAGTAAGGAACTCGTAACAAGTACAAATAAACAAAAAATAACCCCTGACACATACAGACATACAAGTAGATTAAGGATACCATGTTCTTGCTACATTATTGAAGTACTGTGGTTACACCAAAGACATTCTTTGGGTTACACCCACACAAACACTTAAAATCATAACACCCCATTCGTTAGAAGGGTTATTAATCATAGGTATATAAATAGACGAGGCGTGCCGGCCGAAGTATGCCCGTGGATGCAGTAAGAATCTGCCAAGGGAACCTATGGAATATGGACCCGCCTACCAAGCGTGGCGAGTAGGCAAGAAACTCCTCATGCTCTTGGAGATCTATGAGGGAAGCCTAAGTACAGCAGCGGACGTGGACAGCAATCTCATGGCTGAGATTTTAATGCGTTTTGCCATAAAAAGGGATGGGAAAAAAGATCTGACCGTCCACGATCAAGGATCCATTAACCTGCCTACAATCAAGTAATCTGACACTAAGACTAATTTTATTATTGTTTGTATGTACGTAATAGTATTACTTGCATATTATGTCATTACCATTTATTTTCTTTTTTGTCGCCTACCAACGCTTTGCACAGGCAGGCAAGACGGACAATAGGACCTGCCTGAAAATCAGTGCCACAACCTTATAGCTCGCTTACCTACTTATTTGTGTCGTCCTTAGTTGCAAGTCTATTTGAAATGTATTCCCTTCCTTGTAATGTTAGAACTCTTGAACTGTCCACTATATTGTTTTTTTTCCTTCTAATATTTTGTATGTGTTGTGTGTCAATAACAAATGTATTTTCTTTCTTTCTTTCTAAGACACGAATTGTAACTACAAGTTCTACACACGGCACCATACAAGAATTCACGAACAACCAACCAAACACGCGGCTGTGTTTCAGCCAAATCCGCAAAATCTTTTTACTAAGGTGAATGAATTTCTGTACTTCTGTTATCATACAAAGATCAACAGTAGTTAACAATTTTCACTTACATGTCTTTCAGCAGTCTTATCCAGTTCCACGTTAATTAACGAACACCTAATTAAACAGACTTTTCGGCATAATTACAAATACATTCACTTGTTATTTTATTGACAATTTTAACTTTCCTTGGCTTTGACTATGATGTTTCCGAAATGCTTGGTTTCAACTGACGTGAAGTAAGCTGTTTTACTGCGCAGTGCGCAATGCGGCTTTTTCGTACCAGCGTGAAGATGCTCTCCAAGACTGCATTACTGATAAAAATACGTAAATAAATTGAAACTTTTTATTTGTTTAATAACTTATTAGAGACCCATTTGAAAATATTGGCTACCTATCTTTCACACTTTCCATTTAAAATAAGTATTTTTTATGTTTGCAGTTTTAGGACTTAAAGATTATGACTTTGTTTTATAAATAAAATCATGTTGTTGTTGGTCGCGAAGTCGCTAAAAAGATATGTGACATGACATAATAAATAGCTACTAGCAAAAAAATAAATTCTCATTTTGCAAAAAACATTCACTCAAAATCTTTGCAAGTTAGTCTAAATTTCAACAGTTCACTCTTACCTCAGAACGATTTTAAATTCCATCATCATTTTAAAACAACATTACCCATTTTAAATTCGACGTTTTCACAATCACAACCAAATTAAGGTACAGCTTTTGTTTACATTACAGAGGAACAAGTTTTTGTGTTAGCAGCTAGATCAGGTATAAGTTTATGTCCTAGGAATAGGATCCACGCATGCGTTGGACATTGCCAAAAAATCGCGATTTTCACTGTATTTGCAGCGTTTTCATCGACTTTCTCCATTGCAGTTGTGTTCATTTTCTCTTTCACTTCATGGTGTTCCATTAAAATCAATTTGTCTTTCAGTATAGGTATAGTTTTTGAACTTGATAATGCGGCAATGGTAGGATCATCATTATATCAGCCGTCATACGTCCACTGTAGGACATATGTCTCTCACAAGGATTTCTAAATAATGAATGTGAGGGTTCTTGCCCTGGTCATAGGCGGAAGGCCTATCATACATCTCCAAGATCATAAAGGGGTTTGTTGCCATAGCCGCCACGCTTGGCAGGCGGGTTGGCGAGCGCAGTACGAGATGCTGATACACGCATAGATGCTGCTGCCTATTTTCCGGAGGTATCCCTTTACAGATTCTTACTGCATCCGCGGGCAAGAGAGGAGAGTTAACATTCTTCTGCCGGCACCCCACGGTATACACGCTACTAACCTAAGGCTTAAAAAATAAAAATGATGAACTACGTAAGACACTACCGTATAAATCCCAGAGATCTTAAACGCACCGCTGGCAGACCACCTGCTAGATGGGTGGATGACATTAAGGTCGCCAACAAGACCTGGATGCGATCGGCGCAACACCAGAAGGAGCGGTAAGGAATGGAGTAGCCTTCACCCATCAATTTACTATTTTTAAATTCTTTTTGACTTTTATTATATTTTGTTTGACATAATTATCAATTTATTTTATTTTTATTATTTAAGGACATTTAAATTTAATTGTTTAGGTATGATTCTTTGTTTTGTTTAATCATTATTTATATTAAAATATTATTGTATTACTTTAAGTTACATATTATCATAATAGCTCTTGGATGTTTTGGCTTAGGCTGTAAGTCCACCTGTGTCTGAATAAATGAATTATGAATTATTGTGAATTATCAGTGAGTTGACGCGGGCTGAAACCGATGAAGTAATGATGAAGACACAGTAGTAACAGTAGAGGCCACGGGGTCAACGCACATTGAATCGGAGTTGCCAGTCCTTACTGCATTATGTAGTTAACTAGTTAGTGAGATTGTCGAATCGCAATTTATCTGTTAGAATGTGGATCGAAGTGGACGGGTCGAGTTTTTACCACTTAAATAGCATTGATGAACCATTTTTAGGGTTCCGGACCATAATGGTAAATAGGAACCCTTAAAGGATCACTTTGTCTGTCTGTCTGTCACAGTGTCACTGTCTATTATTAAAATATGGGATTATCGGGTATTTATCGCGTAATTAAATAAAGGTAATAAATACCCGATAATCCCATATTTTAATAATGTGTTAAAGACTGTCACTGTCTAGTTGACAACTAATGATGCTAACGATTTAAAATTTGAAATTGTTAAAGATAACACTTTTTTACTAATAATATAGCGTACATATATGAAAATGCTAAAAAATATTCTTATTATGGTTGCAGGGACGCGGATAGGGAATGTCATTTTTTTTAAATGGAGTTACTAGGTCATGTGTGGTATCATATGAAAAGTATTCATTTGCACATTAATAAAAAGTTTTAATTTTTCCTTTAAACCGTATTGTTTCCGAGTTATTTACGAAAATGTTGAAAAAACGAGCCTTCCCCCCGTTATCTTCGAAGTTAGCAAAGATAAACCCGTGAAACTTTTGTAGCTAATAGAAGTAAATGTTACCTTTTTAGGAAAATGATAGCCAACTCTCTACTTTGCATAGTTTTTTAGACAAGGGGGTTGAAAGGGGGGTTTTCAAAATTTTTGTGAAGTTACTTGGTTATGTGGGGAAGTTGTAGGGTAGTTGTAGGGTAGTTCTAAACTGCCCTACAACTACCCTACAACTTCCTAACAACTACCTTACAACTTCCTTACAACTACCCTACAACTACCCTACAACTTCCTTACAACTACACTACGGTAGTTGTAGGGCAGTTGTAGTGTATTTGTATGGTAGTTGTAGGTTAGTTGTAGGGTAGTTTAAGGGTAAGTTGTAAGTAGTGGTTGTAGTAGATGCGATACGAAGTTCGCCAGGGCAGCTAGTTATATATATTGTATGATGGCACGGAAACCTCGGTGTGCGAGTCCGACTCGCTCTTGCCCAGTTTTGTTTGTCAGATAGATGAAACATTTATTTGCAATATAATAGTACACACATAACAAAAAGACAAAACAGCACAGAAAAAAAGGAAAAATAACAAAATGTTGTTGATGTGGATGGGCTTGGTTCCATTAGCTCCCGTAATCCTACCATTAGCTCCCGTGACCCTGCTATTAGCTCCCGTAATCCACAATGGATCAGGCTTGCCCAGCACTTATTTCTCTTATGTTAGTCGGCTATTATCAGAGGAAAGAACATGTGAATATGTCTGAAGCTGACTAAGCCGCAGGTTTCCTCACGATGTTTTCTTTCACTGTACACTTTGCACGTGTTAAAAGTGCACAAAACATTTTGAAGAAGCAAAATCCATTGCCGCATGGCCGGTATCGATCCTACGACCTTTAGATTGAAAGTCGGGGGAGATACCATTTTGCCAACACGGATTATTAATGTAGTATGCCTATGTTATAATTTTTCTTATAAGATATAACATTTTTAATATATACATGATATAACAAATACATAATATATTTTTTTTGTCTGTTGCCGCTTTAACTTTGTACATGCTGTGACGTCCTGTAATTACGGGAACACCAGCCTATTAACCTTTTTTAGACCTAAGTATTGTGAATTACGTGTAACCCTGTGTTGGATGTCCTATCTTAAAAAAATTAAAACAAACAAAATTTAGGAGTTCTCTTGATTCCTCATCGATCATCAACCGGGATAAAAAATAAGGGACCGATTCAAATGTGTTGACCCCATAAATATTTATCTATATCGGTTCATAAACAACGGAGTAGGTATGTACTAAGATGACAAAGATAAGAAAATAAAAAAATAAAAACTACATGAGAACCTCCATTTGAAGCCTAATAAAAAATTCCTCATTTACCACAGTAATTTGAAATCAAGATAGGTTAGCTATCTGCTTCGTAACTAGTTATTATAGGTAATACGGTCTACCATAAGCTTTCACAATCTACACTCGCTAGCGACTGTAGTTAAAAAAAAATAAGAAAACTTGTACAGCGCCTCTAGCGGATAGTTTGGTATTAAAATACGCTACCGCAAACTATACTACAGGTACTGTTTAAAATTCTAGACTCACATTACATAGAGTTATTTGAACGCATTGACTTTCGCTTTTCCGATGACTGCTGTCAGACTTCGATCTGTCCTATCTTGAGTTTGAGATCTCGTTGGTGATCTTTATTGCGCACGTACCACAGGCAGCCCGTGACCCTGCGCAAGAACTAGAAGACAACAGAAAGTCTAGCACGAGTTGTTCTCAAGATATGACCGTTTGAAGCTGTCGAACAAGTAGATCTCATCAAGGTCTTTCATTTGAGCTCACAACGAAAAGTGTAGGACGAGTAGTTTCCGAGATATGACCCTTTGAAGGTTGACAGCTGTCATCGAAAAACTAGATCTCATCAAGCTCTTTCATTTGAGCTCACAATGGAAAGTATAGAACGAGTAGTTTCCGAGATAGGGCATTTTGAAGTTTGACAGCTGTCATCGAAAAAGTTGATCTCATCTTATTTGAACTCACAACAGGAAGCCTAGGACGAGCAGTTCTCGAGATATGGTCGTTTGAATTTTGACAGCTGTCATCGGAAAAGTGAAAGTCAATGCGTTCAATTAGCTCTGTGTAATGTGAGTCTAGCACTTTAAATATTTACTGTCATTTTTGACATTAACATACTTGACATGGTATCAAAAACGTATGAATTGGCCATAGTCGGTTTTTTAGCCTTTTTTATGTTAAATAGGTTAGCTCTTGATTTCATCCTTGCTATCGCAAGAATGAGATCGACGATGGAGCGAGCTTCCCTAGAACTCATTTCTTAAACGTAATCGGGTAATAAGAGGTTGGAAACACAAAAAAAACAAACACAAACACATTTTACATCTATTATAGATGATTTATACAGCGTCAGCAACTGGTAATAATGCTGTACAGGACGGTTTGTTAAGTAGGTACTAACCTAATTGATGATAAACGTAGAAACATCCTGAGTCCTTCGGGGAGACAGTATTAAAAACATTTTTTAGGGTTCCGGACCAAAATAGTAAAAAGGAACCCTTATAGAATCACTCCGTCTATCTGTCTGTCTGTCTGTCATAAATGGATATCTCGAGAACTACTGACGCTATCGACTTGAAATTTGAAATGGTAAAAGACAACACTTTTTTACTAATATATCATATATGAAAATGTTAAAAAATATTCTTAGTTTGATTGCAGGGGGGCGGATAGGGGATCTCAATTTTTTTAAATGAAGTTACTAGGCTGTGTGGGGAAAGAATATGAAAGGTATTCATTTGCACATTAATAAACCGTTTTTTTTATATAACTTGTTAAGCTTTCGCGATTTGTTAACATATTAATTACTTATAAAATAACAGGATTTTATCACGTACCTTTTAGTACGTTACGTACGTTAGTGAAAAGGTACGCGATAAAATCCTGTAATTTTATAAGTTTTTTTTATTCTTTAAGCCATATAGTTTTTGAGTAATTTACAAAAATGTTGAAAAAACGACTGTTCCCCCCTTATCTCCGAATTTTACAGAGATAAACCCGTGATACTTTTATTGCTAAAATAAGTGTGTGTAAACTTTATAGAAAAAATAAAGCGAACTCTCTAATTTGCATAGTTTTTTATACAAGGGGGTGGAAGGATAGTTTTCATATTATATTAAAGGTATTCATTTGAAAATTAATAAACAGTTTTTGGTTTTCCTTTAAATCGTATCGTTTTAGAGTTATTTACAAAAATGTTGAAAAAAATATCGTTTCCCCCCTTATCTCCGAAGTTTGCGGAGATAAACCTCTGAAACTTTTATTGCTATTAGAAGTGTATGTAAAGATTACAGGAAATTTATTACAAACTCTCTACAAAGAATACTTTTTTAGAAATCATCGAGAGTATAAAAAATCTACATAAGTTCCGCTACCAGACAAGAGATGGCGTTGTCAAGGTTCTCCAACAAATATAAAACCGCCTTTGTCATATATTATTATATATTGTATGATGGCACGGAACCCTCAGTACGCGAGTCCGACTTGCTCTTGCCCAGTTTTAATTAAAAGTCGACTGTTGTCTCACCTGCCTAGGAGAGACAACAGGATTTTTTTTCCTGATATTTCCCCTAGGGGATCCATCAGGGGAGGCTGATAGACTTACACCATTATTTGTCTATTAGTTGCTTAAGAAGTATTTTGTAGTTAACTGTTCAATATGTTATGTGATGGAAACAGGACGAATTCAATTTAGAATATTACATTATTCCCCGTAGTTTTTATGTTCAGTACATGGTGTCCCGGTGCTCCTATCAGTGGAGTATTTAGTAGGTGCACGAGGAGGAAGCGATCTCAGCCGTAGGACATCCACTGCTGGACAAGGGTTCTTTAATCACTACTACGTACTGACAATGAGGGGTTGTTGCCATACTCGCCACGCTTGGCAGGCGGGTTGACGAGCGCAGTACGGGCTGTCGATACTCGGAAAGCTGCTGCTGCCCATCTTCCGGAGGTATCCCTTAGAAGATTCTCACTGCATTCACAAACAAGAGAGAAAGGGCAACATTCTACTGCCGGCACCCCACGGCAATAAACCTTGAATGTGAATTCAACAATGAATTTAAATTCAAAATTGTTATCACGTTATTGACACCTGCGATCCAATGTGTAGGAAAAACCTGGAGGGGAATATTCCGCTGTGTGTGTCAATAACAAGTAGTGTAGTTGGAACCGGTTAGGTACTCCTAAGTGTCCTGATCTGTGCAGACAATCCTACGCATTAGATCGCAGGTGTCGACAACATTTCGGGATACGATTTGGCTGAATTCATCAATACAAAAAATCATCATACATAATTTCAGCCGAAAAACGTCTACTACCGAACACGCCTCTCTCATGAATCTCCATGAGGAGTAGTCGACATGCTTACCACGCTTAGCAGGCGGGTTGACAAGCGCAGTACAAGATGTTGATAATGATACACGGAAAGACGCTGCCACCCGTTTTGCAGACGTGTCTCATAACAGAATCTTAATGCATCGACGGACAAGAGAAGAGGAGCATCATTCTATTGCCGGCACCCCACGGCATCATTTCAGTCGCTGGACAAAGGCCTCATGGATCTCCAAGTACAGATCATGAGGGGCGTTGCCATGCTCACCGCTTAGCAGGCGGGTTGACAAGCGCAGTACGGGATGTTGATACAAATGCTGCTGCTCATGTTCCGGAGGTGTCCCTTACTGCAACCACGGACAAGAGAGGCGGAGCATTATTATATTACCAGCACCCCGCCGCATGGTTCCAAATAAAATGTTGCCTAGCCCATAAGATTAAACGCCAGCGCAGCGGCACAGCAGGTCCCGTCTGGTATAAATACGTTCCCTTCGGGATGGGGCACCACTGTCCTAGATATTCTGCCCCGAGTTTGTACCTCAGTGCCATGAAGTGTTTCGTTGTTTTCGCTGTTTGCCTCGTCCTGGCTCAGGTAATGTGACCTAATTTGTTGCTATTGACGACCTCTGGCGCAGCGGGCGAGGGTCCGCCTGCGATGCAAGAGGTTGCGGATTCGATTCCCGCTTAACAAATGTCTGTTAGATCTGCAGATATTTGTTTTGGGTGTTCTGGATGTTTTTCTATATATGTTAAAAAATGTCTATCTATGTAGTATAATGCATTAAGTATAATAAGTCATTTGCTACCCATGACACAAGCTCTGCTTAGCTTGGGGCTATATGTTGTTGTGTGAATTGTCCAGTATTATTTATTATAAAATGTTGCTCCTCTATCAAATCTGGGATACCTCCGGAAGATGGGCAGGAGCGTCTTTCCGTGTACCAAAAATGCCTTACTGCGCTCACCAACCCGCCTGCCATGAGTGGTTTGTATGGCAACAACCCTCTCATGATCACTTGGAGATCCATGAGAGAGGCCTACGTCCAGCAGTGGACATAGTGAGATGATGATGATACAATGATTTTATTAATTACCTATTAAGTTATATTATACTAGCTTGTGCCCGCCGCTTCGCATGCGATGTACCCGGTTAATAAGTAGCCTATGTGTTATTCCTGGTTCACATCTATACGTGTGCAAAATTTCAGCTCAATCCGTTGGATAGTTTTTGTGTGAAGAGGTAACAAACCTCCAAACAAACTTTCGGCTTTATAATATTAGTGGGATTAAATTTGTTTCTTAAATAGTAGATAAGTCACATTATTTGAATTACTAAGTAAAAAACCTCCAAACAAACTTTCGGTTTTATAATATTAGTGGGATTATATTTCTTTCTTAAATAGTAGATAAGAGCTCTTACACACGAACGGCATGTTGCCAACGGCATAGGTAACTGCAGCCGTCGACGCGCCGGCGGCAGCAGTCGCTATAGTTCGACTGCTGCCGCCAGCGCGTTGACGGCTGCCGCCGGCGCGTCGACGGCTGCAGTTACCTATGCCGTTGGCAACATGCCGTTCGTATGTAAGAGCTCTAAGTCACATTAATTGAATTACTAAGTAAATAGTATTTGGTTTTGACACTTCGCCGGCCGCTGCAGCGGGGCGCTCGTTATACTCACTTGCCGCGTGCGTTGTTGGGGCAAACAAGCAGAACCCAGGGTAGGTTCTGCTTTTTGTGAGAGGTTTATCTTATATCTTTAGCACTTAGTGATTCAATTTACGTGACAAATGTACTATTTTAAGAACAAATGTAGATAGTTCTTCGTCACGAAATTAGAACAAGCGAAGGACTTCTTCCAATGAAGTCACATTGCATTTCAACTGATTTGTGGCAGTAATAGAACCTGCAACCTCCTGCGTTTCTTCTTATGTTTAAAAGATCAAAATCGGATTATTAGTTCAAGAGGTTGTCCTCGGACAAAAATTGCGGACATACATACAACAGGGTCTATAATGCTACCTAACACCATTGTCAACACCATTGTACCTACATTATAGAGCACAATAAAGTATTGAGTATTGAGAGACATTGAGCCAAAACGTCTAGTAGCTACTAAGAACTTCGATCGCTTCGCTCAATCGTTTGAGTTGACATCATCATCTCAGCCGCAGGAAGTCCAGCAGGATCTTTATCTGATCATGAAGGTTGTTGCCACACTCACCACAGGTGCAGGTGGGTTAGCGAGAGCAGTACGGGATGTTGATACACACAAAGACGCTTTTCACTGCACCCACGGGGAAGATAGGAGAGGCAAGATCGTACTGCCTGCACCCCACGGCTAGAGACAATGGTTACATTTAATGAAAAACAGTTTTATAATGTACAATTTTGAATACAGGCCTTGACTAATGAGCAGAAGGAAAAGCTGAAGAAGCACAGGTCAGAATGCATCACGGAGACCAAAGTGGACGAACCACTTGTCAATAAGCTAAGGACTGGAGATTTTAAGGTAAATACTCTATTATATATATTTTTATTTCATATAGGCTTGCGTTTGACCACATCTTGCTTGATGTTAAGCAATGATCTGGTTTAGGATGGAACACGCCTGCCTATAAACTACCTGTCTGCCTTTGATTTGAAGATACCCAAACTGTACTTTTCAGGGAATACTAACTCCGGCAACGATTTCCAGATTATAATTACTAACTAGCTGTTGCGGAGAACTTCGCCTCTTACTACTCTAGGTATTAGTACAACTCCTCTACTACTATTTAATCTACTACAACCACTCCATCTACTCTACTACTACTAACTGCTACTACTACTACTACTACTACTAAAAATATAAATACAAATGTCAGCAAGGTAACAAAATAATCATAACTATTTGCCAACCAACAATATACATTCATAAAATATTTATGAGAATATGAAATTATTTTTGAGAACTTTTGCGATATTTTCATAGCCTGAAATATTATTACGGGCGAAGACAAATCAAAACAATGTAAGACTATACAATTGATCCAGCCGTTCTCATGTTATGAATGGTGCCTAACCCGAGGTCAGGGAATGTTCCCCTTGAACACCTAAGGTAACTCACCTTAGCGTGTTAAAGGCAGATTGTTCCAGTTGAATCACCTTTGTTAACTCACCTAGGTGAGTTAATAGCGGATTGTTCCACTTTTTTCTCACGATGGGAAAATCTGCTTATAGATACCATGCTGCCTAAGAGCACAGCAAGGTTATGTGAGGTTTTCTTTCAACGACTCACTAAAACCCCCCTGATGGCCAGCCTCTGTGCTCTAGGGGATCCGTTTCCTCGTAAAGAACACTCCAGAGCCCGTAGCGCACCTTTCCTGAGCAAATCCCGGGGGCGTCCACAACTAACGCCCCCTACGTCTCGCGGAACTTACGATATTGCATCGCCATAATGCACCATCACCCTCCCTGGGTCCATCTGGGATAGTCCGAACCCTCACTCTACCCTAAGGACACAGGTGGTCCCCTATTACGCGATGCCGCAGCTCCATGACGCCATAGCCTCACGGGGCAGGCGGTGCAGGGCAGCAGTTGCCTGCACCCCACATCGGCCTTCCGGTGGCTCCGGTTCCGGTGGTCGCTCGTAGAAACGAGCGGGATCAACCCTCCCGAAATCCCGCTACGCGGCCTCTTTCGGGACCATTACGGTCTCACAGAAAGAGAATCACCTAAGCTAACTCACGTAGGTGATAAATATTTTGATTTTCCAGGCTGACAACGAACCATTGAAGAAGTACGCTCTCTGCATGTTGGAGAAGTCCGAGCTGATGACTAAGGATGGAAAGTTCAAGAAGGACGTCGCATTATCCAAGATTCCCAATGCCGGTAAATATATGCTTTATTAGGACTAATATACCCGTGCCGTGAGGTGACGGCAGTAAAATGTTACCCCTCCTCTCATGCCTGTGGACACAGTAAGAGCCTGCTAAGGAATAAGGAGCCTGCAGAAGATGGGCAGCAGCGTCTTCCCGTGTATCAATATCTCATACTGCGCTCACCAACCCGCTCGCCCAGCGTAGTGAGTATGAAAACTATCCCTCATGGATCTCCATTTGAGGGCTGTGTCCATCAGTGAACGTCCTGGATTCTTGTGACGTATGTAGCTCGCAGAGCGCCATGACTGCCTAGATGTGCCTTGTCATGTCACAAAGTGCGGTATGATTGTGTCGAAATAAAGTAAGCTTAATTCTAAGCTCATTATTGATATAACGATAAAATTATCTTTTATTTTTTCGTTAGCCTATTATGTCCCACGGCTGGGCAAAGATCTCCCCCAAAGTCTTCCAGTCATCTCTATCCTTTGAAGTATGGAACCAATCACTATCAAACGGATCGAGGTCGTCCCGCCATCGCTTCCTCGGCCTGCCCCGACGTCGCCTTCCGGCTGCCACCGTGTTGTAATATTGGCCCGTTTCTCACACTCTGCATTCTGCTTACGTGGCCCGCCCAATCCCAAAATTATCTAGACCACGAATAAAATCCTGTACGCGCCAAACCGTCCCGCGTTGACTTTTGAAATATTTTTTGTTTTTTTCTCATATATGGATGGTTACCTTTTTTGTATCACAAAGAAAAAAACCTGTTTTTCTTTTTTATCTTTCTAAGCAGTTCATCATCTCAGCCGTAGGTCGTCCACCGCTGGACATTAAAACCTCCAAGATCACCAAGTACTGATCATGTAGGAGTTGTTGCCATACCTACCAGGTACCACCATGCTTGGCAGTCAGGTTTACAAGCGTAGTACGGGATGCTGATGATAATACATGGAAAGACGCTGTAACCCATCTACCGAAGATATCCCTAGGCAGACGCTTACTTCATTCGAGGGAAAGAGAGTAGTGGTATCGTTTTACTGCCAATGGCATGCTGGCAAAAACTAGTTAATTTTCTCAAATCATAATTATTGTTTCAGCTGATAAGCCTGCCGTGGAGAAGGTGATTGACGCCTGCTTGGCCACCAAGGGCAATACTCCTCAACAGACTGCTTGGAACTACATGAAGTGCTACCACGAGAAGGATCCCAAACACCCCATACTTGTATAAATCCATACACTAGTCTACTTGACTAAATTTTATTTTTGTCATGAAGATTTTCAAAAATTATTGGACTCGTAGTTTTTCTTTTTTAACGTTAGTAATCCAGAAACACGTTACATTCAGTCGAAATGTAGCGTGACGTCACGCGCCGACTTGTTTCGTTACAGTTTATGACTGTATACCGACGTCACGAGCCCTCCTCCAAAACTTCGTCTACATTCTTTTTGACGAAATAAATAGAATTTTAGTTAAAGTACCCTATTTCAGATGCCTTTTGGACTCAAGAACGCACCAATAAAAAAATGCCTTCTAAAACAGTTTTCATAAAAACTCACTTCAGTGTTTATTTTCATTTGTGAAAATTTTGGAGATTTGCTTTACTTCTTTTCTAATAGTGCGGTATATAATTGTCTTTTTACAAGGATTTTGATTTTTACACGATTTTTTATAATGATTATGTACTGCAAAAACGAATTTATTAATAACTACCACTGAATAATAAAAGTTATGCGTAATCCATATTGTTTTATTGAATCCACCTTCTTTTGAAAAAAAATTGCAATAGTCTAGAGAAACCTCAATAGGGTTATTCGCATCATAGTTTTTTTTGTGTATGTTATGTAGGTAACTTACATTACCAGACCAAAATATAAATATAAACAAATATCTACATATCTAGACTTATAATAAAGAAGAAATATTTTATTGTTTTTCCTTTGTATGCATTAAATAGGCTCCGAAACTAAAGGACCAATATGAAAAATTATATCACTATTAGAATCCTACATTATCCCTGAGTAACATAGCTATAATTGTCCCCATATTTATTTATTCCCACGGGAACGGGAACTACGCGGGTGAAACTGCGGAGTGCTAGTAATCAATATATATAAAACTTTTCCGTTACTGACCGAGTGACTGAGTGGACTGACAGACAACGCACAGCCTAAACCAAACCTAAATCTAGAGACTTTAAATTTGGCACACACATACCTTGAGTATCCTAGAGGTGCACTAAGGAAGGATTTTTCGAAATTCCCACGGGAACGGGAACTACGCGAGTGAAACTGCGGGGTGCGGCTAGTATATATACAAAATAATACATAAATTAATAATCATATACACCCGCTGCGCCGCAGAAGTTTCCCAAACATATCGGAATACCTCTATGTTTGGGAAACCTTGCCGCCGTGGGGTGCCGGCAGTAGAATGATACCCCTCCTCTCATGCCCATGGATGCAGTAAGAGCCTGCTAAGGGATACCTCCGGAAGATGGGCAGCAGCGTCTATCCGTGTATCAACATCCCATACTGCGCTCACCAACCCGCCTGCCAAGCGTGGTGAGTATGGCAACTACCCCTCATGGAGATCCATGAGGGAGGCCTGTGTTCATCAGTGGACGTTTTATGGCTGAAATGATAATTCTTAAAAACATTGTGCTTAAATGCACATATATACTTATCTATAGATCAATATGACCCTTTACAACATGTAATTTTGTTTCAGTTGCAGGCTTAGATCTGAGCGTTGAGTGTTTTTCACATGGCCAATTATAAAATGTCGCTCTTTCAATAGTAACATCTAAAGAACATTGATATAAATCGTTAGATACGCCCTCACCGTAACGAGACCACGCCGTTGTGTTTCCAAAAGAAATGAGTGAGCTCTCTCATTTGGAATCAATGCACATCGAAACACAGTGTTAGTCGGGCGTGTCTATCTTTGCATCTAAAGTAGATGAAAAATGTCACAAAATGCCATCTTGTGCATTTCGCAAATGTTTTCAAGCGCCATCTATGATGTAGTTTAAAAACTTTTTAGCAAGCGTCACCTAGGCGGTATTTAGTGTACTAAATCATATGGCATTAAGGCTAAGGCCAACTTATGAACTTGGAGCTATGTAGTTTCTGAATTCAGTAATAGATGTCACTTTCGATGATTTTATTAAACACGCATAAGTCCGCTTATTGGATCGACTGGGGGCTCTGTTTTACAAGGTAATCAAAAAATGATAAATATATCTCGATTATGTAGGTACTTAACTATTCATACTATACCCACTTTTATTATTATAAGCGATTCAATTAAATATTTGCTGAGGGGTGCCGGCAGTAGAATGTTGCCCCTCCTCTCTTGCCCATGGATGCATTAAGAATCTGCCAAGGGATACCTCCGGAAGATGGGCAGCTAAGTTTTTCTGTGTATCAACATCCTGGACAGCGCTCGTCAACCTGCCTGCCAAGCATGGTGAGTATGGCAACAACCCCTCATGATCAGTACTTTAGTAAACAATGAGGGAAGCCATTTGATTGTCCAGGAGTGGTTGTCCTACGACTGGAAGAGAGAGAAATTATGAAAGCGCCATCTATGATGTTGTTTAAGAAGTTTTGAACCAGCGCCACCTGGTTCATATTTAGTGTACCTAATTATAATGGTATTAGGCGAGGAGAGTTTCCGAGTTTTTTAATAGAGGCCGCTTTCGATGATTTTATTTAAAACGCAATTATTGCCACAAATTGGCGCGACTGGAGACTGCAAAGTAACATAAAATTAAAATTTAAAAATAAAAGTTACAAAATTAAGGCCGTCGGGTGCCGGCAGTAGAATGTTACCTCTCCTCTCATGCCCGTGGATGCAGTAAGAGCCTGCTTAGGGATACCTCCGGAATATGGACAGCAGCGTCTTTCCGTGTATCAACATCCGGTACCCGCTCGCCAACCCGCCTCCCAAGCGTGGTGAGTATGGCAACTACCCTTCATGGAGATCCATGAGGCCTGTCTTCAGTTGTGGACGTTTTACGGCTGAAATGATGAATGGTGATGAAATTTATTAAATATTACATATATACCTAATTATACATAGCACATGATAAAAACGTGTTTTGTCTTGATTACTTACCAACCAATAATACTCTACCCACTGTTTTATAAAAAAGTACCAGTAATGGCATATTGCCAATGTATCATTACGTTATTTTCATTAATTTAAAACCACCGCTGCGTAGCCCTGTTAAGTCTAGAAATTTTATTTACTTTGACAACTTAGGTACATACTTCATAATTTTATATAGTTTTTAGACTCCTTTTTTATATTTACACTCTTTTTTGAGGCAGAATGTATTGGATTTACTTTTATTGACATTATTTAAGATAAGATAAGATAAGATAAGATAAAAATTGTTTATTTTGTCACAGAAATAACACAATATTATATTTAAGACCTGTTTGTATGCATTAATATAAAAGCATAGATGAGCCCTCACATCAAAAACTCTGGCTTGTGTTTACAACACTGCCGACGAATGCGTAACACGCCACGCGTACCGAAAAAATAGTGTTATCTCTTTTTCTCCCACATTATTTGCAACACAACTTTCTCTTTCTTGCATGAGTGAGCTCACTCATATCGTTTGAAAACACAACGGCGCGGTCTCGGTACGGTGAGGGTTCATCTATGCTTTTATATCAATGTTTGTATGTAAATTCCAGAAAATAAATGATTTCTATTTACTTTACACTGGTGCTTATTACCGAAAAAAAAACAACATTACCCGCAAAAATAATTTCAAATTGGAATATATTATAAAATTAACCATTTAAAGTAATTCAGTTAACAAGACATAATGCATGCTAACTTAGAAAACAATATTCAATTTTATTCATAGCTACAATTAATTTATAATTTCCAATCAACAAAGCAGACTTGCAAAAACAGGGGTATCTAATGAGATGTCTGGTTACTTTGTTAGGTGCTGCCTATCTTCGGGAAATGTTTCCCTTTAATTATATTGACGCTGCTGCGCTGGTGGCGCCGCATAAAAAAACAGCCAAGCGCGAGTCGTACTGATGGTTTCCCTGATCGTTCAATTTATGTAGAATCCTCATTTGAGCATAACTGTAGTCAGTTTTATAAATTTTACAATATCACTCCATATGTCTGTACGATCTGCAGATATTTGTTCAGAGTGTTCTGGGTGTTTTTCTATATAATAAAATAAAAATATCTATCTACTTATGTAGTATAATGTATTAAGTATATCAGTCATCTAGTACCCATAACACAAGCTCTGCTTAGCTTGGGGCTAGATGATGCTGTGTGATATAGATGCAGCAATATTTATTTATTTTTATTTATTTAAAAAAATATTTAGATTTTTTATATTTTTTGTAAGGAAATTATTTCTTATTCGTTTGCGGATCATATAAGTGTATTATGTAGGTATAACCTCATGCCTTGCATTTAAACAAAGATTTAAATCGTTAGATGGGCCTTGACGATAAAAACTATGGCATTGTCTCTAAATGTGCGTTAACTATATGCCGACGCACGCACACCATGTTTTGCCAAAAAACAAAACTGTTATTGTTACCACTTATTGTGCAATCATATTGCACGAACTTTCGCGAACAATATAACACACACCACGTCCGACCAACACTGTATTTAAAGGTTTAAATGTTCGAGCTATCTCACGTCGAGTGGAAACGAAACGACGCGGTCTTGTTACGTATCTAACAAAGTTCAAAATTCAGTCATTTAATTCCATAATTTGCTTATACAAAACATAGACACGTCCACTTCACCATTTCAGCCGTAGGACGTCCACTGCTGGACAAAGGCCTCCCTCATTGATCTCCAAGTACTGCGGTTGGAAGTCGTCTGCATCCACCGCCGACCAGCAGTTCTCACCAAGTCGTCTCCACGTCGACGGACGTAGACACGTCCACTTAGATACAATAAAAAACACATATAAACAATTTAACAACGATGCGGTCTCGTTACGGTGAGGACGTATGTAACAAAATTCAAAATTTATTGATTAAAATACGTAGTTTGCAATTACAAAACATAGACACGTCAAGTTACAATAAAAAAACGTATTAACAATTTAAATCTTTGGATATAAACAAATCATAGTTCCTCGGAGATTCTATGATGTGAAATTTGGTTACCTTTCTATGTGCAAAGGTAAAAAGGTAACTTGCTACCTTACCTTGCTTCCTTTTTACCTTACGGTAGAGTACAATTTTTAAAAGTTTTAGATTCACAATATATTATTAACTCATATTTGACAGGGTTAACGTTAATAACGCGATAAATAGGCGAATTTTAAATTTTTGGGGTGCCCGCCGCCGCGCAGGCAGTAGAATGTTGCACCTCCTCTCTTGCCCGTGGATGCAGTTAGAACCTGCCAAGAGATATCTCCGGAAGCGAGGCGAGTCCAGCAGCGGATGTCCTACGTCTGAGATGATGATGATGCAATAGCCAAGTGTACTCGGCGTGTGAATAAACCAAAGTGTGCTGATACAGTGAGTGTAGTGTGCTGTCCCAGTGTGAACCGGCCTTAAATCTCAAATTTATAATTATGAAGGCCAAGTGAGGGTAGTCTGAAAAGATGCCTTCGCTTTGCTGCGGTTAACTTCAGCACGCCAGTCTCCCCGCGACCACGACCAGGTGCAATCCGGTCGAAACGTCGGGAATAAAATAAAGGTAATTACGCGATAAATACCCGATAATCCAATATAGTAATAATGTGTTGTGATCGCGATAGTTTAAAAAAGACTATGATGATGATGATATGTATTTTTGTTTCCAGCGTTTCCATTGTTTAATACGGAACCCTATCCCCACCAACAAGCTCAGGCATAATTGCACTAACTCTTTTTACACCGCATTGTTCTTAGAATCGTAGCTTCCTATACAGTTAGAATTATTATCGGTAATTATAATAATAGTAGCAAGTTGATAGGTAAATTAGGCTCGTCTGAAGGTTGGGTTTAGACGGGTGTATAGTTTAGTTAAGTAGGCAGGTAAAAAATTGAGTAGTTTTTAACCGAATAATCTTATATACGATGTGTATTGTCGAACCTTGTTCAAACGAAATGTGCGGATAAACGACATAGGTAATATTTATCGATAAAAATTGTTTTTTTTTATATATGAGCTATCTCAAAAACAGCCGATTTAGATAGATAGATAGATAACACTTTATTGATCATGTAACAAAAAATATACCGTGATTTAATTATTTTTTAAATGAAAACTATTCATCTGGTTTTTCTTCGTTTCTGTGTGAGTAAATGAATTTTAGTCGAAGTAGTCTCATTTGAAAGCTAGATAGTTTACCTAGCTAAGAAAATAAAAAATAAAATTTCGGTACAAAAGCTTAGAAAAAAAAATATTTTTTTAGAAATCTGATAAAAAAAATGGTTAGTTATTATTTTATTGATTAACTTATTGATTTATTATTTTGACAAATTGTTTGTACCTATTAGTGTTCTCAACATTCATGCCAATTTTGCCGCTTTGTGCGAATTAATGTAACTTTGAATGTCTATATTGACCGGGCTAAAATGAGTCCATGATGGTGTAGATTGCAAAACTGAGGGTACACATTGCAAACAAAACCGGTCAAGTGCGAATCGGACTCGTGCACCGAGGGTTCCGTACAAACCTGTAGGTTTATAAGACCTGAGTATTTGATATGAATTTCAATTTAATACATCTACGCGTTCATGAGGATAGGGGTAGTAAGTTTAAAATTATTAAAAATATTTTAATTCAAAGATGTAACTAAAAATAATCGGTTTTCGAAATTTTTCCTCTATCTGTGCTCTAAGACGTTGCTTCGTACCAAATTTAAAGATTCTGAGTTCATGGGTTGGTTTTGTTTCCCTTGCGAGTGTCGAAAATTTGCGGAAATTTGCGGCATAAACGGCTGTATCTTTTGCATAAGTTAGCTTAGAAGTTTGATTTTTTCACAGCTCTAAGGGACAGTAAACTCGAGGGTTTGATATAAATTCCAGCTTGGTACCTCCACACGTTCCTGAGAAAAAGGGTATTGACAGACAGACGGACGGACAACAAAGTGATCCTATAAGGGTTCCGTTTTTCCTTTTGAGGTACGAAACCCTAAAAAGAAATGTGTAGGTACCATCGGGGTTACTAAAAATGATTAATTTTTTAAATTTGTGTTTGGTTGAAAGCGTTTATCTCAGAAATTACTAGTTCGAATTAAAATAATATTTAGTGTATGACAGCCTATTTAAAAACGCGGGCAAAGCGGCAGGCAGCAGCTAGTCTAGTATACATTACGTAGTTTAGAAACTCCGTCGGAACCACAGGCAGAGTTTGTATATAACCCTTTATTTCCCGACATAGGTAGATACCACATCTATAGTATACAACTAGGGCACTACAATTAGGCACAATCTAAACTACCAATCGCATTGTGGTGTGGTATTACTGTGTCGTTTGTAGTAGCAGTAAGGTAGGTATATACTACGGACTGTACCTACTCTTTAATTGCACATAGGTATTTCCTTTGTCCATAGTTTGCCGCACGTATGCCGCATGCCTGACGATTTTTTGGCGAAAATAACAACAGAGTGGACCCCAAACGCATGACCGCGCGGACGACCGAGAAGGATGGCGGGACGAGCTGAACACACATATGAGCACGTGGCCTATGACAGCGTTAAATCGCGAAGAATGGAAGAAGGGAAGGGAGTGGGACATCATCATCAAATAAGCCGTAGAACGTCCACTGCTCATCATTCATGTCTTCCGGACCCCTTTGGGGGTCTCCGGGTGGGGCCTCGAGGTTATACCTCCTTACCCCGACTTCAACTCCAGGGGTTACTACCCCTGGGTCCTTTGATTAGTGACTCTCAGGCTGGTTTCCTTGTTGTTGGCTGGTTTCACTGAGGATGTCGTCCTTCTTCTCCACTGCTGGACAAAGGCCTCCCTCATTGATCTCCAGGTACTGCGGTTGGAAGCGGCCTGCATCCAACGCCGACCGGCGGTTCTTACCAAGTCGTCTGCCCATCTTGTAGGTGGACGTCCTCCGCTGCGCTTGCCGGTCCGTGGCCTCCATTCGAGAGCTGTACGGCCCCATCGGCCATCTGTTCTGCGCGCTATATGGCCTGCCCATTGCCACTTCAACGTGATAATCCGTCCGGCTATGTCGGGGACCCGAGTTCTCCTACGTATATCCTCATTTCTGATTCGATCCCGTAGATAAACCCCGAGCATAGCCCTCTCCATAGCTCGTTGAGCAACTCTAAGCTTATTCATAAGGCCAATAGTGAAGGACCACGTCTCGGTTCCATATGTCATCACAGGTAACACACACTGATTGAAGACTTTCGTCTTGCTGTGGGACAGTGGAGGCTAAATAATAAAATAATCTATATATAAAAAATTCAAAAACCTGACTGACTCACTGACTGACTGACTGACTGACTGACTGACTGATATATCAACGCACAGCTTAAATCACTAGACCTAAAGACTTGAAATTTGGCACACATATGTATACTTTGAGTATCCTAGAGGTGCACTAAGAAGGGATTTTTCGAAATGCCCACGGGATAAGGAATAATATATAAATAACATGGTTTGCCGTGGGGTGCTGTAGAATGTTGCCTCTTTTTTGTGGATGCAGTAAGAGCCTGCCTAAGGGATATCTACGGAAAATGGGTTGCAGCGTCATTCCGTGTATCATCTATTACTGCGCTCACCAACCCGCCTGCCTAGCGTGTTGAGTATGGCAACTATCCTCATGGAGATCCATGAGGGAGGCTTGTGTTTAGGTAGTGGACGTCTTACGGCTGAAATGATGATGATGACTTTTTTGTACTTACATACTTGGAACACCAGACCCGACACAAAAACCTGCAGAGAATTACAAACATTTTGTCTCGTGTCGGGAATCGAATGCCAACCAGGCAACTGAGGCACAGACCTAGACGAAATACCCAGAGAGATCAAACGGCTGTTGAATTAAATAGGGTATTTTTCTTTATGAGGAACAATCTAAAAATATATTTTTGAGGTAGCTCAGGTAAAAAGCGGCTTTTTTAGCCTGGTTTGGAAAATTATGAAACAGTAGCCGCCATGGTGTAACGTCATACGGCGATGTAAATAAAAAAATCGGCCAAGTGCGAGTCAGACACGCGAACGAAGGGTTCCGTACAATTATTTGGCAAAACACTAACTCTAACTACTAACTAAATCATCATCATCATATATAATATCATAAGAGTTTATCTATCTATCTATCATCATTTAATTTCAGCCGTAAAACGTCCACTACTGAACTAAAGCCTCCCTCATGGATCTCCATGAGGGGTAGTTGCCATACTCACCACGCTTGGCAGGCGGGTTGGTGAGCGCAGTACCAGATGTTGATATACGGAAAGACGCTGCTGCCCATTTACCGGAAGTGTCCCTTAGCAGGCTCTTACTGCATCCATAGGTAGGAGAGGAGGGGTAACATTCTACTGCCGGCACCGCACGGCTAAATAAATAAGTAACTAAATATTCTTTTAATATTTCAAGCGTATAGGTATACCTGTTGCCGTTATTAATATTGACCAAATAACGGAAAAAAATCACGTTTGTTGTATGGGAGCCCCCCTTAAATATATATTTGATTCTATTTTTAGTATGTGTTGTTATAGCGGCAACAGAAATACATCATCTGTGAAAATTTCAACTGTCTAGCTATCACGGTTCATGAGATACAGCCTGGTGACAGACGGACAGCGGGTTCTTAGTAATAGCGTCCTGTTTGTACCCTTTAGGTATGTAACATTAAAAAGTGTCAGTGTCAACTAATACCGTTCCTTTAAAATGGCGCGTTTATTTGCACGCTAAGTGACGTCATGAGCACAAAGAAATATGGCGTCCACTGCATCCATTTCGTCAAATGACGCGCAACATTTGAAATTGCATTAAAATTTTGATTTAATGAATTGAGACACTTTACCAAAATGGGAGTAATAAGTACTTAGGTTCTGTAGTCTGTGGTAATACCACAGATTACAATACCCTATTGATGAATTACAGTGTTTCTTTGTTATAGTCCTGCCACTCAGGCGCCTGTCTGTGTGTGAACAGGTTTACACCACTTTCCCTGGAATGTTTTAATTCTGGTAGATTAAAGTAGCCCGCAGGAACCAATTTATACAATTTTGTTTCGACCGCACTTTTCCAAGAAGGTTATCGATTGGGTTTTAGAACTTTCTACTGAACTGTTGTTTCATAGAATAATATTCAGTTTTACAAAGGTATTCATCAAATAGTAAGGCCTTTGCATCTATTATAGATGATTTATGAAGCGTCAGCAACTGGTAACCATGCTGTACGGGACGCTGCAGTGCCTGGGACATTGTTTGATGGATTAGGCTTGCCCAGCACCTATACCATCCTCTCAGCTTAGTCAGCTGTTAGTCAGAGGAAAGAACAGGCCAATACGTCTGAAGCTAACTAAGCCGCGGGTTTCCTCACGATGTTTCCTTCACCGTTAAAGCTCGTGTTAAATGTGAACTTACACTTTTCAAGAAAGAAAAATCCATTGGTTCACGGCCGAAAATAATAAAATAATTACTTAGGTAAGTACCTGCTGAACGCTGAAACCTGTAAAATTATTCTGAACGGATTAATATCATATAACATCAACATTGCCTACACACCTATCAAGTGCCGTGGGGTGCCAGCAGTAGAATGTCACCCCTCCTCTCCTGCCCGTGGATGCAGTAAGAATCTGCTGAGCGATATCTCCGGAAGATGGGCAGCAGCGTCTTTCCGTGTAAAAACATCCCGAACTGCGCTCACCAACCCGCCTGCCAAGCGTGGTGAGTACCTATGGCAACAACCCCTCATGCACTTGGATCTCTAAGTCAATGAGGGAGGCCTATGTCCAGCAGTGGATATCTTACGGCTGTAATGATGAATATCAACATTTAACGCTACAACGAGAGATTAACTCTTAATTAGTTAAACAATTAGAAATAAAGTAAAGAATAAAATGACAAAATTTTAAAGTCTTTGGAGAAGTCTTAACGAGAATTTTCATAGAACGCCTGGTATAGCTTCTGGTCAATGAAAGACCTGATGAAGGGAAAATTCCTTCTATCCCTAAAAGTAAGCTCATGGACCTGCCATCGGGGTATGGGTATGCCAGCTAGCTTTCTTCTTCGCTTCTTTCCCTCACTTGGAAAAACTTTGCTGAATCCAACGAAATTTATTATGTGCCTTATTTAATTTAGGTAAATGTGTTTTGTGCTTCTTTCGTAAATTTACTATATTATGTATTTTTTCGCCGTGGGGTGCCGGCAGTAGAATGATACTCCTCCTCTCATGCCCATGGATGCAGTAAGAGCCTGCTAAGGGATACCTCCGGAAGATGGGCAGCAGCGTCTATCCGTGTATCAACATCCCATACTGCGCTCACCAACCCGCCTGCCAAGCGTGGTGAGTATGGCAACTACCCCTCATGGAGATCCATGAGGGAGGCCTGTGTTCATCAGTAGACGTTTTATGGCTGAAATGATGTATTTTTTGTTCTGTTAAATAAACACGTATTGACCTAGACTTTGACTTTGAGCTGTGGAGCTCAGTATTCTAGATATTATGCTGTCATAACGCGTGCGGAACAGCATACTACGCTCCAAGCCCCAAATCGCTGACGTTGATCAAAACGCCGCAAGCCTGAAGTGGAACAGGGCCGGACACATTTGCAGCATGTCCAACAACTTTTTGGTAGAGGTAACCACAGAGTTGACCCCAACACATGACGGATGACCCAGAAGGAGATAGCGGGACGAGGACACTCACCTGAGTACGTGGCTTGTCACTAACTGAACACTCACCTAATCACGAGCCTGTTAGTGCGTTAAGTCGCGAGAAGCGGAAGAAGCGATGGGAGGCCTTTGCCTTGTAGTGGGACAGGACTTTGAATTTGTAATAAAAACAGCTCTCTCAATCTGTAGATTCTTAGACTTACCGAAAAAGACTTAGTACGTTATTTTGCAAAAAGCAGTTATTTCGAACGTCGTGTAGGATTGTAAGGAAGTTCCTGCAAACTGAGCTTTTTAATGAAGTCAGTCCCATTGATACGCACTTTGCTCAGTTATCCCCGGTTTCCAGAACCCGAGAAAACCGAGAAGATCAAACCTTGTTATACCTATAAGTCTTTAAGACCCTTTTTTGACCTGATTCTTTTTAGATTTATTCAACAATTTTACCTAATACTTACCTACTTGAGAAAATAATTGAGGGATAGGTACATAAAAAAAGTAGATATACCTACTTATGCAAAAAAGCTACACATCAGCATAAAGAAACAAAAATCTGGTAAAATCAAATCAACCACAAAATGATTCTACCAAAAAACTTGCACTCTTTAATCCAAAATACTGTAGGAATTACTTTTTTCTAAATTACCTCCAAACAAAAGCAATGAACCAATTTTCAATCTTCGAACCTATTTGAACACAGAAGCCATTCGGACCGCCCATCGCGACCGCCGGATTGGCTACCGCTACTTTGTAAGCTACAACTCGGAACTCTATCCATCTCTTTTACGCACATCATAAATCATGTCCAACAAGCTTTCGCTCGCTCTAACACACAGATTACTACTGTACAAATTGCAGATGGCTCACTGTTTTTCTACTTGCATTTTTGTAATCAATTTTAGGGCATTCTAATAGGTTAACCGTCTTTCAAAATTTGATTTTATGCATAACAGTATACGTATAAAATTTGCTTGTATTTTCGCTGGTGGTTACGACGTATCGTACCTAATCGTTATGCGGATAATTTTTAACACAAAGTTTTTTTCGCTAAACGCCATAATAGTTATGGCGGTATATTTTTTTAAATTCTGAAACCGTTCGCGTTGCTTTGTTTGTAATTATTCGTTTATCAAGATCAATGATAAAAGGTTTTTTACATAGTTTATTAGTCGGTGTCCTTCCGTTGCTGGTTTGAAATATGAAAATTATGGATAATGTAGCCATTTACTTGTCTGTCTTTTATGGATTGCTTTTTGAACGGAAAAAAAATACGTTGTAAATTATCTGTTTATTTTTTATGGAGCAGAGCATTAACAAAAGGTACCTACCACTTTGTGTAGGTAAAGCTAAATTATAGAGAGTTTCACTATTTAGGAGTTTTTAGAAATAAATACACAAAGGAGGTAGGTGGTGTAAGTGAAGGTATCTAAGAAATTGTATAAAGAATATTGATAACAGTATACTAAAATTTAAATGTCATATTATGATATTACCTACTTACATATATGTTTCTGTAATCTGTGCTTATATTGTGTTAACTTGATTTTTATTTTGGATAAGGTTTTATATGTAGGTGTCTAGTAAAATTGTTAATGTAGAGTTGTCTTCTGAACATTGTGTACCTACGTAATTACCTTTGCATCTTTATAAATGATTTATACAGCGTCAGCAACTGGTTTTCATGCTGTACGGGACGCTGCAGTGCCTGGGACATTGTTAGATGGATTAGCCTTGCTCAGTACCTATACCATCCTCTCAGCTACTAGTCATCTATTAGTCAGAGGAAAGAACAGGTCAATACGTTTAAAGCTAACAAAGCCGCGGGTTTCCTCACGATGTTTCTTTCACCGATAAAGCATAGTCCGGTAACGTTGTCATGGCCATCTGCGGTCAACAACATATATTGTCATTTCGAAAAAAAACCGTTAAAGCACCTGTTAAATGTGAACATAATATTTTTCAATAAATAGTAATTCTTCGGTTCACGACCGGTATCGAACCCACGACCTTCAGATCGAAAGTCGACCAACACAGGTTTTGTTTACCGATATATAGGTAGGTGCCTATTTTTATTTAATTTTACAGCCAAATGTTTTAAATAAGGTAAACAAACCTTATTACTATTTTCGCAATACCTTAAGAAAAACAGTAAGTACCTAGTTATGTAAGTATTTTGTTCAAAATATTTCATATCCCGCTGCCGCGTCAGCTTCAGATGTATTGACCGTTCTTACCTCTGACTAATAGATGTAGCTGCCTGTAATTGGGATAATCACACTAGCTCATGATTTTTATTGCTTTTACTTTTGTAATTTTTTACTTGTGTATCTTCTGTTGGTGGCTCAAATAAATAAATAAATAGCCGACTATGCTGAGACCATCTCACAATGTCCCATGCATTGCAGCGTCCTATCATAAATACCACTGACGCTAACGATTTATAAATCATATATAATAGTTATAAAGGCTTTACTAATCGGGTTAAAAACATACGAGCAATATTTTTTTCTATTAACCCTAAATGCTTTTACGCAATCATCATTTTATAAATGTAGTTGGCTAATTTAAGTGAAACGACAACTGAACAACAAGACAAAGTAACCTTTCAAAATAACTGAACAGTTAAAAATGAGAGCAATGTATGGGAATGCAATACAAATTACAATATGGCATGCGTTATTAACATTAACATGTTTAGTTCTGCTGCGTTCCTTAAACGGCCGCCTTAGAAAACTGGCGTGTTCAGCCACTGTGCAATGGGTTCCGGACATTCTATATTGATATAACTTGTTAAGCTTTCGCGATTTGTTAACATATTTTTAGTATTAAAATTACAGGATTTTTTTTTTTATTTTTTTTTTCCCGACGTTTCGGACACATTTCAGCGTTCTTGGTCGCGGGAGGACTTACTAATCGTTTTAAAAACATACTAGCAATATTCCTCCCGCGACCAAGAACGCTGAAATGTGTTCGAAACGTCGGGAAAATAATAAAAAAGGTACTTACGCGATAAAATCCTGTAATTTTAAAACTAAAAAATATTCTTTATTGATAATTGGAGTAACAAACTAAGAAAATTGGTCAGTTCGGAAGACCAGCGTTGTAGTACGACCCGCAGGGTGATTACGTATCTCGCGAGGTTTGCAACAGGCGTAAATCTCGCAATCATCGCTGTCAATGGTCAATTTTGTAGTAAGTATATAAAAGTAAAACAATTTACGATTGACAGCGATAGTCGCGAGATATACGCCTGTTGCAAACCTGTCGCGAGATACGTATCAGCCTGCCGTTCTGCCACAGCACACGCTGAGTATTGACCGTTTTTAGGGCTTCATAGTATAACAAGAAAAACTTATAGTTTTCTTTGTTTGTCTGTCTGTCTGTCCGTCACTGTCTTTTGGCATGTGCTCAAAAAAAAGTTGCAATTAAATGATTTAAATTCCATTCTACATTCATACAGTCGCTGACACTGTAAATGAGCCCTTGCGTCTACTTACAAGTGAAAACTTAGTTATGAAATTAAAACCATAATACCTATACTGAAATTTACAATCTCTGTAAGACCGTTAATACCGAAAAAAACGTATGTTTCGACATTCTCAAAGGAATAAATTAAAGCAACGTATCGATCTTAGCGATCCATAAAAGTTATCCTACCAAGACCTACTTTTATTGGAAAAATACTGTTTTTTAAACCTAGAATAAGTTAAATGTAAGAACTTTGTTAACCTTTTCTGAAATAAAAACTTTTATTATTTTTATTAAATAAGTAGAAGAGGCCGCTCATTAAATTCAAAGACTTTCAATATCTCGCCATTTACGTGGTTTGTTGAGCGTTTTCTCAGCCAACCACGGAACCCAGCAATCAGCGTACAAGCCGTTGCATATCGATGATTTTCTCCATAAACAAAAACATACAACACTCGACACGCGCGCTCGGTACTAGGAATTATAATTATCCGAATTTGCATAGTAGGTACTTATATATAAGCTAATTGTAAATCATTAACTGACATTATCACGAGCCATATCTCGATTGTGTTGCGTATCGATTGGACTCCGATTCGGAACCAGTCGATTGAGGAGTCCACTTATGAAATAACACTTCTCCCCAATAGGTAAATTCAAACTCAAACTCAAAAAACACTTTATTCAGTGCAGCCGCATGGACTTTATTGATGCGTCACAAAAAGGTCTCCCCAAGTCTAGAATCTCGCTCGCTCTCCTAGTCACACCAGTCAACCCTAAATGTGTCTATGTTTTGTAAATGCAAACTATGCAAATAAATTAATGTTTTTTAGAATTTCTGACACTTTTGCTAAAGGGAAAGTAGCGAGATAACTAAAATCCAGTATTATTAGTAGCCATTAGCGTCCCACAGCTGGCCTTTTCCATTATCTCCAGTCTAGACATGTCGATCCCATTTCATCAATTTGTTTATTTTCTTAAGGAAGCTTATATAATAGCAAACTATGAAAAGTTAACTTATGTCTACGCAACAGGGAAGCTAATAAATTACCTTCAAGGAAAAACAGCTGATTTGCTATTAATATATGGTGTGTATGTATATAATTATGGTGAAAAATGTGTTTTTATGAATTTGCAATTAAATGAAGTGGAATATAATAAGATGTCCCACCGATTTCGGCCATGGCGACAACTTTAGCTCCGATGTTGCTGGCTATGATGAGCCAATTTAACATTAAATATTAAAGTTCCTTTCGATCTCATAACTTAACAAATCAGATAAATTCGTAAAATGAAGTGTAATTTAAAAAAAACTTTCGGATCGCGATAATTTAAATAAGAAAAAAGGATAAATTTGCTTGATTTCGTCAAAAATAATCGAACGTACTCCAATCGGGAATACACTTTCTTGCGATTATTGTTTCGAACTGGCAACATTCTAATTAACTGTCCATACTAATTATAGCGAACTTACTCTGATTGACATTCACATGTTTATTAGTGGAAAGTGGTAAGTACCGTCATATCAATATGATCTTGTACTTAAATTTTATATCATAAATAAAAAGCTAGACTACCACTGACTGACTGACATCATTGTTCTCCCACTTCCACTTGGAATATGGGAAATCCGAAGGTGGGGTTGTTTAGAGGGTGTCGGGGTGAGTACGAAAAAAATCTGAAACTACCCCTTTTGCACCCCATTTTTTTTTCATCCCCCAAACCAAAAATCAACTGCGAGCTGCTTGCAGCTCGCGCACAACCTACCCTCGTTTTATATTATAAAGATGAAAGTTGTTTTTGTGTAGATGCATGAATGTGTGTTACATCTTCACGCAAAAACTAGCCTACGGGTTGAGCTAAACCTTTGCTTAATATTACCTATTCATCATCATCATCATCATTTCAGCCGTAAGACGTCCACTACTGAACACAGGCCTCCCTCATGGATCTTCATGAGGGGTAGTTGCCATAATCACCACGCTTGGCAGGCGGGTTGGCGAGCTCAATACGGGATGTTGATACACGGAAAGACGCTGCTGCCCATCTTCCGGAGGTATCCCTTAGCAGGCTCTTACTGCTTCCACGGGCATGAGAGGAGGGGTAACATTCTACTGCCGGTACCCCACGGCCTAATACATTGCTAAAGATTAAAACAAAGGCTACACCACTAGGTGCAATGCATGCGAAGCGGCGGGCATAACCTAGTAAATAATAATGCTGGTCACAACACATATCACCGTCTAGCCCTAAACAAAGCAAAACTTGTATCTTTGCCGTTTCCATTCTATAAGTTAGTTATTTATATTTTTTTATCAAATTAGATAACTTTTTTCTGCATACATACTTACCCATACATAAAAATACTCAAACCCGAGAAAAATATATGCAGAGAAGCCTTTTTTCTCCCAGCGGAAATCGATCCCTGCGTCTCAGACGGCTAACAGACCAACTGAGCCAATACGTCTTCAGACTTGTAGAACCTGTAATAAAGGGATTTACGGCCTATACAAGCCTGTGAAGTATACTTATAGTCTTTTTTAAACTTTCGCGATCACGACTCATTATTAACACATATTTAACCGGGTATTTATCGCGTTTTTACCTTTATTATTGCCCGACGTTTCGACAGAATTGCACCCATCGTGGTCCCGGGAAGACTCACACTGTCTTCCCGGGACCACGATGGGTGCATGAATAACACATGGGTGGGTAAATAACTGCAACGATGAAACTCCTTGACTAGTTGCTGAAAACACCCAAGCCGCTATATGTACGCCTATTATATTTGAGTATTTCCCTCGATTTATCACGGATCCCATGATCAGAACAGAGAAACAAGCAAACATTTTAAAGTGAAACAGAAACCCAAACGCAAAGTTAAATTTAGGTATGAAACTATACCTTGAGGGACCCCAGTGTCTACTATTCATCATTTCAGCCATAAAACGTCCACTGATGAACACAGGCCTCCCTCATGGATCTCCATGAGGGGTAGTTGCCATACTCACCACGCTTGGCAGGCGGGATGTTGTTACATGGAAAGACGCTGCTGCCCATCATCCGGATGTATCCCTTAGCAGGCTCTTACTGCATCCATGGGTATGAGAGGAAACGTAACATACTACTGCCGGCACCCCACGGCCAAGTTTAACTGCCAAGAGTAGTGAGTATGGCAACTACGCCTCATGGAGATCCATTAGGGAGGCCTGTGCTCAGTAGTGGACGTTTTACGGCTGTAATGATAAAGATGAATGAAACTTGTATAACAATACTTTTATAAGGTGTTTATCATCATCATCATTTCAGCCCGTTTGCACCCACTGCTGGGTAAGGCGGCCATTATTTCCGGTCATTTACGATTTGTGTCCAAAAACATCATATTATAACACATAATAAAAAAATAGAGGTATATATTCCAGTGTACATTCGTTCCAAGAACGCACATGCGCTCATCTTCCAGAAGTTACCCTTGGCAGATTCTTACTGCGTCCACGGGCAAGAGAGGAGAGGCAACATTCTACTGCCGGTAACCCTCGGCAAAAATTATTATATAGGTTCTACGCGAAAAAAAATACTTGCGCGGGAGTGTATTATTAACTATGGGGTTTAATTACAAACAGCTGAACAGAAAATGATAGAATAGATACTTGGCCGTTCGCAACGTAATAGAAGGAATAGCTTGTTATGACATAATTAGCGTGAAATAATTCAAGTTTCGTAATTATTTTAATATCTCTCTTTTAAATAACTTTAGTCACTAAAAATAACGTTCATATTACGAATATAATAATTAAACTGGTTCAAGTAAGGTTTTTTTTATTTAACAGACACGGTCATCAGTAGCAAGTGAAAATTGTTTTATTCGTGCAACTAATTAAACAAAATAAATATGTAATTATTTGCTTCTGTAATATTTTCTTTTTGTACATATAAAGAGCCGTGCATACCGTTAGAATCACGTCACATCAAGAAGCGCAGTACGGGATGCCCAACTTCAGCAGGTATCCCTTAGCAGATTCTTACTGCATCCACAGGTAAGAGAGGGGAGGCAATATTCTACTGCCAGTATCCCATGCCATCGATATCAAAAATATAGTTTATTGAACAATGGCACCAGAAATCAGCAGACACTATTCCGGAATATTTAGTAGATTGTTACATATGTACATATATAAGGAGAAGCTAAGATGACCCATTATATACGAGATAGTTTTACTCGGAAAAACTATCAAATCAAATCAAATCAAAATAATATTTATTTATCCACTCACAATAAGGTTATTTTAACTTAAATTGATACATATTTAAACTTTAAGAACTATTTTTAACCTGTTTTGTGAGGGACTGGTGCCTGAGATAGGTTTATAGAAACCTAGTATTACAAGTCACCAGTGCCCCACTCCGCGGGTACAGAACTATGCAGGGTAGGTATAAATCTTAGTTAAATACCATCACAACATTTATCAAAAATATAACAGTATATCACGTGCCACGTTAGGGAAGTTGGTATGAGTGAAATGTAAATAAAAACAAAAACTTTTTTACAAAGGTTACAGCAAGTGAATTAACTACTAGGTTATAAAAAAACTTATACTAATTATATGATAATAGTGAAAAGTTTGAAAGGTATATAGTAATAGATAGATAGATAGACTATATATTATATTAGAGTAATAGATAGTTCGTTGTAAATAAATAGTTAGGAAAGAAAACAAAGTTATTGTGTAAGATATAGTAATAAATCAATGGGATTCCGCAGATGACGTCATTATTTTATTTTTATGACATGATGATCAACAGTTTTTCCGTCTCCTCATAAGTTAGGGTTCTGAGCCAGGTGGTGACCGTTGTCTTACATTTATTTCTTGACATTGGGAATATGGAGAGTATTGTGTTTGCCAAATTATATATATATGGACCGAGAAATAAGGAGAAATGATGAGCATGCTTTGTGTTAAAAGATTGAGTTGTACAGACTTTGCCCTTTCTTCTTTTCTTATTAATTACCAATTCCTTATTGTATGAGAGTTGAGAGTGTTTGTGAACAACAATTTGCAGTAAAAAGTATTGCCTCACAGACAGTACCTCCCAAGACATGTACAAGTCAGTAGTAGGAAACCGAAAAGGAAGACCCGCACCTACTTTTAGTATAGCTCTTTGTGCTCTTTCCAGCTTTAGTATGTGAGTTTTAGCTGCACCTCCCCAAGATGAGATGCAGTAACCAATAATTGGTTGGCATAAGGCTAGGTAAACCATCTTGACTATATTACGATCTGCCACATGCTTGAGAGCTCTGAAAATATAAATTAGCTTACGCAATCTGGAAGTTAGTGAGTCTATATGATATTTGAATGTGAGGGTCTGATCCATGTAGACTCCCAAGTATTTGACATTGTTGGCTCGTTGCAAGGAGGGGCAGGTACATGTGTCGTTTGCATAAGAGGTAGGACTACAGCAATGGGCAACAAGTGAGAGACTGGTTGGGGGTAGGAGACTGGATTTTAGTGCAAAAGGCATATAATTTGACTTTTCTATGTTAAGTGTCAGAAGATGTTCTTTTAGCCAGTTACACACTCTGTTGAAACCAATCTGTGCCCAATGAAAAACATCCTCCCAGCTATTTCCGTTAAAAAAGAGTGCTGTATCATCCGCGAAAGTCACAACCCCTCCATTTTGTAATTTCATGTTACACAATTCATTGATATACACCAAAAACAGTGACGGTCCGAGAATGCTCCCTTGAGGTACTCCAAAGCTCACAGAATGCTCTTCGCTGATAAAGTGATCGATCTTAACCCGTTGATTCCTGTGACTTAGGTAGTCACGGAATAATTTAAGAGGTAAGCCTCTTACACCACAGGCTTCAAGCTTATCTACAAGAATTGGGAGCGAGACCGTGTCGAAGGCCTTAGCTAAGTCCAGAAATATCACTAAGCACTTTTTCCTTTGGTCCAGCTTTGTGATTATGGAGTTTGTTAGCTCGTGCACTGCGTCATTTGTTGATCTTTTGGCTCGAAAACCGTACTGTGAAGGTGATAGAACATTGTTTACTTCTAGAAAATTTGTTAGTCTTTTGTTCATTATTTTTTCCAAAATTTTCGAAAGAGCAGGAAGTATGGAAATAGGTCTAAAGTTGTCAACAAGGTCCTTGTCCCCACTCTTGTAGATAGGCTTGATAAGGGCAGTTTTAAACGCGTTAGGGAAGACGCCGTTTGCTATTGAAAGATTGCATAGGTGTGCGATTGGGTTAGACAAAAGAGATGCGTACCTTTTGATGAATGTAACCGAGATTTCATCCAGTCCTTTCGCAGATTTATTTTTCATCCCAATGATAAGCTGATATATCTCATCCTGGTCAGTTGGAAGTATCACCAAAGAGCTTACAGGTAAATGAGGCTGATCACTATGTCCACCCACTAGGACGTTATGTTTTAAGGAGTTAGTCACATTCTCAGCTAACTGCTTGCCAATATTCGCGAAGAAACTGTTGACCTCGTTTATACTTCTGACTGGGTTGTTCTGGGATATCAAATTGAGTGAGTGATCGGTGGGTTTCTTTTGGCCACTTATGTCCTTCAAGACCTCCCATAACTTCTTTTTGTTGTCTTTGGCGTTTTTAATTTCATTTTTTTTCGTAAATTCTCTTGGCTTTTTTTAATTGAGCATTACAAAAGTTCCTATAGCGCTTGTAAGTAGTTTTTGTGATTTCGTTCTTTGGATCTTGTTTGTGTTTTTTGTGCAAGTTATCTCTGTTTCGCATGCACTTCAACAATCCTTTATTAATCCATGGCTTACTTGTCCTCTGCCTTTTCGGGATTTTAAAAGTTTTGGTGCTTTCATATATAGCCGTTTTCAAAAGGTCGGTAAGCAAATCCGCAGCCCTATCAACGTCGAGACAGTCGTATACCTGGAGGAAATTTATATTGCTGACAGCAGTGTCCAAGCTATCGTAGCATATCCGTGTTGCGGTTTTAGCACTGTAGTTAATGTTAGTGTCAAGGGTTATTATTAAGGCTACACAGTCGTGATCAGTGACAGATGCTTCAATTAGGAAACATAATGCATTTAACTTCGTTTTAACCATCATGTGGTCCAAACAAGTAAGACCGTGTGTTGGTAGATTAAGTCCTGGGAGCAGTCCATGGCCAGCCAACATATTCAAGTACTCATGTGATCGTTTATCATCCGTATTTTCGGTGATGTCTAAGTTAATATCGCCGCATAGTATAATATTTTTAGCATAAGATAATTTCGTTAGCTCGGAGCCGATACTTGCTAGAAAGGCAGTTGTATTATGTTGGGAAGGAGGGCGGTATATCCCCAGAACACAGATTTCCTCATGGAGCTTTAGAAGGAGACAGTTGGCATCAGCAATAATGGGTTCCTCGAATGTTAACTTTATCTGTTCATTATAATATATTACAACTCCTTCGTTCTGAGTTTTAGACCTAGTTGTTACAATACTTTTATAACCTTTCAGCTCCGGAATGAATTTGTTAGACGGGAGCCAACATTCTGTGAGCACTAATATGTCCCAGTCTATTTTAGATCGCACAATAATAGTTATAAAGTTTTCGAAATTGCATGAAATGCTTCTGATATTTTGGGAAATTATTTTAATATGAGTCTGTTTGCCCCTTGGTATATTTTTACCTATCTCCTCTACGTCACACTTAATCGTCATCGCTGTTACCACTAAATCCAAGCCTTGGTTAATATATTCAAAGTCTACATCAACCATTGTACAACATTAGTGATAAATCCCAAAAAAGGGATTTTGAAAATAATGTAAAACATATTTAGTGTAAAGGCTTGGCAATAAGCAGTAGGGTGACGATGCTGACGGGGTTAGGTTATTTATGAGGCAAACTATAACTAAACGAAAAATACTATGGTACCGGGGTCCAGACAGTGGGAGGCGTTGGAAATAAGAGGAATATATATAAGTAAATTTATATAGGTGTGTAATATGTAAAATTTCATATAAATACATATGAATAATATGATATATTTGTAATATGATACATAAATAATCTAGTCATTGGGTCATATTAATTAAACCTTCTTCTGAGTAGACGCGAACCGGTGTCGAGCTCTCTTCTTTTTTGACATAGATAGATCCATTAGAAGTCCAGGTAGCTTTAAGTTGCTTGCTTTTAACGGCTTCACGGGCCAAGAAAAACAGGTGTCGGGCTTTGGTACTTAGTGACTCCGATATATAGATGGTGAGCGGCGATCCCTGGATTTTTAGGTGTGTAGTGTTTAGTGGTTGCTGCTTATTTAGACGCCCATTTTTTCTCATAAGTTTATACTTTAGTATCAAGTCATCTTTCCTTGTAGCGTTTGAGAAATTTACCACGATGGAACCACTTTTTGCGCGGTATATGTCTCTAAACTCTGTATTTACGATAGGAGCTTCGAGGTCCAGCGACGAACCGATGTTTTTGACAATATTGATAAGACTTTGCTTATTTTCCCGGTCGCGCTTTGGGATATTCCGTATTTCTACAGAGGAATTTTGAGCCTGTTTCTCTAGGAGATCTACCTTCTTTTCGAGATTCGTAATACGACTCTTGTACTCATGGTTTTCAATAATATACTAAGCGAAGTAAATAGAAACCGAGTTTTAAAGGGTTTTTAGCGCCGTGTGTTACACTCTACTTTTCACTACGATTGCGAGAAAATAAAATAATCCAATACAATATGTAATAGTTTAATATATTAAAAATTAAATGTACAATTTGCACAATTCTGGATATTTAACGAGATGTTTTTTCCCGGTAACTTAAAGTTTTAGTTGCATTTTCAAAAATAAAATGTTTATTCTACTTGACTAAAGACTTTTTCGTTTTTGTAAGCTCATTGTCATTGGACAGACAAAAATTAAAAAATAAAATCTTTTTTACCTAGAGAAGAAATTTTAATGCTATTTTTTCTTCGCGCTGGTACGCCACAATGACGGTCTTTTTTGAGCAAGAGGAGTGAAAAACCTTTTTTATCGTTAACGAAGATTGTCTATGAGAAACAGATTATATTCTAAAACGAAGTTATTTTATGGACAAAACTGTAAAAAAAGTCTTGCTTCAATTTAAAAGTCTTGGGTTCGAACACGCCGAAGCGCCAATAGACTTTTCATCTGGATAAATGAAAGTTGCCGCGGGGTGCCGGCAGTAGAATGTTACCCTTCCTCTCATGCCTCTTACTGCATGCCATGCTATACATGTGGATGCAGTAAGAGCCTGCTAAGGGAAACCTCCGGAAGATGGGCAGCAGCGTCTTTCCGTGTATCAACATCCCGTACTGCGCTCGCCAACCCGCCTGCCAAGCGTGTTGAGTACACCTCATGAAGATCCATGAAGGAGGCCTGTGTTCAGTAGTGGACGTTTAACGGCTGAAATGATGATGATGAATATAACAAAACAAAAGCATACTTGTCAGTTTAACCTCTTTGCCCATTGCCACTCCAACGTGCTAATCCGTTTGGCTATGTCGGTGACCCGCGTTCTTCTACATAATTCCTCATTTCTGATACGATCCTGTAGAGAAACCCCTCTCTATAGCTCGTTGAGCGACTCTGACCTTATTCATGAGGCCAGTACAAGAACTTTACCCCATCAATAATCGGTAACTTATCTTAAGAAAACTGGAAATTTGTCAGCTCCAGGTATTATATTTACTCGGGTGACAGGCGACAAGAAACTGATTTAAATCATTAGATACGCCAATACCGTAATGAGACTGCACTGTTTTGTTTCCACACAAAAAATCTGATAGCTCGCTCATTTGGAATCATTGTGTCTCTAAACACAGTGCTAGCCGGATGTGGCATGTGCAATTTATTTTCACGAAAATTCATGCAATATGATTGCACAATAAATGGTAACATTAACGGTTTGTTTCATTTGCAAAATAAGTGTGTGTGCTTCGGCATTATTGTTAACACGCATATAAAGACAATGACATAGTTTTTGGTGTCAGGGCGCATACATCGAGGACATACCCAAAGAAGAGGAAATATAAATAATATTTCATAATTTTGTACGAAAGTACACAGGATTATGTGCTCGATGGGCGCATTATAACGATTTAAATCTTTGTATTATGTACTCCAAGCCAAGCCGGGTTTCGGAAAGGCTACAGTACCATAGACCATATTCATACGCTGCGGCAAGTGATACAGAAGACCGAAGAGTATAACTTGCCGCTATGTCTCGCGTTTGTGGACTATGAGAAAGCCTTCGATTCGATCGAAACATGGACAGTGCTCGAGTCTCTCCAACGATGCCGAATTGACTATCGGTATATCGAAGTGTTGAAGTCTTTGTATAGAAACGCCGTGCTATGTCAGTCCGAGTACAGGAACAGAGTTCTCCATGAGGGAGGCCTATGTCCAACAGTGAAATGATGATAATGATTTTATTTTATTGAAAATTGATTTTATTTTAGTGAAATGATGATAATGATTTTATTTTATTTTTTTTATTTTATTTATTAACAAAATCCACAGATGGTGATGAGGTACTCTTATGCGCAAGCGCAGGCAAGGAGCCCTCGGCGCACGAGTCTACTCGCACTCGACCGGTTTGGCTTTCATTATAATCTCTTTCGGTGCCTAGTTAAAACATGTAATCAAAAAATACCTTTGATCAAACAAAGACATTAGTGGAAATAAAATTTTATTATTGCTACGTGCACAAGATAATCACCTTGTCATGTGTGTACCTACTAATCTAGTTTTTTCTTTAATACTTAATTGTTCAATTTAATCACTATGGTGCTGGTGCTTAGCTGTGGCAAGGTGATTCGAAAAATGTGGTGTAACAGAGTAAGGTTTCTTGTTCGCTTCTTTCCAAGTGAAGAAAAAAAGTTATCTGAAGCAAACGAATTAAATTACGTGCTTTTATTCACTTTAAATGTGTCATGTATTTTTTTTGTAAATTGACTATTCTATGTAGAATAATTAATGGAATCAGGCGTTACTTTGCGGAAATCCATGACAGTAAAATGCAATAAAAATATTGAGCTTTAATTCCGCTTATGCTAATTTAGCATAAGCGGAATTAAAGCTCAATATTTTCATTGCATTTTATTATTCTATGTAGCTTTTTGCTGTATTGAATAATCACTTATTGACTTTGACTAGAGTTGATAATAATGAAAAAGTCTTAATTGTTGTTACATTAAAGACCTTCTCTTCTCTCAGAAGTTTCAGAGGTCTTGATCATCATAAGTTTCAGCCGTAAAACATCCACTACTGAACACAGACCTCGCTCATGTATCTCCATGAGGGGTAGTTGCCATACTCACCACGCTTGGCAGGCGGGTTGGTGAGCGCAGTATGGGATGTTGATACACGGATAGACGCTGCTGCCCATCTTCCGGAGGTATCCCTTAGCAGGCTCTTACTGCATCCATGGGCATGAGAGGAGGGGTATCATTCTACTGCCGGCATCCCACGGCGGGTAATAAATTAATTTAGTTTAATTTTTATAATCGATAGAGGCTCGTAACGCTATTTGCAGAACTAAATGTAATTTATGGCCGAGTTACATAACGAATGGGCATATGAGTTATAATTGTTGACATTTACAATTGAAAAATGTCGGCTTCACACTTTTATTTATTTTGTTTATATATTTAGCTAAAGTTTATCTTGATAATGGTCATGACAATATTAGAAATACCTAAAGGGTAGATACTTTATCATTTCTGCCTTAGGACTTCCACAGGCCTCCCTCATGGATCACCATGTACTGATCGCTTGACAGGAGGCTTGGCAAGCGCAATACTTGTTGGAAAGACGCTGCTGCCCATCTTCCGGTGGTATCCCTTAGCAGATTTTTCAGGGCAAGAGAGGAGGGGCAACATTCTACTGCCGGCACCCTATGGCAAAAAATAAAAGAATTGCCCTGTCACATCTGTTACATAGATGGTTTATACAGCGTCAGCAACTGGTATAAATGCACTGCAATACCTGGGATATTTTTAGACTTCCCCAGCATCTATACAAACCTCCCATCTTAGTAGACCATCAGTCAGAGAACCTCTCTCATACCCGTGGATGTAGTAGGAATCAGCCAAGGGATTCCAACGGAAGATGGGCGGCAGCGCCTTTCCGTGTCAACATCCATTTCGTTGCGCTCGCCAACCCGCCTGCCAAGCGTGGTGAGTATGATCAATGAGGGTGGCCTTTGACCAGCAGTGGACGCCCTGCGGCTGAGATGGTGATGATGATAGTAATAACAGATACTTCAATTTTATTTATTTCTATGATTGTTGCGAACAAACTTCATATTTCTTACCCCCCTCTTGCTCCAGTATGTCTGCCATGAGTTGTCAATGTTAGATCGCCTGCCGTTACTACAGTAGTAATAGTACGTTACTATGACATTGTCAGATTTGTAACTCCATGCTACCAAATTCTAAGCAAATGAAGCCTAAACTACAGTCGCTGTAGTATAGTTTACTGCGTATTTTAGTGCCAAACTATCCGCTAGAGGCGCTGTACAAGTTTTCATGCATTTTTTTAACCATAGTCGCTAGCGTGTATAGATTGTGAAAACTCATGGTAGACCTACAGGTCACTGCACATACATATAGTTTAAAAGCAAAGGTGTGTACGTAAGTCAACTGAATAACAAGAAAGCCCTCCCCTTCCGTGTTCCAATTAACAAAAAAAAACCACTCCACATTGTCAGCTTGCGAATTGCGGAATAAAGATATTTAAAATTCAATGCTAAATGCTAAGTTTCGATCTTGCGATAATTAACGATCATTTCGCCAATAATTTTGGGTACTTTTAACAGCGATTCCAACGAAATAGTTCTCCTTAATGGAAGTTAAGCTAAAGGTAATGGTTATGTAGCATTAATGTTGTATGTCATTTTATCTTCGACGAATCAGTCAGACACTTTGTGATATACAGGGTGAATTTTTGAGACGGGACAGTAAGGGCAGGTACCTTAACCGTTATAGTTACAGGAAAACGTTGTTAGAAGACCATCCATAAATTTTTAAGATATTCTGAACTGCATTTACAGATTTTGGAAAAAATGTACAGTCAGCAAGAAAATGGTCATTTTACACAAAAACTTTTTTTGATGCCAATCGATCCTCTTGCTTATTAGGATCAATAGTCTTTACTGGACCGACTGAGGTTTGAGTACTAGAAATGTCAGAAATTGAGAAAAACTTTTCCCATACATTTCGGTAAAAGAGTCAAACTTCTAAATTAGCCAAATTTTTTGTTATGGGTAGATCCGCTATAATCCGCTATTAATAAGACGGGCTGAAGAAAGTAGGTACTTAAGTATAAAAAAGTTTTAAATTTCAAACTTGGAATTCGATTCGAATTCTTGGGTTATTTCTGATCATTCTTATGTTTGTGCTGAGAAAATTCTAGATTAGACTTCTTATTAAAAAATGTCAATGATTAAAGCGGATCTACCCATAACAAAAAAATTGGCTAATTTAGAAGTTTGACTCTTTTACCGAAATGTATGGGAAAAGTTTTTCTTAATTTCTGACGTTTCTAGTACTCAAACCTCAGTCGGTTTAGTAGAGACTTTTGATCCTAATAAGCAAGAGGATCGATTGGCATCAAAAAAGTTTTTGTGTAAAATGACCATTTTCTTGCTGACTGTACATTTTTTCCAAAATCTGTAAATGCAGTTTAGAATATCTTAAAAATTTATGGATGGTCTTCTAACAACGTTTTCCTGTAACTATAACGGTTAAGGTACCTGCCCTTACTGTCCCGTCTCAAAAATTCACCCTGTATATCGCTGATCCTTCCTAGTTACGAGTGCCTGTCAGTACAGTTTTATATAAAAAGTATACAATTAAAAGTTCCTAAATTTACCTATTGTAAGTGTAGGATTTTCTAATTTTGCGTTGTAAATGCAGTTTCTTTGAATATTAGCTAACTTAAATTTGTGTTGCGTTTATCTTAAAAAGTGGAAGGAAATAACGAAAACATATGCCTAGCTGGAGGCATATACAGAGTTTAAAAAACTTGTCTATAAGTAGGTATTTAGATTATATCGAAAAAGACTATTATCATTATCTGATAACATTTTTTTAACGCAGAACCATTCAAATGATTTCCACAGAAACAGTACGGAACCACCAAACGGAAACGCACTGAACCCAAAAACAATAATTACGGCCCTTTGTGATGCCGCTTCGCACATCAAAGGCGCCGCCCTGAACGATTCGTCCCACTTGGTTTGTGAAATTAACCTAACCATTATAACAAGAGCTCTAAAAATCAAACAAATATCATATCCCGTACATTTTTCTTTGGGAATTGCAATGATAGAGGTCTTCTTAGATGGGAATACGAATGTCGGATGTTAAATAGACAAAGAATACCGACTTGTTACCGCATTACGCGTATGATCTCTGAGTAATCAATATAAATTGTCTCTACCTTTGCCCATGGTCTACTAGGACAAGGTTTTTTTGTAAGCATAACTAGCCACACCCCGCAGTTTCACCCGCGGAAATTTCGAAAAATCTCTCCTTAGTGCACCTCTAGGATACTCAAGGTATATGTGTGCCAAATTTCAAGTCTCTAGGTCCAGTGGTTTAGGCTGTGCGTTGTCTGTCACTCACTCAGTCACTCAGTCTGTAACGGAAGAGTTTTATATTATATTGATTAATGTTTGTCATCAGCATCTACAGCCTGTAGGACCACGACTTTTCAGCGTGTCTATAATGAGTTGTCACTGTTAGATCGCCTGCCGTTACTACAGTAGTAATAGTACGTTACTATGACATCTGTCAGATTTGTAACTCATGGTGCCAAAATCTAAGCAAATTAAGCCTAAACTACAGTCGCTGTTTTATAGTTTACTGAGTATTTAAGTACCAATCTATCCGCTAGAGGCGCTGCACAAGTTTTCACACATTTTTTTATCTACAGTTGCTAGCGCGTATGGATTGTGAAAACTCATGGTAGAGCTATTTACTGTCTTCACCTGCCGTCACCGCGTCTTGCCAAGTTCCCAGCCCAATAGGCATGATGACGCAATGACAATCAAAATTCTATTAAGTCCGTCAGTTTATTACAAAAATAATGAATGTGTGACACGTTGTATTGTTTGCTTTCTCAAAAAAATGAAACGATATTTTAGATAACGCGAGTTGAAGTTTAGTACTACGTGTAATTTTTTTTAACCAAACGACCAAACAAGTTGAATCTCCATCTGATGTTAAGCGGTAACCGCAACTGTAACAGGAATACCTGTTACAACTGCAAGACCACGGTGATCACGTATAAAAAATCTTATAAAGTTACTATACAGAACCGGGAATCGAACCCAAATCACAATGGGCAGTCATTAACTAAAGCTGTCATTAATGCGCGTTGACAACAGAATTCTTTTGTAAAAACAAGGTGGTAATAATTTTGTTGCAAGTCCTGAATCCCAAACTAGCATTCATAGTATGTTGGGAGTCAGTTCCTTGCCAATATTTATGTAAACCAAGTTATGGTAAAATAAAAAGCAAGCTATGTATAAGATCAGAGTCGCTCAACGAGCTATGAAGACGGCTATGCTCGGAGTTTCTCTACGGGATTAAATGAGAAATGAGGAGATAACGTAGAACATCTCGGGTCACCGACCTAGCCAAATGGACTAGCACGTTGAAGTGGTAATGGGCAGGCCATGTAGCTCGAGCAACAGATGGCCGATGGGTCTGTAAGGTTCTCGAATGGAGGCCACGGACCGGCAAACGCAGCGTTGGACGTCCATCAACTAGATGGGCGGACGAACTGGTAAGGTCTGCAGGTTGGCGGTGGATGCAGGCCCATGAGGGAACTTATGTCCAGCAGTAAACTTCCTACGGCTGAAATAGAGATGATAATAATGAGCCCGATCAGAATTTTCATTGGGCTTTCTCTTCTAATGTCTTCCTTTTGGTCCTATCTATCAAAACCTCACTACAACTCGCGTGCCCGGCCGGTATATCTTACAACTGCCCATTATTAACGTAAGCAGGAGTATTTAATATTGTAGCACTTTTTTGAAAAGGGTTATGCAAGATGAACGCAAGCGTACTTTTTTGCAACCGGCAAAGGCCTCCCTTACATTCCTACCTGTTTTAGAAATTTATTTCTCAAAGAATATTTACTTAATTGAGAAATACAAGATAAGTATAAACTATTACAGCGTAATTCGTGCAGAACTAACATAATCAATAAACTACTTAACAGCTACAGGGCTACTCGTAGACCTGAAATAAATTTCTAACATCACTATTTATATTTATTGTATACAAATTAGATGATTTTTGTTGTAAACACAAAAATAGTTCGCATAAAGTTTCTAAGAACAATTTTGTTTTGTTACGAGTATTATAAATATTAGAAGTCAGAAAAAATATGTATTTGAATCAAATTAAAGATTTTTTTAAGATTTTGTCATCTATTGCCGAAAAACGCAGTAAAATAGTGTTATCCCAGACTGCTATAATTGCTTTCTAATCTCAATGCTTAGTATGTCGTAGGTTTCTCTCGATTTTAATAAATTCATATTGAAAATTAATTATATTAATTATAATTGTTGCATGAGCAGGCTATCGGCGCACGCGCAAACAGGAAATCGGTCCGGTTTTCGCGTGGACGCAGGTTTTCGCAGTTAACAGGTACTAATGGTATAAAAAATAACCCTTTACTTACAAATGCTGCTTTACAACAAGTTTTTGAATGATTTAATTAATAAAACTGTTAATTCAGTGGTAGCAACGTCTTCTTTTTTAAGAGAGTTGATGATTAAAAACACCATCTAGTCCCAAACTAAGCAAAGCTTGTATTATGAAAACCAGATGATTGATAGAAAACTTAATACATATTTTTTTGTTAAAACATAGAGGTAAAAAGACCCACACCCGGGACAAATATCTGCAGAACAATCATTAATATTTGTCCCATGGCGGTAATCGAACCCGCTACCTTCTGCGTATCTAATCTAATTAGCCTGTAGGATCCTGTAGGATCTGTGTAGGCAATGGCCTCACTTTCTTCTCGCGTATTAGGTAATATCGTTTTATTATATAAATAGCTCACACTGGTCTAATGGCCAACTGAGCCACGAAAGGTACCTAGTTGATGAGGAGAAGAGTTTTAATTTTCTTTATTAGGAATAACAAACAGATAATACATTAATTTATTTATTTATTTACTTTAATTAAAACGGCACAACCAATTACATTAATTAAAGATAAGAACATGTTATTAATAATTAGAGAAATAACACCTAATACATCTAATAACATTCAATCTAAACAATTGCAATAAAAATAATAATAATAAACTAAATTAAACACAGTCAAGAACGGAAAAATATTAAAAAAATGATATTATTAAATCTTACTACTAAACAATAAGTAACTGAGCCACCGAAGGCAGTCGATGAAGAGAAGCCATTCATCGATCAACTAAGACAACGTTATCGTCTGATAATGTAGTGGGTACGTTCCTGCAAACCCTACCAGTAAATCTACCATGAGTTTTCACAATCTATGCTCGCTAGCGACTGTAGTTAAAAAAAATTATGAAAACTTATACAGCGCCGCTAGCGGATATGATTGGTACTAAAATACGCAGTAAACAACACTACAGCCACTGTAGTTTGCTTAGAATTTTTATACCATGAGTTACAAATCTGACAGATGTCATTGTAACGTACTTAAATACTGTAGAACGGCAGGCGATCTAACAGTGACAACTCATGGTAGACACACAGCTAACCCTTAGCTTTATGTACGTTTTCGTCTGATATCGTATGATTTCTTACCGGATCGGAGTTCAAAGAGTCTTGCGGCGATGGAGTGAACGCGGTGGGGCTCATACGGTCTAGCGAGCCATCATCATCATCATTTCAGCCATAAAACGTCCACTGATGAACACAGACCTCCCTCATGGATCTCCATGAGGGGTAGTTGCCATTCTCACCACGCTTGGCAGGCGGGTTGGTGAGCGCAGTATGGGATGTTGATACACGGATAGACGCTGCTGCCTATCTTCCGTAGGTATCCCTTAGCAGGCTCTACTGCATCCATGGACATGAGAGAAGGGGTATCATTCTACTGCCGGTACCCCACTAGCGAGCCATATCAGGGTTCAGTTAAGAAATATTTGGTAATAATTTGTTTGGAGTCGCCGTCCGATGAGGAGGACTTTAGTATAGTTATGATGATGATAGACGTTTCTGCAAACCCTACCAGCTAACCCTTAGTATCGTTTCGCGAGTTTGCGACTAAAAGTACTAATTCAGGGCCGGTGCCATCCGTCATCGCGCGATTACGAGCCCAGCCCTTTCATTATCACCGACAAAGGTTCGTTTTGCACCTGTGTTTTATACAGGTTATGTTTATCAATAATTCTTTAATTTAACAAGCTTATAAAATTAAACATTTTAAGTAACCCTCTTGAATTTATCAAGTCTCGGAGGTTACCTTGTTCTAATGTGTACTCTTAGTCTTGCAACCCTTCAACACTACACTTCATGGCCTTTGATATCAAACTTGGGTATTATTTGGAAACATTTGTTTATTTATCCCCTCTTTACCCCCCCTAAACGTCCTAGCCGATTTTGATAAACATAAACTCATTTAAGAGCTACTTTACCACAGTACACAAAGCACACAAACACTCAAACTTTCACTAATATCTTTATCTTTAATAGCGGTCAAATTCATAAGACCCCTCTTTTTGTCAGGATAAAAAAAGACTTATTGTATTCTGTTTTTCCAGGATCATACGTGACGATAATAAGTAGGTGTAAAGATTTATCTTAACTATCATTCGATACCGGTACCCGTGATTTTTTAACCATGAAGAGTTTCGATTGCCATCTGTGGTCTTCTTCATCAGTTCCATTCAGTTAATTAGGTTAGTACTTATGCTTAAAGGTATAATTTGTAGACATTAAGTTGGATACGTTTTTGCCTTTGTTTTCTATTTTCTACTAAGAAAAAAAATAAATGTTATTATTCTTTAGATAAGAAATGTTATTTGTAAGTGTAATTTTTTTTTCTGTTCCTAAGGGGCCCCAGGTTCCTAACGCCCCCCGCGTGTGGTATTCTGTATTAATAGTGTTGCGGGTACACCGCTAATAAATCAGTTGGTTTGTCGATCCGGTCTTTCTCTTATTGAGTTCCCTAAATATTACAATAAATACGACTGTACTCACCATTTTTTCTTATTATTATTAAAATGTCTTTAGTGACACTCGCAACATTGAGACGAATCGATTAACGTAAGAATCATCAAAATCGGCCTACGCGTTTGGGCTCTAGAGAGCCACATAGGTTCAAACATACATATATACATAGACATAGTTCATAGTTCCACTTCACCAAGTATTATATTCTCAGTTCAAAAGCTTGACTTTTGGCTGAAGATGCCCAAATGGTTTAATCATTGCCTACAATATTTGAGCAGTTCCCTCGATCCCTGATGGATCATTATAGGAATTTTTAAAAATCGAACGAATATCGAAGATTATCCTTTTAAACTAAATCGGTTCATAACCAGCTGAGTTGTAAGGTAAAATGTAGTTTTGGCCGAGTGTCATGCACCGTCGACTTTTGATTCTTCAATTCAGCCGTAAAACGTCCACTACTGAACACAGGCCTCTCTCATGGATCTCCATAAGGGGCAGTTGCCATACTCAGCATTCTTGGCAGGCGGGTCGGCGAGCGCAGTATGGTATGTTGATACACGGAATGACGCTGCTGCCCATCTTCCGGAGGTAGCTCTTAGCAGGTTAATGATTGACGATGATTTTTTTTAAACACTGTATTTGTGCTGCAGAAGAGGGCTGTTTGTGCAATCTGAATCGCTACGTGATAAATTTAAAGAAATTAATATAATGACAGTGTGACATGACCGCAGTGGGGTGCCGGCAGTAGAAAGATACCCCTCCTCTCATGCCTATGGATGCAGTAAGAGCCTGGTAAGGGATACCTCCGGAAGATGGGCAGCAGCGTCTATCCGTGTATCGACATCCCATACTGCGCTCACCAACCCGCCTGCCAAGCGTGGTGAGTATGGCAACTACCCCTCATGGAGATCCATGAGGAGGCCTGTGTTCAGTAGTGGACGTATTACGGCTGAAATGATGATGAATATAATGACAGTTCCCTGTCAATATATTTACAAAATTCTGCTGTATACCCACAAAAATACTAATAGTTTTGCTAAGAAAAGTGATTTGCACAATGTAAATACTAGAAATAAAGATAAACTCGCGTTGCCCACTATTAGTAAGGTCAATGTATCTTTCAGAGGGCAGTCAACAGCTTCTACAAAAAAATTCCTACAGAAATGCAGGAATTTTCTATCAAAAAGTATAAAAAAATTATAAAATGTAATCTTCACAATAAAGCTTACTATAAAGTATCTGATTATCTAGAAGACAAAAATGCTTGAAATGAAATTTACTTCAACTACGAGACAACTAAAAAAACAGACTATTAAAAAGAACTGTGTTTTCTAATCGCTTCTTGTCACAGTGCTTAAAACAGGGAAGCGAACAGATTCATTCATGTGCCTTATTTCCTGTTTACATAAGAATAAATATGTTTTTATTATTATTTTTGTAAGTTGACGTGTCTATGTTTTATAATAGCAAACTATGGAAATAAATGAATGAATTTCTGAATTTCTTTTATTATTATTGGATTTTAACCTAGTTTATATCTAGCAAAGTAATGTTTTGTCCCATAGATAAATACCTATTCATATCTGAAGATCAAAGTAGGCAGTCCAAGCATTAATTATTAACCAACTTACAACGATAATATGCAGTAATGCGTATAATAACAAATGCTCAATAATTTACTTTTATGAAAGTTGGCAGAGTAAGTTGAGTTATGCTGCAGTCATGGCGTAAAATATGCATGTCAGAGCAAGGCGAGGAAAAATAAGGTGCTGCGTAATAGTTCGCTGATGAAAGTTCCACTGGGAGGAACACGATTTCCGACGTATAATTAAGGTGTGTAGAAGACCCGTTTAACATTACAATGATAAGTGTAATGAAACTCTCGAGGGTTTTGAAAGGGAAATGGATATACCTATTAGTTATTTTGTTTAAATGTGTATGTGTGTGATTGGTTGAGGTTTACAATTTAGTCGAAAGAGTTAGACTTCAAAATTATAAAGGGTAATGGACCTTATGGGGAACCTTGTGGGGTACGGGTAGTACACTGTTGCCTCTCCTCTCTTGCTCTTGTATTTTTAGATGGATTAGGCTTATTAGATAGGCAGCAGCGTCTTGCCGTGCACCAACATCCTGTACTGCGCTCGTCAAGCTGCTTGCCAAGCTTAGCGAGTATGTCAATATTCAAGATCATGGAGATACATGAGGGAGGCAATGTCCAGCAGTCCCACGACTGAAATAGTGAACTTTCGTGCGCACTGCTAAAACAGCAATTGCCATACTGATAACTGGAATTATAAACTTAACGATTCAAGAACGAGACATAGAGAATACATTTTACAAATACTAGACAAAAAATTACAGTAAAAAAAAGCGTGTGCGTCTTGGGACGCACCACTGAAGTGATAGCCCAGGCTAGTGCTGCGTATGCGTGAGAGAAAGGGAAGCCAGACAGGCTGGCGCCGTAACGCGTTACGTAACGAAGCGGTTTACCCTCCCATAAGAAGTTATCACCTTAAAATATTTGATAAACCGCCTAATACTTTCTTGAGATAGATTTTGATATACAAAAGACGTTTCGGAATAAAGTCTATTTGAAGATTTCCCACTCCAGCTTTTCTGTGATTCTCCTATTTCCTTCATGTAATGTAACCGGTGCATCACTGACACAACAACGAAAGCAATAATTCCTCTAGTCCACGTCGTAATGACGTTTACACGAACTGTTTCTGATTAACTGCTCTTTAGGTTGGATTTGTGATCACTTCCGGTGAAAAATATAAAATAGTTATATATAAACAAAGTTATCTATTTCACATCATAAAAATACATTTTTAAATTTATCGCGTAAATTACCTTTATTATTTCCCGACGTTTCGATTGGATTTCACCAAGCATGGTTCTAGTTAAATAAATAAATAAATAAATGGTCCCGGGAAGACTTAGTCTTTAGGTAATTTACGCGATAAATACCCGGTTAAATGTATGTTAATAATGTGTTGTGAACGCGATAGTTTGAAAAAGACAATTTAATTAATGATTTAAAATGTGAAGTTTAATGAATGATTTTAATTAAGGTTATATTGGTTTTATTATGTTGAAATTAGTATTATATTATGTGAACTGATTGACTTGTAAAACTGGTTTTATAAATAAATTATTGTATTGTATTGTCAATAATAATCTTAACTAATCTATATATATAAAATTCAAAGTCCTGACTGACTCACTGACTGACTGACTAGATGACTGACTGTCTGTTATATCAACGCACAGCCTAAACCACTGGACCTAAAGACTTGAAATTTGGCACACATATACCTTGAGTATCCTACGGGTGCACTAATAAGTGATTTTTCGAAATTCCCACGGGATAGGGAATAAATGGGATTTATAGTTTCGAATCAAAGTGGCTCTGCGTGACAAAGGGGATTTTACGTTTTATGACTTCCACGCGGACGAAGTCGCGAGCAAAGCAAAGCTAGTATTATAAAACGAATGCGTTTGTTTGCGCTCTCACGCCTAAACCACTAAACCGATTTTAAAAATTAATTCAATAATAAAAAGCTACATGATTAGCAAGTAACATAGACTATGTTTTGAATTTGAGTTTTGTATGTGTTGAATTTGACGACCTCTGTGGCGCAGCGGGCGAAGGTCCGCCTGCAACGCAAGAGGTTGCGGGTTCGATTCCCACCTCGGAACAAATGTCTGTATGATCTGCAGATATTTGTTCAGGGTGTTCTGGGTGTTTTTCTATATACATAATAAAAAATATCTATCTATGTAGTATAATGTATTAAGTATGTCAGTCATCTAGTACCCATAACACAAGCTCTTGCTTATGCGATAGATTAAGAGCTTGCGTGATGCTTAAGAGCTTGAGGCTAGATGATGATGTGTGAATTGTCCAGCATTATTTATTTGTTTCTTTATGTTTTATTCCCGTATTGCCACGGGAGCAGGAACTACCCGAATGAAAACGCGGGTTGCTGTATTTGTTAGAGTGCGTAACCGCGCGGGGTAGGCTAGGTAAGTAATGAATGAGTCCAAAGACAAAAAAATCTAGATTTTCCCATCGTGTGATATATCGTTGAATAGGTGTTTCAAACATATTGGGGGTTGAGAAGACAATTTTTTGAAATAGGTTTCTGTTTGTGATATATTAAAGTTTTTATGAGCCCTCCTCTAAAATCTGAACTGCACAATCTGAAAAACATGAATGTAGTTAACCATGAACATACTAGGAAATCTAAAACGGATAAGCAAGGTTTTAGTTGTGGAGAAATTATCGTTCAAATAAGTGTTACGGTCCCAAACATACCGGAATACTTTAAACCGAAAACACAATTCATTCCCTTTTAATATGTTTTGGTAAACGTAAAAATGGGGTTAACGTTAAATGTAATTTGCCGTGGGGTGCCGGTAGTAGAATGTTACCCCTCCTCTCATGCCCGTGGATGCAGTAAGAGCCTGCTAAGTGATACCTCTGGAAGATGGGCAGCAGCATATTTCCATGTATCTACATCCCACGCTGCGCTCGCCAACCCGCCTGCCAAGCGTGGTGAGTATGGCAACTACCCCTCATGGATATCCACGAGGGAGGCCTGTGTTCAGTAGTGGACGTTTTACGGCTGAAATGATGATGAAACGTAAAAAAAATACATCAACTTCTAACAACAGGTCTACGGCTAACTACGCTACATAGCGCGTGGCCCGACACGCACCTGGCCGAACTTATTTTTGTACTACAAAAACGCGTTGTTAAAGTATCAATGCCGGAAACGGAATAGCAAAAACGGAATTTTATAAAAATCCAACTTAAGTTATCTTGTCAACAACCATCTGCTTTCGTTTACACTTAATAACTCCTTCGAGAATTCAAAGAATATCCCATAAACCAAGTGAGTGAATTTATTAAAAACGAAAAACGGTACTAAATAACGTGTAAACGAATGCAACTGCCGGCTTTATTTCAATTGCGCGTTAAAATAAAAACGCCTTTTTGCGCTTTTATTAAAGCGCAATTGATATCATAAATTCAGTAGCCGCGCATTAGCGACGCGACCTTTGATAGAGATAAGGGAAGACCAAGACGTGTTGAGTCGGGTTGGTCGGTGGGTTCTCAGACTTTCAAAAATGAGGTAAAGTAGGAGTTTGTAAAGTCCGCAGGCTGATTACGTATCTCGTGACGGGTTTGCAACAGGTGGAAATCTCGCAATCATCACTCTGAAACGTTAATTCGTGAATTACTTACTCGGATATTTAAAGCAGAACGATGCATCGCCGCCAACATGGCCAGCAATAACATAAGAATTTATAAATTTGACACTGGCAGAATTGTGTAAAACCAAACACAAAAAGTCATAAAATAAAAAGACAAGACAACTTTGTGACACCTGTTAACTACATCAAAATTGACGTTTGTAGTGATGATCACGAGATTTGCGTCTGGTGCAAACCTGTCGCTACATACGTAATCAGCCTGCCGGTTTGTCGCTGGGTTCTCGGACTTTTAATAATGAGGTAAAGTTGGAGTTCTTTTTCTTCTCAGCCGTGGGACTGCTGCCATGTCCACTGCTGAACATAGGCCTCCCTTATGGATCTCCAACTACTGATCATGAGGGGATCGTTGCCTAATCGTCACGCTTGGCAGGCGGGTTGGCGAGCGCAGTACGGTATGTTGATGCACGGAAAGACACTGCTGCCCATCTTTTGGAGGTATCCTTGGCAGATTTTGACTGCATTTATGAGCAAGAGAGAAGGAAAACTTTCTACTATCGGAAACTTTACTGAGAATAAAACTAATGAATCGCCCTTTTTATTTATTTTATAATATTCTTTTGTTTCCTTAAATAGCAATAACTTATGACCTTTTTTCACAAAAAAATATAAGTACTAAGTCTTATTGTCATACTCGTTATTTGCCAATTTACCCAGGGAACCCTAAATTTGTAAAATAAGCCGACAGAGGCTGAAGTGCGTGGTAGTTTGTATAGAAGTGTCAAACTGACACGTGACGTACGCGCAGATGCGCGGGCGCACGTTCGGAATTTAAAAATGTTCAGCCACACCGCAATTACTTTCTTTAACCCATCGGAAAGAGTTAGTACGTAAATAAACAATGAGCATTACACACAGCACCATCTAGTCCCAAAATAAGCAGAGCTTCTGATTACAGAACCATTAGGGTACTAGAGGATAATTTTTTTTTTTTTTTATCTATATATACAAACCTGGCATAAAAAAAACTCAAACCCCGCCAGCCAAGTGCGGTGAGTATGGTAACCTCAAATATGTCCAGTAGTGGAAGGAGACAGCAGTGAGGTGATTAAATGTTCATGGTGCTCAAATGGATGTTTCTTTCTTGACGTCACGTGCTTTAACGATACTGGAAAACATCGTGAGGAAACCCGCGGCCTAGTCAGCTTCAGATGTGTACCTGTTCTTTCCTCTGACTAATAGTCGAATACGCTGGGAGGATGGTATAGGTGCTAGACAAGTCTAATCCATCTCACAATGGCACAGCACTGAATGAATGAATTAATTTATTGATACATATGTATACGCAAACAAAAAACATAATTAATATTAAAATAAAATAAAAAAAACATTTATCATTTCAGTTGTGGACCAAACGGTCCTGCCTCAGCATAATGTTGATCCATATAATTATAATGGACCAACGCTGGTATTCTGGCAGGACCTTTGGTGCGTGTCGACACGTTAGAATGTTCTAAACTTATAAAACTAACTACAAACAAATTTACAAACAATAAAAACACACTGAACATTATAATACTTTAACAAAAGATACAATAAAAATATATTTAACTAAATTATTTTGAACACGGGGTCGGTCAACACTGTTCATGACGAGACCGTTCCGACTAAAAAACCGGACCGGACCGTAACGGCACTGCAGCGTCCCGTCAAGCAAGAATATCAATTGCTGCAGTTGTATAAATCATCTACAATAGATGTAAAAGCCTTACTACTACTCAACCCAACTAAAAGCTAGCGTAGTATCTGAGTAGCAGGTGCTACACAATATGACAATATACTTTGTATTTTTTCAATTTTCTGGTTATGTGTGATATATTTTGGAGACCAGATAGTACTAGCGTATTCAAGTACGCTACGGACGTAAGCGTAATAAACTATTTTAATGCAGCTAATATCACGGAAGGGTTTGCAGGTACGGATTACGAAACCAAGATTTTTAAAAGCTTTATCTGTGATGTGGTCTATATGTTCAGTCATTGTAAGTTTGCTGTCTAAAAGAACCCCAAGGTCCCTTATGACGTTGACTTTTTCAATTGGTGTGTTGTTTAAGCTGTATGTAAAATTTAGTGGGTTGGGTTTACGGGTAAACGACATTGTTGACATTTTAGGACATTGACAGTTATTCTGTTAGCATTATAATAATTAGATAGTGCATTTAAGTTATGTTGAAGCATATGGCAGTCTTGTATTTTTTTTTTTTCTATAAAGTAAAAAAATACCTGCAAACCCTTCCGTGATATTAGCTGCATTAAAATAGTTTATTACGCTTACGTCCGTAGCGTACTTGAATACGCTAGTACTATCTGGTCTCCAAAATATATCACACATAACCAGAAAATTGAAAAAATACAAAGTAAATTCGTAAAACATTTAAATTACCGCAAAGGAGTCTTCCTAAAGTATGATGATGGGTGCATTAATCACGGTTTAACGACTTTGCAGGATCGGCGTACATTATTAGATCTTATGTTTCTTTTCAAAATAGTAAACAACGAATTAAATTCTCCGAATCTTCTCGGCACCATAAAATTTAATGTACCTAGAAAACGCACGCGTCACACGCCTCTCTTATCAGTACCTCACCTTAAAACAAATTATGCTGCGAATGCGCCAATCAATCGCATTTCTTCCCTTTACAACAAATATTTCTCATGTATCGACATCTTCAATACCACACAATATGCCTTCAAAAATGTATTCTTAATTTAATAAATAGTAAGGTCAGTGCATAGCTGTATGGGCTGCACCTTTAATTGTTAATTACTTTGATAAAAAAATCGCATTGCTCTCCATATAAATTGTTAATTCGTTTTTTTATGTTGGTTATACCAGTTATATCTACACACCTTTGTCTTTCAGCTCGGTGGTAATCTCTTTTTTGTTATCTTTTATCACTGCTTACACTGTATTTATGCTACACGGATGAATTAGTTAAGGATATAATTAGGAAAACCTGTAATTGGCTGTTTTATATTAAGAGACTAATTTTAAGTTAATTTTATAACAAATGCTGTTGGTTTTCTTTCTAAAATAAAATAAAAATAAAAAAAAAATATTAGGGACCTTTTTGCCCGCGCCACATTCCTTCCTGTCCGCAATATTATTTTAATTTATTTCACTTGTTTTCCTGTTTTGTTAGCTAAAAGCTCCGTGTTTGTATTTGTGCGAGTGGTAAATAAAGGTTTTATCTATCTATCTCTTCTTCTTCTCCCTGTCCTTATCCCACTTTATGCGGGGTCGGCACAACATGTCTTCCTCTTCCACTCTCCTCTCTCAGTCGCCATCTCAACACTCCCCTTTTTCGCATATCTTCTTTTACGCAATACATCCATCGCTTCTTTGGCCTACCTCTCGCACCATCTCCATCCACATTCATTCCTAACATTGTTCTTCCTAAATTCGATTGGTCCCTCCTCATCAGATAGCCATACCATGCTTATCTTTTATTACCTACTCCTCATCTTTTCTACCATTGGTGCTACTTTCACGCTTCCTCTTATATCCTCATTCATCATCATTTCAGCCGTAAAACGTCCACTACTGAATACAGGCCTCCCTCATGGATCTCCATGAGGGTTAGTTGCCATACTCACCACGCTTGGCAGGCGGGTTGGCGAACGCAGTACGGAATGTTGATACACGAAAAGACGCTGCTGCCTATCTTCCGGAGGTATCCCTTAGCAGGCTCTTACTGTTATTACTATATTGGATTATCGGGTATTTATCGCGTAATTACTGGTCCATGGTTAGGCTCTTACTGCATCCATGTAAGAGAGGGGAGAGAGGAGGGATAACATTCTACTGCCTGCACCCCACGGCGAATTACTCTTATATATCATCGCTATATCTATCTATCTATATTTTTAAAATGCGATTTAAAAAGTACTTACTTTACCCCTGATATCTATGAGGATTAAAAATTCAACGCCTTGTAGGTTTATCATAATTCAATGCTAAACGAAATGTTTTTGATAAATTGAAAGCAACTTTTTATTCGTTTTGCAAAAATAAATAGTCAGTTTTGCGTTTTTAATCTTGAGTAAGTTGTAACGGCTTTATTGATATCTCCTTTCATACAAAGTAAGCTTGTATCATCAATAATAACAAGAATACAAGTGTGTACCACAATCATAATATTATTCATGTTATAACTGACTTCAAAGAGAAGAAGGTTCTCGATTCGGCTGTATGCTTTTTTTGTTATAACGTTAGGAGCGTTACAAACACAATGCCAATATCAATGGAGATTGATGATTCTTTTATAATCATATAAATATAATCTTTATTTCAGGAAACTATAGATGTGTCAAAACTTAACATGAGCTTTAACGGTGAAGGAAACATCGTGAGTAAAACCCGCGGCTTAGTTAGCTTTAGACGTATTGACCTGCTCTTTCCTCTGCTTATTAACTGACTAAGCTGAGAGGATGGTATAGGTGCTGGGCAAGCCTAATCCATCAAACAATGTCCCGGGCACTGCAGCGTCCCGTACAGCATAATAACCAGTTGCTGACGCTGTATAAATCATCTATAATAGATGCAAAGGCTTTTTTATAGATGTGTGACAGATGTTCAAAACTTGATCTAAGGGCCATATAATAATAATAATAATAATTTATCTTTATTTCAGACAAGGTCCATATCAAAAAATTCATTAAATAAAACGGACAAGTGCGAGTAAGAATCGTGCTCTTAGGGTTCCGGAATTAGAAGATAATAATATTTGATGAAATATTTTTGCCAGACGGTAGGGTTTCAGAATTGACGCTCGATAGCGCTACCAGTTATAAACTTTATTAAAAAGACGAGGACTCTTATTTATTAATTTATCTACAAGACCTCCAATCCTGAAATCATTATTTGATTAATCAAGGCCTTTTCGAATTTCAAACGTTTAAATACTACGTGAGTAGTCTCCGTTATTACAAACGGAATAGTACATCTCACGTAAATTCTGAAAGTGAAATGCGTATTTTTTTTAGCTTAATCCAAAAATAACCGCGATACATTATAAATGAAATGTCGCGTGACGTCACACGCTAGACGCGCCGACGTCCTTACAGTATTATGACGTCACGAGTCCCCACTCCTTAACTTCAACTCGCTTTATCTAAGACTGTTGAAAAATCAAAATTACGCGTCTATTATTTTCTTTTATATTTATTTAGCTGACGGACTAAAATATAATGTTGATTTTCCTACTCTGACATCAAGCCTATTCTCTTGGACTCCATTCGGTGAATGCTTTGGTCCGTTAGTGAAGTTAATACCTTAAATGCCGTGGGGTGCCGGCAGTAGAATGTTACTCCTCCTCTCATGCCCGTGGATGCAGTAAGAGCCTGCTAAGGGATACCTTCGGAAGATGGGCAGCAGCGTCATTCCGCGTATCATCATCCAATACTGCGCTCACCAACCCGCCTGCCAAGCGTGGTGAGTATGGCAACTACCCTTCATGGAAATCCATGAGGAAGGCTTGTGTTCAGTAGTGTGGACGTTTTACGGCTGGAATAATGATGAATACCTTAAATACCACAAAAAGTTTTTTCTTAGTTTAATTTGTTATTTTGTTATTTTCTCTCTACTGTGTCTTTTATTTTTTATGTGTTTTGTTATGAGTGTTACAAATAAATGTTTTATCTATCTATCTGAAAACGATTGCTGAAATTAATTTAATAACTTATGCAATTCGATGCAGCTGATAACTTATTCATAGGCTTATCCCTATGAGATACTTAACCAATAATATGTTAGGTACTTGACGCGGTTGCTGTCAAGTCGACCATTTCATTAAAACGCAGGTGTGAGGGCTTAGCGTAATGGAGTCTTTATTAATTTGATGTTGTAATATGTCGGGTGTTATTGTATTTTCTGCATAATATAATTATTTTATGAAGATTACTAAAGGTTTAATCGAATAAATGTTGATTACGGCGACGTATTGGCAATATTGCCGTAGGGTGATGGTGGAATCGCGATCGCGATAGACCGCGCTATAGAGTTGCCGCGATTTCCTCGCTCGTGGAGACGGCCCTTTAGGGATACCGCCTCAAGAGCGTGGTGAGTATGACAACTACCCCTTATGGAGATCCATATGAGAGGCCTGTGTTCAGCAGTGGACGTTTTACGGCTTAAATGAATGATCGCTACTTCCGAGTTGTCATACTATATTGTCATATCAGTATGACAACCAGGTCAAACATGGGCTGGTTGTCATACTGTAATAGAAACTAGCTTTTTCCTTCCTCTGTACACACTGATACTTTTCTGTATGTTGACATACTAATGCAATAGAATCGTCACATGGATATTGTTTCGTTTTATGCTGACTTATCTTCTTTTGGTCAATCATAATGCATCAAGAATAATTTCGTTAGAGTAACGTGATACGTTACTCGAACGAAATTATTCTTGATTTTCTTAAAAATGGATAAACTATTATTTTTAAAGAGGAACAAGGGGACCGTATTGCTGATGGACAGTCGCCAATACACATATAAATACACATATACATATAACACAAGTTGGAACTGTGCTCGTGTTCGGCATGAGAAGTGTCGTGAATCGGTTACTCTCCATGTAAGTTGAGTTCAACCATACTTAGGATCATCATCATCATCAATTTCAGTAAAACGTCTACTTCTGAACACAGGCCTCTCTCATTAGGATACCTAGGTCCTTTAAAACATAACCGATTGGTTTATGGTTTTTACTATAAAGGTTGAAAAGTTTGTGGGTTCGATACCGGCCGTGCACCAACGTATTGTTCACATTTTAAACGTACTTGAAAAGCCCATATCTCAAGAACTACCCATCCTAGACAGTGTGACTGGCTATCAAAAATAGTGTTCTTGGAATGGTTTCAAACTTAAATAATTTTGAAAGATAATTTCACAATTTGTATAAATAAGTGATTTTAGGCACATATCAAATTATCAAATACCATGTCAAATTTCATAGTTCTAGGGCCATGTTTGTCCTGATACTGATATGACAAAATAGTATGACAACTCGAGGTAGCGAAAATGATGATGATGATTTAAGGGGGGCTCTCAAACAACAAACGTGGTACGCAACCCTTCGTGCGTGGGTCTGACTCGCACTTGGCCGATTTTTTAATAGTTTCAAACATTCAAACGTTTCTGTTAATTACATGGCTATTTGAACCTTGCCTAGCCTTGGTTTAAAACATGCAGTAAATAGGTTAACGTAATCACGTACGTTCACGTCAAAACTGGAAATCACGTAGTCAAAGGAAATGCATACAACGAACGTTGTTGCTAAGCGGTTTTGTTGAATTATTAAAGTTCCTAACGTTTCTTGGAACTTTTATGTTTTATTTAAAGCAATACAGCAATTTTACTTTAAGGAGGCAAAACTATAATTATTTTAACCGACTTTTGGCTTCGAAAATAAGAGTTTCTCAATTTGTTTATAATCACTCTTTTGTCTGTCTCTGCCAAGACCATTTATTTATTTACTAAACATTACAAAAAATGACTTAAAGCTAGACATAGTCCCACATAACAATTTTTTTATAGTTTAACTGTGGGATAAGAGTTCTAGTGAACATTATTAGATAATTCACTTTCAAAATTAACGTGAGATATACTTATCATTTTATAAAATGGGGATTACTCACGTAGTATTGTAACGTCGAAGATTATTTCAATTTGAGAAAAATCTAACCATTAGAATCCTACATTACTAGTCATGAACATAAGCTATATTATATCTCTGTTTCCTACAGGAACGGTAACTGCGCGGGTAAAACCCCGGAGTGCGGCTAGTTCAATATAATGTGTCTTGTTCTTCTTTTGTAAATTGACTATTCTATGTAGCTGTTTGTTCTATTGAATAAACACTTATTGACTTTGACAATGTCTTAATTTCCTATGAATGGTGAGCTTTTTACTACATCCACGGGCAAGAGAAAGTCACAATTGGCACCACAAGATCAGTACTTAGAGATCCATGAAGGACGCCTATTTCCAGCGAGTCATGATGATAATGTTAGCTATGGCTTTTATTCCTTTGAATAGAAGTTAACTTTGTTTCATATTTCATTATTCATTTCAGCCGTAAAACGTCCACTACTGAACACTGACCTCCCTCATTAATCTCCAAGAGGGGTAGTTGCCATACTCACCACGCTTGGCAGGCGGGTTGGCGAGCACAGTATAGGATGTTGATACACAGAAAGACGCTGCTGCCCATCCTCCGGAGGTATCCCTTAGCAGGCTCTTACTGCATCCACGAGCATGAAAGAAGGGGTAACTTTCTACTACCGGCACATCACGGCCAACTTTGTTTAATATCTATTACTAGCTTGTGCCCACCGCTTCGCATGTGTTGTACCCGCATAAAAAGTAGCCTATGTGTAATTTCTGGTCCACATCTATACGTGTGCAAAATTAAAGCTCAATCCGGTAAGTATTTTTTGCGTGAAGAGGTACTCCAAACAAACTTTCGGCTTTATAATATTAGTGGGATTTCACTACATCACCGTTCTTTTATTGACTTCAATGTTATAGAGCAATTCATTTATATTCCTTAATGGGTTCAACTCGGAATAATTTTATTTATATTTACCGAACTATATTAATATTCTACTCAGCTATGCGTGAGGTAATGTAACAAATGTTATGGAACTTAATTATTCCATTTGCAATTCATATTGATAGTAGTGTCTGTATGTGACTTCGTTTTCGCAATTTAGGTTTTATTATTTACTAGCTGTTCCGCGCCACTTCGTCTGCGTCTCCTAAGAGACAGAGTGGGTCGTAGGCACCTATAATTTAAATGCGCGGTAAAACTGTTCCTAAGATTAGCGCATTCAATCAAACTCTTCATAATTTCAGCCGAAAAACGTCCACTACTGAACACAGGCCTCCCTCATGGATCTCCATGAGTGGTAGTTGCCATACTCACCACGCTTGGCAGGCGGGTTGGCGAGCGCAGTTCAGGATATTGACACACTTAAAGACGCTGCTGACCATCTTCCGGAGTTATCTCTTAGCAGGTTCTTACTGCATCCGCGGGTATGAGAGGAGAGGTAACATTCTTCTGCCGGCACCCCACGGCATACAAATCGCACGGCAATCAAACTCTTTAGCTTTATAATATTAGTATAAACTAGAGCTCCCGCGACTTCGTACGCGTTTCGATGTTCTGCTCGTTTAGTATTTGTAGTATATAGAGTTATATGTTATAGCTTATATTATTTAGCTTTTATATAGCCTTCCTCGATAAATAAACTATCTAACACTTAAAAAAACGGTTCATGCCGGTAGTTCTTGATAAGCATGTTCAACCAAACAAATTAACTCTTCAGCTTAATAATATAAGTATAGATATATAAAACTCTTCATAGAAACACACAGCTGCACCTGCCTTCGTGCACCTGTGCGAAGCTAGGACGGGTCGCTAGTGTTGCATATTTTTACGCAATATGGATTTAGATTTTAGATTTAATAATAAAAAGAGTATGGCAATAAACCCTTCATGCTTAGACCCCTCATGGAGATCCATGAGGGAGACCTATGTCCAGCAGTGGACGTGGACAAAGTCCTACGGCTGTGAGGATGATGATGATATAATAAGTAATTAAAAATTATAAGAGCACAAAAAGGGCATTAAAACTTACAGACGTAGGTGGTATAAGCGCCGGGAAATTCTGCGCTTCTTTCCCTTGGAATAAAAGTTTTATGAAGGGAACGAATTCAAATAATATGTGCTTTATTCAATTTAAATGTATTTTTTTCTTTGACTTTTTTATGTAACTTTTTGCTCTACTGAACATACGCGTCAGAAAACTTAATTATTCAGGTTAGGGAAAACCCTGCATTTTTTTAAAGGCATTTACATACAGACGTAATGACTGTTTCATTTATGGTATAGTTATAGTATAGGGATAGTTTCGTATGCAGGTTTAGTTCTGTAGCACCAACATTGTATGAATAATATTTTTTTATACTGAACGTTATCTTGACATGTTTGTTAGGAATCGTTTGAATTTAGTTCTTTTAAAGTTCAAAATCATTCTTCTTGTCTTTTCCCAGGCGTAGGATACGTTAGGTCGGTATGACATGTCCATCCTAATTTGCCAAATTGCTTTTTCAAAGATTTGGCTATCAATATATATAAAACTTTTCCGTTACTGACTCAGTGACTGACAGACAACGCACAGCCTAAACCACTGGACCTAGAAACTTGAAATTTGGCACACATATAACTTGAGTGTCCTAGAGGTGCACTAAGAAGGGATTTTTCAAAATTCCCACGGGAACGGGAACTACGTGGGTGAAACTACGGGTTGCGGCTAGTATCTATATAATATTAGGACACAATGCTAGGTACCGCATAAAAATTGAGCACATTAATGTGTCATAATTTGTTCATTTCTCAGCCGTAGTATGTCCCCTGTTGTATATACCAGGCCTCCCTGATGTATAAAGTAACGATCGTATGGGGGGGTTTGGCCGTACTCACCACGCTTGGCAGGTGGTTTGGCGAGTACGGGATGTTTATACACAGAAAGACGCTTCAGCCCATTTTTCAGAGGTATCCCTTGTTTTTAACTTTTTGAACGCTCACACCTTCTCCCTTTAAAAGCTTAACTATTCTGGACATTTTACAAATCTAGAATATCACAAACAAGACATAAATGTAGTTTCAACCATGAACTTACCAGGAAAACTATAACGGTAAAGCCCTTTTAGTTTCGGAGAAATTGTCAAACATTGTGATGTTACCAGACACCTAAATACCTTAAACCGAAAACTCAAAATTGTTAACTGGTAATCGTAAAGTACACAGCGTAAGTACAGCAACTTGTAACAACTGGTCTACCGTTTACTACAAACCCCACATAGCGCGTGGCTCGACACGCACCTGGATTTATTTACATTTATTTGCAACTAGTTTTGAACTGATAAAACACCGACAATTCTGGCTACCCACTACTTTTCTTACTATTTCATCTTAATTCACGTTGGTTTTTTTGTCCTTAAAATACCCTTGACACTGCCGGTAACAGCTCCAGAACGGTACCTAATCATCTAAGCCTCCGAATCCTATCGCGTGACGCTTCCAATCTACCAATTAGCTGATTACGTTCCCGGAACTGAGTCTATCCGGTGGATAGGGCCGTCTCAGAGACGACTTTGGTATTTTATTCATAGACTGTGGTTGTTTGGAACTTTTTTCCTCCACTTCTTACTCTTGAATAAATAATGTCTCCTAAATAGTATACTAAAGTAGTACCGGAGATGAATTTAATATTTTATTCATAGAATGTAGTTGTTTGGAACTTTATCCCTCCTCTTTTTTTTATACTTGAATAAATAATTTCTTCTGAATGAAATACAGATTCCAAACTACAGTCTATCAATAACATACTTAAATCATATTTAAAACTACTTTAGTATTTTTTTTCATAGACTGTAGTTTGGAACTTTGTCTCCCATCTTCTTCCTCTCCTTAAATAAACAATTAATCCTGACGACTCTAGTTTTTTTATTGCAGTTGTTTGAATCTTTGCCCGTCCCTTTTCTCCTCTGTCGCTCCCAATCTATATGTAGTTTTTTTTATACGGTCACATAATCGGAAACCTGTCAGGGAGTACCGACAGAGGAGTAAGACGAGCTCAAAAACGACTTATTATTTATTTATTTATTTTGAAGTATTTAATTCATGGACTGCAGTTGTTTGGAACGTTGTCTCTCTGCCTTCTTGCTCTCTATAGCTCCCAATCTATTTTCGTTATGCGGTCAAAGAATAATTGGAAACCAGTGTGGGACTGACGGAGGCGAAAGACGAGGAGGGACAAGGTTCCAAACAACAAGAATCTATGAATAAAATACTAAAGTCAACTATAATACCTCCTTGCTTTCCGTGGATGCAGTAAGAATCTTATACGGAAGATGAACAGCAGCGTCTCCCCTCATTGTGACTACTTGGAGTTCCATGAGGGATATCTATGTCCAGCTCTATATGACCTACGGCTGAAATAATGATGATGACTTATAAAATGAGTTTATGTCAGTTCTAAAGGTCTCTTCTAACAAAACAACGATTTTAAATAAATCTTTATAATTTTATAATTAAGGTGTCTCCACGAAACTTTGTGAGGCCGCCGCCAGTACAATATTTAGCTCATTACAATGTCAATATAAGATTAGGGATAAGTCCAATTTTACTGAAACAACCGGTCAATAAGAGTTTTTTTCGAATCGATTACAGACGCCGCAAGACAGGAATTATCCCTATGTTTTCTAAATAGGGATGGGAAAAAGATGAATAACAATTGGGCAACAAAACAGATTTCGGAATTTCAACCGATTTCAAAAAGAGAGGTCCTCGAGTCGTCTCTATTTTTTTTATTTTTAGTATGCCGTAGAGTTCCGGCAGTAGAATGTTGCCCCTCCTATCTTGCCAGTAGACGCAGTAAGAATCTGCTTAAGGGATACATCCGCAAGATGAGTAGCAGCGTCTTTCTGTGTATCAACAACCCGTACTGCTCTCGCCAACCCGCCTTTCAAGCGTGGCGACTATGGCAACAACCCCTCATGATCAGTACGTAGAGTACGCAGAGATCCAAGAGGGAAGCCTTTGTCCAGCAGTGGACGTCCTACGGCTGAGATGATGATGATGATGATGGTTTGTTACCTCCGTACTCCGTCGTTTGGAATAGATGGATTCGAATAGACGCTTTCAGATTGGGTCACATTTGTTTCTAAACTCGCTTTTGACGATCCATGTATAAATTGAGGAAACCATTCAAACATTTTCTTAAATAGTCATGCCCTTTAGACTTTGCTCATGGAATGCTGCCAGTGACCCGGAGTCCGTTTCCGGTATTTCAAGGAGTTTGGTTGAGATCGGAGGAGTGTCAGTAAGAGGGTAAATGCATAATATACACCAACGCTGAAAATGCACAATATACATAGGACGTCAGTGCAGATCTGGTAGCCACCTCGAGAATTAGTATTAGAATCAAACCTATTATGGACGCACAGGACAGAAAATGAACAAAGTTAAAAATAATCAAAGTTAGAAATAATCGTGCAAAAACCGTGCTGGCTGGTATCTGTGACTTTCAGTCCGAAGGTCGTGAGCTTGATACCGGCCGGGCACAATGGACTTTTCTTGAGAAAAACATCGCGAAATAATTCGCGTCATAGTTAGCTGCAGACGTATTGACTTTTTCTTTTCTCTGACTGATAGCTGACTTAGCTGAGAGGGTGGTATAAAAAAAAAGTAAGGCCTTTGCATCTATTATAGATGATTTAAACAGCATCAGCAACTGGTAATCATGCTGTACGGGACGCTGCAGTGCCTGGGACATTGTTAGATGGATTAGAAATCATCCTCTCAGCTTAGTCAGCGGAAAGAACAGGTCAATACGTCTGAAGCTAACTAAGCCATGGGTTTCCTCACGATGTTTCTTTCACCGTTAAAGCACGTGAGAGGGTGGTATAGATCCTCATTTATCTTATAATGTTGCAGACATTAATACCAATTGCTGACGCTATGAATCATCTATAACAGATGCAAAGGCTTTAAAATTGTCAATGAAAAGCCGGACAAAAGACTCCAAGGTTTTTAGCCGGAATTTCGAAACCTCTTTGATACAAAGTTACCTGTCCATGTTTTTGTTTTTTAAACACTACCCGAAATAATAATATGCACCATTTTGATTGACAGTTTAGAAGTTGAGGGCGGTCAAAAAAATTCGGACAATTCGAGTTTAAATCGATTCGACTCGAATTAGCAGCGATTATCGATGTTTCGGGGCATATGCTACGATCAAATTATGTGGTCGAATTAAATCGGAAGAATTATTTTTGAATGTATCTGCGAAACAATTTATTTATGTGCAATAAAATGGGAATATTCGAGGTTATTTTATTCTTTTTCGGTGGTTTCTTTTTCTTCGGTTTGTATCATCATTATAGCATCATCATTGCAGCCGTAAAATGTCTACTACTGAACACAAGCCTCCGTCGGATCTCCATGTGTTGTAGTTGCCATACTCATAACGCTTGGCAGGCGCGTTGGCGAGCGCAGTACGGGATCTTGATACTTATATCTACGATTATATTTAATATAAATTAAAGTAGGGTTAGTTACACTACTAATAATTCGAGAACGGCTGGAACGATTTCAATGATCTTAGATTTTTTAGATTTGTCTTCGCCGGGATTAACATGAAAAATATTTGTAACGTTAATTCCATCTTCTCATACATTCTTTAGGGTTGGTGACATTTTTAGGTTGTCAAATATTTAAAGGTTGCGTTCAGAAAGTTTATTATGCGTCTTGAATTCAAGCTGTTTATATTTTTGGCTAATTCAGGTACAAGTAGAGTAGTTGTAGTTGTAGAGTCCATCATGAAGTGAAGTGGTGCGGTGCTGTCAGTAGAATGTTGCCTCTTTTTACTTACTCATGAATTCACTAAGAATCTGCCAAGGGATAAGTAATTTCGGCAAATACCGGCCGAGACGGGTAAATTGAAAACCAGCGCTGTATGTTCTGCATGCAGCTTACGCTGAATTTACTCCCTTTGTCTCAACCTTGTGATAGTGTACTTAGATTAAGCTTATTTAAACTTTTTGTGATGAGACAATAAATGATTTTGTATTGTATTGTATTGTAAGGGATACCTCCGAAAAATAGGCAGCAGCCTCTCCGTATATAAACATCCCCAACCCGCCTGTCAAGCTTCGTGATATAACAACCCTCTCAAGATCAGTACTAAGGTAGGCGGGTTGGGGATGTTGATATACGGAAAGACTGCTGCCTATTTTTCGGAGGTACCCCTTGGCAGATTCTTAGTGCACTCACGGGCAAGTGAGAAGAGGCAACATTCTACTGCCAGCACTGCACCACTTCACTTCTTGATGGACTCTACAACTATGCCCAGCATTGGAAGTCCTACGGCTGAGAACAATGAATTTTCACTTGCTTTACGGTTACGTTGCGACGGACGGTGGTTTCGGAATAGCTGTTGGTTGTGAAGACCCGTCGCTAGATGTCGCTACTTGTACAAAATAAGAAACACGACTTCGAAAATGTATTATTTTTAATTTCGACTGGTCTCTCTGGGTCATCGAGCACATATCCATAGAGGGGAAATAAGGTCATAAGAATTCCGAAACACATTAGTGCTTTGCACTAATGCAATGACAACTGTCTCTCGCCTTTGACAGCACAGCGCCAACAGCCAACCTGTGTACTTTTCTGTACAATTATGAAGCTTGTATTTTTGGCGGAGTTGTTGTTTAGACAAAATAACGGACTTTCTTTTTTATACTGCTAAATGACGAGACAAGCCGAAGGCCCACCTGTTGTTAAGCGGTAACCTCTACCTATAACAATTGCAATGCCGCGGTGATCACGTTCACTAACCACGTGACCAACGCTGCATTGCATTGCGCCCGTCACCCTGAGACAGAGTTGTAAGGTCTCATGTGCACGTAATTTCACATTTTACATTTCCTCTGTATTGGGTATCTCCTCGATACTGTGGGTCTATTAGCTGATACGTTGGCTGGTATAATAGCCGACTGATACGTATGAGATAGCGGGTTAGATTCCCGCCGGAAAGGTTTGGCTGACATAGAAATCGTGTGAAAGAAAGAAAAGGAAAAAAATAGATATTAATGTCTCATTTATTTTAATTAGTTATGTCATTTATTAGCCGTAAGGTGCCGGCAGTAGAATGTCACCCCTCCTCTTCTACCCGTGGATGCAGTAAGAGCCTGCTAAAGGACACCTCCGGAAGATGGGCAGCAGCGTCTTTCCGTATACAACATCCTCAATACTGCGCTCACCAACCCACCTGCCAAGCGTGGTGAGTATGGCCACTACCCCTCATGGAGATCCATGAGGGAGGCCTTAGTTCAGTAGTGGACGTTTTACGGCTGAAATGATGATGATGATGATGATTACTCTACTTAATTTTAAGAATATAATATAATGTTATATCTGTAACAAAATAAACACATTTGTATCTTTGATCTTTATCTTTACATAAACGTTTGTTAAAGTTCTTCAAATATTTGTCCCATGTCTGGGTATTTTCTCATGTACATATGTTATGTATGTTTTAACAAAAAAAAAAGTAAGTAGCCTATTATTCATCTGGTACTCATAACACAAGCTCCATTACCTTCAGATTTTTTTCCTTAGATGATTTACCAGCATCATTTCACCTGTAGGAAGTCCACTGCTGGACAAAGGTCTCCCTCATGCTTGGCAGGCGAATTGGCGAGCAGAGTACGTGATGGTAATAAAGACTCATCTGCTCGTATATCTAAGCTTACAAAACTCAAATAAATACAACAGTTCAGTACAGTTTTCAAGTCCTAAAGATGACATCATGGTAACCAGAATGTAATGCCTTTACAACGTTAAATTAATAAAAAAATATACGGCTTTTACTGCCTCACTTGTGCCTAAATTTTACTAGTTCAGCTGCGGTGCAAGTCAGAAGAGACAAGGTTATACATTTTTTGATGCAGAAAAAGGGTATACAACGTTTCGACTCTCGATTTTGAGGTAGGAACAAAAAGTAAAAAAAACTTAACTTTTCAGTCAGAAATAAAGTTCCTCTGATATTTAAGAGCACGATTCCAGTGCTTAACTCCATGCGACACTAAAAGTAAGCGATATCGCCGTTATTTATTCGCCATGTTACTGCCGTAACATGATAATTTTAAAAATAATTAAATTGTTACAAAAATCTATCCTTCTTATCCCAAACTACTTTTTTCCCGCGACTTCGTCCGCGTGGAAGTCATAAAACTTAAAATCCCCTTTTTCACGCAGAGCCACTTTGATTCGAAAATATAAATCCCATTTATTCCCTATCCCGTGGGAGTTTCGAAAAATCCCTTCTTAGTGCACCTCTAGGATACTTAAGGTAATGTGTGCCAAATTTCAAGTCTTTAGGTCCAGTGGTTAAGGATGTGCGTTGATATATCAGTCAGTCAGTCAGACAGTCAGTTAGTGAGTCAGTCAGGACTTTGAATTTTATATATATATATATATAGATTCACAAGCAAACGGAGCATCCCAGCTAAATTGCCACAGGTGGCGATTGACCAACCGTTCACGTGCTTTCTCATGAACTTGTAGAGACGTGCCGCCGACGCATGGTGGCGGCGAATCACCGCAGTTGTCTGCAACTCACTACCACGAGCCACACTATTGATGTTGTTCGTCGCGCGTGAGCGCCACTGAACGTTACGCTCTCAACCGCTTACTGCATTTCTAGAGGTCTCTGCTTGACCACCATTGTCAAAGGTTTCGTAGTAAAACAAGAAACCCTCATAATTTCGCTTTGTCTGTCAGTCTGTACATCCGTCACCGGCTTTGCGAATAGACTAGTCCTAGAAAGCTGTTATTTTGCATGGGCATTTGAAGTAATGAGTTACGGCTAAAAAAATGCATCACGTTGCATATGTGTTTTATGTTATATGTAGATATCGGAAAATTTGTATATATCTCTTTGTATCTTTTGTGCACTACCTTTAATCTAGTCCACATTACACGCAGGTAAGCTGGAATAGAATGCTACTCAGCATTAAGTTTACCTATGTTCAGTATGTTTATGTTTGTGCAATAAATAACTTTCTATCTATCTATCTACACGTAAGGTGGGGATGAACTTTTATCGCATGTGCTGTATTCGCAAAAGTTTAATAAATACCACCGTCAATTTCAGCTCGCTACTCTCTCATCCCTTGGCACCCGCCCCCGATTCGAAACAGACATTCGTCCGCGTGATTTTGGGCAATTCCACAGTGATTTACCGGCGGGGCGCGGGCGGAGGGGGGCTGTAAATCAAACTTCATATTTAGGGACAGCCTTTGTTTTTAGTTTAATTCGCTTTCCGAGTTTGTGTAGGGAAATAGGGCTAAATAGTGTTGTTGGTCGTTTTAACATCATTTCATAGTTTCAGCCATAGCACGTCTGCTTACATAGGCCTCTCTCACGGACCTTCAGGTATTGCGACTGAAAGCGGCTTGCATTCGACCTACAGCTTACCAGGTCGTCCGCCCATCTAGTTGGTGGACGTCCTACGCTGCGCTTGCCGGTCCGTGGTCTCCAATCGAGAACTTTTCGGCCCCATCGGCTATCTGTTCTTCGAGCTAGATGGGCTGCCTATTGCCACTTCAACGTGCTAATCCGTTTAGCTAGAGTATTTGTTGTTCTCTGTCTTTACAGTTAAAATGTATTTTATGAGTTTACGATTAAATATCGTTTACGAAAAAAAATATTTAAAAATGATTTTCATAATATATATAATCTTGGCTTAGTTTCGAACTAAATGGTGTTATGTGTAGTGTCTAGCATTATTTATTTATTTAGTGGGGTAAAACCGTAGCCATATTATGTTGATGATGATATATCTGTACCAAGTGACCCTATAAACCTACGTCGCAGTTTTATAAACCAAAAGGTTAACGTCGCTATAACTTTATCGTAACGCTTACGCACTAAAATCGTTTGTAACGAGTTTTTATTGCGATTGTTATAGACTGGCTGAGACAGCTGGAATAGAACTTCAATACTCAATACTTTCATTAGAATAAAGTGCTTAACTAGAGTTTAAATGGTTTTCCTAAAAAGTTGATGCTTATAATTACATCCATGATTTACAGATTTGTAGAGCTGATAATTTTGATGGTTAAATCCGAGATTTGAGATAGTTTTTTCGTAAAACCGCAGGCAGACAGACAAGACAGCAAGACGAGACAATTTTTAAAATACTAAACTTTGTAAATACATACTTATAAATACACAAGAAACACCCAGACCCGCCAGATGCGATAGAAGCCTGTAGTAAAATAATCCTAGTTATATTAGAAATCCAAAAGTTTGTAAGATGTTTGTTACCTCTATAAAAAAAAGTTAATTTGTTTTATTAATTTTTATGTCTCGATTTGCATACTAATAATTTACTGTATTTTACTGTATTACTAATCACATATAGATCTATGTTATCCGAAATAAAATTATTTATTTTATTTAATGTTATTTTTTGTAAACAATGCAATTTACATTTTGGACAGTTAAAATTTGCTTGCAAAGAAGCTTAAGCTTAAGTGAACTTGAGCTTTGATATTTTGACAAAATGGATTACAATTTAACATTCGTGTCGTAGGGTGCCGGCAGTAGAATGTTACCCCTCTTCAAGATGGGCAGCAGCGTCTTTCCGTGTATCAACATCCCGTACTGCGCTCGCTAACACGCCTGCTAAGCGTGGTTAATTTCGCAACAGCCCCTCATGAAGATCCATGAGGGAGGCCTATGTTCAGTAGTGGACGCTTTGTGGCTGAAATGATAAACATTAATGGGAGTGATCGATAGTCTACAATTAATGCAATTCACAAGAAGTCTCGAGAAGACTCGGCTCTTGAAGTTGTCGACGCGTACGTATACCTAGGACAAACAGTCCAATTAGGTAGGTCCAACTTCGAGAAAGAGGTCAATCGTCGAATCCAACTCGGATGGGCAGCGTTTGGGAAACTTCGCAACGTCTTTTCGTCCAACATACCTCAGTGCCTTAAGACGAAAGTCTACAACCAGTGTGTGTTACCAGTGATGACATATGGAACCGAGACGTGGTCCTTCACTATTGGCCTTATGAACAAGCTCAGAGTCGCTCAACGAGCTATGGAGAGGGCTATGCTCGGGGTTTCACTACGGGATCGAATCAGAAATGAGGAGATACGTAGAAGAACTCGGGTCACCGACATAGCCAAACGGATTAGCACGTTGAAGTGGCAATGGGCAGGCCATATAGCGCGCAGAACAGATGGCCGATGGGGCCGCAAAATTCTCGAATGGAGGCCACGGATCGGCAAGCGCAGCGTAGGACGTCCACCTACAAGATGGGCAGACGACTTGGTGAGAACTGCTGGTCGGCGGTGGATGCAGACGGCTTCCAACCGCAGTACTTGGAGATCAATGAGGGAGGCCTTTGTCCAGCAGTGGACGTCCTACGGCTGAAATGATGATGATGATGACAAGAAGTGATTTTTTTAGGTTAAGTACTGGCATGGACTGCCTTGTATCAACATCCCGTACTGCGCTCGCCAACCTATCTGCCCAGCGTAGCGAGTATGGCAACAACCGCCTCATGATCTTGGATATCCATGAAGGAGACCTATGTCCAGCAGTGAACGTGGACAGCAATCCTACGGCTGAGATGCTGACTGGCCGTATATTGTGTACACAAATTTGGCTGTACCAGGTATAACTAACCCAGCTGTGTTCCCAAGTCTGTGGTTTTACTAACCTGAGATTTATTTGGCAATTATTAACAGAAACAATCGCTCATATTCCAATGTTGCTTTTTAATTACTATTTTATTCGTAGACGATTCAAAAGGGGTGCAGTAGGGTTGGTTTATACTTGTTTTTGGAAGTTTTTGTCAAGCAGCCATTGTAAGATGACCTTAACCCGGCGTCATGGGGGTGGAAAATAGCTACACGGACGTGGGGGTGGGTCATCATTACCCGATACTTTGAGTAACAATATTTATACATTTTCAAAAGAAATTATGAATTATTTTAGGATTACAGCTATATTGTTATAATTTGTATTACCAGAGTATTTTAATATATCTTTAAACCTCTTCCAAAACAACACGGAAAAATTATTTTTTTATTTGTATAAATATATATTTTATATGTATAAATGTACAAAATTGGCATTCTTTAGCGTAAACTCACTTTTTACCATCAATAAGTATTCTATAACTTATTACGGCACTTTTATAAAATTAACTAAGACATATTTAAAAATACTTATTTAAAACTAATCAGAATCATCGTTGTAAATGCAATCACCTCAGAAATGTACAACATGTTCAGGGCAAATATACCTTTTTCAACTTTGGACGCACTTAGCTCCAAGCACGGTCGCCGTCCAACTGATACTTTTTAAACGATGCTTAGCGTAACTCATTGACTCCAGCTACTGAGAAGAGTGGCAACGTCACTTGCATAGTTACCAATCTATAAGCTAACAAATATTCCCGGGTCATTTTGACCCATCCCCCATGACGCCAGGTTAAAATTAAATTTCGTTTTAAAATATTTATGCTGGAGAAAGTAAGGTTTTCATTGTTTCTTACAATTACTAAACTATATTTTGTTTTATGGGATTTCGTAGTAAAACAAGAAACCCTTATAAGATTCGCTTTGACTGTCCGTATGCCTGTCTGTCCGTTCATCCGTCCGTGCGTCGCTTTGCGAAGTTCTAGAAAACAGATATTTTGCATGGACATATTATAAAATAATAACGCCAAGATAACGCTATAAAAAACTGCTGAAAAAAATTATAAATTGTGGTACCTACCATACATGTAATCTGAACGTTTTTATTTTCTCATGGTGCGGTATCGTTGAATAGGTACTTTAAAATCATTTAAGGGTTGCGAAGACAAATTTTGATTTAGGGTTCCGTTTGCGAAATATTAGTTTTAAACCACACCCCACCCCCCGCTGAAAACAAAACTGCGAGCTTTTAAAATCAGATAAAAATCATAAATGTAGTGTTAGCCATGAACTTTCTAGGAAAACTGTACAGGTTAAGCTAGCTTTTTTAGTTTCGGAGAAACAGTCACTCATATGATGCGTTTTTTTCCAGACATAACGGATTACTTTTATAACGAAAACTCATAAATTATTTAAAAAATCTCAATTAATTCCTGTTAATATTTTTTGTTTGCCATAAAAAAACATCACTAACTTCTAACAGGTCTACGGTTAACTAATAAACCCTATAGCGCATAGCCCGACACGCACCTGCCTAATTTATTAATATGGTATTAGAACTGTACCTACAATAATAAATTAGGCCAAGCGTGGGTTGGTCACTGTGTAGGGTTCCGGAGTTACCGTAGATCTAGTTGTTAGAAGTTAGTAAGTGTTTATTAGTTTACCTCTTAAAATTAATTCAGTTTTCGGTTTATGGAGTTTCGGTATGTTTAAAACGGTATCAGTTATTGCAGGGACAATTTCTCCGTAACTAAAAAAGCTAGCTTAGCCGTAATAATCTCACTTAAAAAATATGAATAAAACTACAATCATGATTTTTATGTAAGTAGTCTCAAGTCAAGTCTTTAGGTCCTACTGTTACTGACTGAATGGCTGACAGACAACGCACAGCCTAAACCACTGGATCTAGAGACTTGAAAGGCACATAGGTATATTACCTACCTTGAGTATCCTAGAGGTGCACTAAGAAGGGATTTTTCGAAATTCCCACGGGATAGGGAATAAATGGGATTTATATTTTCGTGTCAAAGTGGCTCTGCGTGAAAAAGGGGATCTTACGTTTTATGACTTCCACGCGGACGAAGTCGCGGGCAAAAGCTAGTCATTTACAAAATAAATATGAAAGGTTAATTTATTTACTTTACATTTATTCCAATAAAAAATAATTAGTAATTTCCGTGGAGTGCCGGCAGTAGAATGTTACCCCTCCTCTCATGCCCGTAGATGCAGTAAGAGCCTGCTAAGGGATACATCTGGAAGATGGGCAGCAGTGTCTTTCCGTGTATCAACATCCCATAGATACTTCGTTTGCCAACCCGTCTGCCAAGCTTGGTAAGTATCAACTACCACTCATGGAAATCCATGAGGGAGGACTGTGTTCAGTAGTGGTCGTTTTACGGCTGAAATGATGAGTAAGTTTGTTAGTATGAAATGTTTTGTATGTTGCTCTAATTTTTTTTTAATTTCCTTTCTTTTTTCACTACCAAACCAATGACCCTTATTCTCCACCAATACTTTAAAATGGACCCGTTGCTAGCATGATATTTTAAGCAAAAATATAAATGAGTAACATTCTCTACATGTACAAATTAAGGCTATATGACAAACAGTCCTGCCGATTCTGTAAAGAGGCGGACGAATCGCCCTTACACCTGCTAGGAGAGTGTAGACCACTGATTCACAAACGCAACGTTCATCTGGGAAAATACATCCTCAGCCTCGATGAACTAAAAGAAATGACTCCCACAAAAAGGGTAGGGGTATGCTCCATGTGAATGCAAAAACATTGTTTGTTATTATTGATCATGAATGATATTGTTAACTGACTAGAATTACGACGAATGTCAGTGTCTTGACAAACCTATAAAGGTTTTTAGGTGCAATACTACAAGAACCTTGTCAAATCTTCTAAAACAAATAAATAAAATAAAAAAAAAGTTCTCCGGTTCTTAGCAGCCGCAGGACTAAGTGGTGATCCATATATATAACCAGTGGCGATCACAATAGGACTTGGCTACAGTGATATAACTAATAACCGCATAAAATTAAAAAAAAATACATACTCTAGTCGAAACTTTAAAATTGATTACAACTTAATTCTGGTGACACTAACAATCTATAATACCATCTACGCTGTAAAAAGGTAAAGTCCCAAGTGTACAAATTCCATTTTATTAAAATGAAAAAGGGCTAAAACTGCCGCCGTCAAACTTTATTTCGTCTCAAGGGACTAACAAAGGCATTTAGTGTGTAGGCTAACGTGTTAAAATAAACAAAGCATTAGTTGTACGTTCACTCCGACTGTTGAGGGGAAAATGTGAAAACTCGCCCTTAAGGCGGCCATGTTGTGACGCTGCCAATAATAGCAGGGGACGGATTCAGGGGGACATTTTCATGAAAAATTATTTGGGCAATGTTTGAAGGTTTTGATATCTAATTAAAAAAATAACGAATAAGTTTTATAAATACACTTACAATTATGACTATAATGTAATCACAAAAATCGTGTGACTATACCTAATGTTTTAACATTATCAATGATCAAACAATATTAAGTACCTATAGCTATCACAAAAATGTGTACCTATCTACCTAAAACAAAACCAATTGGAAAAAAGCATGCAAAACCAAAAGTTTTTTGAAATAAAAGAAAAAAAACAATAAATGTAAAGTTTGCGAAATCCGACTTTCAGTAAACCGTGTGACTCATACCTCCAACTAAAATTAAATAAAAGGACACAAAACTATTCCCTAGCAATAGACATTGAACTGCCAAGCCAACTATCACCGAGACGTCAACATTACAACTGACATTGCGAAAGCGCAATTTAAAAATAAAAAAAGTGAAAATAGTAAAAATCAACTTAGTCCGGCCCCGTACGGCCTTTGATGACGACGTGGGGCTGTGATTGGTCGGCTGAAATTTAGAGGTATGGTGAAGATAGGCTCCTCCCACCTCGGTTAGGGGTCTGTGTGATAGAGAGCCCACACGTCAACCGGCGTCCGCCGCTTGCGCCTCGCGACGGAACACACAAACAAATAACCTAAAATACACGTGTTTTATAACGCCACAGTGACCATAAGTGAAGTTTTACTACAGTTCTTCGTCAACAGAAAATAATATCAAGTGAATCGGGATTATGAATTTGTGAAGTGATTTTTGCAGTGACATCTAGTGGTGGATTTTGACAGTTTTTGAAACAATAACAATAGACTTTTTCGTTTGATCTGGTAACCACATCTTCCAATTAGGATTTCCGGTAGTTTTAGTGAGAGCTCAAGTGTTTCTTCCAAAATAGTATTATGTGTTTCAAATAATTTCCCCCCTTGAAAAAAATCTATTGTGTTTACAAAAGGAATATATTATAGCAAAAATAAATATATCAATATAATAACAAAACAAAGGAAATTGCCTGAATCTTGCGGCCAAAATTAATGTCGAAACTACGCCTATTGTAAGGTAGCATTTTGTGCCAGTTTTTAAAATATTCAGTGCTCAAAAAAAGTCACAGCTGTAGTAAACCTTCTTGGAATATTCTTTACTCCATGTATTCAAGTACCTTAATCTTACCGTATTGGCAATATAAATAAACTCAAAGAGTGAAGATAATTGTATGCAAATTAATACGCGAAATCTCAGACCAAAGAGGTAGGTACAGATAAAAGTGATACAGAAAGGAATATTCAACTGATTCAGTGACACAAATAAATCTTACGTGAGTAAAGTTCTGATGTAGATAGAGAAAAGAAAGCGGCAGATATATCTTCACGCGCTATAAGCGGGATCCAGTTTTGTCGCAATTAAAAACTGACTTTTCAACGTGGTTTGAGTGACAACAAACCTTTGTGATAATCAAAAGCATTGCCGCTGACACAACACAGATAATACGAATCAAGTAAAAGAAAATTTAATGCCGCATTAAATTATCTATGCAGACTACAAAATCCCCCTCAAATTTGGTTAGCGACTCCCAAATTACGCTCAAATTTTGATGCGGACTCGAAAATCCCCCTCATACTTGGATGCCATAGAATTCTCTAGTTTGCGTGCTCGGAAACCCCCATCAAATTTTGATGCGGTTTGATTGCCGTCTGCTGGTACCGTAGGGGTACCCTGAGGAGTCCTGGAAGCCGTCAAGATAGCCACAGACTCGAAACTGCAGCTGTGCGGGGCATGGGGAGGTCAAGGCTACGCGCTCGAGGGATGCGTAGACAATGGCCTGCTCCGGGCACCAGCTCCGCACTCAAGCCAACTCGGGACGGTCTACGCTACCAAGAGAAGAAGGAGGAATGGCAAAAGGTATGTAATTTTTTAGACAACTTGTCCATAATTTTAAACACAATTTATAGCCTACATTTTCACCTACAGACAGAAATAAAAATAAGCTATACTAAATTAAATCAAATGAAATACAATATAAAATGTTGTTATAATGAATTGTGATCGCGAAGGTTAAGGAAAAACTAATGATTAAATTAAATAAAAAAATAAATTTGCTCAGCCTTGGGGTTTATCAGAGCCGACATCCAATGCTTCTGCGGCAGGCTATCGACTCTGACGGCCAGCACCCTGAGTGTTGAAACTATCTAGCAATCTGCGCTTAATGAATGTTAGTTTAGTTCTCATAATAGCATGGAAGTCGTTACATGCGTATGCACTTAGGTAAATTCCCTCGGAGCGACGATATGGGATATCCTTTAAACGGCGGGTATTGTCCCGTAATGTCCCTAACACGTAACTTCACCGCTGGTGTTGCAGAGGTCCATGGGCGATGGTGATCACTATCCATGAGGTTGCCCGTCCACTCGGCTTTGTAAAACCGTCTTATAAAGAAATCAACCTTTAATCAGTAAGCTGAGAGAATGGTATAGGTGTTGGGCAAGCCTAATCCATCTCACAATGTCCCAGGCACTGCAGCGTCCCGTATGGCATCTCATCCCAGTTGCCGACGCTATATAAATCATCTATAATAGACGCAAGTACCTTACATACTTACTTAATCTGTAAACATTATCCCACTAATATTTTAAAGCCGAAAGTTTGTTTGGATGGAGGTTTGTTACCTCTTCACGCAAAAACTTGGCTACGGATTGAACTGAAACTTTGCACACGTATTGATGTTGACCAGGATTAACAAATAAGCTACTTTTCATTCGGGTACAACGCATGCTAAGCGGCGGGCAGAAGCTAGTTCTTAATAACTCTTGAATTTGTCAAGAAAAAATGATAAATTGTATTGCTTAACGAAAATGACTTAACGAAATTAAGACTTTTAAGGTTTTCTCATGGATCCCATTGTCAGAACTTGTACACAAATTGTTGAACAAATAGAAATGGGACCACCTCGAAAGTGCACTCTTTCGAATAAAAAAATAATAAAATAAGAATTTTGAAAATCGGTCCTCAATTGATGGAGAAATCAGTGTATATTAGAGTACATTAAAAAAATATATACAGCCGAATATAGAACCTCCTCTTTTTTTGAAGTCGGCTAAGAAAAATATTTTTATGATGATTCTTATTAGCGCGGCTCTTATTAGTCAGATTTTTTCTAGGGGGTAGAAGCATCAATGGACATCTGTCTTCCAGAATTTCCTTACTGTCCTACACGTTTTAAATTTAAAAAACACGGCAATTTATCGTGTTATACCTTCGATTGTTCCCAACATTTCGTCTGTGTTTCAACAGCCTCGGTACGTTTTACCCTCGTTTTTAATATTTAAAAGATCGCGAAAAATTAAGAAAGACTTATCCTACACGAGTTCAGTAAAACTGCTTTTTGCAAAGGAGCAAAGGTGTGTTTCGGAAGGTCAAGTTGGGCGAGTGACTAAAAACTTACGTACAACCCCTGTTGAAGAGAACACTATTGAAGTTATAGAGACCTTACCCAGTACATTCTTGTCATTTAATAATAATAAATAAACAATGGTGGACAATTCTCACAGCATCATCTAGCCCTTAGCTAAGCAAAACTTGTGTTACTGGTACTAGATGACTGATATACCTATACCTACTTAATACCTTTCACTACATACATAGATAGATATATTTTATGATATATAGAAAAACGTTCAGAACACCGTGAACATTTCAAAAATTCAAGTGAATTTGCAGAAGTATCTATAAATGGCTAAGATAAAAGTTTTTTATAACTGAATTCAAATTATAGTGGCTTAACATACCCACGATAACTTCAATTTATATGAAATTTTGGTATAAATGGTCAGCACGGATCATCATCATCATCATCATCAGGGTCACTGGAATTAAATTTAATGGAATAAAATAATGTAATAGTGTGTACTGGAGTACCTCAAGGTATGGTGTTATGTCCTAAATTTAAACATACTGTTAGGTTTTCGTTTCCTATAACAATGTTTGCTTGCTTTTAAATCCAGTTCTGGCCATGGGATATATGGGATACATCATCATTCCAGCCGTAAAAAGTCCACTACTGAACAGGCCTCCCTCTTGGATCTCCATGAGGGGTAGTTGCCAAACTCACCACGCTTGGCAAGCGGGTTGGTGAGCGCAGTACGGGATGTTGATACACGGAAAGACGCTGCTGCCCATCTTCCGGAGGTGTCCCTTAGCAGGTTCTTACTGCATCCACGGGCATGAGAGGAGGGTTAACATTCTACTGCCGGCACCCCACGGCTGGGATACATATTACCTGTATATTATATACAGGAAATATTCAAATGCCGCTAAAAGTATGTTAATTAAGCGTACTTTAAGCGGTTTGGGTATTGTCAGCAACATTTTAGATTTTACCATTAGAGTATGTTTTTATGATAAAAAAAATTAAAAAATATTTATTCTCACCTCTTCACTTGTTAATCTATAAGGTCTACCATGACTTTCCACAATCTATACTCGCTAGCGACTCTAGTTAAAAAATAGCGAGTGGTAAAATTGCCTGCAAAGGCAGATTGTTTTTTTTTTTACTTTTATCCTAATCATCTCAGCCGTAGGAGACCTATGTACTTGGCTGGACATAGGTCTTAAATCTCCAAGTTCTGCTCATGAGCCACTTTGTTCTGAATTAATTCCCGGTAAGGTGAAATTACCGCCGTGGGGTGCCGGCAGTAGAATGATACCCCTCCTCTCATGCCCATGAATGCAGTAAGAGCCTGCTAAGGGATACCTCCGGAAGATGGGCAGCAGCGTCTATCCGTATATCAACATCCCATACTGCGCTCACCAACCCGCCTGCCAAGCGTGGTGAGTATGGCAAACTACCCCTCATGGAGATCTATGAGGGAGGCCTGTTGTCATCAGTGGACGTTTTATGGCTGAAATGATGAAAGTGAAATTGGTTTTTATAATGCTTTAATCGAAAACCACCTATGGTCAAACAATGTCTAGGCTAAATAACTAGCTGAAGTCATTTCACTTTCAAAATTAACGTGAGATATACTGTTCATTTTGTAGCTGAAGTCATATTTTTTTATTACTTAAAGCTTTTCCCGATGAGAGAAATCAGGCATAATAACAACTTAAGTCATTCTTATGTGTTTCTATTCTACATAGTTCAAAGTCCATTCCTGTTTAAAGTAAAGGTGAAATTCGTACCCACTAATGCTAACGTCAAAACTGATAACCTCCTATTGTCAAATTAGACTGTCATTAAGGATACGAAGTTATTTACAGATGGAGCTTCAATTAAATGCGTTACAGATAGTATATATGCTTAATTATGATTATAAAGTAGAGCATTTAAACACTTCGAATCGAGGCTGATGTCTTGAAGTCGGCAACGCTTGAACCAACTTAGCTACAGAACCCGTGACGGGCTAGTCAATGTCACTTTCCTTAAAACATGTCCTTTTCATTCGAAGTACGAAAAGTATTTTGATATTATCTCGGTTGATTGTACCAAAAAACTAATGAATGCCTTGAGAATCAATGTATGGAGTTTTATTTTTCAAGAACAAAGCATTTGGATGCCTGGGTAATAAGCCATAATAAACAGGAGTTGTAAAAGTGCTAAGCACACGACAACACAGATAACACATAGTGCTAAATTAATGCCAGGTTAGAGGGAAAGTAAAATTGGCACTTATTAGTGCTAAAGTCGGAATTGAAAACCACCTAATTGCGAATACAACAGTCATCTAGGCTAAAAAACTAACAGGATTCATAAAATACTAAACACACTACAACACACATAGGTAGTGCTAAATTAATTCCCATTCAGATGAAAGGTGAAATTGGTACTTATTTATGCTAAAGTCAAAATTGAAAACCACCAATTTCGAATAAAACAGTCATCTAGTCTAAAAAACTAACAGGATTCATAAAATGCTTAACACACTACGAAACACATAGTGCTAAACTAATTCCCGTTTAGAGAAAAGGTGAAATTCGTACTTATTCATTATTATTATTTAGCCTCCGCTGTCTCAATGCAGGGCAAAGGCCTCCATCCCTTACGAAGTAACGCTTTGACAGGCAACTTATTTTTGCTCACGCGAAAATTGAAAACCACCTATTGTCAAATACAACTGTCATCTAGGCTTAATAATCCACTACAACACACATAGTGCTAAATTAATTCCTGGTCAGAGGTAAAAGTGAAATTGGCACTTATTAGTGCTAACGTCGAAATTGAAAGGCGCCTATTGTCAATAACAACTGTCATCCAGGCTGTATAAATACCCCATGAGTGCGCGAGCGCATAGCTGTAACAGCTCGTTTCCACTGTGTCGGATCCGTTTTAACCAACTTCAAAGAGGGTTTTCAATTGTATGATGACCTCAGGTTCGTTGATACAGGCTTCTTCCAACAAACCTTTAAAAATTTTAACTTAAAATCTTCCTCCTGAATAATACTCTGCTATTTGTGAAAACCGCATGAACCGTTCAGTAATTTCTGAGTTTTGCACGAACAGACAGACAGACAGACAGACAGCCGAGGCGAAGGACTTTGTTTTAATATTAGTAAGGATAAGAATAAATATTTGCTTTATCAATACCGAAAACACCCGGACCCGAGACAAGTATCATCAGATAACAAAACTTTTATCCTAACGGGAATCGATCCCGCACTCTTATGCGTCTCAGCTGGCTATTACACCAACTTAATTAAATGTCGGCTGTTTGGTTCACATCCATCCGACATTTTGTCGTGCCCGACATCTGACAGTGCAAACGAGCTCTGCTCAAACGAGCCATGACAACTCTGTAAGGGAAAATGACAATTATTGTCACAGATCCATTATTACCTGACAATCGCGATAGTGCTTTCAAATCGTAATCTCTATTACGATTCGTGACCTATGATGCCAATAGCTTTATGATGTGACGTGGCTCTACTGGCCTAGTGACCAGCCGAGACGAGGGAGGTGGCGGTTCAAACTTCTGGGGAAACGAAGGAGGCAAGGGAGATAAGGCTAAAGACAAGAAATATGAACGTCAAAAATCAACAAACCACACATCGTAATGTTAAATATTATATTAATTTAGACTATTAACTTTCGCATACAAATTATCTTTGTTTTTGGAAATAAATGAAATGAAATGGTCTTATCCCCACCGGAGACAAATGTTTGCTTCATCATCTCAGGCGTAGGACGTCCACTGCTAGATATAAGCACGCATCTCCAAGTGCTGATCATGAAGGGGTTGTAGCCATACTCAGCACGTTCGTCTTCCGGAGGTATTCCTTAGCAGGATCTTACTGCATCCACTGGGAGGAGAGGAGGGGTAACATTCTACTGCCGGCGCCCCACGGCAAGTTAGTTACTTGTTCTTTAAAAAACTTGGGTTGTTGTTTCACTAATAATGTTTGTGGCTCTGCTAAAAAAATTGCAAACAATAGTAAGAAAAATACTAAAGCAACTTACCTACTGATAGACAGGTTGTATTATAATATGTGTACTAACCCGAAAAGGGCGGTTTCTGTCCATGAAAAGTAGTTTTAAAAGCGAAAAAAGTCGGAGAGATGTATTTTTTTTATATTTTCATTTACAATTTTACTAGTTAGATATGATGTGAAAATGATCCTGAGGTCATAGTAGGATTTTTATTTTTTTTAACATATTTATAAAAAAGTATCTTTTTGGTAAAAAATATTTTTATTTTTTACCTGTACGGCAACTCCTTGTCCAATGACACTGTCAAGAATCAGCTGGCGTTTAGATTGAAATTCTCGTATAATCAGTGTTGAAGTTAAAACTTTTGTGATGTTTTCTTGAATGAAAATCACTGAATCCTGAAAAGTCGTAGAACAAAAGTTGTTCCTTGAGATGGTCAGAATCACCCCTTTTCGGCTTAGTACAGATGTATAATACATAAGACAGACATATAACAGATATATAAGATGGATAATACACCCTGTATAACATTCGCTCTCAGCTAACCTTTGAATCATCAACCTCAAAAAATTATCTCTGTGTAGAGCAATAAAATATTATTTTGGATTCTGCAAAGTATCCAACCGTTTGCTTCGCCTTGGTAACAAATAATCAAAAAGTCACGGTGCTATTGACCGAATTTCAACTGTAAATCCATTACAAAAAGGTACAAATTTCAATTCACAATAACGGACACAGAAATCTTGTGATGGTGTTCAAAATCATTAATTGTTTGAAACTGATTTGTTACGATTCATCGTTGAATTTTTTGTTACAATTCGTAGTTCCGGTAATAAAAAATATTTTGATAATAAAATTGTATATAAAAAATAATTAAGTATGAGAATAATCATCATCTCAGTCGTAGGACGTCCGTAGCTGGACATAGGCCTCCCTCATGGATGAGGGAGGCCTCCAGGTGTTGATCAAAAGGGGGTTGTTGCCATACTCACCACACTTAGACGGAATGGCGAGCGCAGTACGGGATGTTGATACACGAAAAGACGCCGCTGCCCATCTTTCAAAGTTAAGATTCCCTAGCCAGATGCTAACTGCATCCCCGGGCATGAGAGGAGATGGAACGTTCTACTGCCGGTACCGGCTGAGGTATTTACTGTCTATTAAATAAGATGTATACAGCGTCAGCAACTGGTAATCGTGCTGTACGGAACGATGCAGTGCCTATGGGACATTGCGTTTATTTAATTTTTTTGTTTAACCTGTATTGTCCGATTGCTGAGCAAAAGTCTCCCCCAATCTCTTCCACCTATCCCGGTCTTCAGTCAACTCTATGCATTCCCTGTCGAAGTGCTGCAGATCATCGCTCCAGCGTTTTCTTGGGCGGCCACGTCGTCTTATACCTTCTAAGGGACATTCATCATTTCCGCTGGAAAACGTCCACTACTGAACACAGGCCTCCCTCATGGATCATGGAAGAGATCGCTCATAGCGATAAGGCCGCCCTTTGTACTCATACATTGTATTATTTAATTCCTTTATTTTAATGTTCTATTTTTTATGTGGTGTGCAATAAAGAGTTTTCTATTCTATTCTATGGATCTCCATGAGGGGAGAAGTTGCCATGTTGATACACAGAAAGACGCTGCGGTCCATCTTCCGGAGGTGTCCCTTAGCAGGCTCTTACTGCATCCACGGGCATGAGAGGAGGGGTAACATTCTACTGCCGGCACCCCACGGCAAAAGGCTAAGGGACATTGCAAGAATATTATTTTTATTAACAATTAAAACCAACTGACGCCGTAAAGTCTATCCCACCAGACGACCGGCCACCATTTTATAATTACAAGATAATAAAATGATTTCCCTAACACCGCCGTAACACCCACTCTGACACCGGCTCTAATAGCGCATTCAAAGATTATCCACGGCCGATTATACCGATCCGATTAATTTATCAGTAGGTAATCATTCGATGCGTGATCGATTGGAATAGCGGATGTGCGCGATAATCGAGTTGGCGAGAGTTTTAGTGATTTTCAAAAGTTTACAAATGGTTTTGGAATAATAATTCACCAGGGCTTTTTTACATGTATTATAAGATCATTTAAGTATATAAGATAATAGCTGTGGGGTGCCACCAGTAGGGTATTGCCTCTCCTCTCTTGCCCGTGGATGCAGAAAGAATCTGTCAAGGGATACCTCCGGAAGATAGGCGGCGGCGTGTTTCCGTGTGTTAATGACAAATACAGCGCTCGCCGTGGCGAGTATAGGAATAACCCCTTCATGATCTTCTAGTTGCATGAGATAGGCCAATGTCTAGCAGTAGACGTGAACAGCAGTCCTACGGCTAAGATGATCCTGATAATAAGATCACTTATACAGTGTCAGCAGCGTATTCATGCTTGGCTGCAGTCACGAATTCAGCGGGTTACAGATCGCGCGGTGCTAGATCGGCGTAGTATTTTGTTTTAGATATTATATAGATATAGTAAACGCACAAGCACCGCTTGACTTCCTTCATCATTTCGGCCGTAAAACGTCCACCTGAACACAGGCCTCCCTCATGGATCTCCATGAGGGGTAGTTGCCATACTCACCACGCTTGGCAGGCGGATTGGCGAGCGCAGTACGGATGTTGATACACGGGAAGACGCTGCTGCCCATCTTCCGGAGGTATCCCTTAGCAGGCTCTTACTGCATCCACGGGCATGAAAGGAGGGGTAACATTCTACTGCCGGCACCCCACGGCACACTTTCTTACACTACTGCTATTTAGGCTATTTCCATTAAAATGTATGCATTGAAACGCATTGCTCCCGAGCCTTCGCCCCGCCTCCGCCCCACAGCCGCTCCTCGTCCGCTGACTCCGTGTCTGCAGCCGCTTCAGTGCCTGAAATATTATGATGGATTAAGCTAGCCCAGTATAATGTCATCTGAAGTGAACATATTCAATTATGTGCTTTATTCTATTAGTGTTGTTTTATTTCGTCATTTGTGACGCGTCAATACAGCGGTTAACAAGTGCTTTAACGGTGAAGGAAACATCGTGAGGTAACCCGCGGTTTAGTTAGGTGCAGACGTATTGACCTGTTCTTTTCTCTGACTAATAGCTGACTAAGCTGCGAGGATGGTATAGATGCTGGTCAAGCCTAATTCATCTAGCAATGTCCTAGGCACTGTAACGTCCCGTACAGCATGATTACCAGTTTCTGACGCTGTATAAATCATCAATAATACATGCAAAGGGCTTACTTACTTTTGAATAACGTATACGCGGCCGCATTAAATTTTTGAGTTTGAGTTTGATATACCATCCTCCCAGAAAACATGCCTAGTTGTACGGCAGTGCATCTTTAATTGTTATTTGGACTGATTAGTTAGGTAGTATACAACTAAATACAACACTGTAAGTATTTATAAACTTATAGATGTCTTCTTACAAGTCTTAGAAGAGATCGTTTCTGAGCGATAAGACCGCCTATTGTACTTTGATTTGTAATATTTTATTTGTAATTTGCTTTTTTTCTGTATGATAATGTGTTTTCATTCATTCATTCAAGGTAGCAGGATACTAGAATTAAGCGTTAAACCTGTCACAACATCGGTTACAAAGTACTCGATCGCCAATAAAAATACCAATTATGGGGTTATGGTCGGTTATTACCTTAACCTGTAATTTACCTACTAGATAGCAGCATGCGTGAACACCTTGAAAAGTGCGATTTTTAAACAGAATACTCGACCTTATTGATTGTTTCAACAATGAAGATTTGTCTTTTTCAAACTTTCGCGATCACGACACATTATTAACATATTATAGGACCCGGGAAGGCTTCCCGGGACCACGATAGGCGCAGTCCTGTCAAAACGTCGGACAATAAGAAAGGTAAATAGCGCGATAAATACTTGGTTAAATTTGTGTTAACCCTTAACCAGGCTATGGACTGAGCGTCTCCCACATCGATTTTAAGATGTTATTATCAGGTTATGGCAAAGTATCTGCCACAAACTGTCAAAAATGACCAAATAAAAATATTCCCCAGGGCCACAAAAAATAAATTGTCACTGTCATTGTCAAATGTCACTTTTACGGCCATTCTTTCAATGGTCGTCCGTGTAACGGTTGTTTTTGTGAAAAGTGCGGCGTATTTGATTGATTATGGCGAACCGGAGAAAGGTAAGTCGTACGATTTTTTTATATGTTGTAGAATTAGAGTTTTTCTAGTGATATGTGCATTAATTGTAAGTAAATACTCGAAAAATTTCCAGAATAAAAGAGAGAGAAAGAGAATGGCAGGCGGGTTGGTGAGCGCAGTATGGGATGTTGATACACGGATAGACGCTGCTGCCCATCTTACGGAGGTGTCCCTTAGCAGGCTCTTACTGCATCCACGGGTAGGAGAGGAGGGGTAACATTCTACTGCCGGCACCCCACGGCATCGTATGTTATAGCCGAAATATATATAAAAATGTGCATTACCAGTATTGGTATGATGAAAACCTGTATTTATGTAAAATTCAGTGTATAAACGGTTAGGTAGTTTATACTAAGTAGCCTATTAGCCAGAGTTTTATACATAAACTAGCCGCACCCCGCAGTTTCACCCACGTAGTTCCCGTTCACGTGGGAATTTCGATAAATCCCTTCTTAGTGCACATCTAGGATACTCAAGGCATATGTGTGCCAAATTTCAAGTCTCTAGGTCCAGTGGTTTAGGCTTTGCGTTGTCTGTCAGTCACTCAGTCAATAACGGAAGAGTTTTAATACTTTATGAATTTATCATTTGTCGTTTGTATTTTTTCACATCAGATAATAAGTCTTTTACAATTCAACCGTGTACTTATTCATATTTTTTTATGAATATTAAAAGCGGCAGTATTAAATATTAAAAATATTATGTATCCCTAGTATAGGTTTGCCGTGAACTTAGATCTCGAAAAGTAGAACTCGAACTAATGATACGCTAAGTTATATGTAAGAAAAAAACATGAAGGCAAAAGTACGAAAATTTTTAAATTAAATGTAGCGCTTTTATCGACCTACAATATACACCACTACTGGGCAAAAGTCTCCTATTCCCTACACTGCTCACGACTATTATTATGTCTCCCCGTTTTTAACCGATTGCGATGAACGGGAAATGGTTTTTAAAACAAACAATATCATGAATTCAAACTGTCAACGATGATAATGTAAAATTACATGCCTAATTATCATGTGTTTGTTATCCACCTGTCATGTTTTGTGCAATTTTCGAAATCAAGCAGCTGTTGCAGAATAATTGTCAAAATATTCAACCTTTTTTTGCTCGTGAGTCATGCTATCTGTTGTAAGTATATATTTTCAAAAAATCCATAAAAAATAGTACGTCCCAAATAAATATCTATTTATAATTCCATATTAGTTATTCGAACTAGTTCGCCGTGGGGTGTTAGCAGTAGAATATTGCCTCTCCTCTCTTATCCGCGCATGCAGTAAGAATCTGCAAAGGGAATCCGGAATCTTCCGGAGGTATCCCTTTCCGGGTCTTCTTTTATAGGGAAGGCCTATGTCCAGCAGTTGTGGATAGCAGTCTTACGGCTAAGATGATGATATGAGAACAAGTTAGATGAATCGTTTTTAGTATTAAACGCATCTAGATAATTCGTAATACAAATAAAAAATAAATATTCAAAAAATGTACCATAATATTGATACGTCTATTTTATACAGTGTTTATCATCTGAAATAAGTAAATTATTTATCTCCAGACTCATCAGTTGCAGAATTGCAAGCGAATTTGAGGAGATTTTGCACCACTCTCTTCATCTTATTTTATTGCTTTAGACAGTTAAAAAATAAATTAAATGTGCAAAACTGCAACCGCATTATACCCTTTCATTATCATAATTCCGCTAAGGTCTTTAGCCACAATTAAAGGCAGGTGAATGAACTAGGTACGATTTATAAAGTAGATACCCTTACTTCATAATTACTTGTAAAATCGCGTTTGCAAATTTCACATTGCTCGCAGTTCAAATGGCAAACATTATATTTAAGGTTTTACCATCTGCAAAAGCAGGTGGTAACATACCAGCCACCAAGGGAGATTGCTAGAGGCTTTCAAGGAAGAATGAACTTTATTTCCTTAGCGTTAGGACTGGGACTCGTAATTTTTATGCGCTGTGGTTATAGCTTAAAGTTTTGACGACAGTTTGTTTGCGAAAATTGTTCGTAATTCAAGTTAGCTTTTAATGTGGTTTTATGGGGAAATTTTATATTGACAAATATGACGAAATTTGAAAAAAGATGTATGTTTTTTAATTTATTTTATTTAATGTCTTATTTGAATGTAATGCTAATGAGTAGGCCTCAGGCCTTAGACCTACAATTTTATTGTTATAATTTTAAATAACTTTATATAGTTCAACATGACAGTGAACTTTCATTATGAAAAAATACACCTTGTTATACATATATATTTTTTCTACCCCTGTTGAAAAAGCAAATATATGAAACAAAGCCTAACATTCCTTGAATAACTAAATTCCATGATCAAAATTATTGATGTATCGATTGTAAATGTGTTCAAAAGATCGATTATCGCCCGATAATCGTGACCGGCCGGTAGCCTCGAGCAATTTGACCCCCGTAATTTAATCGATATCGCAGAATCGAGACGTGTGCCTGCAATCGATTATATAATCCTTTGTGCCTTTCGGGTGTTGGTAATAAGTACTATCACGTTTTAATTATATTATTGATATGTTTAGTATTCATAGCATGTGTCGACGCCTTTTGTGGTAAGAATGCACTTATCTTTTATTATCGAGCGAAGTGAGATCTCCAGCTTGAGTAGGATAAGTATATTGACGTTGTTTGCATTACGTATTAAAGTATAACGTACTATACTTCAGTTAAATTCAATGTGTATGAATTGAAAACAAACTGCAACACTTAATTTTATTGCTACTTTATTTAATTTTTAATTGATTACAATTCTTAGTAACGCCAACAATCAATGAGTATGATATTCATTATAAAAATCAAAAGTGCTTTTTAGGTACAGGCCGTTCGTTCAACTTTTTTAAGAGGCCGTCTCGTTTCTTCTTCCGTCTTCGTTTTAACCATGTTATTATCTAGGTTTTGTTTTGCTTTTTTTTATTTATATTTGTATGCCCATCTGCGGCGAGACATGGCTGAACTCAATTTTATTTAAGACCATTACCTCTATTGTAACCTTTGTTTCGTACAAATAAAGTTCTTGTACCTTGTTATCTAGTATTGCTAGTCACAAACAACCCAGCTCTTATTTTCACATGAAAATCAAGAATAAAATTATTAAATTAAGATAAACCGTGTCGGGGAATCAAAAATGGAAAGACAGATCCTGTTTCTTTATAATACAAAATAAAATTTAAACCGACTGCGAGATCTTAGTTCAGAGCGAACTCAGGCAATAAGGTGTACTGATGATAGTTGTGAGCATTTCCAAGCACAATATTAATGTAATTCCATCTATTTCCTGCCCTACACGTCCGCAAGATAATTTTACATATCATCTGCCTGTTCATTGTTTATTGTATATCACGTCTTGTAGTACACACACATATCACAGTAGGTAGTACTGGTTCTTTTCCGCTAATTGCAATAAATACATAATCCTGGACACTACAAACAACACCATCTAGCCCTAAACTAAGCAAAGCTTTTACTATGGAAACCAGATGGTTGATAAGAATAAGCGGGTTTACTTCGACTATAAAAACACTAACAAAAACTTAAAAGTTAGCACTACCGTTTGTGATTACGATAAGGAAGATTAGATAAATGTAATATAAAGGGTTTGATTTAAGATCATTTTTCACATGTAAATAAGACAAACGTGATTGTATCTTGTGTTGTTTTAATGTGGTACCTACGTATTTGTTCTATGTAAGTTGTATACCTATTTTACGTGTATTAATTACCTACTATAATGTCGAATGTTATACCCCCTCTTATTCCCGTGGATGCAGTAAGAGCCTGCTAAGGGATACCTCCGGAAGATGGGCAGCAGCGTCTTTCCGTTATCAACATCCCGTACCGCGCTCGCCCATCCGCCTGCCAAGCGTGGTGAGTATGGCAACTAATCCACATGGATATGAGGGAGGCCTGTTTTCAGTAGTGGACGTTTAACGGCTGATATGATGATGATAATTTATTTTTCCTTCATTTAGTACTATATTTATCAGTTTCTATTAATGCCTATTAATGAATGAACACTTTATTGTACACAACAGTAAAACCTTAAACTTATAATATATAATATAAGACGTACTAGGCAGCCTTATCGCTAAAAGCGATTGCACTTCTCCACAGTTTATCAACATTTTAATGTTAACTTACCATGTAGGCTTCTTTTAATTTAACACTAATCGTGATCCACATTGCATAACGTGATGGCGATCGCTATCCGTCGTTTATCATACGCAATTAACCTGTGGAAGTATTTAAAGATTTCATAAACGGTTTGAGTTTAATTTCAGGCAGATGTGTACTGTGCTGCGTTTGTGCGGGCGAGTGTTTGTGCTAGTCGACTGACCGTTAGTTTGAAGTGTACGTTACGTACAGTTGGTAACTTGATCCATGGTAACAAGGTCCAGTAGGTCTGCCATCAGTTTTCATAATCTATATTCGCTAGCGGCTGTAGTTAAGAAAATGTACAAAAACTTGTACAGTTGTAGTTTGGTACTAAAATACGCAGTGAACTATACTACAACGACTGTAGTTTGGGCTTCGAATTAGCTTAGAATTTGGTACTATCAGTTACAAATCTGACAGATGCCATGGTAAGGTACTAGTACTACTGTAGTTACGACAGGCGATCTAATAGTGACAACTCATGGTAGACTGTAATTTGTGAGTCACTAGAACGGGTCAGCTAGGCAGCGTAGCCAGTTTTAGTTTTATAACGTCACCAAGAAGGATATCTTAATGTTTTTGGATTGAAATAAAGAGGTATCATTATTTTTTCTGCTAGTTTGTAAATACTTAGTTATTTTAAAACATTTTAAGATTTAGGTTAAGGTTGAAGGTAACTGTTTTTTTTTCCTTTGAGCTCAGCAGGGTTTTTTTGACGTTTTGAAGGAGCTAACATCCGGTCTCACCCGCCCCAAAATATCTTTTACAAAAAATTGTTAACACTCGCGTGAGAGGAAAGGAGAAGGCGCCGCTCTCATACTCATACTCTCACTCTATTCCCTGATGAATGTTCCCCTCGAAGAAACTCAACACATTGGAAACCTATTTCAAAGTATAATTAACGGGAGTAGAAAACCCGTTTAACATTTTACAATAAAAAACTGTTATCAGTTGTATAGTTCCAATAAAACTAGAGCTCAAGCGCCTCTACCTTGTTTATTCCTACTCGCACTACTTTCCGCAACTGGACTTATACACCTGTCCTTTGGCCAGTCGCGCAGTCTGAACGCAGCACAGTTTAAGCATGAACTGTACGTGACCGCCATACTTATCGTCCTAATTAGATCAAAGGTGACACCGACACGTAAGACAGTTTTCATAAATTACTTGCGCCGGCGCATAGATAGGTATAACCGATTATTGACACTGGAGGTGTTGTTTATTCATCTTTTATCTATTGGTATGATAATTTTGTGTTTGTTATTGAAGGTGTATTAATTACTGTATTAACGGTCCCTAACGTGCAGTGTTTCTGCACGTTTCGCGGTAAATAGGGTACATTGGGTAACCGTGGGAGCAGTAGAAGGTTGCCTATCCTATCTTGCCTGTGAGTGCAGTAAGGATCTGCCAAGGGATACCTCTAAAAGATGAAGGGCCGCGTCTTTCCTTGTATTAACATCACTAATAAATAAATAAAGTAGTAAATGAAATATAATCTTCATCGTCTCAGCCGTAGGATCGCTGTCCACGTCCACTGCTGGACATAGGTATCCCACATAGATCTCCAAAAGCATGGGGGGGTCGTTGCCATACTCGCCATGGTTGGCAGGCTTGTTGGCCAGCGCAGTACGGGATGTTAATATACGAGAGACGCTGCTGCCCATCTTCCGGAGGAACCCAGATTCTCACTGCATCTACGGGCAAAAGAGGGGAGGCAACTTTCAATTGCCGACACCCCAAGGCAGTATGCAATGTGTAAAACCTACAATAAACTTAAGGATGAACGAGTCGCTCATCTTTCCATACAAACGTGGAAGGGTAACTACTCCACTGTTTGACGTGAACCATCCAACACTAAGGATTATATCAATTTATCTCGTCATAATCTATGTTTGTACACACCCCAAACCGTAAAAAAAGAATTTATTTCAAAAATACAAGCTTCTAAACTTTCGTATTTCAACACTGATTTTAGCCCAATTTTGGACGTAACTAAATAATATAAGGAGAAAGAAAACTCAAAAATAAATACCGTTCCGACATAGTTTAATTATTCAAAAGTTGAAATAAATGTTATTTTGAAAAGATTACACTCAAGTTTTTCTATAATAACCCTTGTGCTAAAAGTCTATTCACATATTTTTGCCCGGTCGGTTTAGGAATAAATCATTTTGCATTTCATTCTAGCGCGCGGGTAAACACACTATGTCAGGTGAGATAGCATACATTTAGGCCGCGCTCACTGACGACTTTGCCTCCGCGACTAGTTGGACCATAATTTTATTGTAAGCCTTAAGGATGAACGAGTCGCTCATCTTTCCATACAAACGTGGAAGGGTAACTACTCCACTGTTTGACGTGAACCATCCAACACTAAGGATTATATCAATTTATCTCGTCATAATCTATGTTTGTACACACCCCAAACCGTAAAAAAAGAATTTATTTCAAAAATACAAGCTTCTAAACTTTCGTATTTCAACACTGATTTTAGCCCAATTTTGGACGTAACTAAATAATATAAGGAGAAAGAAAACTCAAAAATAAATACCGTTCCGACATAGTTTAATTATTCAAAAGTTGAAATAAATGTTATTTTGAAAAGATTACACTCAAGTTTTTCTATAATAACCCTTGTGCTAAAAGTCTATTCACATATTTTTGCCCGGTCGGTTTAGGAATAAATCATTTTGCATTTCATTCTAGCGCGCGGGTAAACACACTATGTCAGGTGAGATAGCATACATTTAGGCCGCGCTCACTGACGACTTTGCCTCCGCGACTAGTTGGACCATAATTTTATTGTAAAGATGAAATTGATAGGTGTTTTTTTGTAAAATATTTAAGATCAAATACATAGATTACATAAATACAGGTGAAGCTAATAAAAGCGAGATAAAAAACAGTTTTGGGGTATAAGTGAGAGTTTTTTAAAGGAAAACTCTTAGTAGATCCAGACTGGATCTGTTGACTGGATCTACTGAGAGTGATCCGCTGCTATTCAATCAAAAAACAAAAACGATTCACAATGAGCCGCATATAACAGGAACCCCTGCATTTCATGTCAAGAACATGGGAAATGGGTATGTGAAGTCACAATGGAAAACCGATACCCATAGACGTCACCTAATGTAATTAAGACAAAAAAGTTTATTCCCATGTAAGAAATATTTATGATTAAGACTTAAGTTTATAAAGGCTTTTATTAGTTTTAGTAATTACTAGCTTCTCCCTTTAGCTTAGCAGATGTCGTGTGCGAGTAATGGTAACCTGTCATCATCATCATAATTTCAGCCGTAAAACGTCCACTACTGAACACAGGCCTCCCTAATGGATCTGCATAAGGGGTAGCTGCCGTGGGGTGCCGGCAGTAGAATGTTACCCCTTCTCTCATACCCGTGGATGCAGTAAGAGCCTGCTAAGGATACCTTTGGACGATGGGCAGCAGCGTCTTTCCATGTATTAACATCCCGTACTGTGCTCGCCAACCCGCCTGCCAAGCGTGGTGTGGCAACTACCCCTCATGGAGATCCATGAGGGAGGCCTGTATTCAGTAGTGGACGTTTTACGGCTGGAAAGATGAAGGGTTAGTTGCCATTCTCACCACGCTTGCCGGGCGGGTTGGTAAGCGCAGTATAGATTCTTGATACACGGAAAGACGCTGCTGCCCATCTCCCGGAGGTATCTCTTAGCAGATTACTGCATCCATGGGCATGAGAGGAGGGGTGACATTCTACTGCCGGTACCCCACGGTATGGTAACCTGTATCCTTTGCCAAAGAATGTCTTCTAAGTAAAAAAAGTTTTAAAAAATCACTATTACAATATAAATATGGAAATCCCATAATGTACATTAACTAAGATAAATAATTATCGTGTCAAAGAATATTTTACTCCAATGCAAATATAAGTAGCCAAACGTACCAATTTAATCAATATATCTATGTATATTACTTTTAAGTTGTTGTGTTATATTCACGGGCGATTTAATCCATTACTAGGCTAATTAGTTATATTTACGCAAAATTGTATTTCTCATGTACATAAATGAATGCGTTATATTTTTTTTATGTATGAAAATTAAATATCTTAAACCATAAACCATATTTTCAATGTCAATCATTGGCAAACTAAGTAGCCCGTGTCATTCTTAAAGGACCAGATATTGTCAACTGTCGTTATTTTCCTCGCTATGTTTTCCATCACCATTACGCCTTGTGATATTTAAAGATTGTTTCCCAGCCGTAAGATATCCACTGCTGGACAAAGGCCTCCCACATTGATCGCTAAGTAGGTACTGATCATGAGGGGCTGATGCCATACTCACCACGCTTGGCAGGCGGGTTGGCGAGCGCAGTACAGGATGTTGATACACAGAAGACGCTGCTGCCCATCTTCCAGAAGTATCTCTTGGCAGATTCTTACTGCATCAACAGACAACATTCTTCTGCCGGCACCCCATGGCATTTAAAGATTAATAAAAGTTAATAGCAGAAAGTGGCGGTATCCAGTTATTTAGCTGATTCTTTATTACATGAAGTAGATAATAGAAAAACTTGATGTGTACGTTGAGACAGTCGACTACGTAAATATGTATAGTTTGTAGTTCGTTACACACACTCAATATATTATACACATAGTCCTTCCACAGCTTCCACAGTTTAGAAATATGTAATTAGACTTAAAACAAAATAAAATGGCATTCGTCATAATTTAGCATAATGCATAATTCATCTTCCACTTCTGAAAGTAGGTCTCCGTCATGGATCTCCATCAGTGGTAGTTGTCATACTCACCCACCATGACAGGCGGGTCGACAAGCCTAGTACGGTATGTTGTTACACGAAAAACGCTGCTACCCATCTTTCGGAAGTATCACTTGGCAGATTCTTTTTGTATCTACGGGCAAAGGAGGGGCGATACTCTCTACTGCCGGCACCCCCGGCTAATAAACCATAAAGAAACAATAAAATATTTTTTAAAATACATACAGATACAGCAAAGGTACATCACAATATAAGAGAAAAAAAAACTTGGGCTTACATAAATGGACATCTAACCTTCGAACTTCTTATGTACACTTATGTGACACTTTTTTTTTAATATTTATTATATTATATATATTCTGTACCGAAGCACGTCCACGCGTACATTATATCGAAAGGTCGATAAATGTACATGGTTCTTTTTGGATTACGTTAAACCAGAAAAAATACAAGTATCTAATATATTTTTTTAATATACATAACGGACTAGCAATTAAAATTTAGTCATCTAGCCTACTGTTATTACCCTCTATTCTATGGTATGTAAGTACGGCGGAAGGTATAGGTATGCCAAAATACAGGTAACACCTAGTTTGGGTACCTATGTCATTCCAACATGCAGCATACATCATCGATTTGTGCCAATGTAAACTTAAGATTATTATAATTTTATGTGTATAATATTGTTATTATGACTTTGGTGCAAATAAACGGTTTCTTTCTTTCTTTCTTTCTAATTAAGTTTAATTACGTAAAATTACGTTCTTTGCGACTGCAGTCTCCCGATGATGCTCAGTCACATAGGCAGCTCAATAGACAAATTTGGAAATCCTTGCGGCACGATATTCGTACCTTTAATACAGCCAGTATTAAAGATACGATAGAGCGGAATAAAGGCTCCAAAGTGTTCGCGAGAGATAGTTCTATTGGGCAGAGCCAGATGACGAAGCTGAAGAGGGAAGATGGCAGCATAACGTCAAGTAAAGCAGAAGTGTTAAGGGAAGTCGAAAGGTTCTATGGACGGCTCTACGATTCGGTCACTAAACCTGTTTGCAGTGCGGCCAACGACCCAAGAGCTAAACTGACCCGACATTATACCGAGGATATCCCGGACATCAGCCTGTACGAGATCAGGATGGCCTTGAAACAGCTTAAGAACGACAAGGCGCCGGGTGAGGACGGAATCACTTCAGAGCTTCTGAAAGCGGGTGGATCACCGGTACTTAAAGTCCTTCAGAAGCTATTTAATTCCGCCTTGCTTGAAGGTACGACGCCGAAAGCATGGAACAAGGGCGTGGTGGTTCTGTTTTTCAAGAAAGGTGACAAAACCTTACTTAAGAATTACAGACCCATCTCGCTGTTGAGCCATGTTTATAAGCTGTTTTCAAGGGTCATCGCGAACCGTCTCGAACGCAGGTTTGATGACTTCCAGCCTCCCGAACAAGCCGGGTTCCGAAAAGGCTACAGTACCATAGACCACATACATACGCTGCGGCAAGTCATACAGAAGACCGAAGAGTATAACTTGCCGCTATGTCTTGCGTTTGTGGACTATGAGAAAGCCTTCGATTCGATCGAAACATGGGCGGTGCTTGAGTCTCTCCAACGATGCCGAATTGACTATCGGTACATCGAAGTGTTGAAGTGTTTGTATACAAACGCCACTATGTCAGTCCGAGTACAAGAACAGAGCTCGAAGGCGATTCCCTTAAAAAGAGGCGTAAGACAGGGAGACGTAATCTCTCCGAAACTGTTTACGACCGCTTTGGAAGATGCCTTCAAGCTCCTGGAATGGAAAGGGCTGGGCATCAATATTAACGGCGAATACATCACTCACCTTCGATTTGCCGACGATATTGTGGTCATGGAAAAGTCGATGGAAGAGCTCAGCACGATGCTCGAAGGCCTCAATCGAGTCTCCCAGCGGGTAGGCCTTAAAATGAACATGGACAAGACGAAAATCATGTCAAATGTCCATGTCGTGCCTGCCCCAGTTATGGTTGAGAACTCGGCTCTTGAAGTTGTCGACGCGTACGTATACCTAGGACAAACAGTCCAATTAGGTAGGTCCAACTTCGAGAAAGAGGTCAATCGTCGAATCCAACTCGGATGGGCAGCGTTTGGGAAACTTCGCAACGTCTTTTCGTCCAACATACCTCAGTGCCTTAAGACGAAAGTCTACAACCAGTGTGTGTTACCAGTGATGACATATGGAACCGAGACGTGGTCCTTCACTATTGGCCTTATGAACAAGCTCAGAGTCGCTCAACGAGCTATGGAGAGGGCTATGCTCGGGGTTTCTCTACGGGATCGAATCAGAAATGAGGAGATACGTAGAAGAACTCGGGTCACCGACATAGCCAAACGGATTAGCACGTTGAAGTGGCAATGGGCAGGCCATATAGCGCGCAGAACAGATGGCCGATGGGGCAGCAAAGTTCTCGAATGGAGGCCACGGATCGGCAAGCGCAGCGTAGGACGTCCACCTACAAGATGGGCAGACGACTTGGTGAGAACTGCTGGTCGGCGGTGGATGCAGACGGCTTCCAACCGCAGTACTTGGAGATCAATGAGGGAGGCCTTTGTCCAGCAGTGGACGTCCTACGGCTGAAATGATGATGATGACGTAAATGGAAAATATATTTGTAACGTTTGTTTTGCAAAATAAATTTATCTTTATCTTTAATGTATGTGCTTATATAGCTGACTGTCTTTGCCGGTATGCGTTCAAACACAATGCGCGGTTGAAGAAGTGTTACCGAGTGTCACTTACACTCGGTAACACTTTTTCAGCCGCGAGAATTGTCGGATCAGTGTCAATACTCAGTTCTTGCTTGCCGTAATTATGGGTAGTTAAGATCCTTTTAAAAGTACAATATGATATCATTAAGCTTTTAATAAAACGGATATTTTTTAACACGTTGACGAACGTCTAATTTGTCGCCGTTATGGAGATATGGTCAAATAGACCTCTGGTAGCGGGTTGGTTTCACGCTGCGGGAATACTGTTAATGTATTGGGAGTACCTAATTAAAATAAAATAAACAATGCTAGACAAATCACACAGCATCATCTAGCCCCAAGCTAAGCAGAGAAAGTCATGGCATGTCATCTAATCCATAATAATCTCTAAAAACTAACTATTATCTAAAAATACTTCACTTTCTACACTTGCCTAAATTTGTATTTATCCATTAAGGCCTTAAAAAAGACAGACATACAGACAAAGAGAAACTTTTTTTGTTTCTTGTTTTACTACGACACCCTAAAATGGTCACTACATAGCATGTGCCGTGGCAGAACAGGGGTGCCACAGCGCTGGTCTTCTTCTTCTTTTGAATAATTATTCTTACCTTATTAATGCCTACGTCGAGCAAGTAGTTTTTCAAGCCACTGCAGGGTAATAAATACAACGTACAATACAATGTAAATACACCCAGAATTCAGCAAATATAACATAAAACTATATACTTACAGTAAATTATACTCACCTACAGTCAAATTAAATAAATAAATAAATAAATAATAAATAAATAAATAATGCTGGACAATTCACACAGCATCATCTAGCCCCAAGCTAAGCAGAGCTTGTGTTATGGGTACTAGATGACTGACATACTTAATACATTATACTACATAGATAGATATTTTTATTATATATATAGAAAAACACCCAGAACACCCTGAACAAATATCTGCAGATCATACGGACATTTGTTCCGAGGCGGGAATCGAACCCGCAACCTCTTGCGTCGCAGGCGGACCTTCGCCCGCTGCGCCACAGAGGTCGTCAGAGATTAAAAATAAAACTCAGATAGTCTGGCATAGCTAGTTACCACAAGCACTTAGGCTATAGTTTAAAATAAGTTTGGTCCACTTCATCATCATCACCATCACAGCCGTAAGACAAGTCTTGCATAGGCAGTAATCTTAATGTTTTTAAGCTGTGGGTGATTCCAGTCTGAGAATAGAAGGATCGGTAAGTGAATAAGAATAACAAAGGTCAAAAAGACCCTGCATCTACTATAATTTGCACACCGACCCGTCAAGGGGTTAATGTAAAATACGATTATTACCAACCGAAGCATTTGCTGTTTACGTCCGCTCGCAATTTGTAGTATTTAACCTATACTTTTATTAATGTGTCTGTGTCTTAAGCAGGTGGGTCGGAATCACCCATTAATAAGAACGTGTACTTCTTGGGTGGTTACTTTACCTAGTTTTAAGGTATTTTTGCTGAATTCTGGGTATTTCCATTGTTTGATATACGTTGTCTTCATTAATATTGTAATTGTAACCTAGATGTAGCTGCCTGTAATTGGGAGAACACAAGCTCATGGTTTTTATTGTTTTTACTTTTGTAATTTTTCTTTGTGTATCTTCTGTTGGTGGCTCAAATAAATAAATAAATAAAATAAATAAATTACCTGTTAGCAGCACTCCGCAGTTTCACCCGCGCAGTTCCCGTTCCCGTGAGAATACGGGGATAAAATACAGTCTATGTTACTCGGGGATAATGTAGCATTGTAATGATGAAATATTTTTGAAAATCGGTCTAGTAGTTTTTGATTTTATTCGTTACAAACATACAAAATAGAACATGAGAGATACCTAGGCGATAAGGCCGCTATTTGTCACTATGTTTGTCAGTGTTTCTCTTGTCATTATGTTTAGTTTTAAGGTGTTCGATAACATATTAACTATCTTTTAAGAAGTTGGTTCGGAACCATATGAAGTTGGTTCGGAACCCTTAAAAAATGAATTCACTTCAAAGAAACTTATCAAACTCTCTCTATAATTCCCAATAATAAAAGCGTAAGTTGTATCTGTCGAATGTCAATTCCTTGCTGTTATTACGAAACAGATTTTTGACAGCGATCATCGCAAGGTTTACGCGTGTTGTAAAACTGTCGCGAGACTTGTAATCAACCTGCGTCGTACTACCTATGTGCACATAGTTATTAACTATTGATATCATAAACCTTACAATTAGCGTTTTAATAATAATAATAATAATAATCATTTATTTTTCAGACACAGATCCATATTTGTTAGTAGACTTAGGCATAAGAGTTAGTACTTAAAATATAGGTATTTAAACAATAAATTAAACAAAAACACAAAAACACAACCTAACCTAATTATTCTATAAGCACGTTTATACAGTGCTTATAAAATGAAGCCTCATACTTGTTAGCAATAACATTCAGAATTCTGCTGGTACTTCCGCGAATTCTGCTCAAGAATGAAGCTACCCGTTTCCTCATGCATGCAGCGAACCCGTCCGTACGGGCTTCCGCAAACATTCCGGAGGCGCTACAGAATCGCGGAAGACCCAGCAGCATTCTGAATGCGTTATTATATTGCACCCTAAGGGCGTTGATGGATTTCTTCGTATATGTGAACCACAGGCTGCTCGTATAGAAGGACTGACAGAACGATTTAAAAAGAGTTATTTTAGCTTCTTGTGAACAACGAGCAAACCTGCGAATCAACATATTCGACCTTACCGACAACGCCCTTCTTTCCCTCTCAATATCTTCATCATCTCTCAAGGATTCAGTGACAATATGACCCAAGTATTTAAACTGGTGCACCCTCTTAATCGGTGTGTCGTTTAGCATAATAGGGAGAACAGGGTCTACGACGTTACTTTTATTGTTGAACACCATAAATTCGCTCTTTTTTACATTATATTTTAGCCCATGACTGGCTGCATACAACTCACACTTACTGAGAAGCTTCCTGAGGGCCCTGATAGAAGGTGCCAGCAGCACCATGTCATCAGCATAACTTATATTATTAACACATACACCATCAACATAACATCCAATTGGTAAGCTGCTGAGATCTTCTATCAGAGCGTTTAGATACAAATTAAAGAGCTTTGGGGAAGTTACCCCCCCCTGTCTCACACCACACTTTAGCTTGTAATCATCCGATAATGACCCATTCCACTTAACTTGATTAGTTTGATTGTTGTACCAAAACTCAAAAACAGAACATAGATCTCTGCTAAGATTTGTGCCCCTAAGCTTTTGCCACAGTCGTTCATAACATACTGTGTCAAAAGCTTTTGACAGATCCAGAAAGCATGCATAGACCGGCGTCTTTCTGCCTATATAGTACTGTATTGTGTGTTTTAAGCTGATAATCGCACTTTCGGTTGACAATCCAGGCCTAAACCCAAACTGTCCATCATGTAAAACAAGATGCTGCTCAAGTTTACGGTCAAGGAGCCGGTCCAACACCTTAGCTGTTACAGTTGCTAGCGATATAGGCCGGTAGTTATTCTTGTCTGCCACGTCACCAGTTCTGTTCTTCAGTATTGGCACAACAATCGTTCTCATAAGATCAGGGGGCAGATATGCGTGACTTATGCAAAGTGAAAATAAAAGAGATAACACCCTTGGCAAATGCATACCCCCATATCGCAGATGTTCAACACTGAGGCCATCATGACCCGGGGACTTGCCTCGGCTCATACTTTGTATCATTTTTTCAATTTCTGCCGCAGAGAAACGTGTGGCAGGCCCCCTAACCAAGCCCTCAGCGTTGACAGTCGGCGGTACCGATGACTCATCTTGTAGTGGACTAACAATGAAATGATTTTTAAATAGGTTTGCTATCTGCGCCGTATCAGACAAGCCAGCAACACTAGCAGGAAAGCTAGGTTTAAGATTTAATTTCCTCACATTTTTCCAGAATTTAGAAAAGTTTTTACCCTCTCTCTGACTAGCAATGATATCCATTTTTATTTGTTCCTGTCTTGTCTGGCACCACTTTAATTTATTTTTAAAAATCTTACGACTTGCACACATTTCATCATAAGTATTTCCTGAGCTAGGTTTTCCACATAACATCCAAAAGTTTAGTTTAGCTCTAGCCTCTTTATGGGCTTGAGAAACATGTCGATTCCATCCTATTAAATTTTTAAATTTATGCCTAGTAGGTTTGCATGTCAAGACAGCTCCCTCACTCAATATTCTAACAATGTCATTATAAAATTTGTCAATAATAGATCGGTGTGAAATGTCAAAACAATTATCACTTGTACATTGTGCAAAAATGTTAGAAGAATTATTCATTAATAATTTTAAATTATCATTACAATATGTCGAATAAGTATTAATTTGATTTATGTCACGATTGCCCCAGATTATTTGATTTGATGTGTATCTATCACATGTATTATATTTTTTACGAACTAAATTAAGATCACAGTTTATCATCATCGGAAAATGATCTGACCACATAATGTCATAACATACCTTAATGTCCATAATTTTGTCCCATGCTGAATGCGTCACTATACAGTGGTCTAGCCATCTCCGCGAGCCATGAGCATCACTAACAAAAGTATATTCACTTGAGTCACTACCTAGCTTCAACAGGTTTTATACATAAAAAAGTTTATAGCTACATATAGAGCATTGTCTCAGGCCATAAAATTTAATAAAATCGCTCTATCTAGACCATCTATGAACGATCTAATAACTGCACAACACCCGTTATTGCTAAAACGGGGTTTCAAATGCATTCTACGGTTTAATGTTCGGATAGATTGGTTTACTTCATACGTTCTTTTTGTTCTGGTGTTTAGTGGAAAAATGTAAGTACTGACATTGCTAAGACATCAATGTCCATTTTACCGCCGAGTTATATTACCAGAAAGTACTCGTAGTTACCGTGGGAAGCCGGCAGTAGAATGTTACCCCTCCTCCCATGCCCATGGATGCAGTAAAACCCTGCCCAAGGGTACCTCCGGAAGATGGGAAGCAGCGTCTTTCCGTGTATCAACATCCCATACTGCGCTCACCAACCCGCCTGCCAAGCGTGGTGGTATAATAAAGTTAAGGCAGGATGTTATGCCAGAGCCTGCTAAGGCAGGGTAACATTCTACTGCCGGCACCCCACGGCCTAGTAAGTGCGGCCCACGCGTAGTAGAGTAAAACGAGCTGATTATTTTTTTAGTACTTTTTGTAGGGTTCTCTCGGCTTTGTTATTTCATATGTCCATGCAAAATAACAGCTTTCTAGGATTCAGCCTCTTCGCCAAGCCGTTGACGGACGGACAGAAAGACAGACAGACAGACAAACAAAGCGAAACTTTATAGGTTTCTTGATTTACTACGAAACCCTAAAATGGTCACTACATAGCATGTGCCGTGGCAGAACGGGGGTGCCACAGCGCTGATCTTCTTCTTCTTTTACATAATTATTCTTACCTTATTAATGCCTACGTCGAGCAATAGCTTTTCAAGCCACTGCAGGGTATTAAATAGGTACGACGTACAATACAATGGAAATACCCAGAATTGAGCAAAAATACCATAAAACTACATACTTACAGTAAATTATACTTACTTTGTAAAATTGAAAAAAATAATGTTACGTGGATGCAGTAAGAGCCTGCTAAGAGACACCTCCGGAAGATGGGCAGCAGCGTCTTTCCGTTTATCAACATCCCGTACTGCGCTCACCAACCCGCCTGCCAAGCGTGGTGAGTATGCCACCTACACCTCATGGATCCATGAGAGAGGCCTTAGTTCAGTAGTGGACGTTTTACGGCTGAAATGATGATGAATTATATTTATATAACGACATGGTATAACCACAGATTACAGAACCGTATAGCTCAGATAATCTGACATAGCTGGTTTCCACGGGCACTTAGGCTATAGTTTAAAATAAGCTTTGCCTTCTTCATCATCATCACCATCACAGCCAAGTTTTGCATAGGCATTAACCTTAATGTTTTTTAACAAATAAGTACTTTGAACGGAATCCCCTTTAAACCAGCTATTAAAAACATAAAGAGTTTAGTTCTTTTATGGAACCTGCTAAATTATCATGTCAACAAAGCACCTGTCATACGCAAGTGACATTCTGAGGAACATGGTATTGACATGTCGAACATGACAGTTGATGACACTTAAAAAGATAAGATATAAATAAAATGCTAAAAACTTTACTAAGAGTCCGCGCCGCCACTAAAGACCAATAGACGCGGCGCTGCTATCATAGAACTAAACACAGACTTCATACTGTTCTGTATGTAAGTAAACTCATCTATTGGCACACACGACACAGTGGAACACAAACAACATAATCATAATGATTATTAACGGCAAGAAGAAGCAAACCAATAATTTAATTATGTGAGGCTTAGACAAGATAAATCTCGTATCTAAGGGGTAAGGCCGCGCGTGACAAGTGAGCCAAAAGGTGACGTCTCAGCATAATGCTGCTTACCACTCGGAAGCGGGGGTCAGTGCCCACTCGGCGCGCTTAGACTCGGCCCGAAGAACCTGGTTATTTCTGTTTTGATAGTCGTAAAAACGTCGATGTACACGTGTCGATGTAGACAGAAAAGTGTTGGATCTCGCAACACAGAATATAAAATTTAAATAATGTTTTAGGCAACGCTGCTTTTCAGACGTCACCAAAGTGTCAACACGAACGCAGAACTGTTTTAGTATATTATACTAGCCTACTAGCCAAATCATGCCCCAAGCTAAAACTGACTCAAAAAAAGTTACTTGTGAGCATTTGGTGGACCAGTGCCGGTGTCGTCCACTACAGCTTTCTTAAATCTGGCCAGACGATTACAGCAGATGTCTATTGTCAGCAACTGCAAACCATGATGGAAAAGCTAGCTGCAAAACAACCGAGTCCGGTCAATCGCTCTAGGCCACTGCTGCTTCAGGACAACGCTAGACCACACACTGCTCAACAGACGGCTATCAAATTAGAGGGGCTTTAATTTGAATGTCTAAGACATCCACCGTACTCTCCGGACCTTGATCCAGCAGATTACCATTTTTTTTCGAAATTTGGATAACTTCTTGCAAGGGAGAAAAATCAACTCCGATGAGGCAGTCCAAATTTTTTTTAGTTTATTTAATATATTGTTTTCTTAATTCATATATTTTATTTTGTTGTTATCGCTTGCGTTTGTCCACATCATGCCAAAGTATCATACTTGATAATAAGCAGTGATGTAGTCTAGGAATTCTGATTTATAGATCAACCTGCGTCGATGATGGTATAGGTGCTGGGCAAGCCTAAACCATCTAAAATGTCCCAGACACTGCAGCGTCCTGACCAGTATAAAATACCAGTTGCTGACGCTTTGTAAATCCTACTAATATTATAAAGCTTGTGAGTATAAATAACTTTGTGGATGTTAGTTACTCTTTCACGCAAAAACTAGACTGCGGATTGAGCTGAAATTTTGCACACGTATAGATTTCGACCAGGTTTAACACGTAGGCATTTCTTCCGGGTCCAACGCATACGAAGCGGCATAAGCTAGTCATCTACATAGATGTAAAGGCCTTACTTTTATGTTTTAGAGAAAAATCTCTACAATTATGGTCGGCGTTGCTTAAGAGGGGCCAATACAACTTACTTTTCATACAACCGCTCGTACGTGGGTGTGGCGTCGTAATAGATCTTTCTATGAAACTTTTGATTTAATAGGTATCTTGTGCACTATTATTTGGGATACTAGAATAGTTTACAAAAGAAGAACAAGACACATTTAAATTGAAAAAATCACACAATTGGATTCGTTCGCTTCAGATAATTTTGTTCGGGGTACCAAACGATATTTTTTTGTAAAAATACTTCAAATCACTCTCACTGACCTTATTAAACATTACCGATAAAACTGCCTGCCGTAAGGTGCCGGCAGTCGAATGTTGCCCCGACTCACTTGCCCTTGGATGCAGTACGAATCTTCCAAGGAATACCTACCTCCGAAAAATGGGCAGCAGCGTTTTTCCGTGTATGAACACCGGCAGACTGATTACGTATCTTGCGACAGGTTTGCAACAGGCGTAAATCTCGCGATAATGGTTATATCAAACGTTATTTACTTGCAGTTATTTAGTACAAAATTGACCTTTGACCGGGTTAGGTTCTGTATTCTGCGCTTTGTCAGATCTGACTCTGTTGCAAACCTGTCGCGAGATACGTAATTAGCCTGCCTGTACTGTGTGTAGGGGTTGCTAAGATCTTACTACACACTGGTTCGACAATGCCAATGCAAATATTTATAAGTATTTTAACGTACCACAAACTCACCGATTTTATCACATCAAACATTCGCCATTCCCGCCCTTTCTGCTCACATGACAGTTACTCATGGTGACAGTGACAGTTCACTAACCAATACCCTACAATACACAGCACACAAGAGACAGCGTATGTATGCAATAATAGTATCGCATACACTACACTGCGCTCGGTAATCGGCCTGCCAATATGCGTGGTGAGTATGGCAACCCTTATGGAGATCCATGAAGGAAGCATTTCTTTCCTTTGATGACGAAGACACGTTCTTTGTTAGCCCATTGACGAACCGCCCCTAACCCGGAGATGACGTCAACCCGTCCCACACTAGGTGATAGACACATTCAAAAACCGATCCCGCCGGCGGGGTCGAAGAATACACTCTTCCGTCTTAAGGTGCAATTTTGCACCTATACGTTAACCTTATTTACATACAAAAATCTGGCAACAGTCCAAGCCGTGGTTCGTACCTAAGTGGTGCCATAGTGCTTGTTGCCCCATCCTTACTTTTGGAGGCTGGGTGCCCTCTGCCCTCGCCATAGTCCGGTAACTTTGTCATGGCCATCTGCGGTCAACAATATTAATAAATAGTCAATTCGAAAAAAAAAACAAAAAAAACGGAAGCACATGTCCAGCAGTGGACGTCCGACGGCTGAAGGCGATGGGTCAGGAATCTGATTATCTGGCCCAAGCAGATATTCATCGACATGCTTCTATTATAATATTCGCCGTGGGCTGCCTATAGTAGAATGTTATACCTTCTCTCATACCTATGGATGCAGTAAGAGCCTGCTAACATATACCTCCGGATGATTAGGCAGCAGCGTTATTCCGTGTATCAACATCCCGTACTGGCCAACTCGCCTGCCAAACGTGGAGAGTATGGCCACTACCCCTCTTGGAAACCCATGAGGGAGGCATGTGTTTAGTAGTGGACGTTGTACGGCTTAAATGACAAAGAAGATGCTTCTTATAACTTCCACTTTATTTTCAACATCAATAAACAACATAATAACACTGTTAAACCACTCGCGCTGTAAACACAAACCTTCCAACTTAATATTCATTGAAATCATCCAGTTTTTACTCGCACTTGGTCATTTGGTCAAGCATCATTTGCTTTCCAACCGTAAACAAACCAAGACGGCAAGACCTACAGAAAAGGGCGTTGTCGAACACTATCCGGAAGAGATGGGACGTAACGCAGGTCTTTGTGAAGTGGTTTTTAAGAACAGCTATTTTAAGCGTACTGTTATATTCTGGTAAATTACTTGTTAGGGATGCAGTAATAATTAGTGTAGAACTGTGTTTTGTAAACGAGAAACATTGAGATGTTGGGGTCAAGAAGTGTTATATAATGATGTTTTTATTAATAAGATGCAAAATTAATTATATACAAATACAAATAATACAAATCGTATAATTGCAGAATAATATAAAAACATATATTAGTGATGCACTGTTATGTTGCAGAAAATCAGTTCCTCCCTAAAACTGTAATTATAATTTATTTTACGACAGACAGAGTATCTAATTATAAAGGGTTAGGATTAACATAGTAACTTAAACAATTTAGAACTTAAATTATTTAATGTATCGAACAAAAAATAACAGAAAAATACAAATACTCTTACAACACAGGTTTATCAGTAAAGGAAAACTTAGTGAGGAAACCCTCGGCTGAGTCAACTTCAGGCGTATGAAACTATTCTCTCATCTGATTATTAGCCGACTAAGCTTTGAGGATAGTATAGGTGCTGGGCAATCCTGATCCATCTAACAATGTCCCAGGCACTGGACCGTCCCGTACAGCGTGAACACTAGTTGCAGTAATCTATTTGTTTTAAAATTTTCACAACGCTACTACGATATTTTAAACAGTTATACCAAGTAAAGTCGTGGGCAAAACTAGTAAGTGATTAACACAATAACTTGCTTAGCAGGTTGAATATTTCGCATTGAATATTTTTCTTTGACTAATATGCAAAGGAATTTCTAGAGTTATTTATTTGTCCTGTAACTGGAAGCCCGCACTGAATATATTTTAGTTTTTTGTCAGAGTTGCGACATGCGCTTGTAGTTTCAAATCGTTTTTACGGCATGGTTAACAAGTTTCTAACTTGATTGAATTAAAATTAAATATTACAATTAGCCATAAGTGTCCCACTGCTGGGCAAAGGCCTCCCCTCCAACTCTGCATGCATCCCGATCCGCCGTCAATTCGACCCATGCGCTGTTATGTTGGTCTAACTCGTCACGCCATCGCTTCTTCGGTCTGCCGCGGCGCCTCACCGTGTTGGGGCCCTACTGTGTGGTGATCTTTGCCCACAGGTCTTCGGGCATTCGGAAAACATGACCAGCCCAGCTCCATTTAAGTTTTGCAACTTTTTGAGCAACGTCGATAATTTGAGTTTTGGAGCGCAGTGTGAATACGGTCATGCGTTTTACTCTGAGTACACTGCGCTCCATTGCCCGTTGGCAAACCTTTGTGTGTTTGTGAGTGACCAAGTCTGCGCGCTGTTATGAATATCTCAATTAAATCAAATTAACCAAATCTATTGGACACGTATTTTTTCTTTATAACATAATCCAAAATTAACCGCAATGCATTATATCGTAATGTCGCGAGACGTCACGTGCCTCGGTACAGGATTATGTCGTCACGAGCTCCCACTCCTAAACTTTAACTTGCTTTATCTAAGTATTGTTTGATTAATTTGAAAAAAGAAAAAATGAGTGTCTATTAATTTTGTATTATCTAACTGACGGACACTATAATATTTTCATTTTCACACCATGTCATCGTTTTCATTCAAGGGTAATGTTTTTTATCCAGAAGTTACTCAGTTTTTTCGCGACCACGACCAGGTACAATCCAGTCGAAACGCCGGGATAAAAATAAAGGTAATTATGCGATGAATACCAGATAATCCAATAATAGTAATAGGTAATATGTCGCGAAAGTTTAGAAATTACTGAATTAAAATTCGTAAGTCTTAGAACGATTTTATTGTAATGGGTTGCGGGTTTGATTTTTCATTCGCTCCATTTTAGTAAACTCGTGTACCTACACACTTTGGAACTTTTTTATATTGTTATAAATAATTACCTATAATACTCTGGAACTATTTTAAACAAAACAAACAAACAAACAAAATACATTTATTTATAATGTTAATTTTACAATATGTAGCCGGTTAAATAGGGAGTTATCTCCCTGAACATTTTAGACTAAACTAAACACTAAACACTTCAATATTGTAAATCTAACAATATAAAATGGACACTGATTCAGCATTCAGTTGATTATCTAGCAAGCTAGGTAACCAACTGAATGCTGAATCAGTGAATCAATCAAATATTTTAGACAGTATAACCTACATTCTTAATAAGCAAAGAACATGCCTTCTCTAAGATACTTATTTAAAAAATGTTTTATGTTGTAGATTTCATATTAGCTAGTTTATTTTTGGTTTATACTTCAAATTATTCATTCATCATCATTTCATCCATAAAACATCCACTAATGAACAAAGGCCTCCCTCATGGATCTCCATGAGGGGTAGTTGCCATACTCACCACGCTTGGCAGGCGGGTTGGCGAGCGCAGTATGGGATATTGATATATGGAAAGATGCTGCTGCCCATCTTTCGGAGGTATCCCTTAGCAGGCTCTTACTGCATCCATGGGCATGAGAGGAGTTCAAATTATTAATTTTAGATATTCTAGCCTTGTTAGCTGAGTTGTTTTTTATTTGTGCGCACGTTGTGGCCGCCTCTAATTGAGGGAACACTAGCCCTAAGTACCTATTGTTATAATTAAACCTCATTATTGTGTATCTCTTGTTGGTAGCCCAAATAAATAAATAATAAATAAATAAATTCCTGGATCATCACTATCTTTTACTAGCTGATCGAAACGCAGGAAGCGTGCAGTCCTATTTCCGGTACAAATCAAGTTTATATGCCATGGCACTTCATTGTAAGAAGTTGCTCGCTTGTTCTAAGTTCGCGGCGAACATCTAGTATAATGCTACATTATCAGCTATAGCATACATGGGCTATATTTTTGGACCCGGCAGGTGGCGCTGGAATAGGGGTGCGGTTCGGTACGGTGTTCGCCGAGTCAGCTAGTCTATATCTATACTAATATTGTAAAGAGGAAAGATTTGTATATTGTATGTTGTATTTTAAATGTTTGCAACGAATAGACTCAAAAACTACTGGACTGAAAATTTCCAAATTCTACATTTCTAATACTACATTATCCCTGAGTCATCATTCCAGCCGTAAAAAGTACACTACTGAACAGGCCTCCCTTATGGATCTCCATGAGGGGTAGTTGCCATACTCACCACGCTTGGCAGGCGGGTTGGCGAGCGCAGTACGAGATGTTGATACACGGAAAGACGCTGCTGCCTATCTTCTGGAGGTGTCCCTTAGCAGGCTCTTACTGCATCCACGGGTAGGAGAGGAGAGGTAACATTCTACTGCCGGCACCCCACGGCAATCCCTGAGTAACTTAGGCTAAATTAAATCCGCGTATTTCCACGGGAACGGGAACTACGCGAGTGAAATCCCGGAGTGCGGCTAGTCATTTATAATGACGAAAAAAACCTGACCACTTCGCAGTGCACTGTACCACTAAATCTAATACAGGGCACACAATAACCGATTCCCAAAACCGGATATAAAAAGTTTAGTGGCAGTCGAGCTGTAACTAAACGGCAAAAAACTAACTTACCCGCTCGGTTTAGTTTCCTTCGTGGGAGACTCAATTATTTTCCAATTTTAATCAAAAATATAGTATTCTCAGCCTTTCACTTCCACTTAAGCATTTAAATGTCAATCTTTTGGTGTTAGGACGCTGCGTCTTAACTGCTCGAGCATTCTCAAATAAACTTAAACCTTATAACAACTAATATAGAGTTACATTCAGAATTGCGAGAACAGTTTGATCTAAAACAATTTGGTTTTGTATGATTAATGTTTGCTGCACTTACTGTTGTAACAATTGTTTGTGAATTCACGGGAAAAATAGTCCTACATGTGAGGAGATAAGAGTGATTTTGGCTTGCAGAGCCAGATACATCTTCTAGAAAGTACTGGATAGAAAAAAAACATTGCGCATTGCAGTAGAATTTGTTATTTAGCTGCAATAAGAGCAATCTGCCAATGTCAGGAATTTGTAAGATATCAATTTCGCTTTTGGGAAATCACTAAGTTACAGCGAAATAATGGGATAATATTGTATGTGCTCTTCCGTTAATTGAGTTGCGCAGTGCGGGCTATCCATTGCGAGGCGACTACAGGCTGGCAGGCTGATTACGTATCTAGCGACAGGTTTGCAACAGGCGCAAATCTCGTGATTATCGTTATCAAACGTACGGAAGCCTGTAATCTTAACCTTCAAAAAAAGTTAAATTGTAAAGAGTGGATGAAGAGATTTTTGAAGAGACCTTTGCACAACAGTGATACACTAATAGCTAAAAAAATGTGAAAGACTGATTTATTATGGTGGTATTTTAATAAATTATTTTCTTTTTGAGTTTATAATGCAGACAGATCGCGATGCGTAACCCATCAGTGCCATAGATGGACCGCTGGCACTATTTACATAAACATGATCTTTCATGTTGCTTGCATAGTAATTAGAAAGTTAATCAAGTTTTTCTTTACTTATTTAACGTTGTGAAGACATAAATCAAGCTGGCTGTACAGCACTTAGACTAAGAACTATTAAAACAAGTGAGCCGTCATGGGACGCCTGGCAGTTGTAAAAAAAATCACCACAGTCGCCATAGTCGCCACAGTCGCTTCATTAGCTCCAGTTGCGACAGTCACTACAGTCGCTACAGTAGCTCCAGTTGCAACAGTCACTACAGTCGCTACAGTAGCTACAGTTGCGACAGTCACTACAGTCACTACAGTCGCCGCAGTAGTCCCAGTCAGTCACAGTAGTCACAGTCAACACGATGGGCACCATGGACAAAGGGCAGTCGCCCCACTAACTCGCATCGGTTTTAATCGGTTTTAGCTCCCGCAAACGATATTTTACATCAAAAATAATGCTGGACACTCTAGCTCCAAAGTAAGGAAAAATTATGTTACGGGCACCAGATTGTTGATGGAATACTTTCTTGGTTAATAATTACAAAGCAAACATTTGTCCCTGGCGAGAACTAACCCTACTACCTCTTGTGCCACAGCAGGCTTTTAAGCCAACTGTGCTAGGTTGTCAAACGTATTCGAGATTATACATTAGAATATTTTATTTTTATAAGCAGAAGAGACGAAGAGTATAACTTGCGGCTATGTTTCGTTTGTGGACTATGAGAAAGCATTCGATTCTATCGAAACATGGGCGGTGCCCGAGGTTCTGCAGCTCGCATCTTGATTATCGGTACATCGAAGTTTTGAAGTCTTTGTATAGAAACGCCACTATGTCAGTCTGAGTACAGGCACAGAGTTCGAAGGATATTGCCTTAAAATGAGGCGTAAGACAGGGTGAAGTTATCTCACCGAAACTCTTTACGATGGACGCTTTGGAAGATGTCAAGCTCTTGAAATGGAAAGGACTGGGCATCAGTATTAACGGCGAATACATGACCAAAACTGTTTTTTTGGAATTTTGGAAGATGTCAAGCTCTTGGAATGGAATGGACTGGGCATCAATATTAACGGCGAATACATGACTCACCTTCTGTTTGCCAACAACATCGTCGTCATGGCAAAGTCAATGGATGTACTTAGCACGATGCTTGAAGGGCTCAATCAAGTCTCCTAATATGTAGGCTTTAAAATGAACATGGACAATACAAAGGTTATGTCGAATGCGAAATGCAATTACTTCGCCAATTATAAATAGATTTTAATGATTTTTTTTAAGGTTTTTTAAAGGTCATGTTCACATTTTTTTTAGTTAATTAAATAAAATAAATAAATAATGCTGGACAAGTCACACAGCATCATCTAGCCCCAAGCTAAGCAGAGCTTGTGTTATGGGTACTAGATGACTGATATACTTAATACATTATACTACATAGATAGATATTTTTATTATATATAGAAAAACACCCAGAACACCAATAAAAAAAATGAATTAATTATAATATAATAAATATACATATATATTATTATTTTTTAATTATAAATGAGTTTTACCTTTATATTTTACACTTTGTAAAACTGTCATTTCATTTGATAAGACGTATGTTACGAACGTTATTTTTTTGTGCTTTCAAAATCCCAGCCTATAGTTTTTACACTCTTTTTCTTTTTTCCTCTTTGTTCCAAATATTTCAAGATTGCACAAACTTTGTTTACCTAGAATATTTACATAACCAATTTATAACGATACATTCACTATGTAGAAATACAAATGTATTAAGTAACATAATCAATTTACGTTGAAATAAATGAAATTATCTTTTTCAACCCTAATTCATCATGATAATTGTTCAACCCTTTTTATCATAATTCCCCAACCGTTTTAACGTAACGAAAAATTAGTAAACCATTTAAAAAACGCAGTGAATTTGACATTTGAAAATTACCGCAAATGGAACAGGTGCGTACAATCAGTTGTTCAAGTTCTTTTTGCACATTTGAAACCTGTGTGGTCTTTAAAAATAGTTAAATTGACATTAATTGATCGAGAATTAAGTTCGTTTCGCAAAACGCCGTAAAATTTGTCCGTAGCAGTATTATTTTGCATCGTAAGTAAGATAAAACAGAAGGAGACAACTCAAGTTCTAACTTTTCATTTGCTCGGAGACATATTTTACGATTATTAGATTATGACCTAAGTATCGTAAAAAGGATAGAACGAGTACTAAGATATCAGACTACTGGTTAATACGGGAGATAATTAAATTTGCATATCTATATGAATAGAAACGATTAAGTTACCTTATTTTACAAGTTAGGACAAATAATTTTGTGTTTGTTGGTGTTTATATATAAAAATATGACTCAATAAATGTCTATGGTCGTAAAACTTGGGTTGATCGCTGCGTCCGCTGTCACAGCTGTCATCAAAATCCCGCCCATCAAGTCCAAAGTTTTGTAGCGGTATAAATGACTGTGGCAATGTCGTACTTTATAGGTGGAGCTGCATGAATAGTGATGTGCGATGCCGATGAGTCAGCGTAACCGACATAATCTCACTGATATTATAAAGCCGAAAAATTGTTTGTATGGAGGTTTGTTGCCGCTTCACTCAAAAATCCTGAAATTCGAGCTGAAATTTTGCACACGTATAGATGTTGACTAGGATTAACACATTGGCTACTTTTTATCCGGGTTAAACGCATAAGAAGCGGCGGGCAAAAGCTAGTATTATAATATACCGTCATATTTTCAACATCGTCCCAGCCCTATTTGTGTCACTTGGCATAGTTATATAGAATACGCTGTATTGTACACCATAGCAGAAAAAACATTGACGACCTCTACGGCGCAGCGCAAGAGGTTGCGGGTTCGATTCCCGCCTCGGGACAAATGTCTGTACGATCTGCAAATATTTGTTCAGGGTTCTAAATGTTTTTCTATATATAATAAAAAAAACCTCCTCTCATGCCCGTGGATGCAGTAAGAGCCTGCTAAGGGAAGATGGGCAGCAAGTCCATGGTTATGGAACGCTATTTGTCCTGTTGTCACTAACTGCTTGATTCGTTGAAACCATTGTATGTACATATATATTTGTTACGTATATTTATTTTAGTATATTATATAACAGTCGTGTTAACATGATTATCAAGTACCTACTTATGTATAATTTATTGTATATATTGTGTATTGTATAATATTATATTCAATGACTATTACCGTATGTACATCTTTTATCGATAGAACCCCATATAGCATATAATTATCCAATTCATCCCAAGGTTGTCTGGTATAGATCGCTCTTCAGCGATAAGACCGCCGATTGTCACTTTATGTTCAGCGTTTATTAAGTTGTTAATTTTGAATTTTTATATTTTAAGGTGTACAATAAAGCATTTTCTATCTATGTTCTACATGTTGTTGCATATAAATTAAATGTTTCATAGTTAATTTTGCATGAACTTTGTTATATTATTTTATTTTGATTGAATCATTTTGATAGTTTATTTTATTGTATCCTACTTTTTAATATATAAAACTGAAAGTAAGAATGTATGTATGTATGTATGTTCCCTTTTCACGTCAAAACCGCTGAACCGATTTAAATAAATTTTAGTAAGTATAGGAGAAGATTAGACCATGGAGACGGACATAGGCTACTTTTCGTTGCGTAAATGAAATCAGAAGAGGTTAAAATTGGGGATTAGTTCGTACTGAAAAAAATATTAAACACTTGTTTCAGCTTTAGTTGTAGCGTAGTTGTGGTAGTAGGAGGTTAGTTGTAGAGTAGTTGTAAGTTAGTTGTAGGGTAGTTGTAAGGTATTTGTAGGGTAGTAGTAGGGTAGTTGTAGGGTTAGTCGTAAGTGTTGGTTGTAGTTATAGGTGCGATACGAAGTTCGCCGGGTCAGCTAGTACATACATATATAATAAGGAAATAAATGGCTATAATAGTAAAAGTATTTCTTTAAGCCCGTAACAGTGTCCTTGATACGATATTTACTAAAACGTAAGCTTTTTTCATAATTGCGCCTTATTATGGCGCATCAAACAAATGCTTTGGAATTTGTTCCACGAAAATACGGAGTACGGTCAGCAACAAAATTACTGAAAACGCTAGTGTAATAGCTACAATTACTGTTAATTATTTACAAAAAATATTATTTGTACCTCTATTATGTATTGTATTTCGAGTTGCCTCCAATTTTCGTGTCTCACAGAAAGCTGAAGACTACATATGTTGTTTATTTGCCTGGTTTCGTTCAAGTTTGTAAAGGTTGGGTGTTCGCTTTTTATTTCGTAAGGCTACTACGTCTTTACGTTTTACGGCTACGTTTACTAATAGGTATAGTCTATTATACGTAAATAATTTTAAATAATTATTCAAATATGTGTTTTAACCCAAAAGGGTATTGATACACGCTTACGAAACGCTACGAAAAACGCTGCTGCCCATCATCCGGAGTTATCCCTTGGCAGACTCTCACTGCTCCCACGGGCAACATTCTACTGTCAGCACCCCTCCTCTCATGCCCGTGGATGCAGTAAGAGCCTGCTAAGGTATACCTCCAGAAGATGGGCAGCAGCGTATCTCCGAGTATCAGCATCCCGACTGCGCTCGCCGATCCGCCTGCCACGCGTGGTGAGTATGGAAACCACCCCTCATGGAGATCCATGAGGGAGGCCCCTGTTCAATAGTAGACGTTTTACGACTGAAATCAAAATTAAAAGATTAATTGTGTATATATCTCACATAAAAAAATATCAGTAGACATTAACTGTAAGGTTTGTTTTGCCTTCTCTGCGGACCGTACAAAGTATTAAGCTACACCCGCACCGCTCCGTTTAAATGGCTTATCATTATGTAATTACTATCATTGTCTTCGCACACATGCGTACGCGCAGCCTGTCAATCATCATTTGAATGTTTCGGCGAAAGGGCTCATAGATGTAGTTCATAATCATAGTTAAACAAATATTTACGATTTGAGATAACAAAAACATTAATCATCTTCATCATCATAGCCGTAGGACGTCCACTGCTGGACAAAGGCCTCCCTCATTGACCAAAAAGTCATGAGGGGTTGTTGCCATACTCACCACGCTTGCCAGGCGGATTAGCGAGCGCTGTACGGGATGCTGATACACGGAAAGACGCTGTTATCAACAGAAAAAAACTCTAGTTATTTGTAGATGGCGTTCTATCGGTGCACAACCGTTATGACGTTATCAGAATATCGACGTCACCGTAGCTGGTTCCGTAGCTTAGTGGTTAAAGCACTTCCGGTTTCAGGAAGCGTCAGGATAGTATTTGATGGACGTAGGTTCGAATCCCAATGGAATCGTATTTTTTAATATGGTTATTTATTGCCTTGAAATGTTCTACGTAAGTGTTTTTTAACGCTATAAAATAAGATAATATATTATTAAAATATGGGATTATCGGGTATTTATCGCGTAATTACCTTTATTTTATTCCCGACGTTTCGACCGGATTGCACCTGGTCGTGGTATCGACCACGCCAGTCTCCCCGCGACCACGACCAGGAAAACTCCTTCACAGATAAAGCAGGAATTACATATATGAGCAGCAGCGTCTTTCCGAGTATCGAGAACCTGTACTGCAATCTACCAAGCGCGGTGAGCATGGCAACAACCCCCTGGATACTTGTAGATCCATGAGGGAGGCCTTTTCTATTTATATAGAGCTGTCAGCGTAAAATTTGATAATTTATTCCGATTTAATTTTAGAACGGCACTAAACGAATAGCCATTATGTTATTTTAGTCCCTTTTACGTCAGTGTTATTAGCTTTAGCTAGTCAGTTCAGAAACAGAATCGCTCAGCAAGCTATTTTTAAGCGCTGGCATTCTGTGGCGCCGTTAAAATAATAATGCTTTCCGTTATATAGTTTTATTTAGCTAGCCAGATTACAATGTACATTCACATTGAAAAGTTCATAATACGTCTGATTAAAGTTAAATCAGTTCTGGGAAGGCGGCGCGAGTGAACAATAACCGGGCGAGCGACCGCTATCAGATCGCCGTATTCCAATTATTTTATTAAGCGTTACTTATATCAGAGGATGTTAATGCATTCTTTAGACTTTTGTACTTGATTGTACTGGGAGATTCGAAATGAAACTAATAAATGGCGTGACTCGCAACCGAAGGGTTCCGAAATGTTGTCGCCGTACTCACCACGCTTGGCAGGCGGGTTGGCAAGTGCAGTATGGGGTGTTAGTTGATACTCGGACTGCTCATCTTTCAGAGGGATGTCGTGGCCGATTCTTACCGCATCCAGGGGCAGGCAACATTCTACTGCCGCCACCCCACTTTTTACAAGCTTTTATTTAGTATCACCTGTCCCGATATTATACAATCGTGCAAGTTAAATTTGATCCACTTTCCGGTTACCGATTGAGCTGAAATTTTGCATGCATGTGTAAATCGAATGACAATGCAAAACTATTATGACATGAAGCTGATCTGATGATGGAACTGGAAGGCCATAGGAACTCGGTAGTTAAACGACAAAACCCCATCGAGTTTGGACTCGTTTGATCCGTCTTGACGAGTACTTTGGTGCTAGATGGTTACCAGGATCTGATGATGGAGCTGGAAGGTAGCCATAGGAACTCAGTGATTAAGCGATTTTTAACTTTTTAGTTATTTTTATTAACATGTATTAAAAGCAATTTTATTTAAAGTGTAAACCCACACTAAGGTATCATTATAGAGTCCCGTCGGAGACAAAATTTTGATTGCATTTTTCATTTCTATGTATTAAAAGCTTTTTTTTAACTCAACTTGTTAAATATATCGACTTAAATTTAAAATGTCAAATGCACCCGAGAAATCGTTATACACAGGTCCAAACTCATTACTCTCCGAAGGTAGCGGACGGTTAATTTAATTGGATAAGTATTGTACTTCGCTATCTTCCAACGCTTTCTTATCTTAACTTTTAGAATATAGAAATGAATGGAAACGGGTAGTATGTTAGCCGTAGGGTGCCGGCGGTAGAATGTCACCTCTCCTCTATTGCCCGTGGATGCAATAAGAAAGTGCCTAGATATACCTACCACTTTTAAACTTTCGCGATCACAACACATTATTAACATACATATAAACGTAATTAATAATATACCTACCTCGTCTTTTCGTATAACAACATACTGTACAGTGCTCGCCTGTTCGCTTACCAAGCGTGGCGTGGCGGGTATGGCAATAACCCCCTCATGATGAGGCAGGCCAATGTCCAGCAGTGGACGTGGACAGGAGTCGTACGGCTAAGGAGAAGATTAGTGTCTATACTATGTATTTTAGAATAGTACAAGTGTGAGTTAAACCCCCACTAAAATTTTAATTAGTTCTTTTTAAATACTAGAAATCGCCCGCGGTTTCACCTGCATCTTTGGTTACTGCTCCGCTCCCCTCAGCGTTCAAGCAAACAAACAAACTCTTCAGCTTTATATATTAGTATAAATTTTTGCTGTGGGGGTCCGGCAGTAGAATATTGCCCCTCCTCTCATGCCCTTGGATGCAGTAAGAGCCTTCTTAGTAATACTTCCGGAATATGGGCAGCAGCGTCTTTACGTGTATCAACATCCCGTAGTCCGCTCGCCAACCCGCCTTTCCAACGTGGCGAGCATGGAAAATACGCCTCATGGAGGCCTGTGTTCAGTAGTGAACGTTTCGTTTTGCGGCTGAAATGATGATGATAAAATGACTTGGAGATCCGCCTTTATTCAGTAGTGGACGTCGGCAGAAATGATTTAAGAATTATATAAAGTCCGCTCCACCGCCTTCTCTGTTCCAGTACGGGTTTGCACTGGCACCGTTTGACGTACGATCACAGGCTATGGCGGATCGGAGATAATACTTCACCTTTTGCTTCTTAGAAAACTACTCGCGACGATGTTAGACGATGATGAAAATTATTATATAAACATTAAAAAAAAATTAACCCTTTCAAAGTCAATAATTGTTTATTGATTATTAGTTTCTATTTCATTTCACTTTCATTTTTCTATGATTACTGCATAGAAATGTCAGTTAACAAAAGAAAAACAAAACACATTTATTATTTATTAATTATAGCACATTATTGAATTTGTTCGCTTCAGAAAACTCTTTTTCCAAGTCGGTGAAAGAAGCAGAAAAGGAAAAAATTCGCGCAATACAAATACACAGTAAATGGTAACAATAACAGTATGGTTTATTGGCAAAACGAGTGCGTCGGCATTATTTTTAACACACACTTAAAAACACACACATTTTTTGACGTCTGGGCACATCTTACATGGACGAGTGATGTGGGGTGCCGGCAGTAGAATGTTACCCCTCCTCTCATACCCGTGGATGCAGTAAGAGCCTGCTAAGGGATACCTCCGGAAAATGGGTAGCAGCGTCTTTTCGTGTATCAATATCCCGTTCTGCGCCCGCCAATCCGCCTGCCAAGTTTGGTATGGCAATTATACATGAGAGGCCTATGTTCAGTAGTGGACGTTCTACAGCTGAAATGATGATGATGACATGAACGAGATGCAAAGCAGTTGAGCGTTCATTTAGGTTACTTAGTACTGTAATGACTAATGAGTGTCGAGAAACTGATTATTAAAGGCACAACATATATTATGCGGCAAAATTATGCAAAATTAGCATGTTCTTTAACAGGACACAAAACCGAACATGTAAAGAGATTCCAGAAGCTTCGATTCCAGAAAGACAAGAGTTGGCTAGATTATCGCATATTTTTAGCCTGTCTGGGTGTGTTTTTATGTCTTAAGAGTCCGAAAGTTTATATGGATAAACCGTTATATGGATGACCGAAAGGATTAAATATCTTACACATTTATAGGTAACTAGCTTCTGCCCGCCGCTTCGCATGCGTTGTACCCGAATAAAAGTAGCCTATGTGTTAATCCTAGACTAACATCAATACGTGTGCAAAGTTTCAGCTTCAGTTTTTGCGTGAAGAGCTAACAAACCTCCATACAAACCAACCTTCGGCTTTATAATATTAGTGGAATGGCGAATATTAGGATTTTAATTTTAATAAATCCTTCATGTTTGGTTTGGGTTGGGGGTGACACAGGAGGACATTTAAGAAATTTATTCCAACCTTGTACTACTCGTAACTAATAAAAGTATTTTTTTGCAATTCCCATTGGCCGAGTGTAGTTCGGTTCACCCGCGATAAGAAATTATGTCATCTTGCAATATCTAAACTTACTAATAAACTTGCGGACATTAAATTAAGCATAATAATATTAGATAAATAATTATAAGTAATTTATTGTAATTATGAATTGAAATGAATGAGTACGTTTTCTTTTGCGCTTCTTTCCTGAAGCGAACGAATTCAATTATGCGCTTTATTATATTTAAATGTGTCTTGTTCTTCTTTTGTAAATTGACTATTCTATGTAGCTTTTTAAATTGAAAATAAAAATCTCGTAGCTCAGATCAAATTAATCTATATTTACATGAGTAATACGGTTTTGTTGTTTGTATGAGTTTGATGCTGTTTTGCCGTCCGTCTGTTTATTCTATTCCTTCTCTCCGTGGTCGTGAAATCACCCAGGGCTCCAACTGAAACTAGTGTAGCATCTAGGCCTCGCCAGGTGCTACACATTGCTGAGTTGGGGACCCATTTACCCTTGCCACATCCTCTTCTTCCTGTCCGTATTGTAATGTTTTACAACCGACGCGCAATATGGAATGACGGGGTTCCATAAGGTTTAAACGCTCCGCGCGCTTAGTGTACCGATGGACTTCTCCCAAGCTAGCATCATCATCATCAAAGCCGTAGGGCTGCTGTCCACGTCCACTGTTGGATATAAGCCTCCTTCGTAAATCTCCAAAATCATGAAGGAATTGTTGCCATACTCGCCACGCTTGGCAGGCGTACTGGCGATCGCAGTATGGGATGTTGATACACGGAAAGACGCTGCCCATCATACGGCAGGCAACATTCTGCCGGCACCTCACGGCACAATCTATATTTCGTTATAACCATAATTCAATAATATTATACGAAAGGTCACAATATCCTAAAAATCAATTCGAATAACCAAAACCTTATCAAAATCAACTCGGGCGCCTATTTCGCGAAATCCTTTTCGTCTCGCAAAACGCCTTTAACCGATTTGACGTACAGATGGTAATGTTTAATCACCCGGAAAACACCTCGGTTTTGTAACTCTATACCTCTAGTGTCAGCGCAAGCGAGCAACTTGCCACTCACTTTCAGCCACAAAATGTGTGGCTTAATATTTTATTGCATAAGTTATATCAATGCCATGGGGTGTCGGTACAAGAATGTTACCCCTCTCATGCCCGTGGAAGAGCCTGCTAAGGGAATCCTCCAGAAGATGGGCAGCAGCGTCTTTCTTTGAAACAACATCCCGTACTGCGCTTGCCAACCCGCCTGCCAAGCGTGGTGAGTATGACAACTATATCATGGAGATCATGAGGAAGGCTTGTGTTCAGTAATGGAAGTTTTATGGCTGAAATGATGAAATGATGATAAGTTATACAAAACGACGAACTTCGAAACGCCCCACATCACTATTATAGCGTTATCTGTCAGGTTAAAAAAATAGTATATGTATTATATACTATTTTATAGCCTTTGATAATTTAGCATTTTATTAGTGAAGAAATGTTTTTGCGCACTTTAGCAGTTTTAGTTTTCAAGCTCGCCTTTGTACCATCACCTTTAGTTGACCATTTTTTTAGTATGTTTTGATTTTGTGTAGAATAAAAAAAATAAGAATTAAATTCGTCAATAAAGTGCTGATTAGTTTAATCAGCGTTTATTAGTAAGAGGTAAATCTTTAATAGAGGTACATATATATCAAGTCAATCAAAGACAATCGCTAGTTTGCGCAAACCCGCTTTCAGCACATTATTTCCAAACCAAAATCAACATTAACCCCTTCTCTTACGGCTCAATTTACAGTAAAATTTTACGAAAATTGAGACAAAGGATTTTGAAGTGTGTACAAAAGTGGTAAAGTTGTTTTTCGTTTGAATGCGTTTTGACATTTAAGAAGTGTAAATAAGCCACTGTTTAGTGTCAGTTTACTTGTTCGGGTTTCAATGTCGTGGGTTCGATTCTTGGTGAATTAAACTGGTTCGCGGAACAGCCCGTATCGAGATAATGAATCTGGGATGTTTGATTGAGACCGATTTGTTCTGGGTTCCGCAGAAATATATTTGACGCCGTGGGGTGCCAGCCATAGAATGCCCCTCTATTAATAAATATTTAAATAAGTTGATCAATTTGATTCTGCCCAAATAATTAATCAATGAACATAACTACTGTATAAACTATCGCAAATAAAGTCTCGGACCAAAACTGAATTTAATAACATGTTAAAAATATACTTATATTATTAAAATTAAACCTAATGTTTAAAAGTTAAAATGCAATTTAATAAAAAATCATCTAAATTATATCCCATAATTAAACACCATAAACCTTATATCGTCGACACATAAAACAAACATCGTTTTGTACCGTTAATTATAACACAAGCCCTAAACTATAGAAAACTAAGCAGCCTCATTATTTATTACATTAATTTCCAAACTCAATAATTCAAAATGCAATACGATTCTTGTCTTGTTCAAGCACTTACCTCTTATATTTTAAAGCGCTGTAAAATGGACCTTATGTAATTGAGTTATGAGTTAAAGTTCCTAATAAATGGCTCACATCACATTTCAAGGCAAAATGGGCTGGAGGTAACCAGTGGCCTGGGAGGAAAAAAAATATTCACAGATCACTGGTTACCTAATCCCGGTTACCTAGGCGGAACAAGCGGATTATATAATGCTAACCAATCTAATGATATTAAAAAAGTATACGACTCGTATACATTTCTCACAACAGCCGTGTTGGCCGAGTGGTATGTACCCTTGACTTTCAATTCGAAGGTCGTGGGTTCGATCACGGCCGTGCACCAGTGGATTTCTCTTTCTTGAAAAGATTATGTGTACGATTGCCACGTGCTACACTGAAGGAAAGCATCGTGAGGAAACCCGCGGCTTAGTTAGCTTCAGACGTATGGCCCTGTTAATTCCTCTGACAAATAGCTGAATTTGCTGAGAGGATTATACCATCCTCTCAGCAAAGTCAGCTATTTGTGCTGGGCAAGCTTAATCCATCAAACAATCTCCCAGGCACTGCAGCGTCCCATACAGCATAAATACCAGTTGCTGACGCTGTTTGAATCATCTTTCCTCCGTCGACCGAGACACGTTCTCGGCTTGCCCGTTGACGAGCTCACCGCCGCTAACCCGGAGGTGACGTCAACCCGTCCCACATTAGCTGCTAGGCACACATTCAATAACCGGTCCCGTCGGCGGGGCCGAAGAATACACTCTTCCGTCTTAAGGTGAAGTTTTGCACCTGGACGTTAACCAAAATACATAAATACATAAGTTCAGTACATTCAAAAATCTTGCAACATTCTAAGCCGTGGTTCGAACCTAAGTGGTGCCCTTGAGCTTGTTGCCCCAACCTAACTTTTGCGGCTGGGCGCCTTCTGCGCTCGCCATAGTCCGGTAACGTTGTCATGGCCATCTGCGGTCAACAACATATATTGTCAATTCTAAAAAAAAAAAGTTTGAATCATCTACAATAGATGCAAAGGCCTTACTTTACTACTTTTTATACAAAACTAAGGAGATAACGTACCTAATCCTCGTCCACGACGCTGATGCGTCGCGCTAAAAGAACTATTAAGCAAAACGCTTTACATCTGTAAAGCGGTTTGCTAAATAGCGTCAATACGCGCAAAACGGGCCCTACAGAAGAAGGGTTATTACATTCAGTGACGATATTCCACTTAGTATAGTGTAATAATCTGTGTCATTATATTAAATACGCAAAACGCTTTACATCTGCTAAATATGTATTTAGCAGATGTAAAGCGTTTTGCGTATTCACATATTGACCGTTTTGCACATATTGACGCTATTTAGTAAAACGCTATTCAGATGTCTGAATAGCGTTTTACTAAATAGCGTCAATATGTGCAAAACGGGCCCCACAGAAGAAGGGTTATCACATTCAGTGACGATATTCCACTTAGTATAGTGTAATAATCTGTGTCATTATATTGAATACAGTCCCCCACTGCGATAGCATACCCGAGGCCAATAATTGAGACATATATCAGTGCACTTCGGATCGTACTCGGAACCCGGGAGGCAAAATATTACAACCTAGATATTCAGTTTAATGTGCAAATAAAATAAGATATATTTTGATTTGAATTTATGTTTAAGGTTTTGCTTTACAGCTTCCCAATACGCAGTTTTATTATTTTAGTGTGGGATTTGAGGCATGAATATGTAATTGATAATAGTTTCTATTGATCGAAATGTCTAGGAGAATTCGTATATTTACGGTAAATTGGTTGAAGTTATTCAATTGATGGTGAAAGTGCTATGGACACCCACGTTTGCCAAAACTGCGGTTGCGCGGTGACGTCTATATAGTATAGGATTGTTTACTCTTTAAAAAAAAGCAGCACCCAAACCAACGGCATCACGTGAATCGTCTGAAATAGACGCAAAGGCCAATGATGATGATAATGAGTAAAACGTAAGGGTCAGTATTACACGTGAAGTATATTTTGGATATCTTTAAACGAAGGGTACCTTCGATGCAAGCGCGTCCCATCCTACATTCATTGCTTAACATCAGGCAAGATCAAACGTAAGCTTGTATGATATAAAAACACAAAAAACGTTCTGACAACTTAATTAATTCATAAACAGTAACAAACAAATATAATCTTTCATGTTTCACTACCTGTAAGTTTAAATACATATATAGGTTCGTTACTTAGAGTCATAGTCATAAGTACATATTATACAGAAAGGTCTTTTTATTCCTCTTAGAATATTTTTTTTTGGGACTGTCTATTGGAACAGCTTGTAACACTTTCTGTAAATAACTTAAGTTTTGAAAAGCTTCTTCTTTGTAACCATTTTCGGTGCTTATCGCTAAAAATAATAATATATAAATGAAATCAACGGGTCAATAACCTTTGGGAGTATTTGGCCATTTTATTATCTGTAAGTTCAGTACAGTGAGAGCTTATTAGACCTGGTTATTAATATATTAGTTACAAATAAATAAAGACGTCTACTTCATCATCATCATCATTTCAGCCATAAAACGTCCACTGATGAACACAGGCCTCCCTCATGGATCTCCATGAGGGGTAGTTACCATTCTCACCACGCTTGGCAGGCGGGTTGGTGAGCGCAGTATGGGATGTTGATACACGGATAGACGCTGCTGCCCATCTTCCTGAGGTATCCCTTAGCAGGCTCTTACTACATCCATGGGCATGAGAGGAGGGGCATCATTCTACTGCCGGCACCCCACGGCGGTACGGTACGGCGGATGTCCACTTCACACACCTACAATTGGCCGCTATCGTAAGTAAGCAAAGCTTGTGTTATGGCAACAGATGCATTATATGGTTATTTTTTGTGAATACATTATCATCGATGTTTTTTTTTATATATCAGGTAGACCTTTATTTGACCACAATCTCACCTTATAAGCAAGACGATGTGTCCGACGATAGATCACAAGATTAACACACATTTAACCGGGTATTTATCGCGTTATATACCTTTTAGGATTGCGCAATCCTGTCGAAACGTCGGGCAATAATAAAGGTAAATAACGCGATAAATACCCGGTTAAATATGTGTTAATAATGTGTCGTGATCGCGTAAGTTTAAAAAAGACGATCACAAGAGTCTAGAAGACACCTGTTCACATGGATAGAGAGATAGAAAATACTTTATTGCACACCTTAAAACTAAACATAATGACAAGAAACACTGAAAAACAAAGTGACAATTGGCGGCCTTATCGCTTAAGAGCGGTCTCTACCAGGCAACCTTGGTAATAACCATATAAGATCATAATTATAAATAAATGGCCTTTTCCTATTAAAAAAAGTACATTTCTTTAATTCCGATAGTAAATTGAACTATCGGAATCAAGTTGAACAGGACAATTTATGTTATTGCGTGTAAAGTGTGAACGTATCAAAAATCAAATTAATTAAATGCAAATAACAGTCCTAATATCTATATCAAATTGATTTTAACATGCTAATAAATCAATTAATTTGACCCCAACACTCAAGTCAATGAAGCATAAACATCAATAAAGTTCAAATTAGAATCAAAATCAAACAAGTTGTGAACAAAACACGTTTGGAGCCGCAATTTATTGGTTATTGTAAATTGACTCTAAGATACTTCTCATAGTTCCCATAAGTTTATTTTTAGATCCATGTAACTATATAAACGTTTTAGAGGATATTAACTGGTAAAAAGTTTATGGTGATAATTATATCCACTTAAAATATTTTCACCACTTAGACCATTTTACCAGAACAGCGATGAGCCAGGTGATACTAGAATAGCGGGACGATTTTAACATCTTCCGAGAAGATTGGTGGGACATTGCTCTTGATAGAGACGAGTAGAGGGATTTGGGCTATGCCTTTGCCCAGCAGTGGGACAATATAGGCTGACAAAAAATACCATTTTAAAATACCTATCTAATATTGAAAAAATTGAGAGTTCTTAAAACATTTTTTAAAGAAATAAACCAACTTAAAACTCGTTTTAGCGTTAATCTCGCCTTTTAACAACATATTTCCCGACGTTTCGACCGGATTGCACCTGGTCGTGGTCGCGGGGAGAGATATTTATTTTAACAACATGCCCTTTATTGTATAAATTCAAGTGATTTTTTGTGTCCTCTGTAATAGTAAAATCAATATTAAGTAAATTGCAATTTAACGCACGATCACCGTCCCCAATCTCAACTCAAGACTCGTGAAGAGAGAAAGCCGTTCTAAGGGTTTGGCACGGGACCCCAAAAGCCAAAACATTAGAAAGCATATTAAATCTTTAATTCACCATACCAAAATAAGCTTGGTAAAAACGTCAAAATTACAACTTACATGATTTCGCAACTGCCCATCAGATATGTAAATTTCGCCAAAGCTTGAAATAGTGTAGTATTAGTAGCTCTTAGACGCAGTTTTATTATGGATTTTAGGGTTAAGGTCTGATTGATTGGGGTTTTAACCGAAAGGGAATGCGCTGTTTTGTTTTAAAATGTTGGCAACTGGTAGAGCTTACAATTTTAACAAACAAAGATTTTACTTGAAAAAGAAACCATAATATTCCGAAGTCCCCTGAAATGGGCCAAATAGGAATTTATTTCCCGTCTGTTTCTTGTCTTCAATGGGCAGATGGGAATTGAAATTCCTTTCTGCCACATTGCTGCTTTTAAACGTTGCCGAAAATGTACTCCTATCAGTTTCATACTTTTCCGTTGCCCTTAATGTAGGCCAATGCGAAGGCCTATGTCCAGCAGTGATCTAATACGGGCTGATGATGACGCGAATGTTCCCAAAGTGTTACACTTCAGTGTTACACACTGATTCAAAAAAACATTGTTTTCTGTATTTCATGTAGCACACATTCGCACTATTACTCTTCGCACTCTCAGAGGGACCGCTTATCCGGCTGAGGTCCTCAAAACGCAAATAGTTTTCACGTCACTACACGTCTAGATTTGAACCCGCGACTCGGAAGTAAGGGTCATCAACTACTCGCCCCTCAACTTACGGCTATAACACGCACAGTGTTGGGCAGTGAGCTTCCTTGCAGCATGCAAACCTCGACACGGCATGCCAAGACGCAATGACAACTCATTTTCATTCTATAACATTCCGTGCGACTTTTAATATAATTACAACGTTTGTAATTATATTAAAAGTCGCACGGAAAGAGTCCTTGACCGATTAGATTTTACCAATATACTCGTATCTAAATGAACAACAAATATTGAGTAACAAGTCAACTAATCTATATTTAATGAGCGCTTGAAAAACACTCAAAAATAATTCGACACTTATTACGCCTCTCTACAAGGCATCTCAGGAAAAATCGGCTCCCCGTTCGTCACGGGATACACTAGAAACAACTAAGACGCAGAGGTAGTTGCCCAGAAACGAACAACACCTCCGCAAACGCTCCCTGGACTCTTCAACCGCCGAATTTCGACGTATCGAATTCTTTTAGAGTGTTTTAAAGCGCTCATTAGATAAAGGTGAGCGGATTTGTGATTTTAAATTTGTTGTTTATTTAAATATTCCGAATTTCCAATATCCGTAATGTCACGCCTCAATCAATTTATTGCCTGAGAAAATATTATAGCGCCTTGGTAACTCATGTATTTTTGTACCAATAGCTTGAAAGTCATATATTATGCGTCAAAAAAGAAGTACCTAGTTATCCTACTGCTCTGTATTAGATCTTTTGGAATAACAAACACAATTAATATAAAACACACATCACGTAAGTAGATAATTAAAATATAGTATACTTACAAAATGTACAAAATTCAGGCTGCGATTTGCACCCAACGTCTATACATATCAGTCACCATTATTCTGTCCGCCAAACTAACAATAATAGAATTCTTACACCTTACAACTCTGATATAAAGTTGCCATTCCGGTTCCTCTGAATGACATTGAAGGAGTCTTTTGCGCCTCAAGGAACATCCCTGAAGCACTGCAGTATCGCTCTAGTCCCATAAGTTGCCTATAACTCTCTTTTTGTATAATTATCCAGAGTTGACATGTATAAAAAGTCTGACAGAAGCATTGAAGTATTATTACTAGCGTATAGAATTGACACCCGCGAACAACAAGTTTGCGCCATGAGTTGTTGCCGGCCGGCAACAACTCATTTAGTCGTTCGTCGACGCCCATCGCGGCCGCATGCGAATAAACCCAAATTAAAAATGCCGTCTTGCGTGTTAAAAACGTGTAATTAATCAATCAACTGCGAAGAAAAAAGATAGTGGCGTGACTTATCATCGGAAAGTAAACAGAATATCAACTAAAACCAACTAAAATTAATTTTTGTACATTTTTTTCTATTGTACTGACATTTTGTTTGAAAATCATAGATTATGAAAAGTGATTCGTACAGATGGGATGTGTAGGTACCTACTAAGGGTTGGCGACAAAGGTTTAACTGATTATTTTTAACTCATATTACTCGCCCTATGCCGTCTGTCTGATCAGTAACAGTAGGTACTCTAGGTACCTACTGTAGGTATCTTTTGCAATCGTCATTACTTATAAACTGAAGCTGTATTATACCTATATTGTTGTCTGAACAAATTCTTAATGTAATAGATTGACGACCTCTGTGGCGTGGTGGGCGAAGGTTCGCCTGCGATGCAGGAGGTGGGTTCGATTCCCGCCTTGGGACAAATGTTTAGTGATCGCTGCAGATATTTGTTCTGGGTGTTCAGGTCATTTTCTACGTATAATAATAAATAAATAGGTATTTATGTATTGTATTTATTATATCAGTTATCTAGTAGCCATAACAAGAGCTCTGCTTAGTTTTGGGCTAGATAATCATCATCATTTCAGCCAAAAAACGTCCACTAATGAACAAAGGCCTCCCTCATGGGGTCTCCATGAGGGGTAGTTGCCATACTCACCACGCTTGGCAGGCGGGTTGGCGAGCGCAGTACGGGATGTTGGTATATGAAAAGACGCTGCTGCCCATCTTTCGGAGGTATCCCTTAGCAGGCTCTTACTGCATCCACGGGCATGAGAAATAAAGTGTGGGGTCTAGTTAGTCTAAGTACCTACCTACCTATGTACGTACTTGCTGGATAAAATACCAATTTATTTAAAAAAAAATGACTAAACGCTTAACGATTCGTTTTAATTTAATGTACTTAAATATTTTTACGTTTTGAAATATAATATTCATAGGTACCTACTGCATTAACATTACTGCATTAATAGCTGTCTGAAGTGTCCCTTCTGCGGTGAAAAAAATCTATTAGAGCGACATGTTGTTACACTATGTTGAACGAAACGTGTAAGCGCCACGAAATTCACGGGGCGCTTACGACGTTTTGGTCGCGAGAAAACTATTCTCTATTAGCGATCTAGCGCTGCATGTATTGATGGTATGGATAGACGACATTCTAATCGTGTAGCGCTGCAGCGAATACTTGTGTGCGGGGGCGAGCGCGCCCCGCGCGGGCACCCCCGCTGTCATCAAGTTGCGACACGTTTTTTGTTTGGTATAGCTACTCTAACTATTTACAACTCACTGGACAGAAGCAACAGAACAGTGTTCGTTTTAGACGACTTAGTAAATTTTCTGACGACCATATTGCCAACAACATATAAGGCCCTACGCTGCCTCTCAATATCATTATCATCCTTGCCACTCGCCGTCACAACGTGGCCAAGATACTTGGACTGTTTTGAAGTATTTGTTCAAGTATCTATATTGTTAACTATCGTATTTTCTCCTGCAACTATAGCTAGCCTTCTTTCTTATGTTTCATAATGTGTGTATTGTTTTCTATCTGTGCTGTTTTGTAAATCAAATAAATGTATAAGTCATAATAAACATACAAATATAGGCAGGCATCGAAAGGCATGAGTGACGTGATTACACAAAAAATCATATACCTAGGCCGACTATGAAACCAGTGAAAAAAAATAATAAATAAGCATGATTCTCATAACATTATGGCGAAAACCGCATTAAAATCCATTTTAAAGTTCAAACGATAAGAGAACAAACACTGCAATAGCGACTCAAAAAATTAATACTAGAGACTAAGGCATGTTGATAATTGGGAGGTTGGCGTTTTATGTACGCTGTAGACTGTAAAGAAACGTAGGTATATTAAGTTTTAGGCAAGCGGCGAACAAAGGGTTGCTAAAACTTATACAGAGGTATCACTAAGTTGGCGTTATGCGACCCATTGTTGATTTGTAAAAGCCGGCTAAGCTCGATAGTAGGCATCTTGCTACTAAATCATCAAGGGCGACCCTAGAACGACTACTCGCCTGTTCAACGTACGGTTACACGCACGGCGCTGGGCAGTGAGCTTCCTTGCAGCATGCAAGCCTCGGCACGGCATGCCTAGACGCAATGACAACTCATTTTCATTCAGTAGCACCAGCATAGCATAGTACAGTCATTTGATAGTAAGAAAGCTTTCAGAAAGTTTTGATAATGGGTAAATTTATAGATGTCGATGTACTCTTATCGAATGTCAATTTGTACAGTATCTCTTCCTCTCGCGCAGCAATATTGGAAAAATCGCGCTCATTTACATCACAATAAATTCATTTAAATCAGAGATGAAATACTACTAACAAAAGTTCCTACAATTTACTCTTATCCTTCTTTTTAGAAATCAACAGTTTTGGTGTACGAGCGCCATTTTGATAATTTTCGTTACAATGAATTATCTAGCTCATAATATAGTCATGCAAAACTTACTACGTTTGATCTGCACCTGAGGGTGAGCCGTAGTCGGAAGAAGGGTCAGGCTACACAGCGGTTGGAACATGCACAGTTCAGTTAAGTCGGTGAGCTTCCCGATAGCATGCGAGCCTTGGCACGGCATTCAGCGTGCCAGACGAAGTAACAACATTTCGTCTTGGCACGTTTTCATTTAGTTATTTGTTACACCGTGGCTTGTGAATAGAATTATATGTCTAAATGAACAATAAGTACAAATAGTCACAATTCCGGTACCTATCCTATATCTTCTTCTTATATTATGGCTTTGTGTTTGGTTTTACACAATTCTGCCAGTGTCAAGTAAGATTATAGGGTTAATTTTATCGTTTTTTTTCAGTTTTTCTCACGTGTTTGACTTAAATGAGCTCTTGAATTTTAACCGATAATCTCAGTATTCTGAGCCGATAATAACGACAAATGAGCCGTTTTCAGTAACAAAACAAAAAGAGTTTTCTACTAAACCTAACAGATGGAGCTGGCAAGCGGAGTAAGCAAGTTCGTGATTAATCCTGTCATTGTCAAATTGTGCCTACCAGTAAAAGAAAATTAACGCCATCTATAAGGTTCGAGGTAACTACATATTTTTGAAGTTTTTACTTTTTAATGAAAACGCCTCATTGACTTTCGACTTTAAACACAATTTGACAATGACAGCAATTGTGATTAGTCAAATCACAAACTTGCTATTTCCGCTTGTCAGCTCCATCCGATAGGTTAAGTAGGACACTTTTTTATGAAAATTGAACATGGCCGCCAACATGGCTGGCCAAATAACTTACGAATTTATAAATTAACTTGACACTGGCGGAATTGTGTTAAACCAAACACAAAAGGCCATAAAATAAAAAGACAAGACAAGACACTTTTTTATTTTTTATTGAAAACGGTAGATTATACCTAAGTACATATTATCGCAAATCTTTTTTCTTTCCTGTTGATAATAATATGTACGGTGATGTGAACCTAATAAATATATTATAATAGAATTACCAAGTGTTGTGCGCTACTGCAGCGAATCGGCCACAACTGAGCATCACCACTTAAGACAGTTACAGCCAGAAACTAGCACTTAGCGTGCTCTCGCCCTAGCATGCTAACCTAACCCAACCATCATTCACGCGAACATCCCATACTTCCATGATTAAAAATCAGCTGCCATCACGCCATTCATTGACACTTGCGTGACCACTACACGTGGCCTGACGTAGCGCACGCACGATGCCTCTCACGGAAGGAAAGTGGAAGACTCGTGCAAGGGAAGTTAAAGCTAAGGACGAACTTGAAGACTTCTTGATAATAATGCTTGATGAAAAGGGCCGTGGGGTGCCGGCAGTATAATGCTACCCCTCTTCTCATACGCATGGATGTAGAAGAAGCCTGCTAAGGGATACCTCCAGAAGATGGGCAGTAGCGTCTTTCCGTGTATCAACATCCCGTACTACGCTCGTCAACCCGACTGCCAAGCTTGGTGAGTATGGCAACTACCCCTCATGAAGATCCATGAAGGAGGCCTGTGTTCAGTAGTGGACGTTTTACGGCTGAAATGATGATGAGATGAAAGTGATGCTGCGTAGCCATATAGATAACCGACATCATCATCATCGTAGGACGTCCACTGCAGGACATAGGCCTCCCTCATTGATCTCCAAGTTCTTACCAAGTCGTCTGCCGTAAAATCTTACTGCATCCACGGGCATGAGAGGAGGAGTAACATTCTACTGCCGGCACCCTAAGGCATTACAAATAATTCTAACGTATATATTACTAAAACCTTTTCTAAAGGGAAGCTATTCACTGAAGGAACATGGAGGCTTTTGAGACCATCGCACAGGGCATGCGCGAAGGGCGAGAAGGCGCTAGGTGCAAGGGAAATGTAGGCTAAGGACGAATGGGCGGAAACTTGTGTTCAATTCTTGAGTAGCTGAATAACATTGCGGGAAAAAATATTAAAACCTTAGTCATAGTTAGCTCGGAATATGAATGAATCATTATAGCTTAATTGCAGACTAAATGTAGAAATAATAAGAGAAGACAATGTAATATTTGGTACGAATTTATTTGTTGAGCCATTTACAAGATAATATGAGGGGTGAAAGTGGGGGTGAACAATCGAATTTTCTCAAATATAGCCAAGTTTGTTATTAAATGAAGGGAAATTAATGATGAGTAGAAAGCTGGTTTCTAGCTCTTACTTATTGTTACGTGAAATTGTTAATTTTACAAACTTGTTAAGCTTTCGCGATTTGTTAACATATTTTTTAGTTTTAAAATTACAGGATTTTATCGCGTACTTTTTTACGCGACCTAGAACGCTGAAATGTGTTCGAAACGTCGGGAAAATAATAAAAAAGGTACGCGATAAAATCCTAATTTTAAAACTAAAAAATATTTTACAAACTTGTTTTCAAATATTCGTTTTCATTAAAAAGTTAAAAACTTCAGAAAAAGTTGCCTCGAACCTAATATACGGCTTTAATTTTCTTTTACTGGTAGTAAACACTCGCTCGCATGCTGGTCCCACTGCTGGGCACAGGACTGAGGGGGCAAGGGGAGACCCCTTCCTTTCTCCACTTGTCGCGATCCATTGCTACCTCCGTCCATGTAGACTGTAGTTATGAAATATTGATTTAAAAACAGAAACCTTTTATATTACAACGCTGTTAAGTAAGGCACACAATGTTAACCTAATCTGAAGTTTTACTCTACATTGTAATTATTTTGAGAACATAAATATCTTAAACACAAACTTGCTTTCTCCGTTTGCTAGCTCCATCTGTTAGGTTTAGTAGAAAACACGTTTTTCTTTTTACTGAAACTAACGGAAAAAAAACCATTACACCCAAACATACCCGAGTCCAACGGTCAGTTGTGCAATATGTCCGTCAGCTGTGTCGACGCACCGTGTCGTGACGACCCCTCATTGGCGACATGCCGCGCCAAGGTCGCATGGCAACTCATGGCGAAGATGCTAGTTGTACTTTGAACGTACAAATGATAAACGAAAGTGCGCCGCTATCATTTTATTTCATCATTTCAGCCGTAAAACGTCCACTGCTGAACGAAGTTCGCCCTCATGGATCTCCATGAGAGGTAGTTGCCATACTCACCACGCTTGGCAGGCGGGTTGGCGAGCGCAGTACGGGATGTTGATACACAGACTGTGACACAGATCTTAACTAGCACGGGAGCCCTTAGGCTTTCTTATTCTGTATGCTTACCACCCGCCATCGTTCATTATGTCATGAATTGTCTTAAACTGTTTAGTTTTACTGGCATTCATTTCTATAGTACCTAGTTAAATAAGTAACTTTTTTAGTTTAACTCCATAGCAAAAAATTACTTATAACAAAAAGCAAAAAGTTATAATTTATTTAATAACTTTAATTTTAATCTTAAGACACTTGTCGTTGGCAAGCGCAGTACGAGATGCACGTGATACACGGAAAGAAGCAGCTACCCATCTTCCGTATCCCTTGGCAAATTCTTACTGCATCTACGGGCAAGAGAGGAGGGGCAACATTCTACTACCGGCACCCCACGGCGTTTATTGCATGGGCAAGCCTAATCCATCTAACAGTGTCCCAGGCACTGCAGCGTCCAGTATGAATACCAGTTGCTGACGCAGTATAAATCATCTATCATAGATGCTATAGGGTACCGGCAGTAGAATGTTACCCCTTCTCTCATGCCGGTGGATGCATTAAGAGCCTGCTAAGGGATACCTCCAGAAGATGGGCAGCAGCGTGTTTCCGTGTATCAACATCCCGTACCTCGCTTGCCAACCCGCCTGCCAAGCGTCGTGAGTATGGCAACTACCCCTCATGGACAGAGAGAGAGACCTGTGTTCAGTAGTGGACGTTTTACGGCTAAAATTATGACAATGAATAGAATTATGGCCTTAATTATTACCTAATAAGTTTCAATTAACGTTGAGCTGTCTTGGTTTTATTAAGGTGGTTAATCAAAGTAATTCAAGTCGGTATATGACAGGTTTCAAGTCTACTTTCCGGAGTAGTACATTTCTTTACATAACTCAGTATTTTCAACCGAACAAACATCACTATATCCGACTGTTAAAAGACCATAAAAACGCGAACAGATCTAAAATCCGCAAAAGCGTAACCGCCATAAAAAGAACTAACTCCAACCAAAAACATAAAAAGCAATACCAGTAAAAGCCGTCACGGCTTATAACTCCAGGTGCAGGTTCGATTCCTGGGGTGATGGCAGATAAATAAATAACAGTAAGCTTGTGCAGTGGTGTGTTGGTTTGCACGGTACTGCGATATGGTTGTAACTGATTCTTGGAGTGTGCTTGGTCAGTGGAACGGAGTTTAAAACCGACTTTGAAAGGACTTTGAAAAATGAGCCGTTACTGGACGCCTAGCAAATGTAAAACATTTTCACCACAGTCGCCATAGTCGCTACTGTCGCCACAGTCGCTACAGTAGCCCCGCCTACTACGCTGGAATAACATGGCCTGGGGTACGGAACGTTTTGAGCCCAGCATCTTTTGTTTAGGAGTCTACGTTACATGTATACAAAAAGCCGTGTTGGCCGAGTGGTATGTACCTCCGACTTTCAATCCGAAGGTCGTGGGTTCAATAGCGGCCGTGTACCAATGGATTTTTCTTTCTTAAAAAATGTATGTGCACACTTAACACGAGCTTTGACGGTGAAGGAAACATCGTGAGGAAACCCGCGGCTTAGTTAGCTTCAGACGTATCGACCTGTTTTTTCCTCTGAATAATAGCTGACTAAGCTGAGAGGATGGTATAGGTGCTGGGCAAGCCTAATCCATCTAACAATGTCCCAGGCACTGCAGCGTCCCGTACAGCATGATTACCAGTTGCTGACGCAGTATAAATCATCTATGATAGATGCAAAGGCCTTTCTTACGTTACATACCAAACGTAATGTCTTGAAATCCGAAAAGGTTTTTATTAAAATATACGTGTTTTTATTAATATAAATACATAACAGCTTGTAAATTATTTGAAAACCTTGCTTTGATAGGTTCATTATGCTGTCCATACGAGCCCGTAAAATCCACTGTTAGACATAGGCCACCATAGTGGTTTTGCCATAAACTCTACGCTTGGCTGGTTTGGAGATCGCAAAGCACATTATAACATCCACGCTGTGGGGTGCCGGCAGTAGAATGTTGCTAATGATTAAGAACCGGGCTGTGGAGGGGGCGGGCGATTGTTACGACATCTTCTTCTACTTATTTTTTGGCTTCTGTGACTAGCGGTCGCAATTCTGCCATTCTGCCGTGCAATGATACTTTCACAAACTACGACCTCGAAGCACTAAAATGCGTGTTGACAATGACATTCATTTTGTAGTTTATTTTGTTACGGATCAAATGCCTAAAAAATATAATACAAGCCACTATAATCCCTAAAATAAACAAAACAAAGTCTTCGTTACGTTCCCATAGGCTGCTTTTATATAGTACAAAATATACCATTGACAGCAATATTCGCAAATTTACTGCCTGTTGCAGCGATGATCGCGAGATATACGCCTGTTGCAAACCTGTCGCTAGATACGCAATCAGCCTGCCGGTCACCGGGACGTCCGTCCGCGCGATCCTATGACGGAGCGAAATTTCGAGTCACCGGCGTCCGGTGTATTCTTCGCAGGGCCTAGTTCTAATCCTAGTCGGGATTTAGATGATGATGATGGCTTCCCACTTTCCTAAATTACATCAGCTGCATTGTCTAGAGATGTCTGGCCCACAGATCGATGGACGCCATAATCAGCCTGTGGATTGCGTGACCCGTAATTATCCAGACGTGAGCAAAGCCCTGTGAAGGCAGCTGGGTCATTGTTACCGTCAGCGTCATTTGCGTTAACTATCTATGTACTATTTAGAAAATGTAAATCCATAATTGGCTGTATGTTAAGACTATAAATGCTGTATTGTTTTCTCTTTAAGGGCTGTGGATTTTGTTAGTTAAAGATGAACGAGTCATCTTTCCATACAAACGTGGAAGGGTAACTACTCCACTGTTTGACGTTAACCATCCAACACTAAGGATTATATCAATTTATCTCGTCATAATCTATGTTTGTATACACCCCAAACCGTAAAAAAAGTATTTATTTCAAAAATACAAGCTTCTAAACTTTCGTATTTCAACACTGATTTTAGCCCAACTTTGGACGAAACTAAATAATATAAAGAGAAAGAAAACTCAAAAAAAAACGCCGTCCCGACATAGTATAATTATGCAAAAGTTGAAATAAATGTTATTTTGAAAAGATTACACTCAAGTTTTTCTATAATAACCCTTGTGCTAAAAGTCTATTCACATATTTTTGCGCGGTCGGTTTAGGAATGAATCATTGTGCATTTCATTCTAGCGCGTGGGTAAACACACTATGTCAGGTGAGATAGCATACATTTAGGCCGCGCTCACTGACCATTTTGCCTCCGCGACTAGTTGGACTTAAATAATTAAATAAAATTGCATTCACTCAACAGTTATTGCGATAACTGTGCTCATCTCAGCCGTAGGACCGCTTTCCACGTCCACTGCTGGACAAAGGCCTGCGTCATGGATCTCGTAAGACCGCGAGGAGTTGTAGCGGTACTCGCCACGCTTAACAGGCGGGTTGGCGAGCACAATACGGGATATTGATACATGTAAAGACACTGGCAAACTTTTACCACGCCTACGGGCGAAAGAGGAGATGTTAAACAAAATAATAATTGAATAACTTACTTTTCTTTGTTGCTTATTGTACACAGATAGGAACTTAATCCATTGCTATTTAGGATCTAGAAAGCGTAAGGGTACCTATAAAATTTATTTTAAACAAGCATTATTTTGGAATATTGTTTATTAATATAGTGCAATGTGTACCTAAGTAAGTAGAGTTATGCGTACCATTTTTAATATAGTAATAGACTGCAATTTCTGACACAGTTCACAGTTGTAAAGCTTCGGTAGTGTCATCGTTTCATTAGAATTTAAGTGCATTTGTAACATGTCTAAATAAATGATTTTTATCTATCTTATCTTATCTTATCTTCTAGACCAGGAACGACTATTTGCAGTTTAAGCAAACATTCGTCCCGCGACAGGTTTTGAACCCGCAACCTGTTGTGTCAGTTAGACCAGCTACGCTACAGAGATCATCCATGTATGGCATGACATTAACATAAATGCACTAGCATTAACCTAGCCATCACAACCCCCCTGTGGCAAGTGAAAAATTCATACGAGGGTCCGAAATGCCAGGAGCAAAGAATTAAACAGTTAGATGTGCCCTGACACCAAAAAATGTGGCATCTTTATATGTGTAACAATAATACGATACACTGGTTTTGCCAATAAACCAAACTGTTATTTTTACCATTTATTGTACAATCATATTGCCGTGGGATGTCGGCAGTAGAATGTTGTCTCTTCTCCTTTGCCCGTGGATGCTGTAAGAATCTGCTAAGGGATGCCTCCGGAAAATGGGCAGCAGCATCTATACGTTAACCAATATCTCGCAATACGTTCCTCAACCCGCCTGCCAAGTACACACCACGAGTATGGTAATATCCCCTCGTTATCGGTGCTTGGAGATCCGTGAAAGTGGCCTTCTATATCCAGCAGTGGACGTCCTACTGCTGAGATGATGATGACAGTGCACGAACTTTCGTGAAAACAATAACACACACTACGTCCAGCTAACACCGTATTTAGCGGTACATTGTGTTTAGAGGTACACTGTGTTTAGAGGTTCATTGTGTTTAGAGGTACTTTGTGTTTAGAGGGGGTCACTGTATTTAGAGGTACATTGTGTTTAGAGGTACTTTGTGTTTAGAGGGGGTCACTGTATTTAGAGGTACATTGTGTTTAGAGGTACTTTGTGTTTAGAGGGGATCACTGTATTTAGAGGTACATTGTTTTTAGAGGTACATTGTGTTTAGAGGTACACTGTATTTAGAGGTACATTGTATTTAGAGGTACATTGTGTTTAGAGGTACATTGTGTATAGAGGTACTTAGTGTTTAGAGGGGGTCACTGTATTTAGAGGTACATTGTGTTTAGAGGTACATTGTGTTTAGAGGTACTTTGTGTTTAGAGGTACACTGTATTTAGAGGTACATTGTGTTTAGAGGTACATTGTGTTTAGAGATACATTGTGTTTAGAGGGTCACTGTGTTTAGAGGTACACTGTGTTTATAGGTACATTGTATTTAGAGGATCACTGTGTTTAGAGGGTCACAGTATTTAGAGGTACTCTGTATTTAGCGGTACACTCTGTTTAGAGGGACACTGTGTTTAGAGGTATACTGTGCTTAGAGATACACTGTGTTAGGAGGTACGCTGTTTTTAGAAGTGCACTGTTTTTAGAGGTACATTGTGGTTAGAGGTACACAGTTTCCAAATGAGCGAGCTATCTCATTTCGAAACGTCGCGGTCTCATTACGGTAAGAGCATATCTAACGATTGAAATCTCTGGCCAGGAGTATAAAATTCGGCGGCATTTGAGCGTAAAAGCAGAATGAGTCAGATAGGACATTAGTGTCTGTAACACGGTAACGACGGCGCTCATCGAGTGACAGTGTGTAGGGGGCCTAGTAAATTGTCTATGGAGTTTAGAAGTTTGGAAATGGATTATGTTGAAAAATAACATATGAAATTATCCGTGAGGTGAGGTTTCTTCCTGCTCGATGGTCGACAACACGTTCAGGGAGCGTTGATGTTGTTCGTTATTCGGCTACCTCTGCGTCTTCGTTGTTTCTAGTGTATTCTGTGACGGACAGAGAGCCGATTTATTTTTTTATTTTATTTTATTTTATTTGGAAAACAAACAGTACAATATTACAGTAAGATTGAATAATAAAAATAGTACAAAAACCAGTGAAGTTTTCACTTTTAAATAGCACAAACAAACATAAGAAAGCAACATAGATTACTGCACAAAAAGATCTTAAACTAAATCTAAATATGACAAAACAAAATTTGGAATCTAATTAATAAAAATAAAAAAATATACAAAGCATGAATTGATCAAATAGTAGATAGCGAATAATAAAAAATAATAATTATACAATTACTGGCTAATCGGCAGCAATGTTTTTATAATTTCTTTACGAAATGCATGCAAAGTAATATTAAATATATCAATAGTAGTAAAGCTGGTGTCATTATAGAGATAACAGGTTCTTTAGAGAAACATATTTCTCCTGAAAATCCCTTGTAGAGAGGCGAAACACGTGTCGAATTCTTGTTGAGTGTTCTTCAAGCGCTCATTAGATATAGGATAGCGGATTTGTTACTAAATATTTGTTGTTCATTTAGATATTTGGCTTTTTGTTACAAGTTAACCTATATAAATTATTGTGCCGTGAGGTTCCGGCTTTAGAATGTTGCCTCTCTTATCTGTTCCGTAGGTACAGTAAGAATGAAAGAGATATTCCGGAAGATTACGATTAGACCATTATTCTAAGCTTTAGGTGTTACCTAAAGCTTAGAATAGCGAACATTATTATTTTTAGGAAATAAACATTTTTATTTTATTTTATAAGATTGCTAGCAGCTTCTTTCCTTGTATCAACATCCCGTTATGCGCTCACCAACCCGCTCTACTCACCACGCGTGGCAGGCGGGTTGCTAAAGCGCTTACTGCTCCCACGGGCAACGAGAGGCAGCATTCTAAATCTCCACGGCAACTTTAAAAATACTTTACAAAAAAACATTTTTCAAAATTAATTCCAAAATAATAAAAGCACCGGCGGCACTCACACTTGATTTTAATCGGTTAAAAACAGCAGACAAAAATAAAAAAATACCCTCAAAATATCACCAAAAAGCCACGTGCAAGGCAATTACAGCCGTACATTCACCCCCATAACCAGAGGGGTAGTCAGAGCCACCCTTAGCCTTAAGAAACTGGGCGTGGTCTTAGGGTGGCATCTTGCATCTCCCTCGGAGGGGATGGTTCGATATTCTTTCATGGGGGGTTGCTGTAGGTATAGTTTCTTGTGAAGGGATTATTTTGCTATTTAAATTGTTTGCTATAAAAGGGTAGGTCTTAATATTGAAACGGAAATTGTTTCAATTATATTTAGTTAAGGCCTTTGCCGTGAGGTGCCGCCAGTAGAATGCTGACCCTCCTCTCTTGCCCGTGAATGCAGTAAGAGCCTGCTAAGAGCTACCTCCGGAAGATGTCCAGCAGCGCCATTCCGCGTGTATCAACGTATACTGCGCTCGCCAAAACACCTGCCAAGCGTGGTGAGTATGGCAACTGCCCCTTATGGAGATCCATGAGGGAGGCCTGTGTTCAGTAGTGGACGTTTTACGGCTGATGATATTTACGTAAGGCCATTTAGGTCTATTATAGATGACTAGCTGTCCAGTGCAGTGAGTGACGGGTCGTAGACACCAATAAAACGATTCTAAAGGAGCTGACACTCTTTGTTTTATTCAAGAACCTCTTGAGTACTTGTGATGAAAAATAGTTAGAATTTGGTTATATTTACACTAACACAGCACAGCACACGTACCAGTAGCTGACGCTATATAAATAGGTGATTTACATACCGGTTCGCATGCGTTAGATGGATAGATAAGCAACTGAAAATCAGTGCCGTGTTCTCACGGCGTGTGCTGAGTTGGTGACCAGTTTATGTCTCATAAGATTTTATTCTGTTTAAATTATGTAATTTTAATTTACCTGTGTACTTATGAGTCGTAAATAAATATTTTCTTATTCTTATTCTTATAACACATTATGTACACCACACATTGAAAGAATACAACAATAAAGAAAAGTAAAATTTAAACACAGTAGTACAAAGGGCGGCCTTATCTCTATGAGCAATGTCTTCCAGGCAACCCTGCGATGGACAGAAAATATAGAATAATATAGACAGTGGCGTTTTGAATGAAGTTTACGTTGTACCCGGATAAAAAGTAGCCTATGTGTTAATCCTCGTCTACATTTATACGTATGCAAAATTTCCGTAATCCGTAGGCTAGTTTTTGCGTGAAGCGGTAAGAAACATTCATACATCTATACAAACAAACTTTCGGCTTTACAATATCAGTGAGATGTGAAAGGTTAAGAACTTCCTTGATTTAAATATATCACATAATCACCCACATGTTTCGACTGGCTTTATTAACTAAACTAAATAACGAACGAAACTTTCACACAAAACAATTTGATACCTAAAACATTAATCAAACACAACGGTAATTTAATTTTCTAAAACAATAACAATTTGAAGGTGATCAATCATGCAGCACATAACCTACAAACTTTGACGGTATCTCCATCCATTTTTAAGTCCAAGTAATTGTTTGCTGTTTGCTCTGTCCATTCTAAAATACCCTTTAAACATAGCACTTTAAGGTTTTTGCCATCATCATACATACATTTATCATTTCAGTCCTAAAACTTCCACTGAACTGAACATAGGCCTCCCTCATAGATCTCCAAGTGGGGTAGTTGCCATACTCACTCACCACGCATTGCAGGCGGATTGGCGAGGGCAGTACGGAATGTTGATACACGGAAAGACGCTGCTCGCCATCTTCCGGAGGTATCCCTTACTGCATCTAAGGGCATGAGGGGTAACATTCTTCTGCCGGCACCCCACCGCATACTTTATAAATTGTGAAATTCAGTTTAACGTCGGCTAAAAAACGTTATGTTATTCGGCCAAATTTCCCTTCAAGATTTTGTTTTAAATGTAAAGCTTTTATTGAAATTGAATACTATACAACCGTATTTTCTAAATGGTCTAATAATTTTACCCAGTGCTTACTGTAAAATAAACGTAGTGACTTCCGGAACCACACAGGAAAGTGAAGAAATACACAAGGTTCATATGAAATTATTTCATTTAATTATACTCGTTTTATTACTTGTAATTAACAAGATTTGTTTTGTAACAAGAAAGCATTCTGGGTTTATTTTTGAAGTAGGTGCCAAAGGATCCTTTAGATTATAATTAATAAAGATATTATGCTGTATAATTATACACCATAACAGAAAAAACATAAATAAATAAAATGTACAATTAAGTGTTACAATTACAATATACGTTGTTATGCGAATGATCCTGAAAGTGCTTATGATATTAGGCTTCTTGACTAAATTTGAATTTTTAGTCCGTAATGTAAATTATCAAACACACGACCTTAAATAACAAGTATAATATTAAATGTAGCGTGACGTCACGTGCCGGCGTGTTTAGGTACAGTTTATGAATATGCACTGACGTCACGAGCATCCTAAACTTCAATGTGCTATATCTTAGCGGAGACGAGATAAAATTTAGTATAGTTATACAATATCATCATCATTCCAGCCGTAAAAAGTCCACTACTGAACAGGCCTCCCTCATGAATCCTCCATGAGTAGTTATTATTTTGTTATTATGGGTAGTTGCCATACTCACCACGCTTGGCAGGCGGGTTGGCGAGTGCAGTACGGGATGTTGTTACACGGAAAGACGCTGCTGCCCATCTGCCGGAGGTATCCCTTAGCAGGCTCTTACTGCATCCACGGGCATTAGAGGAGGGGTAACATACGTGTCTATTATTTTTGTATGAACTAACGAACAAATTTAATGGAATTTAGACCTTAATTACTAAATCTACAATTAGTGTGTTATACCATTGATGACATATGGAACCGAGACGTGGTCCTTCACTATTGGCCTTATGAATAAGCTCAGAGTCGCTCAACGAGCTATGGAGAGGGCTATGCTCGGGGTTTATCTACGGGATCGAATCAGAAATGAGGAGATACGAGAAGAACTCGTGTCACCGACATAGCCAAACGGATTAGCACGTTGAAGTGGCAATGGGCAGGCCATATAGCTCCCAGAACAGAAGGCTGATGGGGCCGCAAAGTTCTCGAATGGAGGCCACGGACCGGCAAGCGCAGCGTAGGACGTCCACCTACAAGATGGGCAGACGAGTTGGTGAGAATCGCTGGTCGGCGGTGGATGCAGACGGCTTCCAACCGCAGTACTTGGAGATCAATGAGGGAGGCCTTTTTCCAGCAGTGGACGTCCTACGGCTGATATGATGATGATGATGATGAGATCTTAACCAAAGATCGATGGAACCAAATCAACAGCTCTATTTCATCGGCACATATTATTTAAAACGCTCATTTAAAAGTGATTAATCAATTCTATTTCATGACAACTAGTCATAAGCGACGACGCTCATAACATTAGGCAAACAGTATAACCCAATAATTAACCATTTCTCCGGCATTCAGCTTTCTACGTACGAGCGAGGTGGCCATGAGTGACCAGGCTGGCGTTAACTGGGTTCCGTTTGCTGTTTACATTAATTTATGTTACTTTACCAGGAACTTTAACTTTACCTTATGGGTACTAGATGACTGATATACTTCATACATTACTACAAAGATAGATATTTTTTTATTATAGATATAAAAAACATCCAGAATATCCTGAACAAATGTCTGCAGATAGTACAGACATTTGTCCCGAGGCGGGAATCGACCTCAAATGCGCCACGGAAGTCGTCGAACCTCCGAACGTCGAACTATTAAGTATATAAACAAATTTACTTTTGTACATAAAAGGCGTTCAGCTCAGCATAAATGTAAGAGACCATACACATAAAAGAATCTTAACTCTCCTTCTATGCAGTTGAGTAAAAACAACCGTTCGCTCTTTCCACCACGGGCCCCTAACAGCCGTCTTAGTCCCACCGTATGTGGGCATTGAGTAGAATGCAATACGGTGTTTTTTCAACATTAATTAGTTTATTAATTATGTAAATTTGTATGCGAATTCTCGATGCTTTATTGCGATTAAACGGGTGGAGATTTTGCGAGCGATAGGGGGTGCCATGTGATAGGCGTAAGCGACTTGTATGACAAAAAAAAACAAACGATTCGAATCGAAAACGCATAGCTTAAATGAATAGCTGTTTAGTTTTATTTAAATAACAAACGAAGCGGTGTCTTACCTCACGTGACTCCGTAGGTTAAGTTCATCATCTCCGCTGTACGAATGCTGTTGACGTCCACGGCTGGACTTAAACCCTCATGGATCTCAAAGTACTGATCATGACGGGGGTTGTTGCTATACTCACTAAGCTTGGCAGGCGGGTTGGCGAGTTCAGTACAGGATGTTGCTACACGGAAAGACGCTGTTGCCCATCTTCCTGAGATATCCATTGGCAGATTATTTTGCAGTAATAATTTGAGAGAGAAGGGGCAACATTCTGTATGTATATCAATTTTAGCACCCTGGCTTAATCAACTTTTTTGTTACAGGTAAAGCAACTAAACTCGGGGATGGCTGCAAAACAAAACAGTAAGAATAATAAGTAGAGATTACGAATATGTGTCTTTTGTGTGTCTTATGAGAAGATGAATTCGTAGGAACTTTATCTTCGTCTTTACGTGTTAATTATATCAGGAATCTATGCGATCTACCTAAGAAATGCCTAAAAATTTGCGTTTAAAAGTCAAACCGTTGCTTCTTGGTCGGCAATGGACGTCTGGTAGGTATTATTTTGAACTTTCCTTTACAACATCATGGTTATCACTTCAGCGAGCGTTATACGACGTTTATCGACATAAGAACCCTCGCTTCAAATCGATCCTTGACACATCCTAAAGCGGAAAGCGTGGTTATTTATGTGTGATTAAGCACTGTAAAAATACTTATTATCATAATATAGCTATTAATTAAAAACCAATATCTGAGTTGTCCCGTAAACACCTATTGCATTGTCTTCATTTCGTAAAGGTTATACAGGCAACAGTTCCTGACTTAGACCACAACTCAAATTGTTGTTTGCCCGACTAAGCTGCTTATTAGTATATTGTTAGGTTATATTGTATGCACAATGTCTGCGTTTCGTTCTACCCGGCTGCCGTGTCAAGTTTAACTTTCATTGCAAATTGATACGGACTTTTCATAACAATATGCAAATAAGTGATGTAAATACATATGTTATCGTCGGGTGTCGGGTATTCGCAGCGTTATTTACCGTTTTAACACACGGTATTTTCAATATATAACAAAAAATGCTACTGTCTAGTCACGCAAATATACCTACATACATAACATCCTAAGACCTTCCTATAAAACCTAAGACTACTTATTGACCGGCACCCTTACCCTTCAAACCGGAACACAGTAATGCAGACATCACTGCTTGGCGTCAAAAACAAGTATGGTGGTAGTACTTCCCTGGATAAACTCTTCACAAAAAGTTATACTGCTCTAGTGCAGCATTATCTGTTTGAACTTATCTTAGTATTCTCCCGGATTTCAAGAGGGAAAGATAAATGGAGCAGCGGTGATGGATTGGTTCCCGAAATACAATAAACGAAAGAGGGAGAGACAGTTCAAAAGATGAGAAGACGAGCTAAAGGAGGCAAGCGAAACTTGGATAAGGATCGCGAGAGACAGAGAGGATTGGAAGAGCTTGGAGAGGGTCTTTGCCAAAAAGGGCAACCAGATGTAAATGTTGATGTCGTAGTGTAAAATAGTTAAATTTAAGTAAAATCATGTATCTGTTGCTACAATTACTATTAGCTGTAAGTGTCCCACTGCTGGGCAAAGGCCTCCCCCCATCTCTCCATGCTTCTCGATCTGCTGTCGAGCTGTCAATTCGACCCATGCGCTATTATATTGGTCTAACTGGTCCTGTCATCGCTTCTTCGGTCTGCCGCGGCGTTATCTCATCATTTCAGCCGTAAAACGTCCACTACTGGACACAGGCCTCCCTCATGGATCTTCATGAGGGGTAGTTGCCATACTCACCACGCTTGGAGGGCGGGTTGGCGAGCGCAGTACGGTATGTTGATTCACGGAAAGACGCTGCTGCCCATCTTCCGGAGGTATCCCTTAGCAGGCTCTTACTGCATTCACGGGCAGAAGAGGAGGGGTTACATTCTACTGCTGGCATCGCACGGCAATTATCGCCGCGGCGTTATCTATATATGTATATAAAATTCAAAGTCCTGACTGACTGACTGATATATCAGCCTAAGCCACTGGACCTAAAGACTTGAACTTTGGCACACATATACCTTGAGTATCCTATAGGTGCATTAAGAAGGGATTTTTCTAAATGGGATAGGGAATAAATGGGATTTATATTTTCGAATCAAAGTGGCTCTGCGTGAAAAAGAGGATTTTACGTTTTATGACTTCCACGCGGACGAAGTCGCGGGCAAAAGCTAGTTTGTGATAAAGGTTTAAATAAATAAATAAATATTATCATCCCGACGTTTAAAACTAATTAATTATGTTACAAAACGCGAAAGTTGTTCAAGTTATTTAATCTATTTGCATAAAAACTAGGTTTGGATCCGAACGCAGATAAGTTTAAGTGAAACATCTCGTTGTATATAGTAAATATTGCTTCTTCAGTGATTGCAAACTTAAAGCAACTGTGTCGGTAATTAAAATGATTAAATTTGAGGTGGGGCGTGATTACCAGCGGGGAGCGGAGCGGACAGCGGATTGAAACTGCTATCAGGTCTGTGTTTGCAAATAGTAAATTTTTTTCATCGTCATTTTCAACAGCTCGACTTCACCCACCGCTGGATATAGAGGTAGGTCTCCCTAACATTTTGCCATTCGTCATGATCCTATAGTAGTCAAATCCATCGTCTTTTGTTTTTTTTTCAGGTGCCTTAGATACCGTGTGTTCGTCGCGGGCACTAGAAATTGACCTTTTGCATCAATTATAGATAACTTTTTTTTTGCTGTGGGGTGCCGGCAGTAGAATGTTGCCCCTCCTCTCTTGCCCGTGGATGCAGTAAGAGCCTGCTAAGAGCTACCTCCGGAAGATGGGCAGCAGCGTCTTTTTGTGTATCAACATCTCGTACTGCGCTTGCCAACCCGCCGCCCATCTTGCCAGATCCCCATCTTCCGGAGAAATCTCTTAGCAGGCTCTTACTGCATCCACGGGCATGAGAGGTGAGGTACATTCTACTGCCGGCACCTTAGATGAAACAAGCATTGGTACGGGGGTATCAGAAAAGGGGGCGAATGCCTTATGGTCAAAAATGGCATTTTTGGGTTTTTGGATGTTTTCGGCCATTTGAAGATTATTTTTGGTGACCTTTATAGGTCAAAATAACTCCGGTCCCTGCCGGTCCGGCCTTAGGGTCACCAAAATCAATCAGTCACCTTCTCTCATAAAGACGGTGCTAACAAAAAAGGTATCATGTAAATCGGTCAACGCGTTCGGTTGTAATCGTCAAATACACAGACAGACGGACAAACGGATATACAGACAGACATACAGCGCTATGCATATTAGGGGGCTTCGCCTCCTAAATAAACCTTAGAATAAAGCCAAGATAAAACAGAATCTTCCCAGATAAACCGCCCCACTCGCACTCCGCCCGCGCCCTCCAGTCGGCCGATTATGAATTATGTAAATTATAAATGTTAAACAATCCGAGAGATTGTTGATGCGATGCGAAAGAATACGTCCCTCCATGCTTCGGCTGCCACTCATTAAAATAATTTGTTTTTGTCGGACTCTCTAGTGTTTTATAACTCTATCATTGCATATGTGATATCTGATTGCAGATCTCGAATGCGCTTTAATTGCGGCGGAATTGAAAAGTTACCTATGAGTTAGACAGTTTTTAGGTACCACGGGGTGCCGGCAGTAGAATGTTGCCCCTCCTCTCTTGCCCGTGGATGCTGTAAGAATCTGCGAAGCGGTATCCGGAAGATGGGCAGCGTCTTTCCGTATAAGATAAAGATAAAAAATCAACATCCCGTACTGCGCTCGCCAACCCGCCTGCCAAGCGTGGTGAGTACGGCAACATCTCGTAAGGGAGTTATTGCCATACTCACCACGCTTCGCAGACGGGTTAAATACCCGATAATCCAATAGCGAAACTGTTGATACTGCCAATGTAATAAACAGCTAGGCACATAATAAAGGTATATAAGTTAATCCTGGTGGCAGTGCGTTCACCTTAATTCAATCAGTAGCTCTTGCTAATCGAATAAGCCTCATTTGGCTTTGTGGGGAAGGGTTAAGGGTGTCGCACATTAGATCTAAGCAAAGCAATAAATATATAATACTGGACAACTCACATAACATCATCTAGCCCCAAGCTAAGTACAGCTTGTGTTATGGGTAGTAGATAAAAGATAAAGATTAAAGTATGTTTATTTTGTCACTTATTACGAACAATTAACAAAATTATAAAATTATTCTTAGAATAAGTCAAAGTGACAAAAAAGGTCACCATTCAGCTTGTGCTGTGGTAGAGTAAATCAAACCACAGCGCTGACTGCAGATTGATATATTTAATACATTATATCAGACGAATATATATTTTTTATTATATATAGAAAAACATCCAGAACACCCTGAACGAATATCTGCAGATTGTACAGACATTTGCCCCGAGGCGGGAATCGAACCCCCAACCTCTTGCGTCGCAGGCAGACACGTATGTATGTGTCCCATATTTTTTCATAATAAACAGTCGTGGTCCCAATAAATCCAGTCTGTCCGGGACCACGGCCGTTGAAACACAGTCGAAACGTCGGGAATAACCAAAGGCGTCACGCGATACATTCCCGTGTTTTTGTTATCATAATAATAAATAAATAAATAATGCTGGACAAATCACACAGCATCATCTAGCCCCAAGCTAAGAAGAGCTTGTGTTATGGGTACTAGATGACTGATATACTTAATACATTATACTACATAGATAGATATTTTTGTTATATATAGAAAAACACTCAGAACACCCTGAACAAATATCTGCAGATCATACAGACATTTGTTCCAAGGCGGGAATCGAACCCGCAACCTCTTGCGTCGCAGGCGGACCTTCGCCTGCTGCGCCACAGTGCTCGTCATAATGGATTGTGATCGCGAAAGTTTACGAAAAACTATTAAAAAACACTAGATTTGTATTTTAACTCCATCATGTAGATATTTAAAAAATATGACACATTTGTATAAAATTATATGCCGTAGGGTTCCGGCAGTAGAATATCGCAATAAGAATCTGTAAAAGAACCTCCTTCTAAAAAAGGGAAGCAGCGTCAACCCTGTCAAGCGTGTGAGTATGGCAGCTCTCATGTTCAGTAATTTTCGATTCATGAGGGTGGCGTATGTGCAGCAGTGGACGTCCTATGGCTGAGATGATTAAATGATTGAATTTACGAGTACGCTTAAAGGTCATTTTATATAACTGCCATACATTTAATCGGAATGTGCGTGATGGCTCGGCTTGTTTCAGTTAGTGGCAATTTAATGTGCTCATTTAAGTTTTTTTAATTAATACGAAATAGCATATAGTATAGTTTTAAGTACGTATAAATAAACTTTTAGTACTACTACGGAACGTTAAAACGCGTAATAATGAGGTAACGGATACCTAAAAATTGATTTATTTAATTATTTTATTTACACAGTCAGTTAATTATTTTTCAAGTGACACTTATACCTTTTACCCTGCAATTATTAAATAAACCTGCCGTTTCTAATTCCACAATTACTAATCAATATTTTAATTTTGCTAATTAAGAATATAATAAAACGCCGCGATATTTACGCGTAGACTTTTATTCTTTATATCTGCCACAGCACAAGCTGAATGGTGACCTTTTTTGTCACTTTGACTTAGTGCCGAGAATAATTTTATAGTTTTGTTCATTCTTCGTAATTAGTGACAAAATAAACATAATATATTTATCTTTTATCTTTTTGTTTTTATTTGACATCTGCGTTATTAACGCCCGGCGTTTCCACGCACTTATGTGTGCTGACCTTTGCTTTACAAAATGCATTTGCCGCGGGTGAATCCATTAGGTTTTAATCAAACCCCTAGCTTATTGGTTTAAGTTGGATCAGATGGTTTCAGCCGCGTGGTCGTCTAAGCTCACTTGATTAGGTTACGATACAGTCTGGGTTTATTGGGCTTAGCTTAATTAAACTCAAAAAATAAAGTCAAAAGTCTAAACATGGCGGTGTTTGCTCATCACAGTTATCCGTCAGCTCAATCCCAAAAGAGAGTTCCATTACGAACACACATTCAACAAAGTTCTCAATGATAGCACTTATCTGCGCAAGACATTCGGATATTCTTATCACCACTTCACAAGGGCACAGCCGCAAGCCAGTTGCATCACATTTAATACGTACAGGCTGGATCTCCACATAACTGCCGTCCCACCATATGGACGCCCCGGAGTACACCAGCAGACGTGTCTACTGCAGAATTGGCACAGCACGCAAACTCCCTGTCTATTTCGTTAATAAATCCTAGGTCATTCGGCAATAATCAGGTTTCTTGCAAGGCTAATTAATAACATTTTGCTACATTGTACAATGTTCTACATATTCATTGTGTTGCCTTCTGTGACGTCACCAAACGGCTCAATTGGAATAACAGCGTTGGTTAACATAGCCAACATTAAGCTAAGACAGATATATTTTTGTGAATCAAGCACTATTATTTTCGTCGTCGTCATGGACTCACTAACTTTAAAAATAATACAAAAACTTAATCTTACTAAATGTATAAAATCTGCCGGTAGTAAAATAGAAAATCAGGCTCGAAGGAAATGAACGAAATCTACACTGACTCAGATAAGATGTCAAATGACTAAGGCTCCATATTATGGAGCAGTGTATACCAAAAAAATAAATTCCCTCACACGGAAAAAAAGTTATCTGAAGCGAACGAGTTCAATTATGTGCTTTATTCTATTTAAATGTGTCTTCTTCCTTTGTAAATTGACTAAATATGTTGCTCTATTAAATAAACACTTATTGACTTTGAGTTTGACTCTTGACACAGTATTTTTTTATACGTTCGTATCTTATATTGCACGCACAAAATCATACAGACCTTAGAATATATACTTATCTGAGAGGCATTTGCGGTCCCCCCTGAAGGGAACGAAATGACATATGACATGTCTTTGCTCCGCTGACTATCTAACTATCTAGCTGTACGGTCAGGATGCTGCAGTGCCTGGGACATTGTTAGATGGATTAGGCTTGCCCAGCACCTATAAGCATCCTCTCAGCTTAGTCAGCTATTATTCAGAAATAAGAACAGGTCAATATGTCTGAAGCTAACTAAACCGCGGGTTTCCTCGTGATATTTCCTTTACCGTTACAGCACGTGATAAGTGTGTACATACATTTTTAAAGAAAGAAAAATTAATATCGCCATACAGATAATACTTTTGGTTTCTTCTTTCAGAGATTTGTCGAGATATCTTTGCGCTTTGTATTCGGTTCAACATGTAGATGTTGTCTGTTTGTTATTAATAAGATAGGATATGTTTGATTTCGTTATGTTTGTATCGCAATAATGCATCAGACGTCTATAGCTAAGACTCAACCAATGAGAGAACAGTACTACATACTAACACAGTCATCTATATTGTAATCCACTTGGTGTGCAGGTGTTAACTGGTTAAAACTGAAACATAACACCCAGAGGTGTGGCTGTTAACACGATATTGCCTGTAATCCTTATGTTTTCCCATTAATCCTACTGTAAAACTATACTTAGTACACAAACCAGTGATTTCTCGACCTTTAACAGCTTTCCTACACCTCAAACGCTTGCTATTGACCAACCACACACCTCTTAGGCATGTATTGTACACAGTTTCTAATACAAAGTTGAACATAAATAATCTGTAATAATCTGTATTCCTAACTAGTAAAGTCGACATTTGAACGATGGTATTCATGTTTTTTTTATTATTTTTATTCAATTTGTCCTGCCAATAGTAAGGCCTCGAAATGTGGTCTGATTTTAGTGACCAATCAGTTATAATTAGAGGGAAATGCCGAGGGAAAAGCAGACCAATGATCTAGGAGAGGTTGTTTTAGCCTAGACTTTCATACAAGGACTCTGTGTGTTGTTATACCTAGTTATGCGTGTATTTATAACCGCTAGTGTTCACACTTTAGCCATTGCAAGAATTGGGAGGAGCCAGACTCGTTGATAAAATAAAACTGCCCAAGACAATGTCTAGAAAATTTCAAAACACAACAAGCACTAATTACCTACTCACGTTTAAGTCTCAGTTAGACAAACCGGTAAATAGAGACATCGGTGAAGAGTTTGACTTTTAAAGGAAAACCTGAAAATGCGTGGTTGGATTTTTGTCCGAATTTTCCTAGAGTTCATCTCAAAGTCATTAGTCATTAGTGCAAAAAATCTGCTTTGAAATGTCAATTTACAAAAAGAAAACAAAACACATTCTATTCCTTCGCTTTAGAATACTTTTTTCCAAGTCAGGGAGAGAAGCGAAGATAAAACCTCACTTTTTTACTTCTTGTCATTGTTACAACAAGCATTGGTACGGGGGTACCAGAAAAGGGGATGAAGGCTTCCGATTAATGCCATTTTTGACCTTTGGTGACCTTTTGAGGTCAATATCTCCGGTTCCTGTGACCCTAGGTCACCAGGATCAATCAGTACCCTTCTCTCATTAAGACAGTGCTGACAAAAAAGGTTTTATGTAAATCGGTCAACGCGTTCGGTTGTAATAGTGTCATGAACAGACAGACAGACAGACAGCGCTATGCATAATATTTATTTATTGAGATTATAACATCATTACAGGTTTTTCGCCCCCTAATATAGCCTGTACTAAATAGTATTGAAGTTCGTAAACACGATAGGTACCCAAGGATATAAGAACGCAACGAAACGCGTCAGAATCACGATTTTTTCTTGCGGATGTATTTGTAAGTACTACAAACGCTCCTACCATTTTCTTCTATAAGGCAGAAAGGCTACCTCAAAGTTAAACGATAAAACTATAAATAAAATCAATCAATCAAATCAAATATCTGTGTAGTATAAAATATTAGGTATTTCAGTTATCTAGTACCCATAACACAAGCTCTGCTAAGCTTGGGGCTAGATGATGCTGTGTGAATTGTGCAGCATTATTTACTACAAGCATTGGTACGGGGTTACCAGAAAAGGGGGCGAACGCCACAAAAGGTCACCAAAGGTCAAAAATAGCATTTTTCAAAGTAAAAATACATTTCCCCATAGAATTAAGATTTCGTACAGCCTTCAAGCTTACACCAATTTCAGACACTTATCGAATCGATTGTTCGTACGCATGCGCTGTAGCCTCGTAGGCTTGTGGGCTTGCAAACTCTTGTCTTTCGCTGAGTGCTTCCAAGAAACTGGAAAACGGAATGTTTACGTAAATAGTAGAGCTGGCTTTATTCTTATACAGTAGGTTTTGAGTTTATTCGCTAAAAACTTACAAAAACACTGCCGTGGGGCGCCGGCAGTAGAATGTTACCCCTCCTCGCCGGGTTTTCTTCTCACGCGGACGAAGTCCGCGTGGGGAAGCAGCTTCGGGCGTGAGCCCCTTGCTGCGGTAATGTGTCCGCCCTTAGCTAAAGCTAAGGGGTCCTCGGGTCGGCTCATACTGAGCCTACTGCTTGGGCCCGCGTTTCTTCGCGGGCGTGGTGAGGAGGTCTTCTTGTCGCAGCTGCAGCTGCGCGAGCGTCTCCATGTTGCTGAGTAGCAGCGGGACCGAGCTCGTCCCCTGCCGGGTCGCCGTGCGGACGTCGCTCAGGATCTGCATAGCTGCTTCCAGCACGTCGTCGTGCTGGATTGTGGGGTGCGGTGGGTCTTGTGCGGGTTGCTGGGTGATGGTTGCGATGGTTTCGGCGGGTGCCGGCTGCTCCGCCGTGTCGCAGTGCGGGGGTGTTTTAGAGCGGGGGGGGACGTCTGTGTCTGAAGAAGGTAAGGTCGCTATTCTTACCTTCTTCTTCCTCCGCTTGGGAAGGGGCTTCGACCGCACTGTGGGGTCGTTTGCCGGGGCCATGAGGGAGCCACCGTGCTCCGTCTGGGATGGTTGAGCCACAGTGTTGAGCTGTGGCTGCTGCGGTCTGGCTGGTGGCTTGTCACGGCCACCCCTGGGTGTGGTGTAGACGGTCGTGCCCGCCTTCCTGTTGCGGGCCTCCCGCTTGTATGTGGGGCAGCTGGTCCTGTTGGCCGTGTGAGGGCCATTGCAGTTGGCACAGCTTGGTGGGTCCTCCCTACTTTTCGGGCAGTCGCCTGCGCGGTGCGGTCCTCCGCAACGGACGCAGGCGAGGGGGCGATGGCAGTGATGGCTGGAGTGGCGGAACCCTTGGCAGCGATGGCACTGCGCAGGGCCCCGCTTACCTCTCCAGCTCTCGATCTTGATCCCGGGCATCAGCAGCACCTCCGTCACCTCGTAGATCGCCGGCAGGAGGTTTGGGGTCGGCTTGAAGACGCCCAGGAAGATACATCCGGGGCGGCCCTTGCTTGCCCGGATCGGTTTGACGAGCTCCGCCTCGAAGCCCATCGAAAGAAAGTCCAGCGCTATCTCCGCTGGTGGGGTGCCGGCTGGGATGCCACGGATGGCGACCTTCACCTGGCGCTCCTCGGGTCGGGAGTAGGAGAACCAGCTGAGTGGCTCCTCCAACTCCGTGAGGTATTCGTGGATGGCGCGGTGCTCCGCAGCCGACTCCGGGGAAAATCTAACGCCTTTGCCGTAGGGCCTGGCGTTGGGTGTATGGCCTAAAAGGCCTTTGATGGTTTTAAAATGCCGTGGCCAGTTCGGCATCTGCTCCACGACAATGGGTGGATAGCGGGACTTTCTTGATGGCTGGGCTGGCTCGACCGACGTACCTGGGCAAGTAGGTTCCGGGGCACGAGGGGTTCCTGGACGCGCTGCTACCGTTGGGCGAGCTGGCGTATCTCGTGGGGCTGGCGGTGTTCGGCGTGCCGGCGGCGAGGCCGCCAGTGACGCGTAGGATGTCGATGTTGTCTTCGTGGTGGAAGGCGTGGAAGGCGTGCGCGCCGCTTCTTCCTCGACGACGGCGCGCTCGGTAGCCCGCTTCTTCCTCTCCTCGGGCGTAGAGGAATCGCCGCGTTTGCGACGGCGGTGGCTTGATGGCGGTGGTGACGGCGGGTATTCCCTCTCCGTTGCCTGGGGGGGTGGCGGGGGCAGGGGCTGGGGCGCGGGCACGGGTGTGCCGCGCAGTAGCCTCTCCTGCCCCTGCAGGTAGGTCCTGATGTGCTCGGCGAGGCCCTCGCTCATCAACCCCTGCTTCCTAAGCTGCGCATAGACGTTGAGATCAACGTCGTGCGCAGACTTAGGAGACAGCGAGCGAGGCGAAGGCGGCAGGCTTTGCGGGGGCTGCGGGGATGCGGCGGGGGGGGGGCATCGCCTTAGAAGGCGTCTGCACCCGCGGGCTGCACCTCTTCGGGGGGCTTCTTGTGGCGAGGGAGATGCGTTCCCTCTCCGAGCTGGTGGTGTCGATCAACGGTGATCGACCTCCACGGACGACCAACCGTGATCGACTATTGCGGTCTGACATTGTGTGTCGCCGCTGGGCCTTCGGTGCTTCGGCATGGTGCCTGGGGTCGTATGCCGACGCGCGACCTTTTGGTAGATAGTCGGGGTCCGGGGGACTCCATCTTCCACCATCGTCTTTCATTTCCGTGGCCGTCTGCGCTCCTCTCCGATATTTCGCGAGAAACTCGCGAAATGCGATCGGCCGAGGGGCCGAGCTCGACAGACGTATTCTAAGAATACGCTGCCGAGATCGATAGGGGGGGGGTAAAAACAAGGTCCGTGCGCGCGCGTGTGCTCTCCGGTCAACGATAGCCACTCCACCCCTCCTCTCATGCCCATGGATGCAGTAAGAGCCTGCTAAGGGATACCTCCGGAAGATGGGCAGCACAATCAACTTAGTTGTGGGACGTCCATTGCTGGACATTGAACTTCCTCATGGCTCTTAGTACTGATAATGAGGGTAGTTGCCATACTCACCACGGGAAACACGCTGCTACCAATCTTTTTGCATCCACGGGCAAGAGAGGAGAGGCAAAATTCAACTGCAGGCACCCCACGGCATAACTTCTCAATATTATAAAGAGGAAAGATTTGTATGTTGTATTTTGTATGTTTGTTACGAATAAACTCAAAACCTACTGGATTGATTTTTGAAATTCTTTCACCATAAGTATGCTACTTTGTCCCTGAGTAACATTAGACTGTACGCGGGTAAAACCGCGAAGTGCGGCTAGTGTTATGTATAAACAATACAAACCCAAAATAAAACAGCGAATAAAACAAATGAATTAAAGTGTTCTATCAGGAAAGCAAAGTATGATACAGAACGAAAGGTCCAGTCGCGCGTGCATTCGTAGAATTCAGGTTGCTTCTAAGGCTGTGTGCATACGAGAGGTAAAAACGCCGCGCAAAAATGCTTTAATTCCTCATAAGTTATTAGTTCTTGTCTAGCAATGCTTCCGGTTGTAATAAATTTATTTGCATTCCTTTAGTGTTTTATATTTATTCGTTGCGGTAATGGGGTATATTTGTGACGAGGGAATACAAATAATGTGTGACATTTTAAGGAATTAATTTATGAGAGAAGCGAAGACTGAATACTACTATTTATCTACGGTTCTGTCGGCTGAATTACTATAATTAAGCATAAGCATGACTGACAGGTACGCATATTCACTCCATTAAGCGAAAAAACATCATTATAAAACTTTCGTAGTGTACACATTAGTTTTTGTAACCACATCAAATGTTCTATAAAAAGATTTTTAGAACTTTTTGCATTACTTTTTTGATAAATTATGTAGAATTTTTCATTAGCAATGAAATTTATCAAAAATTTAATAAAACCGTCATGTAGTTTTCATTCCTTTCTGCTTGTTCACTACGAAACAAGTAGAAAATCAATTGCAAAACTCGACATCCAACCCTTAGTTATAATAAACTTCATCATCATCATTTCAGCCATAAAACGTCCACTACTGAACACAGGCCTCCCTCATGGATCTCCATGAGGGGTAGTTGCCATACTCACCACGTTTGGCAGGCGGGTTGGCGAGCACAGTGTTGTTGATACACGGAAAGACGCTGTTGCCCATCTTCCGGAGGTATCCCTTAGCTCTTACTACATCCACGGGCTTGAGAGGAGGGGTAACATTATACTGCCAGCAGCCCACGGCACTGACCATTAAACTTCTGACCATTAAACTTCCTTAATTCAGCTCGCGCCATCTCGCGGCCGATCTCGCGCGTTAATTCCGCACAGTGTGCAATCTCCTCAGGAATCTACATATCAAGTTACTGTCCGACTACTGTTGGTGGATGTTTGGATGTTTTATTTTATTCCCGTATCTGGAGCTTTTCGTTTTGTTGTATGAATTTGAAAGGGATTAATTAAACGTGGAAATGTCACGGTGTGAACCAATTAAAATGTTATCCGTTTATCCGTGATCAGGGCGTGTGGAACTGCGCCGAAATATAGGAAACTCAAAAATAATCAAAACATGTTAAATATTACATATACATAATGTATGTATTTCATTTTCATTTATTTATTTATTTGTAAACATGTATTTTATGACACAAGTGATTTAAGACGATGGTACCTGCAGAAGTACGAAACTGTGTCGCAGATACCAACGCTATCCTTAACATTAAATACAGAAGAAAATATAATAAAATAAGAAATGACATTTGTATTACTGAACTTTATATATACCTCTATATATACATATTTATATATGTATACTTTTATCTATTTAAAATGTTTCAAGGGTGCATTTGCCGTGGGGTGCCGGCTTTTGTAAATTGATTACCTATTCAAAGTTCTTTACTGTAATCAAAAACACTTATTGACTTTCACTTTGATGGGCAGCAGCGTCATATCCACCTGCCAAGCGTGGCGAGTATGGGAACATTTCCCTAATAATCAGGGATGCAAGAAAATAAGTATAGCTAGACAAAACTTGAAGTTATTTAAGTAAATTGAATTAATTTGTTTTTAGTCCTCGCTCCGTCGCTTATGAACCAGTTTGGCTAATTGTTTTTGAGTTCAAATAAAACTTTAGATTAGGTATCAAAACTTTCTGTACGGCAGCGCCGCGTTTATCAGACTTGGTGTTAGCTGACTCTAGAATGTGTCGTACCCTGTCAGCAGCAGATGCCATGAACTGGTCATCATCATCATTTCAGCCGTAACACGTCCACTACTGAACACAGGCCTCCCTCTTGGATCTCCATGAGGGGTATTTGCCATAAGCACCAGGCTTGGCACGCGGGTTGGTGAGCGCAGTTCGGGATGTTGATACATGGAAAGACATTGCTGCCCATCTATCGGAGGTATCCCTTAACAAGTTCTTACTGCATCCACGGCCATGAACGGAAGGGTAACATTCTACTGCCGGCACCCCCCGGCAAAGCATGAACTGATGAGGGAAACTAATTCGCTGAGAGGTGGTAATTAGCTCTCTTACAAGGCACCCTGTTTTCAAAACTTCAGAAGCTAAGGTTTGCCTCACGATGTTTTCCATCACCTTTCTAGCACGTGTCTGTCATCGTCTACGATACAAGCTAAATTAAACCAACAGGAACCGAAGCCCAATTCTAAAACGGAACCAAAATCGCACGATTAAAGTTAACCCTCAACCAGCAGGGTACTTAAAGGTATTAGTTACGCGCGTGTGGGTACAATGAGCCATTGTGGGGCACAATGGTTGGGGTGGATTACCTGTTACCGATAGTCTCTGGTTAATGGGGGTCAATGGGATTCTATTGATGTGTGCGAATTTACTGAAAGAAGAAAGAAGCCAAGGGACATAAAAAGGGGTCGTCCACCATCCCGATGGGTTGACGATGTTCGGAAGACCGTGGGTTACTTTAGCTAAGAAGAGCTTACGACAAAGGCGAATGGCAAAATCAAAGAGAGGCCTATGCCCAGCAGTGGATCGATAAAGGCTGATGATGATGATGATGTACGAATTTCGGATTTGAATGACGTCAAGAAAATGACGTAACACATATTTTTTTATAGTTTAATAGCTATTAAACTATCGGTCTCCGGTCGGTCTGCATGTGTTACGCAGATTAATGTAGTAAATTAATAAACTATTCTGTGCCGTGATTGCTTCATAACGCGTAAAGCCATAATAAGTTATTATTTAAATAATATGAACTTATTATTAAACATTATTTTGAAACGAGAGGTACAACATAAGTATATTACCTATGTAAAACTACTAAAATTTTACATTACAAACAAATTCGCAATTAATTAAACCAATATTTGTAACGATTAAACGAGCGTTATGGTCATAAACGCTTTCCAAAACTCATGTGAACTTGCTATAAAAATTGAGAGTTATTCAAGATCAGAAATAAAAGGGACGGTATGACCATGGGTCACATGTACCCATTAAAACTGTATTAGGAATGCCGCGGGCGCTTGACGGTTAATGACACAACATCAAACATAGAATAAATTACTATCGCAGCTATATCTTTAGTATTATGACAGAATTAAAGCAAATGATGGAGAGCAACGGTGTGACTCCGAGTGAGGATATTTGTACACTCTGATACAAAATTATAAATACTTGATCGTGTTGTAGGGTACTTTTGGTGCATTCAATTATCTGAGAACATTAGTTGTTTTGCCGTGGGGTGCCGGCAGTAGAGTGTTACTCCTCCTCTTATGCCTGTGGATGCATTAAGAGCGTGTTAAGAGATACCTCCGGAAGATGGGTAGCAGCGTCTTTCCGTGTATCAACATCCCGTACTGCGCTCACCAACCCGCCTGTCAAGCTTGGTGAGTATGGCAACTACCCCTCATGGAGATCCTTAAGGGAGGACTGTGTTCAGTAGTGGACGTTTTACGGCTGAAATGATGATTTGTTGTGTGCCTAACAAAATAAAGTAAAAATAAAATCTTACAATGTTGGTATTAATATTTTTTGGGAATTAACACAGTGCATCTAGTCTGAAGTATACCGAACAAATGGAGAGGCCGCTTGTAAGAATTATGAGATTTAAATAGAGGCAAAATTTCAATCTCCATGGCTCAGTTGGTCTAATACACAGGAGGTAAATACTCTTTAGAGTATATAATTTTATAAATTTATATACATATGTTTGATTAGAGTACTTAATATACATAGAAATATACCCAGAACCTCCTGTGTATTAGACCAACTGTATACAACTGTATAAAATTAAATACTCTTTAGAGTATTATAATTTTATAAATTTATATAAGTTTGATTAGAGTACTTAATATACATACATAGAAATATACCCAGAACCTCCTGTGTATTAGACCAACTGTATACAACTGTATAAAATTAAATACTCTTTAGAGTATATAATTTTATAAATTTATATACATATGTTTGATTAGAGTACTTAATATACATAGAAATATACCCAAAACCTCCTGTGTATTAGACCACCTGCGCCATGGAGATTGAAATTTTGCCTCAATTTAAATCTCATAATTCTTCAAGCGGCAAACTTATTACACAAAAACTGGCGCGTCTTTGAAGTTTTTATATGTATATTATCATATTTAATTTTGCTAATAGACAATATAATAGACTGCAATACAAATAATAATAATTACCCACGATAATCCGATTTTCACGCCCCACCCTTCCCCTAACCCTATGCTATCCATGTCGGGACATGCTGGGACAATGGGACCCCTGGCGTGTTGTGACAGGAGTTAATACTGTGGGGTCCTTTTAGCTAAATAAACGTGAAAGGTACATGGCTAGCTTTCTTTGGGAATAATGGATAATACGTTTACAATATGAAGTGACTTTATTGTTGATTTAAGTTAGAGTAGTTAGTTTGTTAGAAGCTAGAGTAGAGTCATTTGCTGGTTTAAAATTTCTTCCTTGTTACTTGGAATTTGCAGTCATAAAATTCTGAATAAAACAGATAAAAATCTATCGTACGTTTATACCTCGGCATCTACTCGTTTGATCGAGGTCAAACAAAGATTCATCTGAAGCCGTAAATTAGTAAATTAATTTCAACCCTGAGTATAGCTTAGAAATCATTATTATTGCTTGTCTTTACTGACATGCTGTTGTTTTAATATTTTCGGCATACTCCTTGGCAGATTTTTAGTACATCCACGAGCAAAAGAGGAGAGGCAACATTCCACTGTTGGTACCCCAAGGTTAAAAATTAAAATTTTGCTTTAAGGTTCTAATAAAAAAGGCAAATGACGTTGTGATGTTGTGTATCCGACATTTTCCCAACGTCCTTGTTGTTTTAAGAGAATTAACAGGACTTTTGTCTTGTTAAATCTGATATGAAATAAAATCTGCTACTTATTGATTAAGAAAATGGGGGAAAAAACTTTACAGTAAAGTAAAAGTATCTTTATTACAATAGTACATGTTTTATCAAAGTGTTACATATTTTATGAAATTGGTTTCAATATACTCTGCCATGATTGGCGTGTAACGTGTTTTTACAAACAAAAATGATTTTCTTATAAAAATAAAAATAATGTTGAATGAAATAATAAAATAAATGTCACAATTCACAAATTAAAATGTCTGTCAATGTTCAAGTCATAATTATGAATAAAATAAATAAATATTAATACATAAATAATGAGATCGAATAATATAATTACCTACTGTATTTTTTGCCTTTCTTAAAGTTTAGCTGGAGCAAATCAATAAATTATTATTATTAACTACTATCATAGTTTGTTTCGTTAAAATATAAAACGTTTACTAAGCTTTTATTTTCTCATAAAATAAAACCTTTACGTAACGCACTTTACTGCATTACCGTACTCCATTTCACACATAACAAACATGAAATAAATAAACACTAATCAAATCAGAAAATTCAAATAAAACCAACAATATTAATCCAATAAAAATTCCAACCAATCCTCATATATCAACGGGTCCAACCTGTCCCATGTCAATGAGGACAATAGACCCCTAAGTGGAATCGTTCCGACCGGCGTGTGCCGTGCGTCGTCAACGGTTAATGTTATTGCAATCGTATCATTTGGGGATGAGGTAGAAATTTACTATAAATATTTGTGTGGTCTTTGTATTTTTCTATGACGACTAAGGTATCTATTATAGATGATTTATACAGCGTCAGCAACTGGTAATCAAGCTGTACGGAACGCTGCAGTTCCTGGGACATTGTTAGAAGGATTTGGCTTGCCCAGCATCTATACCATTCTCTCAGCTTGGTCAACTATTAGTCAGAGGGAAGAACAGGTCAATACGTCAGAAGCTAACAAAGCCGCGGGTTTCCTCACGGTGTTTCCTTCACCGTTAAAGCACGTGTTAAGTGTTAGTGGATGTTTTACGGCTGAATAAAGTCAAGGAACCACCTGTATTAAAAATGATCTGACCCTTCCAGCCAGCCACTGATAAAATTGTTTCTACTCAAACAAAAAGGCCGTTACGCAATGATTTGCATAATAACGTTGCATAACAAGATTGTGTGTCTACCATGATTTGTCACTGTTAAATAGCCTGCCGTTACTACGTAGTAATAGTACGCTACAATGACATATGTCAGATTTGTAACTCATGGTACCAAATTCAAAGCAAATGAAGCCTAAACTATAGTAGCTGTAGTATAGTTTACTGCGTATTTTAGTACGAAACTAGCCGCTAGAGGCGCTGTACAAGTTTTCAAACATAATTTAACTACAGTCGCTAGCGAGTGTAGATTGTGAAAACTCATGGTAGACCTACTGGTCAACGGTCACATGGTTGACATAACAGTTGCTGCTGATTGCGACAAAACGCAGCAATTTGGCAGCAATTGCCCTTACTACTTTACTCTAGGCTAACAACCTGCCTGAGAGCTACTGGACATGTGCATTTAACTAGCAGGGTTCCGTACCCAACTGTAAATAAATCATCATCATCATCATCATCACCACCATCACCATCGTAATCATCATCATCTCAGCCGTAGGACATCCTCTGCTGGACATTGGCCTCCCTTATGGATCTTTCTGCTGATCATAAGGGGTTATTGCCATACTCACCACGCTTGGCAGGCGGGTTGACGAGCGCAGTACGGGAATCAATAAATCAGGGGAAAACAGGTACTTTCTAGGCAAGCGTGTCCCATCCTAGACCACATCATTGCTTCACATCAGGCAAGATGTGGTCAAATGCAAGCCTATCTCTCATCTCTCAATATTATAAGGAGGAAAGATTTGTATGTTGTATGTTTGTAACAAATAAATTAAAAAGCTACTGGACCGATTTTCAAAATTCTTTCACGCGGGGAACTTACACCTCTCGTATCGCAGCCGGTCATTAGGCTAACTGAGCCGAGTTTGTAATGCAGTTAATTACGATTCAATACAATAGCAATTAAGTTTCAAACTCGATTGTATCATAAATCATAATTCACAACATGTTCGTCCTAAATTTTAGTATTCGATTATCTAATTAACTTACAAGGTTTCTCTATTGTTTTGTTTTTTACAGCCACAATTTGCTGGGTAATTGGTGTTTTTATGATCAATTTATAGTCATAATTTGCTTGTTTAAATGGAGACTTTATTAACATTTTTGTGTGATGCTTCGATGCTGCGCAGTGCATTAACGATTTGCAGATACATGCTTCTGAAGGCCAAAACTGTGTAGCTCCTAACGAAAAACGAACATCGGTTTTCCAGCTTTGAAATTAGGTCCTTCAAAAGTATCTACCACTTAGGTGCTGCATGGTTTGTAAAGGAACTAGCTAAGGCCGGGGTATACGATTTATTGCATTTGGGAAGGTATCGATTTACTTTGATTATGCGCTGTAACTGTTAATCATACGGAAGAGTTTCATTCATATGCACTTACATGACTTATGTGTCCTATATGACAATCAAGCCTTACTTGCCTTACGTACGTAGCGCCATCTTACGCTGACCTGTCCAAGGAATCCTTTCTGGGTGCCCAGCGATTGCATAGGATTCAGGCTAAAACATCCTTTCTACGCTCCCAGCGATCATATAACGCAACAGCTGATGATAAAATACAATCTCAGCAGCTCTTCAAACCTCGAGTATAATGAGTAACCTTGGCAGAAATAGAAAAGTACGCAGCAAAATCATCGGAAACAGCTACCGAAGGCTGCGCGCGATCAGCCGTGCAGGATGATATTGGCATAAATACACGGCACACATGCGCAGTCGACTATGAACATTCAGCAATGACAGATCTCGAAGATAATTGACACTTATTAACATCAATTTAGAGTCTTCTTTCGGGTTGAGAGCGCCGGATCTTAGGGTTGATTGAGGACAAGGAATAAATAATAATAGATAATTCTGGACAATTCACTTAGCATCATCTAGCCCCAAGCTAAGTAGAGCTTGTGTTATGGTGCTAGATGACTGATACACTTAATACATTATACGACATTGATAGATATTTTTTTTATTATATACAGTGTATCCCTGGATAAAGTGCAACCCCGAAAGGGGGTGAAACTAGATCAAAAATTATCGACAAAAATATAGAAAAAAAAAATTAAAAAAAATTCGTATATACTTTATTGATGAATTAAAATTTTTATTACTCACTAATGACTCTATTTAATAAAAAAATGATTTCTTCCAAAGTAGTGGGTCTATTTCGTTAAAATAAAAACCATAATCATGTCAGATATGTGACGATGATGATAAAATAACAAATAACTCACAAACGAGTGGCTATCGTGACTTAAAGTTTAATTTTTGTATTAAAATTACATTTTTTATGCTGTTTTTTTCAAATAATTTCCAAAAATCTTAAAATTAAGCCTATAATACTAGATATTTTTATGACTTTTTATTATTGTCTATCATAATAGCTTTTAAATAAAAAAAAAACCTACGGTCTAACATAAAAAATGCGCTGGCTAGGAGCTTTTAAAGTTGACCACTGATTACGTCACCACTCAGGTAGAGACACTTTTTTAACTTCTATTGTTGTCGATTTTTTTTTTTTTTTTTTTTCGAAATGACAATATATGTTGTTGACCGCAGATGGCCATGACAACGTTACCGGACTATGGCGAGCGCAGAAGGCGCCCAGCCGCAAAAGTTAGGTTGGGGCAACAAGCTCAAGGGCACCACTTAGGTTCGGAGCACGGCTTGGACTGTTGCCAGAATTTTTGAATCTACTGAAGGATAGCGTCTAGGTGCAAAACTGCACCTTTAGACGGAAGAATGTATTCTTCGGCCCCGCCGGCGGGACCGGTTTTTGAATATGTGTCTAACAGCTAGTGTGGGACGGGTTGACGTCACCTCCGGGTTAGCGGCGGTGAGCTCGTCAACGGGCAAGCCGAGAACGTGTCTCGGTCGACGGAGGAAAGAACTCGTGGGCAATGGCTCTATCGGGTAGTCGGAGGGTAATCCCGAGATTAGGGGATTGGAGTGTTCCGCCGCCACTTCATAAAAACGCTTTGAAGCAGTTTTAATAAAGTGTTCGATGGACTCGAGTTTGAGATCTCGGTGGAGGTCTACATTGCGCATGTACCATGGGCAACCCGTGGCCCTGCGCAAGAAGTTGTTTTGGACTACCTGAAGGCATCTAACATGACGGGACTGGCCAAAGACGACAGAGGAATATGTCATTATTGGCCGTACAACTGTCTTGTAAAGTGTCACTTTATTTCTAAAGGACATTTTACTTTTCGAGTTGAGAAGGCTGTTTAACCGGCTAAGCACGAACTTCGCACGATTAGTGACAGACCTTATGTGGGGATAGAAGGAGAGACGTCTATCTAGGATTACTCCTAGGTAGCGAGCTGACCTAACCCAAGGGATGGGTTTATCGAAGAGGAGGAGAGGCTGGGGCAAGAAGGGACTCCGAGTGAAGTACACTGCTGCACTTTTCGTCGGGTTCACCTCTATGCGCCACTTTCTGAACCAGGCACCTAGGGTGTCTAGTGCAGCCTGCAGCCTTATGCGTACGCGATTCCTGTTCTTATCGGACGCGTACAGAGCCGTGTCATCGGCGAAGAGGGCAAGTTCGACTTGCGGGTGTCGGGGAATATCGCTGGTGTACAGCGTGAAAAGAAGGGGAGCAAGGACTGAGCCTTGAGGAACTCCAGCTCGGACGGGTTTGGGGTCTGAGAGCGTGCCTTCCACGCGGTAACTATTGTTGTCGATTATGGTCGCTGGGCCTTTTCTATGAAAGATGAAGGGTGGGGATCGAAACAGGACTCACAACAAGGCACGCCCGCCACTCGCCAGTCGCTCCGATATTCTCGCCGCTGCTACCGCCTACCGTATCTTACTGCGCCTTCAAGTTTTTGTTACGTTGTTTTGCTTTTGTTTTGTTATTGACTTTTTGTTACGTTTTTGACTTTTTTGTTACGTTTTTGACTGTACTTTGTTGTGTTGTGGAGATGCCGCGATTGACTGAGTTCTCTCCGCGAGAAATCGCTGACATCCATTATTATTATGGTATGTCACGTGGACACACAACAGTCGCTCGTTCTGCATACATAAATGCGTTTCCGAGCAGACTTGTACCGTCAGCACGAAATTTCCAAGAAGTTCACCGAAAGTTATCCAACATCGGACTTGGATTAGTAAGAGATCGCCGTGAGCAACAAGCTACCATTATTGACCATTCCATAGAAGAGGCCGTTTTAAGCGATTTGTTTGCTGATCCCACAACCAGCATTAGACGCTTAGCTTTGCGTCACGGTATATCAAAAACATCCGTATGGCGAATTTTGAAAAAGAAGTGATTGCATCCATACCATTATCAGCGAGTACAGCATTTGCATGAAAATGTAGACAATCGTGCAAGATGCGTAATGTCTACGTGGATTCAACAAAAAATTAGAAATAATCTACAATTCCTAAAAAAAAAATTTATGGATGGATGAAGCGAAATTCACCCGGAATGGAATCACAAATTGCAGAAACTTACATGTATGGTCCGAGGAAAATCCACACCTAAAGAGGGCGTCTACTTTTCAAGTGCAATTTTCAGTTAATGTATGGGCAGCTCTAATAGACGACACGCTGATTGGGCCAGTTATTTTACCCGCAACATTAAATGCCGAAAGTTTTTTAAACTTATTAAGAGACGATCTGCCACTACTGCTGGAAGATGTTCCGCTGGCTACAAGGCAACAGATTTGCAGATGGACGGATGCCCTGCGCACTACGGGCGCAATGTGTGAAGTTTTTTAAACGAAAACTACGCTAATAGGTGGATCGGTCGGGATGGACCAGTCGGGTGGCCGGCACGTTCACCTGACATGACACCCCTAGACTATTTTCTGTGGGGTGTTATGAAACAAAGAGTCTACAGAACGACCGTAAACACCGAGGCAGAGTTACAAGATCAAATCATGCGATGTGCCGATGAGATAAGAAGTGACCCAGAGATGGTGCTTAGAGCCACACAACAAATCGCTCTTCGTGTGGCAATGTGCCTACAACAACAAGGAAGCCATTTTGAGCATATAATGCATTAAACAAAACCCTTATTTCATACTTACATGTAATAAGTTAAATAAAAATGTTGTAACTAAAATTTGATTTTTAATACTACCTGAGCAGTAAAAAAAAGTGTCTCTACCTGAGTGGTGACGTAATCAGTGGTCAACTTTAAAAGCTCCTAGCCAGCGCATTTTTTATGTTAGACCGTAGGTTTTTTTTTTATTTAAAAGCTATTATGATAGACAATAATAAAAAGTCATAAAAATATCTAGTATTATAGGCTTAATTTTAAGATTTTTGGAAATTATTTGAAAAAAACAGCATAAAATATGTAATTTTAATACAAAAATTAAACTTTAAGTCACGATAGCCACTCGTTTATGAGTTATTTGTTATTTTATCGTCATCGTCACATATCTGACACGATTATGGTTTTTATTTAAACAAAATAGACCCACTACTTTGGAAGAAATATTTTTTTTAATAAATAGAGTCATTAGTGAGTAATAAAAAATTTAATTCATCAATAAAGTATATACGAATTTTTTTAATTTTTTTTTTCTATTTTTTTGTCGATAATTTTTGATCTAGTTTCACCCCCTTTCGGGGTTGCACTTTATCCAGGGATACACTGTATAGTAAAACATCCAGATTACCCTAAACAAATATTTGCAGATGTTACAGACATTTGTTGCGAGGCGGGCATCGAACCCGCAACCTCTTGCGTTGCAGGCGGACGTTCGCTCTCTGCGCCTTAAAGGTCTAGGATGATGATATGAAGGTATATTCTCTAGTTAAGACATCTCAACTCTAAGTAAAAATCGCTATGTTTATAGATCGCCATTACTGAACACAGGCCTGCCTGATGAGAGGTAGTTGCCTTAATCATACTATACTCTTAATCATACACGCTTGGCAGATGAAGATGAAGATGCCCATCTTCCGGAGGTACCCCTTAGCAGGCTCTTACTGCATCCACGGGCATGATAAGAGGGTTTACATTATACTGCCGGCACCCCACGGCACCTAGAGTTTGATGAAGATTTCGTAAATAATAATAATAATAATAATAATGCTGGACAGATCACACAGCATCATCTAGCCCCAAGCTAAGCAGAGCTTGTGTTATGGGTACTAGATGACTGATATACTTAATACATTATACTAAATAGATAGATATTTTTATTATATATAGAAAAACACCCAGAACACCCTGAACAAATATCTGCAGATCGTACAGACATTTGTCCCGAGGCGGGAATCGAACCCGCAACCCCTTGCGTCGCAGGCGGACCTTCGCCCACTGCGCCACAGAGCTCGTCATAAATACAAACAATAGACACAGCACTCACTACCACGAAAGTAAGCAGAGGTTGTGTCACATGAGACCTTACAACTCTATGTCTCAGGGTGCCGGGCGCAATGCAATGCAGCGTTGGTGCATCGTGAACGTGATCACCGCGGTATTGCAGTTGTAATAGGTAGAGGTTACCTTAACATCGGGTGGGCCTTCGGCTTGTCTCGTCATTTAGTAGTATGAAAAAGATGGTTGATGGTATACCTAGATATATTTGTAATACCATACATACCAAAACACCGAGATCCAGTGGTATATGTGTGTCATTTCCAGCATAAGTTTTCATTTAGCAAGTGCTTGTGCAGTTTATGCAATGACTGTGACGTAAAATATATAATAAAAATAAAATTGTTTATATTATTAACATAATCAATCATCATACATAATTCCAGCCATAAAACGTCCACTACTGAACAGGCCTCCCTCATGGATCTCCATGAGGGGTAGTTGCCATACTCACCACGCTTGGCAGGCGGGTTGGCGAGCGCAGTACGGGATGTTGATACACGGAAAGACGCTGCTGCCCATCTTCCGGAGGTATCCCTTAGCAGGCTATTACTGCATCCACGGGCATGAGAGGAGGGGTAACATTCTACTGCCAGCACCCCACGGCAATATAATCAATACAAATCTTTAATTGCTTTGGAAATTTATTAACATACATATGTACATATAACCGGGTATTTATCGCGTAAATTACCTTTATTATTTCTCGACGTTTCGCTTGGATTGCACCAAGCATGGTCCCGGGAAGACTGATGTGATGGAGGTACCGCAGCAAAGCGAAGGCGTTTGTTGAACTACCCTCACTTGATCTTCATAAAAATTATTAGGGCCGGTTCCCACTGGGACAGCACACTACACTGACTGTATCCACATACTGAGTTGATTTTTCACGCCGAGTACACTTTGCTATCACTGGATTCCATGAGGCAGAGAGTCACGATTGAAATTAGGATGCTTCTTAATCTCAATCGCTTCCCGAACCATTCTCTTATAGTAGTGCCTCTCGTTGGCTAGGATTTTTGGGTTGTGTAATTCAAAAATCTTTGGAAATTTGACAATGTTTTGTTCCTCTTCAAGATCAATAGACACACAAATCGTCCCTAAAACAAAGGCTCCAAATTCGGCCTTCACACAGGTCCAACGACCTTCTAATACGTTTATAATTGTACCACATTTGTAAACACAGGGCTATGACGTAACAAGTTTTTTACCTTTTGGCCTATCCAGCTGGGTGAATTGTTATTAAAACAAGATTACTCATCTATAAGATGGCTACGATGACAAAGAGATGTCTCTGACGATGATACTCATCAAACAACGGTGATTTCAAGTCGTCTGCTGGGTGGGTTTTTTTTATTTCTATGTGGTAAGTATCCGTTATTAATGAGGGTAGTTCTCTAATTATTTTGACAAAAGAGTCGTTATAACTGGGGGGTCCAGATGATCGAGTTTGAATCCGGATTCAGAACCGATCGGATTTTGAGTAAGAGCTATGAATATAATTTACTATAAATAAATAACTAAAGGTTTTTATTTCAGAACTTTTGACGAGCTCTGTGGCGCAGCGGGCGAAGGTCCGCCTGCGCTGCAAGGGGTTGCGGGTTCGATTCCCGCCTCGGGACAAATGTCTGTACGATCTGCAGATATTTGTTCAGGGTGTTCTGGGTGTTTTTCTATATATAATAAAAATATATATCTATGTAGTATAATGTATTAAGTATATCAGTCATCTAGTACCCATAACACAAGCTCTGCTTACCTTGGGGCTAGATGATGCTGTGTGATTTGTCCAGCATTATTTTTTTTTTTTTTTTTTAGAACAGTAGGTTCAGAATAATGTTAGTATTAACTGTTAGTAGGCAGAATTAGTTCTATACCATCATTTCTTTAACACAATGTCCTAACTATGAAAGTTTTGTCAGAAATAACCTACTAATATATATATAGGTATATATAAACTTTATTTCAGACAACTATAGATAAGTAACAAGATGTAAAGTACTAAATCTAAGGTCCATTTAATATAACCTTACAGACTAACATGCATAAAAATAATATCTTATCTACTAATGCCCGGTTCCTATAAAAATAAAACGGTTCGTTTTACCTACGGACAGTAAAATATGATACCAGGCGTAAGTGTAAACCATTTCTATAACAAACGTCTCGTAGTATAAACTACCAACAGTTTGTTACTAACGGATGGGAGGGATACCTTCAACGCTCCGTAACTGCTTTGTATGGAAATAGCACTCTGTGGTGTTTCTATAACCATTTTCAAACGTCAGTTTATCTGTCAAACTTACCATCCGTACGAAAATTGTTTACCGGCCGATTTTGGTCGGTAGGTAGGTAGGTAATCGGTTTCGGTTTCTTTATATTAGGATAAACAACAATGTCTAGTTCAGAAAGTGATCAAGAAATGATGCAAATAATATCAGATTGGAGTGACACCGATTCGGAAGAAAATAATACACATCGTGATAGAGTTTACAAGCAAAGAGTGAACTATTTATCTAAGTTGGATGATGTTGAATTTCAAGTGAGATTTCGGCTCGATAAATGTTCTGTGCAAGAGCTGCTGCTGGAAATATATCCATTTATAAGAATAAAAGGTGCCAGGTAAGTACCTACTTATTTACTTTAAACTACGAAGTTTAATCAACGTCAATTTATAGGTAGGTCTAAAGGTTGGTTCTACCTAAATATGGTAACTTCTTTCTTTACAGAAATCATGGAATATCCCCGTTACACCAGTTGCTGTTAACATTAAGATTCTATGCATTAGGAACAATGCTTTTATCAGTGGCAGATTTTATAGGTGTGTCAAAAGCATCAGCTTGTCGTATTGTACGTGATGTCAGTTGTGCTATAGCACAGCTGTATGGCAAATATATATACATGCAGACCAATACAGAACAAGACTTTTATGGCATAGCTCGATTTCCTCGGGTACTTGGTGCACTGGATGGTACACATATTAGAATACAATCACCATGTTAGTACACTTTGTTGGGCTGTTATCTTCTTCAATAAAATAATATGTTTTATAATTTTCCTTTCATACAACTATTTCAGGTGCTCAGACTGGAGAAGAATTTAGAAACCGTAAAGGGTACTTCTCGTTAAATGTGCAAGCGGCGTGCACACAAGCCTGCAGCTCATGCATGTTGGCGCTCCCTGGCCAGGCTCTGCGCACGACGCCACAATATTTAACGACTCAGAACTGAGAGGTACATTACTGATCCAGAATTAAATAATCTTTTATAAAAAGTAAATTTAAATAGGGTAGTAGGTACTCACGTTTCTTTGTCTAACAAAATTATCTTTTTTTTTCAGCACAATGTGAGAGTGGTCTTTTTCAAAATAGGTGGTTGTTAGGGGATAGTGCATACCCTCTGAAGCCTTACCTCTTAACTCCATTGTTAAACCCTCAGTCAAGAGATGAGCAACTTTATAATGAAGCCCACATCCGAACTAGAAACACCATTAAAAGGTTTATTTTTCATTACATACAACATTATATTTACTAGTATTCCAGATAGACATCTTATTATTGCTTATTTTGTTGTAGGTGTTTTGGAGTTTGGAAACGGAGATTCCCAGTAGTGGCTCTAACATTGCGTCTGAGCCTTCAAAGAGCCAATGCAGTAATTATTGCAACATTGATACTCCACAATATTTGTCGACTGAAATGCTTGGATGATATTCCACCAGAAGTTGAAATCCCAGACATAGGTGCAGTGCCCACACCAAATAATACAGAAGCAAGTAATCAAACAGAAAGAGAAACCCTAATTGCTGAATATTTCAATAAGTGAGGATCGCATATGAATTATTTACCTAAAACTATCTCATTTATTGACTTTTGTCCAAGCGATTTGTTACTATTTCTTTACTATCAGTCAAAAAACTATATACCTACCTTTTCTTTTCAGTTTGGGGTGAAGAAGGCTGTCTACATTAATCAATACAAATTACTTTGTACAATATAGGCAATGAATATAAACTGACTTAAGAAAATATTTAACATGTTTTATTATCTTAAAATGTATAATTCTAATCTTCATATTCTTCCCCTTTCTAAACGACGTGAAATTGCTGACGTATCGTTCTTGCTCAAAATTACAGGTAATGTTAACTGTCCCGATCTGCTTCAGAGAATGAATTTCAATATTCCCATCTTGTTGCTTGTTAAAATAGAGTTGTTTTGGATGAGATCCACAAAGTAAGCCACTTCATCTTTGCTCATTGGCTTTTTGCTCTTCTGTAACAGAAAATAACTCTTGTAAAATTGTTTAAAAATTCACATGATAGTAATTATTGACGAAATAAAGATCTTTTATAACAAAAGCGTTAGGCATGTTATTATTACCAATAAGCTATAATAATGATAAAAACTTACCGGGGTATTATCCATGTCTATTTTTAAGATTTTACACAAAGAATCTCAGATTCTTCTTTACTTTTCTTTCACACAACACAACACAAACACCTCAGACAAACACAAACAATGTTGACAGCTGAAATGAAGCGATATTACGCTGACGTTTCGTTTTACTATAGCAAATAATAGCAGTATCTAAAAAAAACGTAAAAATGTCTCTAAATTAATTAGTTCATAACGTAGTTACAGCAAAAATTAATTTGACTCTGTTTTATATTTATTTTACATAGTTATCATATTATTATTTTGTAAAAAACATCATATTCTTTATACCACGAAACGCATGTTTGTTGTAAGAACGAAACGTAAAGAGGACCGTCGGTTAGGCGATAACGGACGGTTGTTCGTCGCTGGCAGGAGAGCTGTGAACGTTGTGGAACACAACGTAACGACTCGTTAATGGTTAGGTGGAAACTATTCGTAGCTTTTATACTATGACTGTCCGTTGAATATAGAAACCGGGCATAAGTGCACGTTTGTCCGGCGACGTGCGACGCATTCGCGGTGTCAGCACAATGATTCGGGGTCAGGCGACCGATGAACCGTCGAAACTTCGAAACAGCTATATTGATAGGTATGTTATTTTAAGACCAGACAATTGCAATAAAAATTGATAAATATAAAATATTCCTGGAATACGAACACCATCTATTTTGATGTGACATTATTGTACCTGCAGACATCTTGTCCAAATCTTTGGAAACCTTATGATTAATAGAATACACATATATACCTCTATATTTATATTTCATGTGACAAAATATCTGCGTTTAAGAGGGGCCAACCCAACATACTTTTCATACAACCGCTCGTACGTGGGTGTGGCGTCGTAATAGATCTTTCTATGAAACTTTTAATCTAATAGGTATCTTGTGCACTATATCTAGGTTTCTATCCAAACAAAAAAACAAAATTTGGAGAATTAAATTCAAAATAAAATTTGTTTCTCCAAATTTTGATTTTTTAGCAATCATTTCTCTCCCGGCGGAGATCTAACCCGCGTTTCAGCCGGCTTAACCAACTGCGCCATGGTCTCTTAAAAATAATAATCATAATTTCAGCCGTAAAACGTCCACTACTGAACACAGGCCTCCCTCATGGTTCTCCATGAGGGTAGTTGCCATACTCACCACGCTTGGCAGGCGGGTTGGCGAGCGCAGTACGGGATGTTGATACACGAAAAGACGCTGCTGCTCATCTTCCGGGGGTATCCCTTAGCAGACTCTTACTCATCCACAGGCATGAGAGGAGGGGTAACATTCTACTGCCGGCACTCACAAAATAGGAGGAACTGGTAATTTTATGAAAATCCGTACATTACCCGGACTCGAACTCTAAACTATTATACTAGAACTAAGCCATCGCATGTGAGTTGTTCCAAGTTAAAATGGCGTCGTAAAGTTGTATTGTAAGTGTAAACACATAAAAGTAATTGATATATCTAGGCCTAAATGCTTTATGGCCGCAGGACCTCGCTTTATATGCCTGTTCCGACTTTATAAATAAACTAGGCGCACTCCGCAGTTTCACCGGCGTAGTTCCCGTTCCCATGAGAATACGGGGATAAAATATAGCCTATGTTCATCATGTCAGCCGTAAACATCCACTACTGAACTCAAGCCATAGCTAAAAAGAAAGTAAAAAGTAAAAAATGTTTTATTGACATAAGTAGGGTGTTACAATTTTATTATTAATGAATCCATAGGCTCCCGAACTAGTTAATAACTGTGTTTCAGGAGCCAGTGGCTTCTCCAACAATAATGTGATAATAATTATGTCTAACTTATGTAAATCTAAAATGCAAAATGCATAAAAAAAATTAAATTGCTAAAAAAAAACACACCTTTCAACTAACAAAAGAAAATAAATATTTTAAGGAATAAAAACAATAACTATTGTATTCTCTCTATTGTTGATCTCCATGAGGGGTTGTTGCCATACTCACCACGCTTGGCAGGCGGGTTGGCGAACGCAGTATGAGATGTTGATACACAGAAAGACGCTGCTGCCCATCTTCCGGAGGTATCTCTTAGCAGGCTTTTACTGCATCCACGAGCATGAGAGGAGGGGTAACATTCTTCTGCCGGCACCCCACGATGCCTGTGTTACTCGGGGATAATGTAGCATTCTAATGGTGGAAGACTTTTGAAATCGGTTTAGTAGTTTTTGAGTTTATTTGTTACAAACATACAAAAACAAACAAATAATTCCTCTTTAAAATATTGAGAGATACTTCTCAATCCAGCCTGGTTTTGACATTAGTATATAATTATGGTAAACCTTCTTTACCATATTATCTAAAATAATCTGAAGTTTTATATAAGTAATACTGGTTATGAATTATTTACGGTAATCGTTCAATAATGTCAAAATCAGGCAGGGTTCTGTAGGTTATTTATAAAGTCAGAACAAATATATACTCGTAAAATGATTATTGATAGTAAAAAGTACTTGTTCAGCTCAAAACAAACTTTAATAAAAGTGCTATCACAATTACAGCAGTAAAACGTCCACTACTGAACGCAGGCCTCCCTCATGAATCTCTGTGAGGGGTAGTTGCCATACTCACCACGCTTGGCAGGCGGGTTGGCGAGCGCAGTACTGGATGTTGATACACAGAAAGACGCTGCTGCCCATCTTCCGGAGGTATCCCTTAGCAGGCTTTTACTGCATCCACGGGCATGAAATGAGGGGTAACACTCTACTGCCGGCACCCAACGGCAAAAGTGCTATAATATAGCGCAATATAGTTTCATATTATGAAACTTAAATCGAAAAAAAGCGACGAGAACATAATTTTCTTTCATTTAGTATTAATTGCTTTTGACCCATAGATAGATAGATGGAAAACTGCTTAATTGCACACCTTAAAATACACAAATCCAAAAAGAAACACGGGCAGTCGCGATAAAAAGCGATCTCTACCAGACTTCCCGGGGACGGATAAAATTTTCTGTCTTTAAGAATCTGTGTGCACATTTAACTTGTGCTTTAACGGTGAGGAAAAACATCGTGGGGCAACCAACGGTTCAGTCAGCTTTAAACGTTCCTCTGAATAAAGCTGACTAAACTAAAAGGATGGTATAGGTGCTGGGCAAGCCTAATCCATCTTACAATGTCCCAGGCACTGCAGCGTCCCGTACATTATGAACACCAGGTGTCTGACGCTGTATAAATCATCTATAATAGATGTAAAGTCTTTCTTAAAAACATACAAAATGTGTACGTTTAAAAAAATACAAAATAACCAACTAAAGAAACATTGAACATAAAGTAAGTTGCTGGCGCTGTATAAATCTCCGATTTTAGATGTGAAAGGCCAATTAACATAGTTCATTCATTCCGATGTACTTTGGTACCTGTGGTGTAGAAATGACGTGTATCCATGACGTCACAGAACGGAGTAGCGAGTGTTAACATGCTACAGATGCTTCGGTAGTCACGGAGTTGGATCACGTGATGTTTCAGTAATGTACCTGTCTTACTTTCTTATAGCTAGTTACAAATAGGATGGTTTAGATAGAGCCAATCTATGTGCCTGCTTGACACGTGCTCTGCCGGCAAAAGGGTGGTGTACCAACTGGTAAATATATGAGCTAGTAAATACTTCCGTGGGGTGCCAGCGTTAGAATGTTGCCCCTCCTCTCTTGCCCGTGGATGCAATAAGAATCTGGCAAGGGATGCCTCCATAAGATGGGCAGCAGCGTCTTTCCGTGTATCAACATCCCGCATTGCGCTCGCCAACCCGCATGCCAAGCGTGGTGAGTATGGCAACTACCACTATTAGGAGATCCACGAGGGAGGCATGTGTTCGCTTTTCGTCTGAAATTATTATAATGATTCCAACACGGCGACTTAACCTAAAATAATTGTGGATTTTTTGCATTTTCAATATGGTCCAAGTATTCCAATATTTGTTAACCAACTCCGACCGACCCAGAAACGTCCAAACACAGCATCAAACCTAAATCGCTACGACTGACATAGTCTCATAGGTCAAAAATCGTTGTACAATGCATGCCCTTTAATGTCCATGTACCAACATTACTTGAACAACTTAAATTATAGACCAAGAGCCGTTATACAACTTGAATCCTTAATCGCTACGATTTTACATTTATGTACGCGCTGATTTGACAGATCAAAAAATCGTGGTACAATGCATGAATATCAAATCAAATATATATTTATTTTCAGCTCAGGATCGGGATGTATGGAGGGAATTGGGGGAGGCCTTTGCCCAGCAGTGGGACCCAAATGGCTCATAATAAAATAAATATCTCACAACAAACCGTAAGACAAAATGATTATACATGGAAAGATAAAACTTATTCTATTTGAGTCAGTTTGCAGGAGACTGGTGCCTGAGATAGATTAGGATAACAACAAAATTCTGGTATACTTGGACGATATATACCTGTAATACAGGTTACAGGTACATATATATCGTCCAAGTATACCAGAATTTTGTTTACCAACTGGTCAATTTTAGGGTGAGTGCCCCCGATACAGCCTAATGAAGATGAAACCTTGACACGGGGCGACCTCGCGGATGCGTGACACCGACTTGCATGTCAGCACGGCATTGGCTTATAATTGCCTCAAGAGATATTCGTGACGTCATAAGGAGTATGTGTCGTGCTACGTCACTGTCTTGGCTCGGCCAGTGGGGAGTTTCGGATTTGGGTTTTTTAAATATTCATCTAATGGCAGCGGTTTCATATACAGGGGGTCATTTTATATGAAAGAAAGAATAAGGAACGTTTATTTTCATGTCACAAATTCACAATACAAATAATACAATAAAAAATATTAAGTAAAACGACATAAAAACGGACGCGACTCAGCTATTGTTGTAATAAGGCCAATAGAACGCTGGTATTCCGTGACTTTGTAGTGCTATAGTTTGTAATCGTGTATATACGAGCTTTTTGTACGCTTTCTTCGCATCAACTGACACAAATTTTCAACATATTGTGTCGATTATCAAGCGATTAAAAAAACGAGAATTCGATTTTTCTACCTTGTTGAACCATCCCCACAAGCCCATCCTGAAACGTGTTCCGATACTAGAACTGACCAATACTATTGGTTATGTTATGAATACGTTTTGGTAGTCTATTATTTTTAATTAAGAATAATATTAAGACAAATATTGTAACAATGAATATACGTGAAAGAGTCAGGTTTTTTGTTCGCTTCTTTCCCTCACTTAGAAAAAAGTTATCTAATGAGAAATAATTCAATTATGTGCTTTATTCAATGTAAATGTGGCTTGTTCTTCTCTTGTAAATTGACTATTATGTGTAGCTTTTTGCTCTATTGAATAAACACTTATTGACTTTAAGTTAATAGCACTCATTAAATATAGCCTAATTATAAGACCTCATGTTTTTGAACACTTTTTAAGTAGCAATATGTACGCAATAAAATATTGAAAATAAAATTGAAATGAACATTACTAGTACAGTCACATTTGAAGCTGATCATTTTATTTTAATTTATTTTGTTTTATTTATTTTAATTTATTTTATTTTCTCATAATCAGAGTAAGGAAGTCAATACATCTGAAACTGCAGCTTTGTATACTTATGTATATTACTACGAGTATTAGTGAAGTGGCAAAAAGCCAAAATCTTTGCAGCAATGCAGTAGTGGAAATGTCGTTGTTTTGTTAATCTATAAATTGGTTTTAGGGAATGGGGCTTCTGTTCAAAGCTAGAATACACCCGGGCAAAAGATAGTGGATGTTGTGAAACGACATCCATCACTCTTTTGAAGTGAATACGGCAAAATTTTTAGGAATTATACTAGATCAGCATTTTAACTGGAAAGCACATATTATGTCTATCTGTGGTAAGTTAAACAAATTCGTCTTTGCAATAAGAAACCTTAGGCACCGCGTTTTAACAGACGCAGCACTACTCTACCACGGATATGTCTCGTCAACTTTGATGTAAGGTAATATTGTGGGGAAACTCTACGGACTTTAAAAGGCCATAGTTCAAAAAAAGTGCTTCCGGGCCATCTGTGGCGCTTGCAGTACGGATAGCTGTAAACCTTTGTTCAGGAAGTTTAAAATTCTTCCACTACAATATCCTCATCCAATTCCACTAACAATATTCTCATTATTTTAGTACAAACGCGGATATGAGAGAGCCGAACCAGGTATAGAGAGCGAAAATATGTTCCACCATACAGGATGAAATTAGTAAGGTAAAATGTATATCACCAAGCATTACAAATATATCATAAGCTATCAAATGGCATAAAAGCTGTACCTGTAAATTTATTCAAGCGAAAATGTAAAATTTGGTTAATTGATAAATGCTTCTATAACGTAAATTAATTCTTGAATTTTAAACGTTAATTAAATCAAATTTTGTGACATTATTTAGATACATGTAACCGGGTATTTATCGCGTAAATTACCTTTATTATTTCCCGACGTTTCGCTTGGATTGCACCAAGCATGGTCCCGGGAAGACATGCTTGGTGCAATCCAAGCGAAACGTCGGGAAATAATAAAGGTAATTTACGCGATAAATACCCGGTTACATGTATCTAAATAATGTGTTGTGATCGCGAAAGTTTAAAAAAGACAAATTTTGTGACGTTTATTTTGTTATGCGTGATTCTTTTAAAAGCTTAGTTAAATGTTTTTTTTGACCTATTATTTTTTAATGTAATGGTGATTTTATTTGACGATCGTTATAGTTATGCAGTTTAATTTTTACATTTTTATTATTATTATATTAAGAGCCTGTACTGTCCCACTACAGGGCAAAGGCCTAAATATTAGCTGAACAATTTATTTAAATAGATATTTTGACAATTTTTACCCCATACTAAAACTGAACTGATCCCACGATTGTTGAAACCCAGTTGAAACGTCGGGAATAATCAAAGGTATTACGCGATAAATTCCCGTGTTTTTGTTATTATATTAAAATGAATTATGATCGCGAAAGTTTACGAAAAACTAATGTTTATTCGGCAAAGAAAGCCTTAAAAATAATTCAGCTATCCTTCGGTCAGTAGAGCAATGACCTCTCAACATCAGTATCAGCCAAATGGGCCATTCTCAGACGTTTAGAAAACGTTTTCACATGTTTAAGTGTAATAATCTTGTCTAACGAACATTTAATAGGGGCGATTCAACGGTCTCACTTTTGGGTTTGATTTCTTTAAGGTTTTTTAAGTTACCTTAATACCTCTAATTTTTATTAAGATGCTGTTTTGCGCTGTTTTATTTGCGTCGAAGCAAGTTCAAATAGAAATATATTCAAACGTTTTAACCCTGAATAGGCTACTTGACGGGTGTGAAAATCAAAATTATGTTTACTACGACAGTTAGACAAAAATAAACATTATGTTTAGCTTTTTCAAATTAATGAAACAATACTTAGAATCGAATGCTTTCATTATCATCATCATTTCAGCCGTAAAACATCCACTACTGAACACAGGCCTCTCTCATGGATCTCCATAAGGGGCAGTTGCCATAATCACCACGCTTAGCAGGCGGGTTGGCGAGCGCAGTATGGGATGTTGATACACGAAATGAGGAGAGGCAACATTCTACTGCCGGCACCCTACGGCATTTAATGCTTTTTGTAGTAGTTTGTTTAATGCTTTAATGTAGTTCAAATGCTCGTGTCGTCATAACATAGTCAAAAACTGTACCGAAACACGTCAGCGCGTGACGTCACGCAACATTTCGACATAATGTATCGCCACTATTTTTGGATTACATAAAAAATGGAAAAATACGCGTCCTAGTTTTTGTTACTGTACATGTAGGACTCATCATCATTATCTCAGCCGTAGAACGTCCACTGCTGAACATAGCCTCATGGATCTCCAAGTGACCATGAACGGGTTGTTGCCCTACTCGCTTGGCAGGCGGGTTGGGGACGAAAGTACGGGATGTTGATACACGGAAAGACGCTGCTACCCAGCTTCTAAAAGTATCTCTTGGTAGATTTTTACTGCATCCACGGGCAAGAGAGGAGGGGTAACATTCTACTGCCAACACCCCATCATTATCCGTACTGATTCATGAGGCAGGCCCTTGTCCAGCAGTGGACGTCCTACGGCTGCAAGAGAAGAGTGGATTTGTTTATCAATGCGTCGCCTAATATAAACAAATGAAAAAAAATCAACCTTGGAGCCCCCATAAAGACGTATTAAAACGTTTACCAATAACATTCTGAAGTTTTACACCAGAAGGTCGCTGCGACTGTAGTTAAAAACATGTATGGAAACTTGTAGAGTGCCTCTAGCGGTTAGTTTGGTACTAAGATACAGCAAACTATACAACAGCTACGCTACGCAAGCAGCTACAACGTTTGGGCTTCATTTGCTTAGTATTTGGTACCATAAGATTTCGACTATTAATCAGAGGAAAGAACAGGTCTGAAAAAACGTCTAAAACTGACTAAGCTGCGGGTTTCCTTATTATGTTTTCCTTCTTTATAACGTAAGTTGTTAGAGTTGAGAGCCACTCGGCAAAGCCGGTTTTAAGCACTTAATATTCAACCAATTAATCAATCAAACGTATCACCTAAAATAAATCTCTCGGAAATAGCAAATCAAAATCACAAACCATCAACTGCTCAAATAGAAAGATCGGATAGGATCAATTCTAAAAGGCAATTACAAAACTATTAAAGCAACTCACGCGCATGCTGTCTCGCATAAGTGACTGTGAAAGTAATAAAATGCTTTGTTTTTAAATATTTTTGCTCAATCACAGTTAATTTGATACGAGCCGCAGCTTCGGAGATTAATTTGAAAGCGTACTTTAGTAGATTAGAGTCGAATGGTAGAATGATTTTGGTGTTGCCGTAAGATCATTACAATGAATGAACGCCTTTTTCAACCACAGACAAAGCAGAGAGGTGATATAAGTGGTCAAACATATTATGTTTGACCGCTATGTGTGTGAATCTTGTCTATGAAAGATGTCTCTATGTCTATGAAAGATATATGTATTTACAAAAAAAGTATTTAAGTATTCTATTAATCTTCTGGTTTCCATAATACAATCTTTGCTTAGTTTGGACTGATTTGCATGCAGCTTTTTTTATCTAAAATCAGGCTTTCTAGCGGTGGTTCATAAACATGTTTTATTAAAATCGTTTAAGAAATTTACAGGTGCTGGAAAAGCCTAGTCCATCTAAGAATGTCCCAGGCACTGCAGCGTGAATACAGGATGAATACCAATTGATGACGCTGTATATTTGTTTTTAATAGATACATGCCGTCGGGTCCCGGCAGTAGAATGTTGCCCCTCCTCTCTTGCCCGTGGATGCAGTAAGAGCCTGCTACCTCCGGAAGATGGGCAGCAGCGTCATTCCATGTATCAACATCCTATACTGCGCTCGCCAACCCGCCTGCCAAGCGTGGTGAGTATGGCAACTGCCCCTTATGGAGTTCCATGAGGGAGGCCTGTGTTCAGTAGTGGACGTTTTACGGCTGAAATGATGATGATGAATAGATAATTATAAAGGCCTTCTAGCGGTGGTTCGTAAACATGTTTTATCAAAATCGTTCTGTATTCACGCTGCAGTGCCTGGGACATTCTTAGATGGACTAGGCTTTCCCAGCACCTGTATTATCAGCTTAGTTAGTTATCAATCAGAGGAAAGAATAGGTCAATACGTCTGAGCTGGCTAAGTCGCTGGATTTTTCACGATGTTTTTCGTAGGTAGAGCGCCTAACTAATGTGCACGCACATACATTTAAAAAAAAGAAAAATCCAGTTGTTCTCGGCCGGTATTGAACCTTTGGCCTTCGGATTTGAAGTCGGGGGTATGTACATACGACTCGGCCACCACGGCTTTATTGTACACAAAAGAAAATACTTATTAACAACTTTGAATAATTTAATGTTCAAAATGCGGTTAACAGGCCACTTTATCGCTTTAAACGATTTTTTATCTGTTTTTGACCAGGCAACCGTAAGTGCAGTACGCATGTTAATCCAGTTAAAATAAATAATAATTAATTACAATACAATACACAATACTTTAGTGCACACCTTAAAAATTACAGAAAAAAAAACTTATAATTAAAATTTGGTACAATGGGCGGTCTTATCGCTTAGAAGCGATTTCTTCCAGACCTAATTACTATTTGTGTACAGATTTAATTACCCATTTGTATATTTTGTTCTATGAGTATTTTTTATGTACACTAGTTTCCCTCGCTTTCGAGGATTATTTTTTTGGATTTATTTATCAATTCCATTCAGTCGTTTGTAGATATGCCATTAAAGACTGAATATAACTTTTGCAATGCAATGGACGACAAAGAAAGGTCAAGTTTAAATTCATTCTTCTCAAATAAAATTAAATCTCGCTTCCTACTGAGTGAGGATGTAGAATTTAAATCGATTATTACAGGTAAAATCGATAAATACAACCTATCACAATCGACCATCGATTATAACTTAATCGAGTTACAATTTATAGAAATAATCAGTCATTGATTTATTTGATTCTCGCACATTTCCAACTCATCCCATTGTAAAACTTAATTCTCAAGATACAGGGTTGTTTTTTGTATGGGTTTGTGTGTGTATGACTACAATTTGTATGGAAGTAATATCAAAGGTTGGAACATGCGCCGTTTGGTACCTACCTTTGAATAAATCAACAAAATCGACGGGCGGCAATGAGTAATATGCGTGGCGTGGTTATTCTTGGATATCGGTGAGGTGGTTGGGAACTTATTATATTATTATATATGGCGAGAGAGAAGGTACTAAGTAGATTTAGCTAAGCTAGAAATAAAAACTTAATTTGTAGTTTTTATTTGCATAATTATGTAAATCGATTTTCCTGCTATTACACGTATTGTTTTCTTCTTCACCTCAGCTGTAGGTTGTCCACTGCCTTCCGTGTTCATATCTCCAAGTGATTGCCATACTTACCACGCAGTCAGGCTGTTGGCGAGCGCAATACGAAATGTCGCTGCTCACGGAAATATGCTGCTGTCCATTTTCCTTTTTTTGATTCTTACTGCATTGCCGTGGGGTGCCGGCAGTGGAAAGTTTCCCCTCCTCTCATGCCCGTGGATGCAGTAAGAGCCTGCTAAGGGATACCTCCGGAAGATGGGCAGCAGTGTCTTTCCGTGTATCAACATCCCGTACTGCACTCGCCAACCCGCCTGCCAAGCGTGGTGAGTATGGCAACTACCCCTCATGGAGATCCATGAGGGAGGCCTGTTCAGTAGTGGACTTTTACGGCTGGAATGATGATGATGATGACTGCATTCACGGGAAAGAGAGCAAGGGTAACATTCAATTGGCGGCACCCTACGGCACATTTGTTCTTACATAATTATTATTATATGTATATAATAACCTTCAACTCAGTTTCTTACTTGACTTTTTAATTGTTGGTCCTTCATACATATCATACGTATAGAAACTTTACTGGTTTCAACCAGTAAAGTTTCTAGTAACACTTCAGTGTTACTTTACTAAAATTGTTTATGTTATTATACTGTTTTCCCGAATAAAACATGATTTTTTTTTGTCAGCCTATATTGTCCCACTGCTGGGCAAAGGCCTCCCCCAAATCCCTCCACTCGTCCCTATTAAAAGCGATGTCCCACCAATCTTCTCGGAAGGTGTAAAGATTGTCGCCAGCGCTTTCGTGGACGGCAATATGAAATAAATAAATAATAATATAGATTAACAAAATGTATTGGACACGTATTTTTTTTCTTTTTAACGTAATCCAAAAATAACCGCGATACTATAAAATCGAAATATCGCGTGAAGTCACGCGCTGGCGCTGGTACGCGCCGACGGACGGTGCCTCGGTACAGTAAGTAAGTAATGCCTTTTGCATCTATTATAGATGATTTATACAACGTCAGCAACTGGTAATCATGCTGTTCGGGACGCTGCAGTGCCTGGGACATTGTTAGTTGGATTAGGCTTGCCCAGCACCTATACCATCCTCTCAGCTTAGTCAGCTATTATTCAGAGGAAAGAACAGGTCAATACGTCTAAAGCTTACTAAGCCGCGGGTTTCCTCACGATGTTTCCTTCACCGTTAAAGCACGTGTTAAGTGTGCACATACATTTTTCAAGAAAGAAAAATCCATTGGTACATTATTATTGTGGTATTATGACGTCACGAGCCCCCACTCAACTTCAACTCGCTTTATCTAAGTATTGTTTTATTAATATGAAAAAGCAAAAAGACATGTCATTTATTTTTGAATGACTGTCGGTATACCGAAATAAATTATTGATTTTCATCGGAGAAAAGGCATGTTGATAGGGCAACATGCCTTTTCTCCGTCAACCTACTTACACAATTCAGGAATTAATTAACTTAATTTCTATAGGGTGTGGTGGATATTTGAAACATTTTCACTATTTTAATAGATATTCCGTAATACACAGGTGTCATAAAAGATGTTTTCCGTCATCGTGAGGAAACCCGCGGCTTAGTCAGCTTCAGACGTATTGACCTGTTCTTTCCTCGGACTAATAGTCGACTAAGCTGCGGAGGGAGTAGGTGCTGAGCAAGCATAATCCACAATAATGTGAATAATCACAAGTGAGTTTTAGGGTTTTTTTTTATTTTATTGGTTACTTTGTTCTTAAAAAAGTTTCAATACAAAAAACATCGTGTTCAATAGTACAAAATAAAATGATTTTTTAGTTTTATTTTCTTCACAAGTGTGTTGAAAAACGTCGTATGTTACATGTGTGTATTAATGATTACCGTCCTCGGCTCTCTTAAGACCCTCACCTAACGTTCTCAATGGCGCCTCAGCGGTAATTATACATTACACATTACACACTTATACATTACACACTTGTAATGTACTACGCATACAATACGCTGTAAAATATTTACGCCGAAAATATATTTACTATTTGAAGTTCAATTCTCCGTTCGTCGTTTTCTCTCACAATAAAATCTACATGACATTTATCATGAATTGAGTCTTGGGACACACGCGATGAACACGGATAAGCATAAGTATGTAACTGCTTCCAATCGGGAAACTCAATAAAACTGAAATCATGGTAAGTTCCGTCAATAATTATCAAGAAATTTTACCTGAACGTCCACAACGCTACAAAAGTGTTTGTAAAAATAGGTCAAAAAAAGCAAAAACCATCGACCTCAAACGTTGTAACCACACAAACATTAACAAATTTAATCGCCCTTATCAAAAGTTACTTTATCAGCAAAACTACTTTATTATTCAAGCGACAAAAAATAAAGTAAGCTAGAGAAAAATACTAAGAACAATAATGCAGTAAGCTTACCCCTTATCCGTATAAGTTATGCTAACCAGTTCGCGTGACTGACGGTGCTTGTTGGTCACCAAATGTACTTGTGATGTGTCAGGCTTCAAGCAATGAGCGATTTGAAGTAAATTGAGCTCAGTCGACGGCTTTTTAGTGTGATACTATCGGGATGAGGTTGCTGATTTTGGCTAGGAAAAAGCTTGACGTAAACCTTACTTTTAACTTTCAGTAAAGCATTTGAAACGCTACTTTTTGCTTTGACAACGATGAAAGAACTCATAGGTCAAACATTTAAATGCAATGTAACGTTAGTTGTTATGCTAGTAACTACTTGTACTTGTTATTAAAAACACGGTAAAATGTTTAACATTTAAAAGAACAAATATAGTTCTTTCGATCGACAGATTTTTCATACATTTTTCAGCCTTAAACCCCCAGTAGTTCCCGCCAGTATAGTTATGATTATTGGCTTTATCCTATATTCACAGTAAATAGAACGTGAAATAAACAATTACTTAGTAATATTCTAATTCCACGGCAGGGTGCCAGCAGAAGAACGTTGCCCCTTCTCTCTTACAAGATGACGTGGATGTAGTAAGTATAGATATGTCTATAAGATGTGCAGTAGCGTCTTTCTATGTACCCCTTACTGCACTCGCTAACCCGCCTGCCGAGCGTGGCAATAACCCCTCATGATCAGTACTCGGCCATGATGGAGGCCTTTGTCCAGCAGTGGAGTCCTACGGCTGAGATGATGATTCTAATTTACAACGTTACCTTCCATCCAGTACCTACAGCATTTTTAATTCAAGAATCTTGGTCTCCTCTAGTCTTATTTCATTGAAAGGTTACACAAAAGGTGAAAATAATCTTCAGGCGTCTCGCAAGGATCAATTATAGGCCCTGTGTTGTTTTTGGTTTATATAAATGACCTCTGTCATTTCTGCCAATTGCTTATAGACAGAGATGACAAAGTACACAGACTCAATTAAGATTTAGAACAGTATTCTAACATAACCTTCACTTTCCAGCATCAAACCACCATCAAAAGACGGCGTCACAAAGTCGAACCCGAGCAAACGCCACCGGGAAAGACTCAACGCCGAGTTGGACACTCTCGCTTCCCTCCTGCCCTTCGAACAGAACATCCTCAGCAAGCTGGACAGACTGTCTATACTACGGCTATCTGTCAGCTACCTACGGACCAAGAGCTACTTCCAAGGTATGAACATTTTCATTGTTTACAGGAGGCACATTTTAGAAGGAGTTGGGTAACAAGCACACGTAAAGAAGATATAAAATATTACGATTTTCACGCAATATGGACTGAATGTATCAGCTTTGGTTGCAAGACTGGTGTTATTTAATACTACCGAAAAGAAAATAAAGTGTTATAAGAAAATGGTATATAAATTCAAACTGCCTTATGAGGTTTGATGTCACACATAACTAAGCGTCATGAATTCAGTATTTTAGAGGTTACTCTTGACTTGACTTCACTTCTGCTTATTAGAAATAAGTAGTAACTTGGTTGGAATCTGTAAGCTCCTACAAATGCTTATCATTCGTAGGAGCTTACAGATTCCTTATTCACATTGCCACTCAAGTTCAAGTACAATTAGGTGATATTTTTAGTCTAGACTAGATTAGTCTTCTAGACTTCTATAAACAAGATTGTAGAACTCTAGAAAAAAACAAATGGTTTATGACTGTGGAATATTTCCATTAAGTACTTTTAGCTAGGTGATCAGCTGGACAATCCAGTTCTCGTTCATTTAGAAAAGATTCGGGCAAACATATTTTCTACGCCTACTGATAATAATTATAGACTAATCAGACTGTATTAATGTATTTTTTGTTAGATATATAAAGTCAAAAAGTGTTTATTCATTTGGCACCAAAAGCCACTTGAAATATCAACTTACAGAATAATAACAAAACTCATTTAAGTTGAATAAAGCACGACAAAATTTAGATTTGTTCACATCAGAAAACTATTTTTCCAAGAGCTTTCCTCGCTATACACGCAGTTTTCTTTTAGTAAGCCACTCTAATAGAGGAAACACTAGCAATTTTTGATTGCATTATATCAGAGTAAATAGTCGACTTCATCTCTAAGATGCTATTTAGCTACTCTACGTCAACTACAAGGGAAAAAAAGAGCATTTTTTTTCAATCATTGCCCTTCTTCGGATTGTCTTCTAGGAATATTTTTTAGAGTTATTGATTATGGCCTTTTTACAGCCATTATTAAATAATAAAATTTGGTAAAAAAATGACCTGGCCACACTTTTTACCGTTTGGTATTTTTAATTCTTCTTCATCTTTTTTATGGCTTTTTCTTATATAATTCTGCCAGTGACAAGTATCGTAATCGTATTGTAAAAAACTCAAATTAAAATTTCCAATTATTAACTCTAACCTTTGATTCGAACACGAGCCCATCTTGTTTTGTTTTCTCTAAGACTGTCTTAACTAAGTTTTAATTTAATTGTCAGTAGGAACTCGTTATATTCCACAAGGCCTAAACAGGCGCTAAAGTGCATTATAGTTAAGCGATCTGTATGTTCCAAACGTGTGATAAAGTATATGTATCAGTATCTAAAAGCTGAAGTTTTATATTTCAAGCTACCAACTTGCCAATATTTAAAGGTCACACAAACCGGAAACGACAGCTCAGAATCGTAACTGAACTATTTAAACACCACTATCGTCTAACAGAATCGAATAAATCGATTCGCGAGTGTTCGATTACTTATTAATGTATCCCCGACACTAATTTAGCGTTGCCAGGGAATTTTATCGTCTCGCATTAATGTATGCGATGTTCTCGATTCCCGATAATCGATACTGTTAGTAATCGCTACTTTCAAATGGAGTAGCCGGGTGCTGCAGTTTATGATCTGTTGAACGTAAACACTTTATGGTGGGTTTACAGTGACCACTTAGGTGAGGTAAATAAATAATCGCGGACGTTTTTAAACTGCGCTATCTAGTCCTAAACTAATTAAGGATTACACTACTAATTTAGATCATCATCATCATCATTTCAGTCGTAAAACGTCCACTACTGAACTAAGGCCTCCCTCATGGATCTCCATGAGGGGTAGTTGCCATACTCACCACGCTTGGCAGGCGGGTTGGTGAGCGCAGTATGGGATGTTGATATACGGAAAGACGCTGCTGCCCATCTTCCGGAGGTGTCCCTTAGCAGGCTCTTACTGCATCCACGGGTAGGAGAAGAGGGGTAACATTCTACTGCCGGCACCCCACGGCTTATTTAGATAGCGCAGTGTTTTTAACTAGGGGAACGTGTTGACTGAGAGAGTAGATCATCATCACCTTAGCTGTAACACATCCGTACATAGGGAATATCCATGTACTGATCATGAGGGTTTGTTGCCATACTCAACACGCTTGGCAGGCGGGTTGGCAGTACAAGTTCCCAGACAATGAAAGAACAGATCAATACGTCTGAAGCTAACCAAGCCGCGGGTTTCCCTACAATATTTTTCTTCGCCGTTCAAGCACGATTGAAATGTGCACATTAATTTTCCATGAAATAAAAATCCATTGTATAGATGTCAAGTATGTATCTGAAAAACCAGTCTATCATAATCATAATTTCAACCGTAAAACGTCCACTACTGAACACAGGTCTCTCTCATGGATCTCCATGAGAGGTAGTTGCCATACTCACCACGCTTGGCAGGCGGGTTGGTAAGCGCAGTATGGGATGTTGATATACGGAAAGACGCTGCTACCCATCTTCCGGTGGTATCCCTTAGCAGGCTCTTACTGCATCCACGGGCATGAGAGGAGGGGTACCATTCTACTGCCGACACCCCACGGCTTGTCCAAAACCAGTCTATAAACACCTGTAATTACTACAAGGACAACGATCATTAATACTTCTCATACACACGAATTGTTGGAATTATTCTTAGAAGCCAGTTATTTAGAGCTACTGTACTGTCGATGCACGAAAATAAAAGTATTCCCGTGTCAGCGCCACCCCGCGGCGAGGAGACGGAACGACTCGTAATCGGTACTTCAGCAATCGATTTAATTGGAGTTGTGTATTTTGTACACTCACCGTATTTTTAAAAAAACATTACGCATACGGAATATTTTAAAATTGAAATATTTATTTTTTCAATCATTATGATGTCTAAGCAGGTCAGCTCAAAATTAATATAATAATATTTAGTCAACGATACTAAGTTTATTTCATTCATGTCATATTTTATTCATAGTCATGGTATATGTTTTAGAAATATTTGATGGGTTTTTTTTTAATTTTACAGACATTATGATGTCTTACACAACGAGCTCTGTGGCGCAGCGGGCGCAGGTCCACCTGCGACGCAAGGGGGCAACCCCTCGGGTTCGATTCCCGCCTCATGACAAATGTCTGTACGATCTGCCGATATTTGTTCAGGGTGTTCTGGTTGTTTTTCTATATATAATAAAAATATCTATCTACGTAGTATTTAGCATATAGTACCCATAACACAAGCTCTGCTTAGCTTGAGGCTAGATGATGCTGTGTGATTTGTCCAGCATTATTTATTTATTTATTACAGGTGAGCTCAAAAATTAAATACAATAAAACATACTTTACATACTTATTTTTTTCCCCTGTGCACTTAAAGTGAATACAACAAAATAAATCGTTATAATATAATAATGGCACCAAATATTGAATACCCAAATAAGACAAAGTAGACTCAAAAATTATACAAAAAAAAATAAAAACTGTTTTTAAAAAGATCTTTCAAAAACATCACCTTTTGTGAATTTAGTAGTTATTTATTTTACTTGTGAGCATGTAAATCTTAAACATTATATATATCTTCAAATGCGCTTCTTCATTTTCTAAGAACAAGAGCTATACAGATGCCGACGACTGTAACTGTATTTTTTCCCTCGACAGTACCTTGTCACTAAGGAGACGTCATAAACTGCCCCCCACCGATTTTTATACCACAATCCCCCGAATAAAATTACAAGCAGTATTATATCCTTGTAATAACTCATACGCTTGTGTATGAGTGAGATTTACGGTTCCAATTATAATTTTTGTTTGTTTGTTTGTTAATTTTAGTTTTGGATTAAAAGTTTTAATTGAGTGGGGTACCTAAGTTTTGTTATTAGAGGTTTGAATAAAAATTTATAAATTGTCGTGTAATATGAAAAAAATATTAGTTCTTTTTATTATTATTTTCTAGGGAATTATAAACCCTGTGAATTTTTATATCTTGGCAGGGTTTGAACCGATCCTTGACCCTTCCTAAAGGCGAAAGTAAGCTATGGAACCCTGACGGGCCGAGTTAAAAAATGAAATACATATTTCAGCGTCTCTCAAAAAACATTAACTAAGTGAAAATTATATAGGATGAAAGTTTGTTTGGTACATATCTTTATTTACTTAAGATTTTGTAAAAATATTGGCAAACATAAATAGTTAAACGTATTTCAGTTTTTTTTTCAAAAAATACTACACATTTAATGTTGATGAATAAAATTAATTAAATAAGTATTTGAGTGTTTCTCAAAATTATCCCCTGAGTGAAAGTAAAGGGGATGATGAGTGATGCCCATCTTGAAAAATAGGAAATAAAATATTTTTGAAATCTTTATTTCCTCACATTATAGGTAAGAAGTAGGCAGAAATTTAATTAGTGATTATCAAAAATATTGTCCTAAGCATAAAATATTGCGTTAAAAACAGGGTTCGCCGATATATATCAGAGGATATATATCATAATATATATATATCACGATATATATCAATTGATTTTTACCTTGATATATATCAATTGAATTTTTCCCGTCTTATAAACAAAAAATTTTGGAGATTAGTGTTTACCCTGGCAACAGGTAGCGAAAAACTACAATTTAGAATAATTTAGAAGTTTGTGAGAAAACATCTCACTAATATTATAAAGCCAAAAGTTTGTTTGTATGGAGGTTTGTTACCTCTTCACGCAAAAACTAGCGTACATATAGCTGGAATTTTGCGAACGTATAGATGTTGACTAAGATTAACACATAGGCTACTTTTTATCCAAGTATAACGCATGCGAAACGGCGGCCACAAGCTAGTTATAATATAATTATTTAAAAATCTAACCGTTAACAATCCTAAGTGTTCGCCAAGAAGGGCTGAAGCCAAATTCCATATTTAATGAGTGACAAAACTGTTGAAAACGTGATACCATTTTCTAAACAAAAATTTTTATCAACTTTCAATCAAAATGAATGTTGCTGTTTCAAAATTCGAAAATTACGTAAACACTATTAAGAATTAAAAATGCAATCAAAATTTAGTCTCCGACGGGACTCAAACCCGTAACCTTCAGACGAACACCATTAACGCAGCCTGCCTTTACCATTTCGCCTACGAAGACACTAACCGTCCGGTCGAAAATCTTGAATGCCTTCATCGGTTTTGTAGCACCGAGTACCTCAGTGTGGGTTTACTCTTTAAAATCAAAAATAGCTTTACGCAAGTAAAATCATTTTCTATTAAGGTGGTCCTTCCGGTTCTATCATTATTTTATTAGATACATTCCACCTACCACTTAATTCCTAAAATTCCATTCCACGAAAATTCCCTCCCAACTTTTGTTGATCACAACAAAAATATTTTCATAAACTTTGACGAGCAACATCCATCGTTAAGTAACCGTTATTTATAAAGCTTATTTTTCCGTAAGCCGGTGCCTGGCACGGGGGGAAGGAAGTATCGATCCTATGCTAATTCACTGCTTACCTAAGTTTATTGATGGCGAATCGGCCCCATTAGCCGGCATTGGTTTAACGGGGAGATATTGCTTTATGGGGCACCATTGGTGTATTGGTTTCAGGCTGTTTTGGCCAAATATTTCCGTAAAACCGCTCAAAACGCACGGAAAACTATCACAGTTATCTAGTAGAGATCCCATTTTGTCGTATTAAGCGACACTCATTCTTTGGCATGAGAACTTTGCCTCTCCCCTCATGCCCCCGTGGATGCAGTAAGAGCCTGCTAAGGTATACCTCTTGAAGATGGGCAGCAGCGTCTGCCCATGTATCAACATCCCGTACAGCGCTCGCCAACCCTGCCTGCCAAGCGTGGTGATTATGGCACCTACCCTACTACTTTTTTTTAGATTTGGTGTATAAATTTATTCATTCATACCTCTCGTGGAGAGGATTTCTCATGATTTCTTAGACAGCAAATTATAGAAATTCCCATAATCTTCAACAGCATATAAATTGAGCACCATGAAAAGTTGTGGAGAACTTCATCGAACTTTTAAGGCAACGGTCACTTATTGTATAAGTAGGTACGGTACCTACATAAATATAGCCGCCATATTTTCATAACAAAAGCTTAATATTTGCCCTTACTGCTTAACACCCGCAAACACGCATAGTACACCCGCTACACTATTAAAAATATTTTAATTTAATAAAATAATTAATAGTCAATTAACCGCACATTAGGTGAACTGAAAAACGTTCTTTACAATGATGGATCACCAGCCTTATCGCTGATTGTTTTAGGAAAAAACACTCTTTTGTTACCCGCAAAAAGGTTTAATTCCCCGTGGCATTTCTTATCGCACCGTAATTGATTTCTGAAACCAAAAAACCCTGGTGATATGGAATTAATTTCTAGAAGCTTGGCATTAATGTGTTGTGTAAAACGCTAGGTAGTGCCTACGGCTAATCAGATTACTACGCACATAGGAAAGCATAGTTACCAGCACATTACCCGATTTCTTCGGACAAACAAACAATAAATGAGGCTAAAAAGCCAACTGCGGGCTTAAGTTAGGGACCAAGCTATTCTTGGTCCCTAACTTAAGCCTTGTGGCATGGTAAGCATAGTTACCAGCATTAGAATAGAATAGAATAGAAATATATTTATTTGGTTTACTTATCAGCACAAGCATAGAACAAAAGGAAAAAAAGAAAAATAATAAAAATTACCTACCCGATTTCTTCGGACAAACATTCAATAAATGAGGCTAAAAGCCAACTGCGGGCTTAAAATAGGGACCAAGAATAGAGCCTTGTGGCATGGTAAGCATTACCAGCCACATTACCCGATTTCTTCAAATAGGCAACAAACAAACATTATTTGAGGCTAAATAGCAAACTGCGAGCTTAAGTTATGGCCTTGTGGCATTGCAGTAATCACCATCATCATTTCCATTGAGACCTTTGTCCAGCAGTGGACGTTCCACGACAGAGATCACGATGAATTAATTTTATACTGCATTTAGGTAAACCTAAGACCTGAACCGATTTACTTATAAATAATACTATGAGCATATTCAAATCCGCACTACGTGTAACACACTTACCCACTACGCCACAAAAGCCGTCACGTTCCAAGGAAATGAATACTTAATTTTACGATCCTAACCTACTTTGGACCTGCGCTACAAAAATTTGCCAGGCATTTACCACAATAAAAACATAATCGCCATATTTCGCCGATAACGCATGATTTAATGGCCGAATTAAAAGCTGCTTTGTAGGGCCTATTGAGTTGCGTTGATTTAGGCTGGCTGTCCACCGGAGCGGAGCGGGGAAGAGTGGAACTGGCCAATAGGCTTCTCGTCTCTTCCAGCCGTACACCTCCACTGATAGATAGATAGATAGATAGATAAACTCTTTATTGTGTAAATCATACAGAAAAAAATAAAAACAAAAATAACAAAAATTAACTAAAACTACAAAAACAGCAGAAATACACAATGGGCGGTCTTATCGCTTAGAGCGATTTCTTCCAGACAACCTTTGGAACTGATGGACAAAGGCCCTCATTAGTCACTAAGGCAGGCGAGTAGGCGAACACAATACAGGTTGTTGATACACGGAAAGGTGCTGCTGCCCATATACCGGAGTTATCCCTTGGCCGATTCTTACTGCGTCCACGGGCAAGAGAGGGGTAATGTTCTACGGCCGGCACCCGAAGGCAGAATAGGCTAGATGACAATTCCATTAATTATAGGCTAGATGCCTAAGATTTAATTGTTAGTACTTCAAATGATTTTTCATGTAGAAATATCTTTTAGCAATGAGACCGTTCGTACTGAGTTCGTGAGACCGTTCGTGTTGAGTTGCCCTGATTTAGACTGCCTGTCTGCCTGCTGTGGAGAGGGGAAGTGTGGAGCTGGCCAATGAAATTGCATGGAAACTCCGCTTCGAAGGTTTTTGAATTTCTAAAAATATTCTGACTTGATAACAAATATGTTATAGGCTAGTTCTATTGGACACGTATTTTTTCTTGTTTAACCCAAAAATAACAGGGATACACATTACATCGAAATGTCGCGTGACGTCACACGGCGACGTGCCTCGGTACAATAATGACGTCACGACGACGAGCTAAACTTCAACTCTCTTTATCTAAGAATTGTTTCATTAATTTGTAAAAGCCAAAAAATAAGTGTCTGTTATTTTTGTAGATTCTAACTGGATTAAATAGATTTTTTTTTCATATCCTGCATCATGCATGTAAGAAAACTCCGCTCCGAAAGGATTTTAAAACTCATATTAAATAGCTGGAATGTTCACGTACTTGTTATTGTTGGTGGAGGCACCAACTGTTTTGACCCTTATCCAGGGCCTTCGTCAGGCCTTCGGAGGTGGCGAGTCGCGAGCCGAGTTCACCCTGACGAAGGCCCTCGATAAAGGTCGAATCAGTTGGTGCCACCAACAATAACAAGTACGTGAACATTCCTGCTATTTAATATGAATGTAATAAGTCACGAAAGTTACTATAGTAAGATTTTAAAACTTTTGCCACGGAGTTTTCATGCAATTCTATCGGTCAGCTCCACCCATCCACACACCTCTCCGCTCCGGTGGACTGGCAGTCTTAGGAGCTCTTCAAGCTTAGTGGAAATGACTCAAATGAAATGGCTTTTAAAAAGTTTTAGGTCACAATCGTGCATCTGCAGATTTTTTTAATTTATAATGCTTGCCTTGCTAGCCGTATGGAATTAACTGTCTTAGATTAAAATTAGAAACAAATGTAACCTTTCAATAGTTATTTTGATGTTTAGCGGGTGTCTCATAAAAGCTTTTCTTTCTTCTTTTAGGCCTCTGTTGTATGAGTCTTTTAGTCCTTCGCGGGCCAGCCTCCGCAACATTAGTAACATGTTTGCACAACGGCAGGGTGATTACGTATCTCGCGACAGGTTAAAAACAGGCGTATATCTCGCGATCAACGCTGCAACAGGCGTTAATCTCGATCATCGTCATGATCGATCATGTCAATGGTCATTTTTGTAGTATATAAAAGCAAAAGAAATACTTTTGACAGCGATGATCTCGATATTTACGCCTGTTGCAAGCCTGCGGGTGTGCGTTTGGCATTTGAGGAGGGCCACATTGGACTACAGAGGCATTGGACCACAGAGGTATTGGACCACAGAGGTATTGGACCACAGAGGTATTGGACCACAGACGTCCTCAAAAATTGTCAACACATTTTGTACCTAACTAACCCAACTAAAGAATACATAAAATATTAAGTATAATAAATATCGCAATAACTAAATACTTTGCGCAAATTACTTCCTTCGCCGTTGGAGCACAAGTTTCGTATCCAACATAATGATTTATTGCTGCCGAGGGGTGCCGGCAGTAGAATGTTGCTTCTCCTTTTTCCCGTGGATTCAATCAGAATCTGCCAAGGAATACCTCGGGAAGTTGGCAGCAGCGCCTTTCCGTGTATCAACATCCCGTCCTGCGCTCGCCAACCCGCGAAGCGTAGTGAGTATGGCAACAACCCCCACATGATCTAGGAAATCTAAGGAGGAGGGAGGAATTCTAAGGAAACACAGATAAAAAAAATACAGATGACTTGAGAAAGCTCTTTCTTTTTTTAACATAGCAGCATATTGTCCCAAAGTAAGCAGAGCTTGTATTATGGGTAAGTACCACATGTTATGTGAAATATTAAGTATTATTTTCTATTAGGTTCATGGCAAGCCGTATCCACATTATCATAAACTATATGTTCCTTAAAACCTAGCAGTAAGGCCTTTGCATCTATTATAGATGATTTATACAGCGCCAGCAACTAGCAGTAAAAACTAAGAAACACCCTGACATTTTACGAGTATATTTTACGTACGAACATACACCCCAACCCCATTTTTTTATACCTTTTATATCAAAATCTGAATCACAAAAGCATATACTGCATCATAAAAAATCTTGTCTCCATCCAATAAGGTTTGAATAAACGCGACCCCTCGTTGCTAGTATGAAGCGGGGGGTAGTTTGAAAATTCGCCGACTGAGGGGTAGGGGGGATACAACCCTTAATGGCGGAATCGCGTGCTACAATTTCGGTAGTGACCCGTGCCTTGGAAAGTGAAAATATATGCTGCGAGATGTTGTTACCGCTGTATGAATGACTTTGTTTTGAATAGTGTATTTTGTGATGATTAAATTTATTATTTTATTTGCGAATACAATAAAATAGAATAAAATTAATCATATTTCTGGTTATGATAATAATAAAAATATCATTTTAATTTTTCTTAAACATTTTTGTAAATATGTTGAAAACTATACGCCTTAAAGAAAACTAAACACTGTTTATTAATGTGAAAATGAAGCTCTTTCATATGGTACCCCACATGACCAAGTAACTCCAGTTAAACCCCTTTCATCATAATATTTTTTTATTGTAAGTTGACATCTCTAGTTTTTGTAATTGCCAACTATGAAAATAAATTAATGAATTTCTGAAATATATAGTTCAACATTTGTATATATATGCGGAATTAGTAAATAGGCGTTATCCAAAAAAAAATAATCTCTTATTCCGCCCTCTTCGCAATCATAATTAAATATATAATTCAATATCTGTACTTATATGCAAAATTAGTAAATAAGCGTTTCTTATATTAAAATAAATTAAATGGCAGTAGTTCCCAAGATATCCATCTATGATAGACAGACAAAGTCACACCATGAGGGTTCCTTTTCAGCATTTTAGTCCGGAACCCTAATAACAATTCATTCATAGGCGTTTATTACTTTTATCAGCATTTATGAACAAGGGGGCTAATGTTACAAAAAAAATTGATTGTTTTCAACTTTTATGCACTAACGTAACAACATCTAAAATCTTATTCAAAAGAAATTACCATAAAATGCACTTGTATTGTACTATCAAGAAGCAAAAAGTAAAACCTATAAACCTTAGTGAGTTTTTACAACAATTAACCCTGATAGCAAGCCGATGGCTACTCTGCGCATTGTCATTGTAAATCTGAAGCTATTAAATATAATTACAAAGATTTCATTAAAAAAGACAATAGTCAGTACTTGGAGATCGTAATAGGAAAATATGCGGTCTAGAGCCTTTGAGGAAAATTGATTGTATTAAAGTGACTATTACTTATTTGTTGTTGCAAGTGCTAAACATCATTTGAATAAAACACGCAAGGCAAGGCGTTGCGGCTAAATAGCTGGGTTAATGAAAGGGGCTATTCTGCAACAAAAAATTTGTATTTTTTACCGTCTGTCTATTCTCTCTGTTCCTTAACTGTTCTTTTTCCTACTTTCCCTAGTAGTCCTTTCCTAGAAATCACCCGGGGCCCCAACTGAAAACCAGCGTAGCATCTGAGCCTGGCCAGGTGCTGCACAATGCCAAGTGTGGAGTTAGGGACAAAATTTTGAGATATGTAGGTGCATACAATTTTGAGAAGTCAGCAAAAAGCAACTACAAGTCAGATATAAAACATCAGAAACGTGTACAGAACAGCGTTTAAAATACATTTTATTCCCACTGTGGTGGTATTATCCTCCCTAAGAAATCTTCATTGTTTGCGCCTGACAAAATTTTATTATAACCAAAACTGTGAGCAATATTTTGGTAAACATTTTGGAAGCAGCTCTTGTTTGTGGTCTACATAAACACAAGGTATAAACCTCTAAACTGTTTTACAAACAATATTATGATTACACTAGCTTCTGCCCGCCGCTTCGCATGGGTTGTACCCGGATAAAAAGCAGCCTTGTGTTAATCCTGGTCAACATGTGCAAAGTCTCAGCTTAATACGTAGGGTAGCTTTTGCGTGAAGAGTTAAGAAACATATATACATCTATACAAACAAACTTTCTTTATAATATTAGTGAGATATCTTTGCACAAGTAGTTTAAAAATAACTACGCTCTCTCTTCCAGCCACAAGATGTCCACAGCTGGACAAAGGCCTCCCTCCTTGAGCACTATGTACTGATCATGAAATGATGTTGCCATACTCACCACGCTTGGTTTGGGTTTGCGAGCGCCGCAGATTCTTACTGCTTCCACGAGCAAGAGAGGAGGGGCAACACCCTACTGCCGGCACCCCAAGGCATAACCAAATGTGTAATTTCTAAATTAATTTAACGTTAATATAACACATGATAGTGGAATGAGATTCCCACAGGGCGCTGCCTCAGATAATGTTTTTATTACAACATCCAGGTAGTTTATGGCCATAATGAGTTTATGTTAATCAGTATAAAAGCGACATATTTTGGGCAAATTAAATAAAAGTATGGTTGGCTGTGGCTGGATATAATTTACTGCGTAATTTTAGGGAGTATTAAAATATTAGTGTGATACTGCCGTGGGGTGCCGGCTGTAGAATGCTACCCTACCTCCCGTACCCGTTGCAGTAAGAGCCTGCCAAAGGATACCTCCGGAAGGTGGGTAGAAGCGTCTTTCCGCGTATGAATATCTGCTAAAGGATACCTCCGGAAGATGGGTAGAAGCGTCTTTACGTGTATCAATATCTGCTAAAGGATACCTCCGGAAGATGGGTAGAAGCGTCTTTCCGTGTATCAATATCTGCTAAAGGATACCTCCGGAAGATGGGTAGAAGCGTCTTTCCGTGTATCAATATCTGCTAAAGGATACCTCCGAAAGATGGGTAGAAGCGTCTTTACGTGTATCAATATCTGCTAAAGGATACCTCCGGAAGATGGGTAGAAGCGTCTTTACGTGTATCAATATCTGCTAAAGGATACCTCCGGAAGATGGGTAGAAGCGTCTTTCCGTGTATCAATATCTGCTAAAGGATACCTCCGGAAGATGGGTAGAAGCGTCTTTCCGTGTATCAATATCTGCTAAAGGATACCTCCGGAAGATGGGTAGAAGCGTCTTTCCGTGTATCAATATCTGCTAAAGGATACCTCCGGAAGATGGGTAGAAGCGTCTTTCCGTGTATCAATATCTGCTAAAGGATACCTCCGGAAGATGGGTAGAAGCGTCTTTCCGTGTATCAATATCTGCTAAAGGATACCTCCAGAAGATGGGTAGAAGCGTCTTTCCGTGTATCAATATCTGCTAAAGGATACCTCCGGAAGATGGGTAGAAGCGTCTTTCCGTATATCAATATCCCGTACTGCGCTCGCTAAGCGTGGTGAGTATGGCGACTACCCCTCATGGAGGTGTATCCATGAGGGAGGCAGTTCAGCAGTGGACGTTTTACGGCTGAAATGATAGATAGATAGATAGAGTATGCTTTATTGTACACCATAAACACAGAAAATTCAAACAGTTCGAAATTAATTAAAAGTAAACATAATGAGGCACAATCGGCGGCCTTATCGCTAAAAGCGATCTCTTCCAGGCAACCTTTGGATGTACAAAAACAGAGGTCCTATAAATGGCTTGGTCTAAATGCCCAACAGAGGCCTGTGTTTAGACTTGTAGGTCATCAGGATACAGGTAGTAGGAAGAAAAAATATGTTTGGAGATAGAATTAATAACTATAGCAAAAAGAAGTGGAGACAGGACGCCGCACTGAGGTACACCGGCACTCAGTTGACACCAAGAAGATTTTCGGTGATCAATCGTAATGCGTTGCCGGCGACCAAACAGGTAATTTTGAAACCAGTGTTGAGATATGTTAAGAAAGCGGAGAATACTTAGCAAGATGTCAAAGTCGACGTTATTAAAGGCACTACTAAAATCCAGAAGGGAGAGGACAGTGACTTTACCGTTTTCAATACCATACCTTATGTCATCCGTGATTTTAATGAGAGCAGTAGTAGTGCTGTGGCCTGGGCGAAAGGCGGACTGTAAAAGATTGAGGAGATGGTGACTGTTCAGGAAATGGCTAAGTTGTTGGAGTATGAGACGTTCAAGGACTTTACAAAGGAATGGAAGTATGGAGATTGGGCGAAAATCGGAAAAAGAAGAGGGCTTAGACTTTTTAGGAAGAGGAGTAACATGTGCTTCTTTCCACGCACTAGGAAAAGTTCAGCAGGTATGTGATGATGGGAACAATTTCGTCGAGGATAGGAATAATCATTTTTTGCTAATGCTGTCGGTTCCAACAGCATTAGATGAGATGGATGATACGTGATGTTAACATCACAATCAGTAAATTCATGAAAAGAGAAAGCAAGAAAATCAGGAGTTGGAGTTAATGAATTAGAATGCAATGTCTTGTCTTTAATAGCTCCTTCGAACTTAAGAGAAGAGGAGAAGTGTTTACTGAGAGAGTCAATGTCCAAGTCATTGGGAGATCACTGATCATAAGGGTAGGATCAATAGGTACTCCTATTTGTAGATTCATGAGGGGAGTCTATGTCCGGCAGTCAGTCTATAAGTGTTTATTCAATAAAGCTACATTGACGAGCTCTGTGGCGCAGCGGGCGAAGGTCCGCCTGCGACGCAAGGGGTTGCGGGTTCGATTCCCGCCTCGGGACAAATGTCTGTACGATCTGCAGATATTTGTTCAGGGTGTTCTGGGTGTTTTTCTATATATAATAAAAATATCTATCTATGTAGTATAATGTATTAAGTATATCAGTCACCTAGTACCCATAACACAAGCTCTGCTTAGCTTGGGGCTAGATGATGCTGTGTGATCTGTCCAGCATTATTATTATTATTATTATAGAATAGTCAATTCACAAAAGAAGAACAAAACACACTTAAATTGAACTAAGCAGACAATTAAATTCGTTCGCTTCTGAAAGAAAGAACCGAAACCTCACTCTTTCACTTCTTGTTACAATTTTTGTCAATATTATGCTTAACATAATGTCCGCAAGGATATTGGTTATTTAAATAATAAATAATGCTGGATAATTCAGACAGCATCATCTAGCCCTAACATAGGATATTTTTAATTTTGCAAGATGACATCATTTCATAACGCAGTTGAAGTGGACGTCTTAAGGCTGAGTTGATGATGATAAAATGTTTGTATGAATTGGTATTTGTTCTATCTCTCAGTGTATAATTACATAATTTGCTAACCCTGTATAAATAACCCAGGATAGCCCATTAATTACTAACAGAACCAGTCCAGTTAGTAACTTATAAGCTCATAATAAACCATCAACTCGGCAGCAAAAGATAATTTTTCTTTCATTTTTGACCGCGCTTAACCTGCGTTAATTATTTAACACAGCTAAATACCAATATTTTGTACTTAATATACACCTTACCCCTTTGAAATAGAGTCTAAAATAATCTGAAATAAGTATACAGGGTGTAAAATTATGTTCAATTGAAATTCGATCCAAAGATGTAGATATACAATTGGTTTTATGTTATATTTTATAGGTTGGATTACTTTTTACTTAGTAGCATTCTCATATGCACTTTATCGTGTAAATTGGCATTTAGATATAAATAGATCGATATTTATTGCTCGTCGATAGCTTTAATTATGAGAGAAATGTATTTAACTGCGTGTTTATATTTTAACTTCGGCTTCGAATGTAGTTCAGTTGTAAAAGCATTGTAAATCTTAAATAAATAAACCGGACAAGTGCGAGTCAGACTCGATCACCGAGGGTTCCGTATAAATTTGTAGGTACCATCATATTTATTTTAAATAGTTGAGGAAAATAGTCTCGCAGTTTTTCCGAGCTTTTCGCGAAATTCAGTTTTGAAAATTGTTAGGTACTAATATACATTTTTTTATTAACCTATAATGTGTCCCACTGCTGGGCAAAGGTCTCCCCCATCTCCTTTAAATGTACTAAACTTATTTACATACTCGTATAAAAGAGGAATAACGTGTATTTTTTTACATTCTTCGTCATAAATCGAAGACTTATTTATGTATTAGTAAATAATAAAAAAAATGTTATCTTGTGGCAATAAAACACTTTCATACGATACCTTACATGACACGGTTAACTCAATTTAAAATTTGGACCTCGTTTTTGGCTTGAGAACCGCTTTAGGGTACTGTAAGAAAGAAAGAAAAAAACATTTATTTCTGACACAACACAAAAATACAGCTAATTATTAAGCAATCTTAGTAAAACATTTATTTTGCGCCACAAATAGGCGCTCAACTCAGCATTTGTTGTCCTGCACAAGACAAGACAACGCTGATTTTCCGTTGGAACCTTTTTGAGTCACACATGTCCCTTTACATGCAAAAACATATTAATAACTTTTTTACAAAATGAACATAGAGAAGATGTAGACCTGAGTATATGGTTTTATTTAATTTATACTCGACACCTCCACGCGTTCCCGAGATAAAGGTTATTGACAAACAGACAGACAAACGGACAACGAAGTGATATAAGGGTTCCGTTTATTATAGTTGAGGCACGAAACCCCAAAAACAGACTTAAAAAGCAAAACTGTTATCGCTATATTAGTTTTTACAATATTAATTACTGCCGCAATTGTTGCATTGCACTCTCAATATTAATAAAATTATGCATTATAAATTAATTGAATTGCCGCAGGGTGCCGGCAGAAGAATCCTTTCTTGCCCGTGGATGCAGTAAAAATCTACAAAGGGATACCTCCGGAAGATGGCAGTAGCGTCTTTCTGTGTATCTACATCCCGTACTGCGCTCGCTAACCGGCCTACCAAGCGTCTAGTCTTTCTGTGTCCCGTACTGCGCTCGCCAACCGGCCTAACAAGCGTGTTAAGTATGGCAGCGACCCCTCATGATCAGTACTTGGATCTCCAAGTCCTTGAGGGAAGGCCTATGTCCAGCAGTGGACGTCCTAGGGTTGTGATGATGATGAAGTTAATTAAACAGGTGAAACTGGGTATTTTTTATAAAAACAATATGCCTGTGAGAAAACCGTTGCAAGATCAGATATTGAATCATTAAAATAATTATCTGGCGATAAAACTCATATCGGAGACGATGGTTAATCGCCAAGCCGATGTAAATAAAGTACTTGTAGCTAACATAAAGGTCAATAAATAATTTACCTGCGTTTTAAAATAGCATTTCGTTTTCGTTGTAAAATTAACCCTGTATATGAGTTTAGTTTTGTTCGGTCTAATAATATTAGAAATTCTAAATTAATTCAATTTAAGTAACAGTCCGTGGGGTGCCTGCAGTAGAATGTTGCCCCTCCTCTCTTGCCCATGGATGCAGTAAGAATCTGCTAAGGAATAGCTCCGGAAGATGGGCAGCAGCGTCTTTCCGTGTATTAACATTCCATACTGCGCTCGCCAACCCGCCTGCCAAGCGTGGTGAGTATGGCAACTACCCCTCATAGAGATCATGAGGGAGGCCTGTATTCAGTAACGGACATTTTACGACTGAAATGATGATTGGAAATTCGGTTTAAAGTATTCCGGTATGTTTAGTAAATGCATCACTTAATTGAGCGACAATGTCTCCGAACAGTGACAATTTCTTCATCAGCGATAATTATCCGGTTTAAATGTATTAATAATTATGTCGAGCGGGGTAGAATTCCTTCCCATGATGAAGGCCTATGTCCAGGTGTGGACGTGGACAGCATCCACGGCGGATATGATTTATTTATTTTTTTGGGCTACCAAAAGGAGATACACAATCATAATTTCAGCCATAAAACGTCCACTGATGAACACAGGCCTCCCTCATGGATCTCCATGAGGGGTGGTTGCCATTCTCACCACGCTTGGCAGGCGGGTTGGTGAGCGCAGTATGGGATGTTGATACACGGATAGACGCTGCTGCCCATCTTCCGAGGTATCCCTTAGCAGGCTCTTACTGCATCCATGGGCATGAGAGAAGAGGTATCATTCTACTGCCGGCACCCCACGGCAACACAATATTGATACACAATAATGAGGTTTAACTAAAATAGTAGGTACTTAGGGCTAGTATTTCCCCGATTAGAGGCGGCCACAACGTGCGCACAAATAAAAAACAACTCAACTAACTAGGCTAGCATATCTAAAATTAATAATTTTATGTATTAACCAAAATTTTATTAAGAATAAAATTTCTAATTTTAAATCTACAACATAAAACATTTTTTAAATAAATATCTTACAGAGATCTTTGATTAATAACAGTGTAGGTTAGGTTATACAGTCTTAAAGAGTTCCAGAGTATAAAGATAAGTATTTAAAACAATATGAAAAAGTTCCAAAATGTGTAGGTACACAAGTCCACTGAAATACAACGGATCAAAATACAGATACTTTTTAAGTTTTCATAACAAAACTATATATATATTATATAGTACATCAGAAGGTAAAAGTATTATGTAAGTAAGCCATGTGAGGAGAATAACATTTTAGCAATTAATAATCGTTAACTAGCAATATGGATTTTAGTGTTTTGTCAAATTTATTTATAGGGTCGCTGAACCAAGTTCTTCTCCGGTACTTCAAGGAGTTGGGCTGGTTAGGTTAGGGTCGAGGCAGTACTTCGAGGGAAAATGCACAATGCGGGACGTCAGTGCCGATCTGGTGACCGTCCCCAGAATTAGAAATAGGGTCGCTGATGTCCAAAGATTTTTTGTCTTTTGATAAAGCATTATAACTATGACAGAGTCTTGGGATAACGGCGTTCTTGCCCTGCTTAGTGCTGTAGTAAGAAGGTGAATGATGATGATAGGAAAGCCTCGGCCGCTACCTAGTCATCCATATACAAACACCAATTAACAAAATGACTGTACGTCATAACAGCTGTGATTTACGGCTTTCGGAACCGAGATTGGGGGCTCATTTGCATAAATATCTGTTTGCTGTAATTAATTGACTTAGGCTTAGGTTCATCGAGTTTTTTTTAACAATAAAATACGCAGAATGCTTTATACCTGTAGGTGCGCTGGACGAAAGTGGGCAGATTTACAGCCTAGAATGGTGCATCATACACTGTAAATGCAACAAATGCTCTACTCAAAAGACCAAAATATACCTTGGCACTTTTCTACTTTGACAAAATGTTTTGACATTATTATACCTTGTCATTTTTCATTTTGGACCAAAGTCGTCAAACCCTAAAATGGTTGAAAAGCTGCTTGCAGATATGGAGGAGAAAAAAAATACCTGTAGGTGATGCCAGGCTGTGGTGTGATTAATGATGTCGATGTTTTTGATGTTTAACATCTTTTGCGGGGGTCAAAACGATCGGACGAGAGATGACGCGTGACGCGGGACCACGCGTAAGTTACGGAATTATTCAGGTAGTTTAAATTAATTTAATCCTAATTCAGTCACTTTGTTTTTCAGTGTTTCTTGTTATTAAGTTTAGTTTTAAGTTGTGCAATAAAGTATTTTCTATCTTCCTATCTATATATCTATAAGAATTGTATGGTGGTAGGTAAGTTCTAGTTAAATCATTTATGTTCCAAGTGAAACCAAGATGCAATCTTGCTAAGTAAGTAGGACATTCACGCTATGCTTACCGCTAAATACAGTGTGGAATATTGTTATTATTCTAATTTGCTTCCTGTTAGGTAAGTTACTAGAAAGTGTCTGTAGCTGGCTTTTTAAATATTAAACAAGTTTTAAAAACAAGCTTTTATTATTTGATGAGTATTTAGCCAAAATACTCGTCAAGACGAATCAAACGAGCCCAAACTCGATGGTGTTATGTTTAATTACTGAGTTCCTATGGCCATCTTTCAGCTCCAGCGGCTCCAACGGGAATAATCAAAGATAACCAGGGTCTGATACCCTGGTTATCTTTGATTATTCCCGTTTCCACAGCCGTGGTTCCGGAGTAACGGCTAGAGTAAAGTCTGCAGTCTGCTGTCATCGACCCCTGACTCAAACAGAGGGTTATATGTTTGACCGCTATGTGTGTGTGTATCTGTCTGTCTGTCTGTAGCACCGCAGCATTTAAACGAGAAGATCGATTTGAATGCAGTTTTTATCAATTTGAAAACCGGTTTTCCAGCGGCGGTTCTAAAACATGCTTGTCAAAATCAGTTAGGACGTTTACAAGATAAGGGAAAGAAAGTGAGGATGACACACTTTCAACACCCATATTATTTTGTAAACGTTAAAATCGCATGTTTTCAAACATACCCAATTTTGCTATTAGATGGAAGCAAATGGTTGGAATAGGTTCAGCCGTGGGGTGCCGGCAGTAGAATGTTGCCCCTGCTCTCTTGCCCGTGGATGCAGTAAGAGGCTGCTAAGAGCTACCTCCGGAATATGGGCAGCATTGTCATTCCATGTATCAACATCCCATACTACGCTCGCCAACCCGCCTGCCAAGCGTGGTGAGTATGGCAACTGCCCCTTATGAAGATCCATGAGGGAGGCCTGTGTTCAGTAGTGGACGTTTTACGGCTGAAATGAGTGAATGAATTAAATGGTTTTATGGTTGAATGCAAAACTGAAAGTAACAAATCGGTTGAACCATTTACAAGTTATGGGAGGAAAGTGTCTTAATTTTTTTAATTTTAAAAACATGTTTTAATTAAATGTAACTGAAAGAATTTGGAAAAGGCCTATGCCCAGTAATGTCACAATATAGCCTAAATAAACAAAATAAGTTAGTATGTTGATTCGCAAGTTGCTAGGTACTTGTTTTCTATTCTGATAGGGATGTTATTTAATAAAACACTTATACCAGAAACCGTCAACATTTTTTTTTAAACAAGATATTTAAAAAAAAACGCGGTTTAACGGAGCATATGAAAAAGAAAGCCGTTCGACTTATTTCATTATTCGAAATTACCACCACGCCAACCACGTCACCAGGTTCGAACCCCGCGCACAATCAGGCGCTCCCGTGGGCATGCGCCCGCGTCGATCACAATCGCTCGCATTCAAATGAGAGGCGATTTATGAGAGCCGGCTCGATGAGTAAGACATAATGTAGAGCTACTAATTTCAAAGAAATGAATAACCTAATCAAAATTTATTTACGATTCCTTATATTATTTTCTTTGAAATGTTCTACCTAAGTGTGGTTAACCACTAAGTATAAACATAACGAGCTACTATTTGTATAGAAACGAAAATGTAAAAAAATCGGGCAAAATTACCTATGTTGCCTCTTATTATTTGTGGTGACGTCACGTATTTTTTTCTTTTCTTAGTATGCTAAAGTTTAACCTATTCCTCGATAACGGCTATGCCTAGTATGGGAAGAACTAAATATTATATAATTAAGTCCTTTTAAAACTTTTACTATCACACGACACATTATTAAACATATAATTCAACGTGTCGTGTTGTATTTGTATTCAAGTAAATATGCAAAATTATCAAATCAAGTGGATAATCTTCCATGATTTACCTACATATTAAGTATTTTTTTACAATCGTCCGAAAAACGGAGGATGTTCTCAAGTCAACGCGCATTTTTATATGTATATATATTATGGAAAAAGGGGAGGGAAGCCTTTACCCAGCAGTGGGACAACACGGGCTAAACATAATAAAATAATTATAATATATATATAATACATACAATTGTAATATTATATTAATTCATGTGATTATTTACAGTGACATCATATTGTAGTTAATTAATATTTTTATTTTTATGGACTTGTTTTGTAGCATGCCACACTTTAATTTTGTACGCCTGCGATGGTAAAACATGTTGTTACAATTACTTATTTTGTCATCCTAGCTTACACATGTTTATGCAAATAAATGATCTTTATCTCTATCTTTACAGTATATACATACATATGTATATGCACAACTTTTTTACAGTATAGTCCGATTTTGATAATTGTTTTATTGATATATAAAAATGAAACTTTTAGAACAAAACATTATGTCTATTATGTATGACATAATGTTTATTAAGACATAATGTTTTGTTCAGGTCTAAAAATTCAAAACTCTACACTTAAGGTCCGGATCCCATATTTAACTGGTAGCCTCTCGACGGTGTCGCTGATAACAGAAATTGAACAACACTAGCTTATTGGAATTACATTAATTTTACACTTTTAATGGATTTGGGCTTAAAGGTGTATGAGAATATGCAGTGGCTTTAAATGCTTTCTGAAAATGAATATGTGATGAATTGTTTAACGTGGGGTGCCGGCAGGAGAATGTTGTCTCTCTGTTCTTAACCCTAGATGCTGTAAGAATCCGCCATGGGATACCTCCGGAAGATGGGCAGCGGCGTCTTTCCGTGTATCAACATCCCGTACTGCGCTCACCAACCCGCCTGCCAGTATGGCAAAATGATCAGCACAAAGATTCATGAGTGGCCTCCGCCACTCCAATTGTTTATAAACTAACATTGGACAAATAAATAGAACTAGGCATTAAGACGCTGCTGCCCATCTTCCGGAGGTATCCCTTAGCAAGCTCTTACTGCATCCATGGGCATGAGAGGAGGGGTATCATTCTACTGCCGGCACCCCACGGCGGTATTAAGAGCGTGCTATTTTTAATAGAACTAGCTATGTATTATTTAAAATAATTCGTATTACTAGTAGTTATAACTATAATATATAATATACTATATATAATTTATAACATTCAATAACTTTATGGAATTGAAAAGAAGCCTTTAAATTTGCCAGACATTACGGTCCTGAGATTTTTTAGACCAGTTGACAAGGAAATCCAATTCGTCCCGCCATCTCAATCTGGGCTAAAAAGAAACAATAATATTGGTAAAAATATAGTTTTACACGTCAAAAAGTAGGTATATACTATTACAATTAAATAAACTTTAATAGATGGTACTATTAATTACTATCTTCAATGATCAAATTATACATTTCAATAAAAAAAGTAACCATACTGTAGAACATTTCAAAGAAATGAAAAACCTCTTCATAATATTACGATTTCGGTGAGGATTAAATTATACATTTCAATTAAATTAAGTAAGCGCACTTAAGTAGGAAGTTTACAAAAAAAAAAATATCTTCAAAAAAATCGGTGAAACGCAAACCCACGTTGGTAAATAACTCCGTCATTAGAGTCTGGAATATATTCCTAAATGCACATCGATAAAATGCGCATCGGCACACTCCCATCACTAAAAGAGCAAAACCAAACAGAATCAGAGCACCTCACGACTTGCATTGACAAAACGTTTTTACGCCTCGCCTTAACAGTTGTTATTTCGATCCTTTTTCCCTTTTATTCCTTTAACCATTTATTTCGTTACCCTTTTTGTTTTACTTTCCACTGTTTTATTTTGTCACTTCTTTCTTAGTCTTTCTGTCATTGTTGTTTTTGTTCCTCGTTATGGAGTTTTAATTAAGTTTTAATTTTATCTCACGGCTTCTGTTGTGAAGGGATTTTAAGGTGTGTATTAAATCTTACGTATCGGAAGACGTATGGTCTTGTGCGACAATTTTAATTGTTACCTTCTTCGATTAAGAGGTTTTGTGTTCTTAATAAGAACACAAATTTCTTACATTTTAATCAGTTTATAAGAACTTCTTATAAACTAATTAAAATGTAAGAATGAAGGGTTAAAATAATATTTAGTAATTATTATTGTATTTTACTGATTATTATTTATGCATAACATAATATATACTTAATCACAAATGTTATTAGTGTAGAAATGTATGTAAATTATAACGTGTAATATTCCTACGAAATAAATGATTTATGATTGTACTGTTAAATTGGTTGATTCTAATTTAGATTGGAAATGGACTTACCAGAATATTTAACAAATTTTCTGTTTTTCTTAACTTTTTGAACATTGTTAGTAAAGTAAATTGCCTTTCAAATTAATTATTAGGTAATTTATGCAGCGTCAGCAACTGGTAATCATGCTGTACGAGACGCAGTGCCTAAAACATTGTCAGATGGATAAGGCTTGTCAATACATATTGAAGCTTACAACAATGTAGGAGCAATGGCATTTCAAAGTAATTTTAGAATAGAAATAAAAAATACCAGCACAACTAGCCAGCTTAAATAATAATAAAAAATCTTAATAACATGACAAAGTAATCAGACGCCTCGTACAAATTATTGACAGTTAGGTGGTAGCCATACTTAATAATTTAAAAACGAATAATTGCAACAAGCTAGTGATGTGATGTTACATAAGAAACACTCGTATCATTATCGATAATTGGCACATCATATCAATTACATACAAAATCGTACATTTTAGCTGGAAAAATGCCAACGATTTTAATTAAAATACTATGCACCAAATAAACGTACTTAATGAGGCACTATTACTACAAACCGAGACGAGTGCTGGAAAGTGAAATGCTGTTGCATTTTTTCTCGTAATTTCTAACGCATAATTGTACAGTCATTATTCTGGATGCATTTGCAGTGAATAACCTACTTAAGTCTTTGCATCTGTAAATGATTTGTACAGTCAGAGACTTAGGAGGGTAAAACGTTCCGTTTCCCATTCCCATCACCCACACAATTCGGCTTTCAGAAAAGACTTTCTACAGAAGATGCAGTCACGGCGCTTACATCTACTGTGACTGACAAAGTAGATAATGGGAGCAAGTGCCTCGCAGTTTTCCTCGACCTTAAAAAAGCGTTCGATACGGTTTCAGTTCCACTACTTGTACAAAAACTGGAATCAATTGGTATTCGAGGTACTGCACTCTTATTATTTACGGACTACTTAAGTGATCGTAAGCAAAAGGTTAAAATAGGTGATTACATTAGCAAAGAAAAATCAATTGAATACGGTGTCCCTCAAGGCAGTGTACTTGGACCTACGTTATTTTTGATATATATTAACAGTCTTAGTAAAATGAAAATCAACGAAGGACAAGTCGTGTCATACGCAGATGATACTGCAATTGTATTCTCAGGTGACACATGGGACTCTGTGTTTAGTTCTTGTGAATATGGTCTGAAAAAGGTAGCAGTATGGCTAGACCAAAATCTTCTTACACTAAACACACTCAAAACAAACTACATCTGCTTTTCTATTTATGATAAAAGCCAACCTCCACCTGATTTACAAATTAAAATTCACAAATACAGCAACTGTGACCAATACTGTTCATGTATCAAAATAAATAAAGTGCAGCAAACTAAATATTTGGGTGTAGTAATAGACCAAAGATTATCTTGGCACATGCACATCGAACTTATTATGAACCGAACAAGAAAATTAATATGGACATTCAAAACCTTACGCCATATTGCTACGAATAATCTTTTAAATTTAATATACCTCTCTCTAGCGCAATCAGTTTTAGGTTATTGTTTGCCAATATGGGGAGGAGCCACCAAAATGAAATTTTTAGAATTAGAAAGAGCACAGCGTTCACTATTAAAAGTCATGTTATTTAAGCCTTTTAGATATCCTACAGAAAACCTCTACCTAGACGCAGGTATTTTATCAGTAAGAAAACTTTATGTCAAGCAAATAGTTCTCAAAAAACATAAAAATCTTACATATGATCCTAAACATGAAAAAAATCTGACTAGAAGAAATAAAAATCCAGTGACTACTTTACCAGTGAAAACAACTTTTGCAAGAAGACAATACCATACCCAATCATCCCAGATATACAATAAACTAAATAAAGATCTGAATTTGTATCCGTTGACTCATTATAATTGCAAAAACGCCGTCACTGAATGGCTGACGGCAAAAAGTTATGATGACATTGAGAAGCTAGTACAAGCGATGATATTATAGATAGAACTGGTAGTTTAATTAGTATAGATTCTTTAAAATTAAATTTATGCATGTCTGTTAAGTTTTAATTCAGTTTAACCTTCATTTATATTCTGTTCTTATAAATATTAAAATAATGGCTATGTAAGAGCGGAGTCTTCTAGCACAAGCAATGTTTGCTTAAAAGAAGACTCCAAACCCTATGTATATCTTATTTATAAGTTACGGAAATAAACATTTTTGATTTTTGATTTTGATTTTTTGATTTTCCCATTGTTTCATCATCATCTTAGTCGTAAGGATGTCCACTTCTGGACAAAGGCTGAATCATTACGTTCTGACCATGAGCGGTTGTTGCCATACTCGCCACGTTTGGCAGGCGGGTTGGCGAGCGCAGTAAGAGTTTGTTGTTACACCGAAAGACGCTGCTGCCTATCTTCCGGAGGTATCCCTTAGCAGATTACTGACGTCCACGGGCAAGAGAGGCAACATTCTACTACCCGCACCCACGGCATGCCATTGATTAAATTCAAATCGTTATTGAAAAACGTGTCGTTATAAAATGTCTTAAAATAAGTTACCTCCTCGCAAATTACTTCAGTTTATTCGTGATCATGATGTGATACGTCGAAATATCTGGAAACTAAAATAAACTCAAATCATGGTAAATACCCTGCATAAGGTATCCAAAACAATTATAGTTTATCTTCTTATGTCTATGAAAGTTATATCGATTTATACAGCGTCAGTTTTAGACCATTTTAGAGGTGTTGCAATTATCGGAAAATCGTTGGCAACACGGTACTTCTAGAAATAAAAAATGCAATCAAAATTTTGTCCCCGACGGGACTCGAACCCGTATTGTTATGATTGCATTTTTAATTTCTATAAATTATACCTTAGTGTGGGTTTACACTTTAAAAACAAAAAAGCGGTACAATAGTGTTTCAGATCATTATCAAAAATATACATATATTTTTGATAATGAATTATTATTATTATCCATTTTCAGACGTTCATCTGCTCGACCTCAAAGGTCGGGGAAATAACTAATACACACGGGCCTAAGCCAAGTGTTTACTAGAAGAATTTGTTGGGTTGCGAGAACTAGTGACCAGTGGCTGGATGGTGGAAATGTCAGTTTGCAAACATTTTCGGACAATGCGACACGTGTTCAAGACAACTGCTTTTTGTAGTAGCACAAATGTATTTTTAGGTAGGTCGAGTAAAGTCAGGGATTGGAATAACTGGTTGGGGATAACTCCAGTTGATGAGATAACTATGGGAATTATAGATACTTAGTTATTATTATTATTATTATCATTCAGAGTCGAGCATTTGCATTCAGAAAGTATGATTTGAAGAAGTGGAACTGTTGAAGAAGACCACATAATATGAGCATCGAAAGTCAATACAACAAGTGAAGACAATGTTATAAAATTCACGGGATTTAGATATATAATATGACGTCTACCTATCAATCTATTAATTATCACATCTACCTATTCATCATCATCAGCATCATCAGGGTCATCGAAGTCGGTTTTTTTCTTGAAAATTAAAGATTTAGCACATTTAACAATTTCATCAACCAATGGGTGCGAGTCAAATATAGAAGCGAATCGAAGGGAGCGAAGTCAAGTGTATAACCTCATTAGATTAATTTTACATTAAACAAAACATATGGGTTACGTACATTTTATTTGTGATTGAAAATATATCCACAAACAATTGCTTCACAAACATGAAGTTGCGTGAAGCACTAGTGTTACAAATACAATAAAACATTCAGCAAATTACCACAAAACATAAACAAACAACCACAATCAGGCCAGATTATATAAGCACTCTGGAACCTTGTCACACCTATAAGCGCTTACCGCCTGACCGTATGCTGGTACCCAACAAGCAAAGCTTGAAACGACACGGTCCTTCAGTGTAATCAGCTAAAGTTATGCATACCCGAGAGCGAGACCGTATTTACGATGCTCAGCAATCAATGAGCAGATTTTGACATTTCATTAAGCATTCGACATCTTCATACGGGCTGGAGGTTATTTATGACGGCGACTGTACCTCAAGGCGATGCTAGGGATAGCCAAAATGAAGTTTACTGCCTAGTACCTTATCATAGTAACTTATTGCTGTTAGCTCTGCTTCACTTGGGTGTTGTTTGAAAATGTCCTGCCTCATTTTGTGATAACCTTTTTTTGATTAACCTGTACCGCCCCACTATACGAATATGGTATATATGGTTCGATACCGGCAGTGCACCAATGGATTTTTCTTTCTTGAAAAATGTATATGCACACTTAACACGTGCTTTAACGATGAAGGAAACATCGTGAGGAAACCCGCGGCTTAGTTAGCTTCAGACGTATTGACCTGTTCTTTCCTCTGAATAATAGCTGACTAAGCTGAGCGGATGGTATAGGTGCTGGGCAAGCCTAATCCATCTAACAATGTCCCAGGCACTGCAGCGTCCCGTACAGCATGATTACCAGTTGCTGACGCTGTATAAATCATCTATAATAGATGCAAAGGCCTTACTTACTTACCGTCCCACTGCTGGGCAAAGGTCTCCTTATTAAAAAAAAATATTTATTGCCAAGTGTGGCAAGAAACAACCCCCTCATGCTCTTGGCGAGGGAGGCCTACGTCTAACATAGTAACTATTTAGTAATCTGTGGTCTAGCAGGGGACGTGGACAGAAGTCATATGGCTGAGATGTTGATATAGTAGGAACAATTTATTTATTTATTTATTTATTTATTTTATTAATTAATTAGCACGACTTATATAAATCAATTACACTAATTAACTAGAATAGAATATAAATAGAATAAATTAGTAAAATTCCGAAATAATAAAACAAGTATACCTCTAGATTGAATCACACATTCATTCCTCAATCTCCCAAAACCTCATGCATACCAACATAATCTTCTTCCACTCATCAGCAAAAATATCACAGTCAGGGTTCTGGTCAAGAAGTCTGTTCAGGGCTGCGAGGGTGCGAGGCAGAGGAGAATTGGCGCGGGCTACGGTTCGGCTATAGGGCACAGAAAAAAGTCTATGACTTCTACTCCGAAGATAATTATTTGGAAGATGGAGAAGAAATAATATATTATGTAGATCAGGGGCATCAATCCTTCCGCGTAACACTTTGCACAGAGTGTTGCAGTCTGATCGTACGCTCTCCTAGTTTGTAGGGAGTTGTAGCCAAGACAGCCTAGCAGAAACTTGGTTGGGTACATATAGGGATAAAAACCAAAAATTCGTTTGTACATAAACCTAAGAAACGCCTTTTGAACCTTCTCCAGTAACAGAGCGTACGTACTTTCGAAGGGGTTCCAGACGCAGCAACTTGCCTCAAGCTTGGTCCTCACTAGGGCCCCAAACAAAAGCCGAACAACACCATCACTGCGAAAGTCTCGGGCGTTTCTAAGTACAAAGCCAAGTCTCTGGTAGGACTGCTTGGCAATAATGGAGATATGGTCATGAAACATATCCGCTTTTCCCATCCTCAAAGGTTTTCTGGAAGAAAACTCTTGTTAGAGTTAAGCTCGCCTTTTGTACATGTAATTTATGTAAGATTTTGTTTACGTATTTTCAGTTTGTACAATAAAGTATTAAGAATATAATTTGAAACAGTATATTGCATATTTACGAGATGTTTACCATGGTTTGAGTCTTTTCAAGTTTCGGACGGAACGATCTACCGTCTTTCTTAGTCTCTGACTGCGAATGAAGGCACTGCATATAAAGTTATAGTATGAAACAGTTATAACTTATAACCGTGAGTGTATTTAGTTGCAACTTTAATGTTAATGTTGTTTTTCGTTTTTATAATTTCTACCACCTGTCCGTAACGAAGACTTTGCCGACTTTTAATTTAAGGATTAATTATTAATGATTCTGTTTTTATATGTTATCTGCAGAATAACAGGTAACATTTAAAAATATTGACTGTTCAAATCATTATCCTATTTTTACGTTACAATGTAGCAGTTACAGTAAAACAAACATATTTTTGATATTAAGGCAAGGTTATTCCAGCGGCGAGTTTCTCAAGGATAGCGCGCGGGCGCGGCCTTTTTAAATTCTATAAGAATTAATTTCAAAAATGTTTAATTAAGTTTTAATACAAATTAACGATTAAATATTCTTCTAAACATCGTTGCCTATTTTCTGAGATGTTTTTGAGAGTATAACATTGATAGTGGGGTGCCGGCAGTAGAATGTTACCCCTCCTCTCATGCCCGTGGTTGCAGTAAGAGCCTGCTAAGGGATACCTCCGGAAGATGGGCAGCAGCATCTTTTCGTGTATCAATATCCCACACTGCGCTCGCCAACCCGCTTGCTAAGCGTGGTGAGTATGGCAACTACCTCTCATGGAGACCCATGAGGGAGGCCTGTGTTCAGTAGTGGACGTTAAATGGCTGAAATGATGATGATGATGACAAATTATAAAATTAAATTAAAATTAAATTAACGATTAAATATTCTTCTAAACGTCGTTGCATTGATAGACATTGATAGTGGGGTGCCGGCAGTAGAATGTTACCCCTCCTCTCATGCCCGTGGTTGCAGTAAGAGCCTGCTAAGGGATGCCTCCGGAAGATGGGCAGCAGCATCTTTCCGTGTATCAAGATCCCGTACTGCGCTCGCCGACCCGCCTGCCAAGCGTGGTGAGTATGGCAACAACCGCTCATGAAGATCCATGAGGGAGGCCTGTTCAGTAGTGGACTTTTTTACGGCTGAAATGATGATGATGATGAACATTGGTACACTCGAAGTACAACCACAAAAACGAGCAGAAACTATCCTTCCTTCATACTTTATTATTATTAGGTGAAATGAAGAATATCGTGTTTTGAACCGTTTTATATTCAAAAATTTTAAATATTCATATTTTTTTTTTTCAATTAAAACAAAGGACGTTAAAAACTGAATCGAAAATTGGCCAATTTGGAATATCATGGTTAGCATAGAAAGTAAGAAGCTGGTAGGTAATTTTATATTGCATTGTACTTATTAAAGGCTCGAGCAGACCGGATGCGTATGCGTAGACGTAAGCGTAGACGTGCACGTACCACTGAGTTGTAATATATGGAACTGTATGAGACAGGACACACCGCTTGCTTAACGTAGACGTGCGCGTCGTCATACAGTTCTATATATTACAACTCAGTGGTACGTGCACGTCTACGCATACGCATCCGGTCTGCTCGAGCCTTAAAACTCTAAATAAATTTAAGACTCAGGCCGAATGAGCGTAATTTTATGAGAAGTGAGTGGCGTATTTTGAAAGGCGCATTTTACGTCCAATTGAATTCACGGACTGAATCGGGTAGTTCACTCTGAATTAGAAAAAATATATTATCTTTTATAGCATATAGCTGATATAACGTTGTCTGTCTGTGTATTTGACGATTACAACCGAACGCGTTGACCGATTTACATGAAACCTTTTTTGTTAGCACCGTTTTAATGAGAGTAGGTGACTGATTGATTGTCGTGACCGATCACGGGGACCGGAGTTATTGTCTTTTTTAAACTTTCGCGATCACGACACATTATTAACACATATTTAAACGGGTATTTATCGCGCTATTTACCTTTATTATTGCCCGACGTTTCGACAGGATTGCACCCATCGTGGTCCCGGGAAGAATTCTTCCCGGGACCACGATGGGTGCAATCCTGTCGAAACGTCGGGCAATAATAAAGGTAAATAGCGGAGTTATTGTGACCTCAAAAGGTCACCAAAAAAATAAGACTTCATATGGCCGAAAACGTCCAAAAACCCAAAAATAACAGACCTTTGGTGACCTTTAGAGGCCTTTGCTCCCTTTTATGGTACCCCCGTACCAATGCTTGTTTTTGAGGTAGCTCAGGCAAAAAGCAGTCGGAAAATGTTAGTTTTAGTTCATAAATTAAAAATGATTTTAAGTGTTTTATTCATTTTGAGTTTTTTTGTAGGTTTTTGGATACCTGCCGCCATGTTATTACGTCATACGATTGTGTAAATAAAAAGTGTGAGTGTCAAATAATACCGTACTTTAGTGTTGGCGCATTTATTTTCACGCAATGAGTGACGTCATGACTACAGAGAAATATGGCGTCCTCTGCATCAAATCTGCGTTTTCGACAAATTAGGCGCGAAAAAACAAAGACATTTTTGGCACTTATCGATTAAATAAAAAATTACTAATATTTTTAGTGGTTTATTAGCTCTATAGAATCCATTTGAGACACTTTTTAACAATGGGTGTATAGTATACCCTATTGCGTCGCCGTATGGTGCAAACAGAATTTTTAGATGAAACCGACTGTACCGCAAATTACTCGACTCAGTTTACACGACTCACAAATCAAAAAAACGCGCTCGTTCAACCTTATCCTAAGTTAAGTTATTACAGAGAATAATTGTAGCTTTTAGTGTTGGACATTTGAATCGACCATTATCAACATCGATCGATGTCAGAGCTCAGTCGTATTTGAATTGATTATCGATGAAGTGCGATAATTATCACCGCACTATTGTTTACGGGGAACCAGAGTTTGAAGTAAGGTTTTGTTAGGGAGACACTGGGTATGAACTGTTAGTATGAACAGTGCTTAAATAAAATGGCCTGCACTCGTTTCTTTTTCGACAGATTGCTTTGTATAAGCAGTACAAAGCAATTTGTATAAGTCAAAAAGTTATGGCAAAAAAAATTCAATGTAAAAATTTATATAAATCTTAGATTTCAAGGAAAACCTTTACGAACCGTGGAAAAATTTTTGATTGCGGTCGAAAACTCGAAAATTCTGTAGATGGCGCTAATCTGTACTCAATCGATAATAATTTTACCAAGAATTTCGACATAGCCCGTCATAAGTTGCGTACCTTAGTTGGTTTAAGCACTTCCGGCTGTATGATCGATGGACTGACCTGGGTTCGAACTTACGCAACCTAAAATTTTTGATAAGTTTTTTAACTTCCTTGAAATGTTCTACAAAATGTAGTTGATAAAAAATATGTGTCCAATATTTATTGTTAAATCTACGTGATTAAGCAAAAAATTAACAAGCTTATAAAATTATTATTTTTATGTAACCCCCTTTACATCATGAATGGCTTGACCGATTTCTATATAACTTTCAGTTTTGCATTCTACACATCATTTCCTTTCATTTGATACCAAACTCGGGTATATTTGAAAACTTTCTATTATTTATCCCCCTCTTTCACCCCCCATAATCTTGTAAACTTCTTAACCGATTTTTAATCAAACATGTTTAAGAAACACCGCCGGAAAACCTGCTTTAAAAAAAAACTCGGTCCACTCGTTTAAGAGCTACGGTGCCACAGACAGACACACTGACACATACACACACACACACACATAGCAGTCAAACTTATAACACCCCTCTTTTTTGTCGGGGGCTTATAAAATAATAGTTATAATAAGCTACTTGACTAGCAAGTAGCTTATTATTAATCCATCTTTGAACCGTTCCATCAAATTAACACACAATCGAATATTAATTGTTTTCACAAATACAAAATGGCGAAGGCAAAGTAATTTTTTTACGCTATTTAATGAATATTGTATTTTGTGTTTAATAATTAGTTTTGGCATCTGTCAAGTATTGTTTTGTGCCGTGTGTTAATTATGTATGAACAAGTTTATTAAAAATGTACGTCTGAGTGATAATTAGGGAGTTACGTTAACAATTGACTTACCTTTTAATATGAGTCTAAAAATATGTAATTTTAAACTTATGGAATTATGAGTCTGTGGTTTAGAAAATTGGTAATATCAAGGAATGTTTGAAGTTACAAAAATCTGTTAGTACGTATTTATGTGTACTAGGTGTTAGGTATGTTTTTTTTATTAGGTAGCTAATTAATAATACGAAGGAGGTTGGCGGAACACGTACTAGTGCTCTTTAAAGATAGTTGAAAATACTTGAACGTACACAGAAGTAGCGACAAATTTTAACCACAGACCAAAACAAGGGTATAACGCCCCTTGTTTCGATCTGTTAAACCACAGATATACATACATATATTGGTTTAAAGTGGAAATCGGACCAGCGTTTTCCAAGATAATCTCTCTGAATAGGTACTGTGTTTGAGGGGATCCAGGCTATGATTTCGGCTTAGAAAATAACTTTGAGCTTGAAAGTTTGTGTTTCAACGATCATTCTTCTCCAGGTCATTACACGAATAGTATGAACAAGAATGAATCTGCTTGATTCACAATTCGGTTTCATGTTGACTTCCTAGGTCCCCTAGATGGGGCAAACCCGATGACGGAGTTGTCGAAATACTTGATCCTTATCGAGAACTCATATCTGTTGAGGACCGATATACCTAAGTGCAGTTTAACACTATCATCCTCATCATTTCAAATACTATCATCCTCATCATTTCAAATACTATCATCCTCATCATTTCAAACACTGTCATCCTCATCATTTCAAACACTATCATCCTCAACATTTCAAACACTATCATCCTCATCATTTCAGCCTTAGGACTGTAGTCCAAGTCCACTGCTGGACATAGGCCTCCCTCATGGATTACCAAGATCATGAGGGTGCTTTTACTATACTCGCACACTTGGCAGGTGGGTTGACGAGCGCAGTAAGGGATGTTGATACACGGAAAGATGCTGATGCCCATCATCCGGAGGTATCCTTTGGGAGATTTTTACTGCATACACCCCAGGCGTTAACACTATGCAAATTACATAAATGGTAAACTTTACTTGACGGCTGTAGCCGTAACCATTTTTTTTAAATATTTTAAGTGGATGTGTCTATGTTTTCTAATTACAAACTAGGGAAATAAGGTAAATTATTTTTAAACTTCAGCAGAGGTGTGTTTGTGTTCATTGAAATCGACTCTATTAATAAGTTTTGTCTTTTTTTAGAGCAACTATCTATCTGATAATCAATTGTGTCGGAGGCTATTTTAAATTTTAGATTTGTATCTGTCCTAGACGTATGTTTATGCAATTAAATTAAGTACCTATTCTACCAGCTATAACGGTAGCTTTGCTAACTTACCTTAACCTTACCTTAACTGCATCTCTTTGCTTTATATTACAAAACTTCAAACTGTGGAAAACGCCGTGGACTATAGTATAACTAAGTGTAACTTCCCTTAGGAACTTTCTATTTTGTTATTTAACATGTATATTATAGTTGTTTGTTTTTCCTAATAAATAAAATAAAAAATAATAAAATAAAAAACTTTGATGCTAGATGGTGCTGTGTGAAATGTACAGCATTATTATTTATTTCAGAAATTAATTCATTTATTTCCATAGCTTGCAAATACATACACACGTCATACATAGACACGTCAACTTACAATAAAAAAAAATCTAGTTATGAAAAAAGGCACATGAATGAATCTGTTCGCTCCCATGATTTAAGCACTGTGATAAGAAGCGATTAGAAAACACAGTTATATGGTTATATTTAATAACTAGCCGCACCCCGCAGTTTCACCCGCGTAGTTCCCGTTCCCGTGGGAATTTCGAAAAATCCCTCCTTAGTGCACCTCTAGGATACTCAAGGTATATGTGTGCCAAATTTCAAGTCTCTAGGTCTAGTGGTTTAGGCTGTGCGTTGTCTGTCAGTCACTCAGTCAGTAACGGAAGAGTTTTATATAATATTGATTAGTTTTTTAGTTGTTTCGGAGTTGGAGCAAATTTCATTCCAAGTTTATTCGTTTATAATATTAATAAAGTGATGTTTTTGAATATTAAACGAACATTTTTGGTACAAAAATCAACATATTTCGCTTTCCTGTTTACTGTCTCGTTCACTCAGTTTTAATTACAACCATTTATTAAGCCTACGTGCAAGGTGTTCAAATCCTAATTACTAATTAGTACTACCGACTGCAGAAGTTCCGGTACTGACACTGACGTAATGCCGTTATATGACGGTAAAAATGTATAATTTTATTATAAGAATCTTAAACAAAATATTGTTATTAATGGCAAAATAATGGCTCACCAACCCGCCTGCATCCATGGAGGCCTGTGTTCATCAGTGGACGTTTTATGGCTGAAATGTTGAATGGCAAAATAACATATTATTATTAAATATGATATAATGATTTGATTATATATATAGCACAATTATTAAAACCTTACCTCCAGTGCTGCTTAAAAAACTGTGATGTTACGGCAAGGTAAGCTCTTACACCGCGCGTACACATAAAAATACATTTGAAAGGTGTAAAGTCAAACATCATCATCATCATCATCAACTCAGCCGTAGGACGCCCACTACTGAACAAAGCCCTCCCTCATGGACCACTACGTACTGATCATGAGGGGTGTTGCCATACTCACCACGCTTGGCAGGCGGGTCGGTGAGCGCAGTAAGGGTTGTAGATACACGGAAAGACGCTGCTGCCCTTTTTTCGGAGGTATCCCTTAGCAGATTCTTACAGCGTCCACGGGCAGGACAGAACAATATTCTACTGCCAGCACACCACAGCGAGTCAGAATTCAAACATGTTTCAATATAAATAATAGTCGATTCAAATGCCCAAACGCATGTTTCAAAACCAAATCATATACAAGTATGTTGAAATACAGAGTTAAATATTTCTTAATACTTTACGTAGAAATTCCTTTAATGTTTAGATAATGCGTAAAAAATCCACTTCTTGCTTCTTCAAAAGATGTTTATTTTAATTATTAATATAACTTATTAGGCGATGTAGTCGCTTGGCGACTAAGTCCTTAAATAAATAAAATATAACTTATTGAAATTGTTTGTAATGTTACACTCAGCTTTCAACTCAGTTTTAATTACAACCAGTTAGCAAGCCTACGAGCAAGGTGTTCAAATCCTAATTATTTATAAGTACCACCGACTGCAGAAGTTTCCAGGTACTGCCACTAACGAAAGTTAAGCAATAGTGTGGTCTCTGAAGACCTCTGTGACGCAGAGGGCGAAGATCCGCCTCCGACGCAAGAGGTTGCGGGTTCGATTCCCGGCTCGGGACAAATGACTACGATCTGCAGATATTTGTTTAAGGTGTTCTGGATGTTTTTCTATATATAATAAAAAAAATCTATCTATGTAGTGTAATGTAATAAGTATATCAGTCATCAAGTACCCATAACACAAGCTCTGCTTAGTACGGACGCGTGCGCACTACGGGATGCTTAGACACAGAAAGACGCTGCTACCCATCTCCCGTCTATTATCCCTTGTCAGACTTTTACTGCATCCAGGGGCAAGAATCGCTTTGAAAAAAAAAATTAAAATGCTTTATATATCACTGCTTAAAACCGCGAAGCAAACAGATTCCTGCTCGTGATGTGCCTTATTTTTTTGCATCTTTTTTTATTGTAAATGAACGGACCTGTCTATGTTTGTAATGACAAACTATGGAAACACATTTAAAAAATCTCGATGTTGACGAGTGAAGAGTGAACGGGCAAAATTCTATCGGCACTCTACGGCACTATTTACAGTGGCTCAGTTGGTCTATAAAGTCCTAGTACCTATCCTATAAGTATAAATAATGCAAAAGTTTATTAAAAATGTGTAGCTGATAATCTTATAATACATATAAACCGCCGTGGGGTGCCGGCAGTAGAATGATACCCCTCCTCTCATGCCCATGGATGCAGTAAGAGCCTGCTAAGGGATACCTCTGGAAGATAGGCAGCAGCGTCTATCTGTGTATCAACGTCCCATACTGCGCTCACCAACCCGCCTGCCAAGCGTGGTGAGAATGGCAACTACCCCTCATGGAGATCCATGAGGGAGGCCTGTGTTCCATCAGTGGACGTTTAATGGCTGAAATGAATGAAATGACATATAAAAAACATTTATCAAAAACTTAATTATACATAATATATTTGCTATCTAATAATACTAACATTATATACATACATTCATCTTCGTGTACTCGAAATTAACATCAAATTATGTATAGACATTATAATTTGTACCAATATGTTAATTAATATGACATATTAAGTACCTCTTGCATATAAATATGGAAGCTCTATCGCATAATGTCAATATAACTTATAACTATGCATAATTTTATGACACTAACGACATGCCTTTGTAGGACGTTTTTTCTTAGTTATCTTCCGACATTATTCTATAATTTTTATGCTATTTGGAAACTTATAATTTGTACATTGACTATGCTAATTGCTTTTAAAATGAAAACTACTGAAAGCAATGTTCAGCTTTTCTTGTTGCAAATTATTGAAATTGGAAATTACATACTGTTGTCCTTTAAAAAAGTAAAATATAAAGGCTTTATTCAATTTAAATCAGATTGCACGATTGACAGACGCATCTAGTATCTAGTCATCTAGCCACATGTATAAATAAATAAATAAATAAATAAATAAATAATGCTGGACAATTCACACAGCATCATCTAGCCCCAAGCTAAGCAGAGCTTGTGTTATGGGTACTAGATGACTGACATACTTAATACATTATACTACATAGATAGATATTTTTTATTATATATAGAAAAACACCCAGAACACCCTGAACAAATATCTGCAGATCATACAGACATTTGTTCCGAGGCGGGAATCGAACCCGCAACCTCTTGCGTCGCAGGCGGACCTTCGCCCGCTGCGCCACAGAGGTCGTCAAATATAGGGCATATTACCACGGAATCCACATATTAATGATCACCGCCTTCACGCGAAATTGTATATAGGAAAATTCGTATTGAAAAGTACCAGGCGACCATATTAATATAGAAGGTTCAAAATTTTCTATGATGAACACACAACAATGAAAATAATTTAAGATTTTAAATCATACGTTGTTCTTTTTTTGGAAATTGACTATTCTATCTAGCTTTTTGCTCTATTGAATAGACACTTATTGACTTTGACTTCCCTTTACTTTGAAAGTCGGGGACCACTCGGCCAACACCAGGGTTTACAAACTAGGTATTCATTTAAAAATCAACGTGTCATTTCCCGTATATAAAATTCACAGCTTGCATTCTCACGGGTCATTATCGATTAGAATCGTTTAATCGATTCTGTATAATCGAGCGCACGCGTATTCGATAGTAATCGATTTTAACGACCGAAAGTTGCAATATTCGTACCGTGTCGCAGTTAAAAATCGATATATCCAACTAAATCGATCCAGATGATTTCTAGCATAGCTCTGCTTGTTATTTTTATTGCAAGGTTTTTAGCGATCAACGTTGGAATTTTTTTATGGATATTTTAGTGATTTTAGGAAGCTCGTGATTATTTCTGGGGCTCTTCTGGGCCTACGCTATACAGAGTCGGGACGGTAAAGCCTATTTTAAACATTAAGCCTCTCAATTATAATCTTATTAGCGTTTATAATTGAGAGGCTTAATGTTCGAAATAGTTTGTCAGAAACTGTTGATTACAACAGTTACTGACCTAATAGAATAGAATATACATTTATTTGATTCACAAAAAACACAGACAGAAAACCGTATACACATTTTGGAACATTCAGAAATCAAAAGAAGAAGAAAAAAAAGGTAGGTATATAATTACAGGAAAAATTTTCATTTTCTATCTACTGGAAAAATACTATTGACATATGTATGTTTTTTAAGAAACGTCAATAAATAGCTGAGTAGCGTTGCTAATTTTGTTTAGTTTTTCTTCTTAAATTGTAACTTAGAATTATTTATGTCAGGTTATGAGCAATATTGTTTCTACCTTTTAATATGAGTGCTGGACATTCTCACATGGGACTAGGGTTATGTACTCGTAAGATTACTTTTGTGAATGTAATGTGAAGATTTCTTAGCAGTGTATAAATAAATAAACTAGAAAATGTTTAAATCTACTATTCATACACTCAAAAACCCGTTAACGGTAGAGGAACTCGGCATTAGTGGAACCGTGATAAAACCAGTGGTACCCCATAAATACACAAACGGTTGACAAAAAGGTCCAAAACGAATGTACCAGGAGTACATCAGATAGATGGTGGTTTTAATTGAGCTACACTGGTCTTTCTGATTTATGAGGTGGCCACGCCAAAAGTCATTTCCATTTCGCGCCTCTGATTGGGACATACGGGCTTTTGGGATACAAAACTTTGTGTTAAAATTACCTTGGAATTAAACTAATTTATTTAAGAAGGCTCGTAACTCACCATCATCATCATCATCAACTCAGCCGTAGGACGTCCACTGCTGAACATAGGCCTCCTTCATGGATCTTGAAGTATTGATAATGAGGGGCTGTTTCCATACACACCACGCTTGGCAGGCGGGTTGGCGAGCGCAGTACGGGATGTTGATAAGTACGTGGAATGACGCTGTTACTTATCTGCCGGAGACAACCCTTGGTAAAATAAGAAACATTAATTAATTGTACCCAACTTAACATATGTAAGAAATAAAAGCCTTTTTTTATTTATTAAGTGTGGCTTTTTCAAATTTCATGATAAAACTATACTTAGATAAAGTGAATTTATGTTTAATAGTTGCTCGTGACGTCAGAGAATAGTCATAAACTGTACCTACCGAAACACGTCAGCGTTTGACGTCACGCTACATTTCGACACTCGCAGTTATATTTGGATTACTTTAAAAAATAAAACTATATGTATGTATCCGATAGTTTTTTTTAATATGTTAACGTGACAAATTATAAATAAAAAAACCACTACTCTACTTCTACTATCTAGTAGGTACTTAATTGTTACTTCGTAAATTAACGTGCGTTCTTAAGTCAGCAAAATTGAAGGGGTATTATAAGGCATCATTATAATATATTTTTGTACACATAAAAAAAAAATATCTAATTTAATGCCCACTGCATTAAATTAGATAATTTTATTTCTGAAGTTATGCGTGTACATAAATTTCGGCGAATCACTTTCATTTATAAGATTTTCCGTTTTCAAATTAATGAGATTCTAAAGTGTGAATAATAAGAATAATGTTTATACGTCCAAGAAACACAATTACAAAATAAATATTATCAGTGGACCCCAAACTAGGAAAAACCAACATATTAGCTTGCACTTTAATTCCTTCCCCGTGTGTCAGACAGAGAAGATCTCCACGCCCGATAGCCCGTGTAGTTCCAGCCTCTTTTAAAGTTTGTTTTATGTTTCATTTCAGCGTCCAAGTAAAATATTATTCAATTTAGATTGAATTTCATCACCTGCGGCTGAGGCGTGAGCGGTTCATCTTGTCGACAGTCTGTTATAGCTTTGGAAGCTTCTAATTCTAGATCTTGAAGAGCGAGTTCATTGCAAATCGTCTCGTGCGAATCACACTAAAACTCAAAAACCGTTATTCAGTGGGATCGCAACGCAAGGGCCTCAAAAAAGTAAATTTACTTCATAAAACAACACAATTAAATTGAATAAAGCACATTTAGAATTTGAGGAATTCCTCAAATTCATCCTTACAATTTTATTGTAAAGAATCGCCAATGTCTGTTCTTTTTTCAAAATTAAATGTAGGAGGATTTCTAATTTAAATGTAGTTCGAATAACAGAATTAGTTGCGGATCACACAATACAAGCTGTGTGTTCTTTTTTCAAAATCAACGGGATCAATGCTCAGCTAAGAAAATAATTTATTGTTTGGAAATGGAATGATAAAATTAAACTAGGTACCATAAAATGCGTTTCAAAAAGTACACACCTCTATCGTGAAAATCGCTACGAAATAAAACTTTAAATTGTGACACAAAAACATATGTTGTGCCGTACAACATATGTTTACAACTTGTACGTAACAAGTACCAACTTCTAGAAATAAACTAATCTATTTTTAAATAAAATACATCCTACTGTTAAATTGTGTCTTTGCTTTTTGAAAAACACCGTACCTAATCTTACACTTTTGTTTTTATCTGGACGCAAAACTTTTACTTGATAATTTTTTACTATATTGAAATCAAGTCTAACCATTCAGCCCTTATGGTCAAACACGGATTAAACCGATTTAAAATAATAAACACAATATTGTGGAGTGCAGTCCAAGGAGTCGACACATCTAAAGTTGTGTTTTCTCGTTTTGTGTTCGTCGGCGTGACTTGCTGCCTCTTAAGGCAACGAGCCTGGCTTACATGGAACACATATTTTGTTAATTTGTGACAAAATCCGCTAACATAAAATCTATTATTAGATATAAATTAGCGATTTTGTCACTTGTAAAGTATTTTATAAGTAAAAGTAAAGTAAATACTTATGTATTTTATCAATTATCTAATTTCCATAGCTGTGTTGTTTGGGACAAAATGGTGCTGTGTGAAGTGTCCAGCATCATTATTTTATTAATTTATGCCCCAATAACAATGGCCAAAACTCACCACCGATTGGGCTCCGCAGCAAATACGACCACATGGAGTAGACCCTGGCGGCGATGCCGGGATGAGCGTATAGTGGCAGTAGAACTTTTTGTGAAGAGTTCATCCGGGGAAGTACTACTAATATACCTATTCCTGCCGCCAAACAGTAATGTCTGCATTGCTGTGTTCCGGTTTGGAGGAAAGGGGGCCGCTGAAATTAAGGGCACATGAGACAGCCTTCACAATGCAGAATGTGTAGACGTGTAGACAACTCTGTCCCAGAGTGACGGGCGCAGTGCAATGCAGCATTGTGCACGTGCTTACTGAACATGATATTGTAGTTGTAATCGGTAGAAGCTACCGCTTAACATCATTAGGGCTTTCGGCATGTCTCACAAAAAAAGCTTAACTCCCTTAGCAACGACTGACAAGCTCAAAATCGAGACTAGTGAATACAGGGAAACATCTGGCTCAAGAGGGGTTGCTGACACGTCTACGTGAAGTCGCAGCCGCCCATCTTCCGGGGGTATGCCTTGGCAGATTCTTACTGCATCCACGAGCAAGTATAAGTAGAGAGTAAATGCAACATTATACTACTCCCCACAGCACATCACAAATAATGAACATTTAACAGTTGGGTCTCTGTACCAACCGTAGCGAAACAGCCGCCGCCATGTAACCCAGCGCCTTCACGGTGTGAAATCAGCGTTGTGATAAGCTAACGACCGCGCGCGGCCCCACTCGTATCAATTACAGGGCGACGCAATCTGGCTGTTTAAAATGAACCGAGCCAGCGTGCTTTTAATTAATTGTGGTGCATTGACTTTTGACATACCTAAGTAGCATGCTGTCTGTTCTCTCTTGCCCATGGAAGTAACAATCTGCCAAGGTATATCCAGAAGATGGGCAGCAGCGTCTTTCCGTGTATCAACATCCCGTACTTCTATTGTCGTTCCGCCTTTCAAGCGCGGTGAAAAGGCAACGAACCCCTTATGATCCCTTTGAGGCCTATGTCGAGCAATTGATTTTTTTACCGTTTTCAAGATGGTAGAAAGGTGAAGTATTCATCATCATCATATCAGCCATAGGAAGTCTACTGTTGGACAAAGGTCTCCCTCATGGACCTCCAGGTATTGTGGCTGGAAGCGACTTGCATCCACCGCCGACCAGCATAACTTTCTAGAGAACTTTTCGGCCCCATCGGCCATCTGTTCTTCGAGCTACATGCCCTGCCCATTGCCACTTCAGCGTGCTAATCCGTTTGGCTATGTCGTTGACCCGGGCTTTTCTACGTATCTCCTCATTTCGGTCCTTTAAAGAAACCCCTAGCATAGCTTTCTCCGAAGCTAGTTGTGTGACTCTGAGATAAGGTATATGGGAGTCAAACAGGCTGTTTAAAATAAACGGAGCCAGCGTTGTTTTCAATAATTAGCTTATTTAACTGGTGCATTGACTTTTGACACACCTACCTAAATGTTTTGAGTTTTTATAGACGATAAAGAGCAGGCTCATTTTAAAATGGCTATTTTTTCGTTTATAAATGAGGCTTGTCTATTAGTGGAATGGAGAAACTCTTTTTTATTTTTCACTGAAAACGGCTCATTGGTTGTAAATTTTTGCTACTTTGCTAATTATATATTTTTTAAACATGTAGGTAATCTAACTTCATTAGGAATAACTATATTCCAATCTTATCTCCTACTCATCACTCCCCGACCCCCGTGACATACGGGTATCATGTTAGCCAATCAGCGATTAGCACTGACGTTCCGTTTCACGCAACTGACTGTGACAGTTGGATGATGTCTATGGAACATTTTTAATTGGATTTGATAATGGAATCGAGTCAGAGAAATCGAGTATTCGTTTTATTGATAGGTGATTTACTTTAACTTTAATTGATCACCAATTCATGATAAACGACAATTGGGTAATGGCGAATCGAAACTTAAGTGTGTTTATGAAAAACATAATTATGGATAAGTAAGTGTTGTATGGATTGAAAGTTTTCATACTTACAACAAGCTTTTTCGGCTACACAGACCACAAAAATCACCACAAGTTTGAAAACGTATAGGTATGACACTAAGAATTTCAAAGACTACCTACCTCGTTGTAGTATTTTATCATTTGTTTAACGAAAACAAAATCCCATAATTCAGTATCATACGGTTCCAAAAATCCCAAAATCTAATTACAATTACAAACAAATCGTTCAAATATTTGTCCAACTCACAGGAGACCAATAAGCGGTAAACACAAATAATTCGAAATTCAAATAATTCGAAACATTTACAAAATCGTAATTTCAAATATAGAATAAAGGGGTCATATAACTCTTCGGGTTTCCCATGGTGAGCGTTGACAGCCAATGATTTAAAACCTCTTTGGTCCTTAATTAATGCGAGCGGGGAAAATGTTGTCATCTCATTCTAACCTATTCAAACTTAGTGTTGGTTGAGATGTTGTCCTTTTCTAGCGATCCGTAAAATTGGCTTGTTATTGAGACATCTTCCTTTGGAGTGATTTGTGGTAGTCGTCGAGAAATTTTATCGATTTGTTTACTCTGAGTCGGTAACTCATGAGTAAGTATCGCTCGATTTATGTATGTATGGTAATTTTGTATCGGCGCACTTTACTTTCAAACCGTAATGTACAAGTTTTTTTCTTATCTATTGCTTGGGTGTTAGTTATCACTAGAACTTTGGAAGGTATCTTCCATCTCTTTTAGAAAAGTTCTTTATTACCTAATTACTTAGTACCTACTACTATTTTAGAAAAAATAGCTAGTCTTTTGATCTTTTTGCACAAAAAATTAAATTCCAAAAAGTGGAGCGCAAGTAAAACAACATTTTAGATTAAACTTTCTACTTACACGATACCAGAAGTGTTTGAAAAAAATATGAATACCACGGTATTAACACAACACAACGAAAGTAACGCTTTTAATAGAGTTTTTGTACGATGATTATGTTGCTCGTCACCTACCTACTGCAATAATAATGGAGTTTTATAGAGTAGGGTCTAATGTCACGCAACAGTCTTCTTCTTTAAATAACATTTTCAGTAATAGAAGGTTTACCTATAATGTGGCGGTGGGATAGAATCCATAGTGGACGGAAATGAAGAGAGATGAGGTTTCAGAGAGATCTATAGATACAGAGAAAAATACCCAGACCCGGGAATAATATTGATCATAAATAATACTCTAATGTAAAATGGGTGGGGATGTATAAATGAACTCTAATAATCGGCAGAGAACTAAAGTTACCGACATAGCTCTCAAGATTAGCAAACTGAAGTGGCAGTGGGCTGGCCACATATGCCGAAGAACCGATAACCGCTGGAGTAGACGGGTTCTTGAGTGGAGACCACGACTTGGCAAGCGTAGTGTGGGGCGCCCCCCGGCTAGATGGAGCGACGACCTGCGAAAAGCGGCCGGCAAAAAGTGGATGCGGGTGGCCGAAGAACGTTCTCAGTGGCGCTTAATAGGAGAGGCCTATGTCCAGCAGTGGACTAATGTGGGCTGATGATGATGATGATGATAAATAATACAGATGCATCCACGTGACAAAATTAACAGATGATGGAAAAAGGTTTTTTTAGACCTTGAGGCCTTCGATACTGTAGATATCCCTATTTTGCTTAAAAAGATGGAAAGATAATGGAGTACGTGGATCCTTGGAAATATTTAAAAGTTATTTAGATAAAAGGTTTCAAAGAGTAAAAATCGATAGCTACTTATGATACTGTTCTTTATTTCATGGGGAGACTTGGTCTGAGGCTAAATCGTACGCTGATAAGGGTGTTGAAAACGTATTTGAATGGTTGAATCAAAACTTAATTACTCTTAATATTGAGAAAACAAAATTTATGACATTTGCTCTTACCAATTTTACAAAACTACCAGAAAACTATACACTACTTCTTCATAATTGTAATCATCTCGCGTCTAACACAATGCAATTGCTCGGAAATAGAGCAACTCACATATTCACACACTCACATAAATATATATACACATACAAGCACGCAAACACACTCAAACACACACACACACACACATCTCGGTTACTGTTACCCGGACTCCTATGAGACCAGCGTACTCATGATACCATACTCACTCAGCGCCAAATATCGAGAATTCTACTAATTAATACAGTAGAATTCTCGATATTTAATTTAATTTAAACAATTAAATAAATAAATAAATAATTATTATAGACATCATTGTTAGGCCATTGAATAATAACAGTTAGTAAGTAGACTGCCTGAATAATAACACGTAAAATTATAAGCTTCAAGTATGTTTGCAAGTCACACGGTCATCATCATCATATCAGCCTGTTGACACCCACTGCTGGATACTGGTCCTGTGCAAGTCAACTTGCCGTGGGGGGGGGGGCAGTAGAATATTGCCCCTCCTCATGCCCGTGAATGCAGTAATAATCTGTAAGAGAGTACCCCCGGAACATGGGCAGCAGCGTTTTTCAACGTACGTTCAATCGGTTTGGCAATGTCAGTGACCCGAGTTCTTCTACGTATCTCCTCATTTCTGTAAGATCCCGTAGATAAACCCCAAGCATAGCCCTCTCCATAGCTCGTTGAGCGACTCTAAGCTTATTCATGAGGCCGGCCAGTAGTAAAGGACCACGTCTCGGTTCCGTAAGTCGTCACTCACACTGATCGAAGACTCTCGTCTTAAGCCTGAGATTATGTTTGTGCTGAATTCATCAAACTCTCAAATTCAGAACAATCTCCAACTTTTTAAAAACGAACTCGCATTCCATAAATTAACAAAAAGAACACCCCGGGTCAAACCCATAATGACCCGAAAACAAAACAGATCACATAATAAACATAAAACAATTAAGCACCATCTGTCGGTAACCGTTTTGCAGTATGCCACGTGGCCAGGTGCTGGGGCGCGGAGCGTGACCTATGGTGCCCAGTGACTGGGACGAGGACATGGAGGAGCATAGATTAGTTATTAGTTGGTATTTGGTCTTGTTTCTGCCGTGGGGTGTGTGTTGCCGGCGGTAGAATGTTGCCCCTCCTCTCTTGCACGTGGTTGCAGTTACCTCCGAAGATGGGCAGCAGCGTTTCTCCGTGTATCAACATCCCGTACTGCGCCCACCAACTTGCCCGCCAAGCGCGGCGAGTATGGCAACAACCCCCTGGCAACAACCGTGAGGGTAGCCTATGTCCAACAGTGAACGTGAACGGCAGTCCCACGGTTGACATATACAAAAGATATGTTTTTCTAATTGCTTGTACGCGCACTACGCTTTCTTGAAGTTGGCATTTCAATACACATATTTTTGACACAATTTTCACTTGAAACGAGCTGTTGGGACTACTCAAAACGAGAATAAGTTTATGTTTAAGTAACTTGTAGAAGTTCACTATTTCTCACTCTGAAATATTTTAATCAAAGCCATAAAATGTTATTGACCGCCGACGTTTTCCAGAAGCCATCAACCTTTTAACAAAAAGTAGGCTACACCTCACTCTAAACCGTTTAGTTAAAACCACAAAGGCTACCTGATTATGCTCCACTCATAACCAACTTTATGGACCACCAGCACGAACCTGTAGGTTAAGTACATGCCAGCGATAATTATTCCTTTTTATAGGTATTTTAATAAAGGCAAGGATGAAGAAATTACTAACACGAATATAAGGTCAACTTTTCATTGGGTTAGTACCGCATAAACCTACCTGGGAATTTGTATTGTATCCGACTTTGTTTTGTATTTATTTATTGAATAAACAAACGAGTATAGTGTCTATAGGCAGACGATTTCGTAAGAACCGCAAGTCGGCGGTGGATGCAGGCTGCTTTCAACTGCAGCACTTGAAGATCAATGAGGGAGGTCTATGTCCATGAAGAGGTTTTGTTAACTTAAAGCCCGTTACGTATTTTTTAATTTAATTCCGCAATAATGTTCTACGTCCTGCATGACTCAGTAGGTCTTATAGCCGGCTGAGACGCAGGAGATCGCGGGCTAGATTCCCGCCTCGGGGCACATGTTTCTAAGTTTTCTGCAGATATTTGTTCCAGTCTAGGTATAATAATATAACATCATCCATATAAAGCAATAAATCTATATAAAACAAGCTCTCCTTACTTTGGGGTTGGATGTTGTATGCATTGTCAAGCATTACATTTTATATAAAGTTTACATCTTTAAAGCTCATTTACCTAGGAGTAATCTTGCAGTAAATTTTACTATCTTAATTAAGACATCTTTTCTATTAAGTTACTCTTAATAACAACGAGATAATATTCTATTAACAATAACGACATCAGTAAGCCGTTAAAGTTAAACGTTCATGTTAATTGTTGGATTAATACATATGAAGGACTCTACACACTTGCTGCCGATAACCGGCGACATAATATCGATGCCTTTGTCAGCGGCAAAGTTTTTTTATGAATCACCAGACCTGATTACATCATCTCCATTCTACTCCAGGACAAGCAGACGCACAGCGCAGTTCCATCCTGCTATGTCATCATCAGTATCATCCGTTGTGTCCTCATTGGCTTGTTTTCCGCGCACCAACACCACCACGGCTTTAAAAATACAGGATTTTGACGCGTACCTTTTTTATTGTTTTTCCGACGTTTCGAACACGTTTCAGCGTTCTTGATCGCGGGATGTCAGTCATCCTACCAACGTGACCACCAAAATGTGTTCGAAACGTCGTAAAATTATGAAACGCGATAAAATCCTGTATTTTTAAAACTAATATGTTAACAAACCGCGAAAGTTTAGCAAGTTCTACCACCTAAGCGTTACTGAAAACCAGTGCTTTGTCTACAGCGTACGCTGAGTTAGCGACCGTTTTTTGTCTGTGATCTGATATTTTTAAACTTTGTAATTTTACCTTGTTTGAGAGACACCAAAATAAATGCTGTTTTTTTTCTTTTGATATCTTCCGAACTTTACAAAGATACAGCATCTCCACAGCAAACTGAGCAAAGTTATTTTAGCCCTGATGCGATTGGCACTGATACGATTGGCCTGATACGATTGAGTCCCGTTTCGGTTATGAGTAATCGGTTATGAAGATCACTGTGCAATGAAGAGTCTGAAATACAATAGGAGTCCCGGTGAAGATGCTATTACAACGGGAGCTCTCAAAATTGGGGAACATACTCTGCTACCACACGTAACAAATTTGTTTAATAGTATGTTACTGACAGGTTCATTTCCTTCTCAGTTTTGTCACTCAAATATCATCCTAATATAAAAAGGGGACAGGTCTGATATTAGCAATTACCGCCCAATCAGTCTTGTCTCCCACATGTACAAACTGTTTATAAAAACTATCGAAAATAGGATTTCCGGCCAATTAGATCAAAGACAACCACCTGAACAAGCAGGTTTTCGACGCGGCCTTTCTACTACCTTTGCTTTGCAGTGGGACATTTAGGGCTTATTAATAATAATAATAATAGCTAGTTAGCCGTGGGGTGCCGGCAGTAGAATGTTACCCCTCCTCTCCTACCCGTGGATGCAGTAAGAGCCTGCTAAGGGACACCTCTGGAAGATAGGCAGCAGCGTCTTTCCGTATATCAACATCCCATACTGCGCTCACCAACCCGCCTGCCAAGCGTGGTGAGTATGGCAACTACCCCTCACGGAGATCCATGAGGGAGGCCTTAGTTCAGTAGTGGACGTTTTACGGCTGAAATGATGATGATGAATAATAATAATAATTTATCTTTTTCTTTTTCTTAATAATTGTATCTTCTTTTTCTGATTCTATTTGTATTTTTAAAGTGGAACGATAAATTATTTTTCTTATTATTTTTTTTTTTACCGCTACGTTTACTAACTTAGACGGGAAGCCGGGTTGTGTCGACGCGGGTCGGCTTAGGTGTGTTGCGTCCTTTCAACGCATCTGCTCTCATTCAGAAATTCCCGATTCGATTCATATCATTGTGTTTTATTGTTATTAGCTTGCACAATTGCAAAAGTTGCGTTCTTTTAAAGAGTTTGTGTTGATAATTATAAATACTAGGTAGTATTATCTTCAGACATCTAAGTCTGGAAGAGATCGCTTTTAGCGATAAGACCGCTCATTCTGTGTTATATATGTATGTGTAATTTACATTTTATGGTGAATGTACAACAAATAATTTATCTAATTATTCATCATCATCATCACCATCTCAGCCGTAGGACGTCCACTGTTAGACAAAGGGCTTATTGCCATACTCACCACGCTTAGGAGGCGAGTTGGCGAGCGCAGTACGATTATAATACATGGAAAGACGCTGCCGCTCATCTTCCAGAGCAAGTTCTGCAGAGGGGCAACATTACATTTTGTCATCCTAGCTTACACATGTTTATGCAAATAAATGATCTTTATCTTATTATTTTGCCGGCACCCCACGATGTATTACATAATATCGATAATATACCTACCTAAATAACGTTTTAATAAAATTACTCGTTTGTGACTAAAATGGGTCTTAAAAACTAACTTTAACCAATATAATATGTATTTCTTTAATCCTTGTTGATTTTGATATTATTTACGAGATATCCATGAGTAACCGTGGGGTGCCGTCAGTAGAATGTTACCTCTCCTCTTATGCCCTTGAATGGCAGTAAGAGCCTGCTAAGGGACACCTCCGAAAGATGGGCAGCACCGTCTTTCTGTGTATAAATACCGACAGTGCCCAACTTTCGCAGGTATCTTAGGAAGTGAGTTTCTTACTGCACCCACGGGCACGAGGGGAGAGGCAACATTCTATTGGCGGCACCCCACAGATGGAGGAAACCAAAAACTTAAGGATTCTTTCCCACACTAGAAAAAAAAATTCTAAAATGAACGAACAGAGTTAACCCTCACACCAATAATCATTGATTAAATTTAACCACTAGGTGGTGGTTAATTATATAAAGCAAGGTTAGTTATTATTAAAGCTGCGTCATCGAACACCATTAATTAAGTCTTCAAATCCATATCTCAAAGCAAAAACCAATAATTCACTACTATTTAGCCTAATGAGTCAATTTAACTGCAATTTTATGCAAAAACTAACTCTACAAGGAAAGTATAAATCACAAATGTAAAGAAATATCGCGTGCCATCAATATATCATTTTTGGTGTTCAACAGTCGTTACCAATTGTCATGCAAGCGGTTCTTAGAATAATTACTACGATATTCTGTAACGAGTCAATCTTTAGAAGGAAGGTTTTATTCTGTAGGCGAGATCCAAGAAGTCTTCAGTAAAAAAATACAAAGAATTCACTACTGAACCTGATAGATAGATCTTGCGGGCGAAGCTATCTAGGTAACACTAACACAGTCTCATCATCACCTCAGCCGTAAAACGTCCACATCTGAACACAGGCCTTCCTCGTGGATCTCCATGAGGGGTAGTTGCCATACTCTCATTCTGTGGATACACGGAAAGACTCTGCTGCCTATCTTTCCGGAGGTATCCCTTGGCAGGCATTTACTACATCCACGGCCATAAGAGGAAAGGCAACATTTTACTGCCGGCACCCCATTATTTTCAAGTATTCAGTAAAAAATTAAAACGTATTAGGAATAAAATAAAGGTATGATAGAATGAGCTATTATTAAACTATTAATCAGTTCACAGAGCGGAGTGGAAGAGGAAAACCCGTTGTGCCGACCCCACATACATGTGGGATAAGGGCAGGGAAATGATGAATGATGATGAATCAGTTCACACTGACACTTTTTTATTTACATCGTTGTATGACGTAATACCATGGTGGCCACTGCTTCGTGGTGTTCAAAAACCAACTAAAAACTGAAAACTTTTTTATTTACTAACTAAAACTAACAGTTTGACTGCGACTGCTTTTTGCCAAAATATTTTTTTAGATTTATTCTCATTTTTTTTTTTTTTATTCTTGATTCTTGTACAACGGAACAATTTATGATGTATTTTTTACAAAAACACCTCATTAAATAATGCACATAATTGACGTTCGGTTCAGAAAACCTCTAAGTCAAAGTCAATAATTGTTTATTCAGTAGAGCAAAACGCTACTTAGAATATGTCAGTTTACAAAATAAGAACAAAATACATTTAAACTGAATAAAGCACATAATTGAATTCGTTCGCTTCGGAAAACTTTTTTCCAAGTGAGGAAAAGAAGCGAACAAGAAACCTCTTTCACTTCTATTCATTGTAACAATATTTGTCTTAATATTATGCTTAACTGAATGTCCGCAAGAATATTGGATGATTAGGATATTGCAAGATTAAATCATTTCTTATCGCGGTTGAACCGAGCAACACTAGGCCAAGGGTCAAAATCATTCAAATAAGCATATAAAATCATAAAATACAAAATGGAGTAATAAGCTTTTTCTATGAAATTTTGTTTTATAAAAAGCTTAAACCTATAATCGATAGTTCGGTCGCCTCAGATGGAAGCTTATTATAGAAAGGCACACAGTTTCCCATAAATGATTTATTTACTTTTTGAAGCCTAAATTTAGGGGAAAAAAGAATTGCACTTCTTTTTTTTCTTGTATTTATGCTTTGCACATCACATCTCTTGATCAAATTAGTTATATGTTTGTATGCGTACAGTAAGTTTTCATAAATATATTGCGATATAACAATTAAAATGTTGATTTCCTGAAGAGTCGCGAGGTTTCATTTTGTAAATGGCAATCTTTACCAAGTGAGGGCAAGAAGCGAAGTCTTGCATTCCAAAATTTACTAATAACGTATCCTTTTGTTTCTTTTCAATTATTGTACACAAGTATTCGAATTAACTATATTATGGAGATGAAACAGATACCTACCACCTTGCTTAAAGGACGGAGCAGACGGGCAACTTTTGAAAGGGATAATTCTCGTTTATCTTCGAGTTATTCTTGTTACTTACAAGTTCCTTTCAATAGAGATTGTGACAGTTTTTCTGAAAGGAGAATGCCGACCTTCCATACATTTCTGGGCCACGGTTGCACAGAAGTGATATTGTATTCATCCCAAAGATTTAAAATAGAGGAATAATAATTAATAATAAATCCTGGGAAACAATACAAATAAGGGGTAAAGTGCGGATCAAAATCACATATTTTTGCAAAGCCTTAGTGACGAAATGATGTTGCTTTTTTACAATCTGTAATAATATGCTGGAGTAGCCACAGTAAATAAGCACACTTTGACATAAGATCGAAATGAAAACAAAAATAACAACCAAAATCTCGGTGGTAAAAGTAACCTAATGACAAACGGGACAAATGTTTGCAATTGTTCAGCCACGGAGGCAGATGATGATGAAAGATTACTAGTGGCTCGTCTACCCTAACTCCAACGTTTTTATGCCAAATTTGGCAACAGCAACAAGGCAACATGCAAAATACAAGTTCATTTGTTTGCAATGTAAAATGCTAAGTGAAATTTGCATTGCCCAGGTGTGTTGTACGTGCTTTAACTAATAGTAGGATAATAGGTGCAATTTATAGGTTATTAAAATGGCGTCGGCCATTTTGGGCCGTTGTCAATTGCCTTATTAGGGCCATCCTTTCTTTTGTGTATAAAATGTAAAAATGTCAGTTGCGTTATAAAATTTTAACGGAGCCTTTTCTGTTGTTTACATACATGTTTGATATAAAAATGTTATATCTTAAGTTGACATTAAGTAATTGAGGATATAAAATTGTTTAATCTTAAGTATGTACTCGTACACGTATGTTGAGTAATAAATAATACAACCTGTATATTTAGTAAACGAAACAAAGAAAAGTAAAATTTACTAAGTCACATTTTAAACATATATGGGTATATTCACATGGCGAGACGTGGTGGTGGCAGGTGTAGTAAAGCTATAACTGAATGGTGGCCGAGACAAGGATACAGAGACGTTGGTCGTCCAGCAGCAAGAGGGGCAGACGACATTGATAAAAGTCGCGGACAGACGATGGATAGGACTGGCGTAGAATCGTGGCGGATGGCACAAACTAAGGTAGGCCTATACCCAGCAGTGGATGATGATGATGATGGGTATATTCTAACATTCCTTTTAAAAATTTTCTTTAAACACAGACATCATTTTATAATTTATCCATATATTACAACTTTATTTGGTAAAATTTATGACAAACAGACAGTTGTCCCGAAGTTTATGTGTAAATATATTCTATGCAAAATATGGGGCCTATTTGAATAAAGAAAACGATGGTAATCATTATTATGTCCGCCATTTAAACGTCCGTTCAAACATCGACGACTGTTGTCTTAACATCTATTCTTGAGCATTTATAAAGCGTCAATAACTTAGGTTGTACCGTATTAAGACCCTCTTCCATGCTGTACGGGGTGCAGGTAGCGACTGGGACATAATTGGACTAATAAAGATTTCGCAGTAGGTACTATTTTTCAAAGCATTTTTTATTTATATTTTATTCATAGAAACACAGTTCTACTAGTTTCAAGGCATCTTATCTTTTATTTATCGAAATACGATTCTACTACGTGACCGCATGCTAAAGTATCAACATGCATGCCTATAGATGGTTTTTATACCCAACTTCTTCTTGAACCAGTCAAGCAGATACTAGAAATACAATATTTTTGGTATCAATAATTATTAATTTACATTTCGATTTACTATTATTTATCTTAATATTTTATCCATAATTGTATTCTTGCCGTCGGTAGGTAGAAGTGTGGGTGCCTTGCCAGCAGCCTGCAGTCTTCTGAAGTTGCCTCTCCTCTCTTGTCCGTGAATTTAGTAAGGATCTGCCAAGGGATACCTCCGTAAGTTGGGCAGCAGCGTCTTCCCGTGTAACAGCATCCCGTACTGCGCTCACCGACCCGCCGTCGTGGCGAGTATGGCAACAACCCCGTCATGATATTGTAGATCTATAAAGGCCTTTGCCCAGTAGTTGATGTGGACAGCAGTCATACGGCTGAGATGATGATGATGATGATGATCAGCAATCTGGTATAAATCCCTTAAATAAAACAAGCTTTGTTGACTTTGGGCCTAGATGGGGCTGTATGAATTGTCCAACATTTATTTGATTATGTAGCACACGACATTATGGTAACACACTGTAGTAGTGGTATTGGAAAGCTTTCTAAACTGATACTAACAAAACAAACGTATCAAAACAGAAAAGAATCAAAATACAAAAAGTCTATTTACCCATTTAATCTGATGAAGTTCGTTTTCAATTTAGAAGTTGGAAAAAAAGGTAAAAAGTAGCCCCGTCCCGTAATGACGATTATAAAGGGTGATAAAACCACCGCACTCTCGATTAGTGACGTACCAAAGGACATTATCGATAAATCGATTCGATTGCCCGCACTATCATGATCGTGGCTCGCAAAACAATAACTTAGCATCGTTGCAAAAAATGCGAGAGTCGATGCGTCGAGACGATACTGAAATAATTATAATTTCTAGATCAGTATCGATGTTATTTATAAATTGATAGTTACAATGTTTATGGGTAAACTTTTACTTTTTTATTGGTAGGTAGGTATTGTTTTTTATGTAATTTACATTCTCTTATTGAAAGCAAATAAGATATTGTCATAGAAATGTGGTTAAATATTCATTCTTTTAAACAATAGTTACTTATTGTAGCGTGCAGAACACACGCATCCTGTTAATACTTTTATTCTTAAATTACAAGATTTCTTTATTGAACACAATTATACATGCACAATAATACGCACTGAGTGCATGATCATGATGATATGTTTCTTCTGTCGTAAAAATCTTTCTCCAACAAGTAGGTACTTCTTTCGAAAAATATCGATAATAATAAAATCTATATTTTAAAATACTATATTAAAGTCGAAGAAAGAAAGGAAGGCATTTGTCCAGCATTGAGTCAGTAACGTCTGAAAATAATAATAATATTATACTTAGATCTTTTTTCTTTTCTAATGGAGCCTGATTATAAAAGATTTTGAAGTTAATTAATTTATGAATTATCTGGAACCCAAAATACAAGCTCTGCCTACTTTGGGGCTAGATAGTGCTGTTGAAATATCCATGAAGTATTATAATGCATGAATTATTAACGAGAATTTTTCATCGACATTGATAAAACCCACCGACGAAGCTCCTCCCTACTCGCACATATGGCGTCTCCCACACGGCCGAGGTAATTGGCTCAAATGACCATAAACCAGCCATATTGTTCGATTCATACAAAAATTATAATTTCGAAACATATCCTTTTATTATTAACTCGTAAAATTTAATGCGTGCGTAACTGGTACAAATTTTATATTTTTTTATACAAATTAAGTAATTTTATTGTCTAGCTAATGTCATTAATCATATTCTACGCTTTGATTAGCTTCGCTTGTATCTATATCCTATCCATGGATTAGTCGCAAATCGTGCGTTGTCATTTTGGAGTAGGATATTGTTATTATTTATTTATTTACTAAACATTACAAAAAAATACATAAAGCTAGACATAGTCCCACAATATTTTTATAATTTGACTCTGGGACCTGGGTTTTAGTGAACATTATAAGATAAGGTTATTTTTAGTTAACAAATCATACTTATTACTCACCTACTACTTAGACTCCCCTGTCCAGTAACAAATCCCAGCAGTTTGATGGCATTTGTCTCTAGTCAAGAGTATCAAGTAGGTGTTGTTAAGCCTTACTGGGTAAGTTGCAGTGCGTGCGTTCGTGCTACACGGTGAAAATAATACCCAAATCTTTGGTCGCATTTGTTGCGTCGTGTATGTAAGAAAAAGAGGTACAACTCAACACACGTTAAACCACAGGCAGGTATTTTTTTGAAGTGATAACTTCTTATGGGAGGGTAAACCGCTTCGTTACGTAACGCGTTACGGCGCCAGTCTGTCTGGCTTCCCTTCCTCTCATGCATGCGGCAGCGGCAGGCAGGCTCCTTCTCTCTCACTCTAACCCGCAGCGCTAGCCGTATTTCGGACAGACGCTCTCTGTCAATATTAAATTCCAATATTAAATAGTTCAACTTAGATTAGTTTTTCCATTATGTATCACGAAATTCAATTATGAAACTCAAGATCATGTTACTATGCTACATCAAATATTAAACTGTATATAAAAAAAACTAATTCTCGATTTCTTACCCTTTTTATGGTCCTCAAACCCTTTTGGGTTGGTACACACATTATAATACACCCTGTATTGTACGCTGTCCCTGACTTGTTGAAATCTATTTTTAAACCAGATTATTTCAGCAGGTGCAAACTTTATCATAGATTGAAAGTAATGGGCCTGTTAATAACGCTATCTTTAATTAGCTGTTAAGCTTTAAGATGTTTTTAATAATAATATATTAAATGTGAACCAGAACAAAAAATAAACATAAGATTCACGTGGCCGGTCACTGCGTTAAGTCGCGAAGAGTAGAAGAAGGGAAGGAAGTCCTAAATCTATACCTACTTCATCATTTCAGCCATAAAACGTCCACTGATGAACACAGGCCTCCCTCATGGATCTCCATGAGGGGTAGTTGCCATTCTCACCACGCTTGGCAGGCAGGTTGGTGAGCGCAGTATGGGATGTTGATACACGGATAGACGCTGCTGCCCATCTTCCGGAGGTGTCCCTTAGCAGGCTCTTACTGCATCCACGGGTAGGAGAGGAGGGGTATTCTGTTCTGCGCGCTATATGACCTGCCCATTGCCACTTCAACGTGCTAATCCGTTTGGCTATGTCGGTGAAATGAGTTCTTCTACGTATCTCTTCAAATTATGTCAAGTTACTATAATTTCAATTCAATGACCTATCTAATTCCTCCAGGCGTGGGAATAATAAAGATGAGATTCGCTCAACAGGGCTCTCCCTATCGCGTACTCAGCCTCCCTATTAGATAACGGAGATGTGATTTGTCGCGATCGCCCCGCCCAACTTGTTATTTGCATAGCCAAGTTATTTCTTCTTCTCTATACGTCGACGTTATGGGTGTTCAGTATTTACTTGTGATTTCTACTTACAGAAACTGCTGGACAGAAAGTCTTATGGAAAAAGCTTTTTATCATTAAATAGGTACCTACTTCATCACAACATAAATAGTAAAATCTGAAATAATGTATCCTCATATCTTGGTATGGTTATCATCATCTTCATCATCATCATCATCATCAGCTCAGCCGTAAGACTTCCACAGCTGGACAAAGGCCTCCCTCATGGCCAAGTACTTATCACGAGAATTTATTGCCATACACACCACGCTTGGCATGCTTGGCGAGCGCAGTACGGGGTGTTGATAGAAAGACGCTGCTGCGCATTTTCCGGTGTTATGCCTTAGGCTCTTACTTCATCCACGGGCATGAGAGGAGGGGTAACATTCTACTTCCTGCACCCCACGGCGAATGTTGCCCTATGAACGGAAGATCAGCGTTAATACCTTTCAGATAATATAGCACAAGCTGAGTGGTTGCCATTTTCGATGTCAAATAATTAGTTTATATTTGTATTTTATTTATTGTAGTATCTATCCTTTTCAGTTTGTTGTATTTTCTGTTTATGTATCTTATCTCACTTTCAAATGACTCGTGAGTTACACTATTCATTGTTATGTTAAACGGGTATTCTACTCACGTTAATTATTCGTTGAAAATAGGTATCCAACGTGTTCAGTTCCTCCCAGGGGAACTTTTGTCAGGGAATGGAGCTTTTTTACGCGCTACCGTCTCCTTTCCTCTCACGCGCTCGCGTTGCACTGAGAAGACGGTACCGCGTAAAAAGCTCCATTCCCTGACGAAAGTTCCCCTGGGAGGAACTGAACACGTTGGATACCTATTTTCAACGAATAATCAACGTGAGTAGAATACCCTTTTAACATAACTATGTATCTTATGTTTTATTTCAATGCTGTTACTTAAGTGATGTTTCTCTTGTTATAGTTGTCATGCACAAGGAGAAGGAAGATCTCCACGGGCACCGGAGGGAACACTCTCCCTACGACCACGCCATGCCGGACGGAGAGCTATTCCTACAGGTAAATGAGCTAATCTAATCTAATCAGCCCGTAGGATCCCACTGCTGGGCAAAGGCCTCCCTTCCCTCTCTCCATACTTCCCGGTCCAAGGCGTTGGTCGACCAGTCAGCACAGTACATCTCCAGCTCATCCCGCCATCTGCGCCTGGGCCGGCCGCGCGGTCGTTGTACCGCATGTGGGACCCACTCGGTGGCTATCTTTGCCCACATTTCTTCCGACATGCGACACACATGTCCGGCCCAGTCCCACTTCAGTTTAGCAGATTTATTGACAGCATCAACGATTTTTGTCTTGGAGCGCAGTGTGGTGTTTCATATGCGATCTGTTAATTTAACACCTAGAATACTGCGCTCCATCGCCCTTTGGCAGACTCCGAGCTTTGAGCGCTGAAGAGCTAAATGATGTAAAAGAGCTATCTCAGGAATATTATTATGTGTTGGCCGAGTGATATGTACCCCCGACTTTCAATCCGAAGGTCGTGGGTTCGATAGCGGCCGGGCACCAATGGATTTTTCTTTCTTGACAAACATGTGCACACTTAACACGTGCTTTAACGGTGAAGGAAACATCGTGAGGAAACCCGCGGCTTAGTTAGCTTCAGACGTATTGACCTGTTCTTACCTCTGACTAACAGTTGACTAAGTTGGGAGGATGGTATAGGTGCTGGGTAAGCCTAATCCATCTAACAATGTCCCAGGCACTGCAGCGTCCCGTACAGCACGATTACCTGACGCTGTATAAATCATCTATAATAGATGCAAAGGCTTTACTAAGCCGAAAAGGGGTCGCTTGGCAGGCGGGTTGGCGAGCGCAGTTTGGGATGTTGATACACGGAAAGACGTTGCTGCCCATCTTCAGGAGGTATCCCTCAGCAGGCTCTTACTGTATCCGGGAAATCAAAGAGGGGTAACATTTTACTGCCGGCATTCCACGGCTTTTTACCATAATCAGTTCTAATGGAAGGTAGAACAAGATGGTAATAAGAGAAAGCATATTCTTGAATCGAATACATTGTCCTGAACGGCAATAAACGTAGTTTATAATTTCAACTATCATTAATAAATCAGTGGTCGTCGTAATAAATATGCAATATCCAGTTGTACTTCTATTTACAGTTGCAACTTGAGCTATGACGGTGGTTTGTTTCTATTGTAAGGGCTAGAACGGTATTACAGGATACAACATACAAGAACTTGATTTGTTCGGAACATAGGTATACAATTGTGGTCTTAAATTATAATTATGTTCGGCTATGTTTCGCCGTAGTTAGGCAACACAAATGTTACAGTGAACCGTTTTCAGTAAAAAAGAAAAAAGTATCGACTACTAGATCTAATTGATGAAATTAGCGCGCGGAGTAAGCGTTGTAACAATAGAACTTGTTAAACTTTCGCGATTCGGTAACATAATGATTACTTCATAAAATACAGGATTTCATCGCGTAAAAATTGGCTTTTGCAGGTATATTAAAAACTAATAATATGTTGTAACATTGCCGTGGGGTGCCGGCAGTAGAATGTTACCCTGCCTCTCATGCCATGTCTCAGTAAGAGCCTGCTAAGGGATACCTCCGGAAGATGGGCAGCAGTGTCTTTATGTGTACTTATAAACATCCCGTACTGCGCTCGCCAACCCGCCTGCCGAGCGTGGTGAGTATGGCAACTACCCCTCATGGAGATCCATGAGGGAGGCCTGTGTTCAGTATTGGACGTTGTATGGCTGGAATGATGATGTTGCAACAATAGTTTTAACATTGTCAATCGTTTTTATTCACGGGAAAATAAGACTAGCGCCATATGAATGAATGAATGATTATAACTTTATTGTACACCATAAAATAAAAGAAATAACAGTAGAAGATAAGAAACTTAACTAAATGCCATATATTAGGCGGAAAAGAACTATTTATGACGGGTTTCTTTTTTTTATTCAAACTTACATCAAATTGAAGAGCTAGATGTTGATCCAAGATCTTAGCCTAAGTAGCGTTATAAGGAGCAACAATCCATTTCACGCATTTGGTTGTCCTGAAAGTGGTCTTCACATTAGAAAGAAAGAAAGAAAGAAAACACATTTATTAGCACACAAGACATACAGGTAAACAACAAAATCAAAAAATTATTTAACAAACAACATAAAACAACAAAACAGAAGAAGCAAACCAATATTACAAACAATGTGGGTAAGGCCCTATATGACGAGTGAGCCAAAAGGTGACGTCTCAGCATAATGCTGCTTACCACTCGGAAGCGGTACGCAACGCTGGTTTTCAGACGTCACCAAGTTGCCATCACGAACGCAGACTAGTTTTAAGACTTAATATATTTTGACTGATAATGCCTGTTTTTATACATACATATTTTTAATGATAAAACCTAAAATTAAAACACATTTACCGGGTATTTATACATGCTTGGTGCAATCCAAGCGAAACGTCGGGAAATAACAAAGGTAATTTACGCGATAAATGTGTTGTGAAAACTATCGCTTAGCTGAACTAGAAGTACCTACCTAGGCGACAAAATTAGCTCAGCCACCCGGCAACGGCAATGTGCGATACCATAATTGTTTACCTGAATGTAAGAACCGAGCGAGAAGCAACCAGAAAATAAACAAAGCGTTCTTCATGCCACTCTTTTATTCATCAACATAATTGGCCTCAATTAGCCCACATAGATGGACAAAGACTTCTTTTATTTGCGCCATTTTTGAGGCAACTTGATTCTCTGAGTCTCCCGATTTTGGCCCAATTACGTTAATTATTTATTTGAGGCGACTTGAGTCTGAGTCTCCCGATATTTCGACGCAATTACGTAACAGGCTGTAACCACGGATTAAATTAGTTGAAATTTCTTTATATGGGGTGCATCCTTCTAATCATCGCAGGTGGCTTCAGGAAGCGTCATGGATCGATTTGACGGACGTGGATGCAAACCCCACCGGAACCTTAAATTTTTAGTATGGTTTTTGGTTTTCTTAAAGGCATGGAGTTGGTCTCTTCTGTCGACGTCTAATTACTGTGAAAATATCGTAGGGCAATGGAAACAGGCGGCGCGGTATTCCATCGCCGAGTTCGCCAGTTATTCCAAAGTTCCGGGGAAATTGCTAGGAAACTACAAAAACTACCCTCTTTACAGCCCTGACGGAATAATTTGGGGTGACAGCCATGATAGGAAAAATGCCCGGATTTTGCCGACTTTTAGCATTAGTCATGGCTCTGTATTTATGTTGTACTTACTTAGAAAAGTATATGATAGAATGGAGGGGTGGCATTTTTGTGCAGGCAACCCAATTTAATTTCGTGGAATACGCTTGCTTAACAAATTTTTGTTATAAAGTCAGTTGAAATTATAAAACTTTTGAAACTATGATGTTGTACACATTACTATTCAATACTTAACATGATTTGGGACTCGGGTCTCCCGATATTTCGACGCAGTTACGTAACAGGCGTTGGTCTCGTGCTTAGTTAACGTGATCACCGCGGTATTGCAGGTAATAGAGGTTAACTCTTAGCATCGATGGCCTTCTGATTTAAATATGTGCTTTATTCTATTAATTTGTGTTGTTTTATTATGTAATTTATGTTATGACGCATCAATAAGGTCCATGCGGCCACACTGAATAAGATATTTTTTTTATTTGATTTAATTTGTGGCCAAAAAGTTCAAGCGTCCTTCGTAAGCATACATCTTTTTTTTTATTTAATAAAGACTTTGTCGCTTAGCGAGCAGATCGTCCGTATAAGAAAAAGAAATCATCATCATTACAGCCGTAAGATATCCACTACTGGACATAGGCCTCCCTCATTGACTTAGAGATCCAAGTGCATGAGGGGTTGTTGCCATACTCACCTCGCTTGGCAGGCGGGTTGGTGAGCGCAGTTCGGGATGTTCTTACACGGAAAGACGCTGCTGCCTATCTTCCGGTGATATCCCTTAGCAGATTCATACTGTATCCACGGGCAGGAGAGGAGGGATGACATTCTACTGCCGGCACCCCACGGCAAGAAAAAGAAATGAAACAAAATAAAAAAAAATAACAAACTTAATGCTTAACTAAACCTAAATCTAATAACTTAATCAAAAGCTCTACCTCTTCACAACTAGGGTTGGATAAAATGCTATTTACAATACCTACGACTTTATTACCTACCTACGTTGACGGATCTTATTTACACAAGTGGTTCTAAATGTTGCATTACGGACACATTCCAACAAAATATGCTGGAGATCTTCAAGCACACCACAATCATTACAGTTTGGAGATGGAACTATATTCATGAGAAAAGTAAATTTATTTAAAGGGATGTGTCCAAATCGCAATCTAGGTACAGATTTTAAATTATTTCGAACAATGTAGTATCAATCCAAGGATGTAGGGTTATCAGAGGTTGGATAGTTTTGTATCAGATTCCCTTTTACGGTGATATTTTTTGTCTTAATAAGCTGACTGTGGCACAAATAGGCGGAGCGGTTTAAACCCAAGCATTGTGTGAAGTCAGGCTGCGGGCGATGATGATGAAGCTGACTGTTGTTTTAATTTTATATATAGTTTTTTTTTTATGTAAGCCCATTTATTTTTTTTATATTAATTAATTTTATTATTCTTCCACTTCCAGGCACTCAACGGGTTCCTGATGATACTGACGTGTGAGGGAGAGGTATTCTTCGCGACACACAGCATCGAAAGTTATTTGGGCTTCCATCAAGTAAGTCCCATCAAATAATAAATAAGTATTGCTGGACACTACGCACAACACCATAGAATACTTAAATACATAAAAAAATACCCAGACCCGATAAAAAAAAAATCTGTGGTATGTTTTTACACGGTCGGGACGACTTTTTAACTTTTAGTTAATTCAGCCTTTACTTAGTTGGAATAATTTAGACGCACATTGTAAGGCGCTGCTGTTGACTAAAATAAGCATTTTCATATTTAGTGGTTGGTCTACATTTACCTTATTTTATCGCATCACTTATTTTTTCACTGGTAGAAAACTGTTTAGTGTAGGCAAACGTAAAAGTGTTGCTTCATCAGCTCAGCCGTGGAATGCCCACTGCTGGTCATTAGCCTCTCTAGTGATTCTTTATGAGGGTTTGTTGGCATACATACCACGCTTGGCAGACGTGTTGGCGAGTGCAGTACGGGATGTTGATAAAAGAAAAGACGCTGCTGCCCATCTTCCGGTGGTATCCCTTGGCAGATTCTTACTGTATCCACGGGCAAGAGAGGAGAGTCAACATTGTACTGCCGGCACCCCACGACAGTTATTGCACATAACAATTAACTTAGTTATGTCACATAACTAATCTGCTAGTTTTATGTCACAAAAATAATCTGCTAGTTTAATTGTACATATCTCATGTGCAACAATATTATAAAGAGGAAAGATTTGTATGATGCTTTTCTATGTTTGTAACGAATAAATTCAAAAAAACTGGAACGATTTTCAAAATGCTTTCACCATTAGAATGCCGCATTATCCTTGAGTAACATAGGCTATATTTTATCGCCGTATTCCCACGGGAACGAGAACTACGCGGGTGAAACCGCGGAGTGCGCCTTGTGGTGCAATAAAACATTGGTGCGCCGAAACAACCTCAATGTGGCTCAACCATAATCAAGTTCTTATGACATAAAATATTAATTACTGTGTTAGGCACATAAAATTCTACCTTTATTCCCACCACCCCGGTTTTATCTTGGTAATTATTTTCTCTTATCGAGGCAAATAAAAAATTGCTTGTTTTGCCACAAGGCTCTTGGCTAGGGAACTTTTATGGGAATAAAAAAATAGTTTAATCTGATTTCACTCGCATTAACGGGAATAGCTTTTGCGGTAAACGTTTAAATATTTGAATGTATTAGTCATTATTTCACAGAAAAATGATTTCAATATAACCGTGTGCCAAAAAATATTATAATATTGTATAGTTCATATAATATTTTAAAATGTTTTGTTAGAATTGAATTTGTGTGTTGTAAACAATTCATAATAACAAGTATTCTTATTAATAACAATCAGAAAACCTTTATCATTAGTGATGTATTAATTATTTATTTAAAATATAGTTACAATAACTAAATATATAAAACATCTATCACCATAGAGGGGTTCGAGACTGTTACTCCTATAGACACGCTTTCATTCCATAGCTAGGAGAACAGATCTTCAACCTTATCCAAAAATCTTCTTATTGTTATTTATGATCGTTCAATGTACTTCAATCTGTTTTAGTAAAATATATGCCCGCCACTTCGCAGTCAAGATTAATACGTGTGCAAGATTTCAGCTCAATCCGTAGGCTAGTTTTTGCATAAAATAGTACCAAACATCCATATCCATATAGTGGCTAGGCAGTGGACCCCACGGCATAGCCACTACAAACGCGAAAGTTTGTGAGTATGTATGAATTTAGTAGAATGTTATCTCTCCTCTCATGCCCATGGATGCAGTAAGAGCCTGCTAAAGGATATCTATAGGGATAATAATTGATACACGGAAGTGTATCAACATCCTATACTGCGCTCACCAACCCGCCTGCCAAGCGTGGTGATTACGGCAACTACCCCTCATGGAGATCCATGAGGGAGGCCTGTGTTCATCAGTGGACGTTTTACGGCTGAAATGATGAATACTAGTAGGATGTTTAAAATAGAAGGAATCAGCTAAAACTATAGGTCCAAATCAAACCCCAAAATCTGCACATTAATTACCATTCATTACTATAATAAAACCCCAATGATATATTATCAAAGTAAGCCCCTAATTTTTGTCAAATTCGACCCCCCTATAAAACTTTCTGATGCATATAAATTCGTTCCCCCGTCTTTGTTTATGCTCATTTCGAGCGAGTAATTTGGTTACCTGAGCAGCTTTGACGGGCCATGAATAATTGATGGAAAACTTTCAACGAAAACCAACATTATCATTTTCTACCCAACATAGTCAGTATGGTTTGGTAGAATGAACATTTTTATATGCCCATTGTACATATAATTAGGTAAATCAGTAGTTATACATTCGAGAAGCCTAATTTTGTGACGGTATGATACACTATAAACTATATTAATTTAGTGCGCTCCGTCACCTTTAAAATAACGAGATACTTACATATAAGTAGCAATATTAAGAGACGATCGGCTACCAACCTGGTACTAGCCCTGGTAACACAACATCCGCATTCTACTGTTTTGTACAAATCAATCTCTGGCTACCTTCTGTTCTCTTGGTGCTTAAAGGCTCGAGCAGACCGGATGCGTATGCGTAGTGAACGTACCACTGAGTTGTAATGTATGGAACTGACATATGACGCGCACGTCTACGTTACGCAAGTGGTGTGTCCTGTCTCATACAGTTCCATACATTACAACTCAGTGGTACGTGCACATCTACGCTTACGTCTACGCACACGCATCCGGTCTGCTCGAGCCTTAAAGCTCATTACGTAAGCTGCCACTCGACTGAAGTGTCGACCACCGCCGCATGGTCGCTTGCTTCTCAATCTTTATTAGGATACATTTTGGAGAGTGTTCTCAACAACTCCACGATCTGCTATACCATCAATATCTTTCCACGCAGACGCACAGCGCAGTTCCATCCTTATCTTTTGGATATTCCATGCAGTCGTACCAAGCGGTTCTCTTCCTTCATCATTCGCACCGCTAAGGTCTAAAACTCGATGCCTTTTGTATTGTCGGTAGTGTATTGTAGTAGTAGAGTCCTAGTATTATAGTAGTAGAGTAGGAGTAGAAGTAGAGTAGTAGCAGTAGGGTAGTAGTAAAGTAGTAACGGTAGCGTAGTAGTAGAGTAGTAGTAGTACGAAGTTCGCCAGAACAGCTAGGTACCTAATATTTCCCTGCAAAAGAAATCAAATTAGAAACAAAGGAATTATCCTACCAATTATTCTGATGAGTCACATTTCATCCCTCTTGCCTCCAATCAAGTTATCATTGGGGGAGTAAGATCGAGTAAAGCGCCCACCAGGTGGTAGGCTATCGATCGACAAGTTAATGGTTGCCGTAGTAACTATCTGTAGTCTATGGTTCCTCCTGAGGGGTTGCCACGTGCGCTTGTAGTTTTAAATGTTTTGATTTTTAATGTTTTTTTTATAAACGAATAGTACACTACTTTACGTATGTCCCAGGTATTTACTTTATTTGAGTAAAGTGTTTGTTTCGAATATGTAAAAAAATTTGTATAATGAACTGACGTTACTGGTTCTTGGCTGTAAACGTTGAGTTTTCGAAAACGATCAAAAAAGTAGATTTGGGACTAGAATACATTAGTCTTTTCAAGCCTTCGCGACCACAGCATTTAATAACATTTGTATTGTTTACAAGTTGCTGACGCTATGTAGACTAGTTGCTCGCCCCGGACTTAGAACGAGCGTGATTTATTTTTTTCCAATGAAGTCCCATTGCATTTGAACTTGATTTTACGCAGCGATTTGGACTGGATTGCTGGAATTCTCTAAACACTCCACGACAATTGTATTGGTGTAATGTACTTATGTTTTTAATTTCATCAAAATCCGAACATTCGTTCAGGAGTTATCCTGGGACAAATAAAAATATTTACCCCCATATCTCAAAAACTATGTAACTATCATCATCATCATTTCAGCCGTAAAACGTCCACTACTGAACTAAGGCCTCCCTCATGGATCTCCATGAGAGGTAGTTGCCATACTCACCACGCTTGGCAGGCGGGTTGGTGAGCGCAGTATCGGATGTTGATATACGGAAAGACGCTGCTGCCCATCTTCTGGAGTTGTCCCTTAGCAGGCTTTTACTGCATCCACGGGTAGGAGAAGAGGGGTAACATTCTACTGCTGGCACCCCACGGCTAGAACTATATAAAACCATAAATCCTCCACGACAATCGATCTGTATTGATGTAATCTCCTTATGATTTAAATTACATCAAGATCTGATCATCCGTTCAAGAATTATCCTCATACAAAAATTACGGACATACATACATACATACATACTCCGCCAAAAAGCCTAGTTGCCAAAGAACTTCGTTCGCTTCGCTGACTCGTTCAATAATGTAGGTAAAAAAAAGATAAAAGCTTTAATTACTCGCTATAAGTATGATTACTATTTCAATGTATGTCCCTTGATATCTTGCCGTGGGGTGCCGGCAGTAGAATGTTACCCCTCCTCTCCTACCCGTGGATGCAGTAACAGCCTGCTAAGGGACACCTCCAGAAGATGGGTAGCAGCGTCTTTCCGTATATCAACATCCCGTACTGCGCTCACTAACCCGCCTGCCAAGCGTGGTGAGTATGGCAACTACCCCTCATGGAGATCCATGAGGGAGGCCTTAGTTCAGTAGTGGACATTTTACGGCTGAAATGATGATGTCCCTTGATTTAAATAATAAGAATTATTGTGTGTATGTAGAATTATTATTTATTCGCATATTTCTACTCGCATAAGTAGAAGGTTCAAGAACGTACATGATTTATTTATTGGTTAAGTTATAAAAAAAATCCATTTAATTAAAACATTTTATTACCAAGATAATATACATAAATCTATGTAAATGCATTTGTTGGATCTAAGTTGCCTTGACACCCGTTTTATATTCAACCGCATATTTACAGCACAGTAAACTTTATGACAACATTATCAGCAAGAAAATACGAAAACAAGAGAATAAAAACAACATAAAACAGCGCAGCCATCAATCAACGATAAAGAAACCACACAACGTATTGCCAAAACAATGGCGTATCAACAAACAGTATCGTAGCAACCCCAACCCTATAAGAACAAAACCAATTACCTAACAAATCATCTTCTGACGTTTACGCTAACGCAATATGTTCGTTCGCTGCCATCCCCTTCGAGTCCGTACACCTTTTATTTAGGCCATATTTTTGGTATGATTCATTTATATGGTGACGTAGAGTAGGGGTCCCAACATCGAGCCTCGACGAACCCCATTGATTATCAATTAGTCTTATACTTGCACCATGGGTTGTTGCGGCATTATGCACACGATTTACACGGTCTTCCATTAATGTACCACGGTGGGAATTTATACCTTACTTGCTACAAGGCAACCTAAACCTTATTAACAAACAGATAGAGTATCAATGGTTTTCGTGAAATCCGAATTAACACGTCCGTCTTCGTTACAGATGATCGTTTAATGATCGAGCTTGAATCAATTTTTAGGGTTGGCTTTGGTTTATTGATTTACGGTACGATTATGACTTGCTTTTTCGCTTGTAAACATTCTGTTTGTGATCATCAGCTCATCACCTTGTTAAGCAGATTTAATATGTTATATTTTCGTAATACATCTTTTTGTATTTTCTTTTGATTTAAAATAAACATATTTTGCATAATTTGAGAGACGATTAGAGATTTAATAAGATGATATTTGAACTTTGAACAACACGTTCGTCTAGGTGGAAGTTTTAAATCATTATCTTTAATGTTGTGAATTGATGCCGTTTTGTATTATGGGTATAGGGTCTAACAAGAATTAGAATAAAATAGTTTGTTAAGCTTAAAGAGCTAGACAGCTTGTTGAAAATTTACATTAAATAATATATTTTCAACAAGCTATCCAGCTCCATCTGCCTTACAAACTTATTTTGTTGTTATTCATTATTGTTAGACCCAGTGAAAAACCACAAATGAGTTTTAAAACGGATTAACGGGACTTTATCGCGTAATAACCTTATTTTATTATTTCCCGACATTTCAAGTGCCCTGCTGCCTTCGTAGTCACGGGTTGACTCGTGCAGGTCACTCAAAATCTTTAAAACTATGTATACAGATCGCGAAAAGATCTACAGAATCAGTTGTTTTTATTCCATTACCAAATAATGACTTAAGGATTTCCCTTTCCTTACTTCCAGTCAGACATAGTCCACCAGTCAGTATACGAGCTAGTCCACTCCGAGGACCGAGAGGAGCTGCAGCGGCAGCTGCTATGGAACTCCTTCCTGCCCACAGAGGTCAACAACCTCAGCATGCAGGACGTGCTGAGGGCTGACCGCGCGCATCTGCTGGAGCGCAGCTTTACTGTTAGGTTTAGGTGCCTGTTGGATAACACGTCGGGTTTCTTGGTGAGTTTATCATTTCTATGATTGAAACTAATGTTAAAGTTTTTATGTTGTTCACGTTATTTAACATTTTTAGTTTAAAAAAGTATAGTTTATAGAAATGTAAAATGCAATCAAAATTTTGTATCCGACGGGACGGGAGTTTTGGAAACGTGGTTGATTCAAATCAAATAAACACATTTTAAGTGCCTGAAATAAAGTGGTTTATTTATTTTTATTATTAACTAATAACAATATCTCCTGTCCACAGAGGCTAGACATCCGGGGCCGGATCAAGGTGCTCCACGGACAGAACAAGAAGACAGAGGAGCCGCCCTTGGCCCTGTTCGCGATATGCGCGCCTTTCGGACCTCCCAGCCTTCTGGAGATCCCGCAGAAGGAGGTCATGTTCAAGAGCAAGCACAAGCTTGATCTGTCTCTAGTCTCTATGGATCAACGGTTAGTAATATTTTTAATGAGTCATAGATATAGACATTCATTTATTCATAGTCGAAGATTTTTACAGATGAAATTTCTCCTTTATATTCTCCTTTTCACTTGTAAGTAGAACAAAGAATACAAAAAAATACTTAACAATTTGCCAGGTATACTGATGATCATCACCATCATCATCATTTTCCTGTCCCATGATAAATGAGGCCGTGGGGTGCCGGCAGTTGAATGTTACCCCTCCTCTCATACCCGTGAATACAGTAAGAGCCTGCTAAGGGATACCTCCTCAAGATGGACAGCAGCGTCTTTCAGTGTATCAACATCCCGTACTGCGCTCGTTAACCCGCCTGCCGAGCGTGGTGAGTATGGCAACAACCCCTTATGATCAGTAACTTAGTGTTCCATGAGGGAGGCCTTTGTCCAGCAGTGGACGTCCTACGACTGAGATGATAGCTTTTACAGAAGAAATCTACTTTTTTAGATATTCAAATCAAATCAAATAATTTAATATTCAAAACCTTTACAATATTATTACCTACACATTTAACGCAATTATCAACCCTACCTCCTGTGCTAGTCAAAAACGTTAAGGCAAGGTATTCATCATCAACATCATTTCAACGTAAAACGACCACTACTGAACACAGGCCTCCCTCATGGATCTCGATGGGGGTAGTTGCCATACTCACCACGCTTGTCAAGCGGGTTGGCGAGCGCAGTACGGGATATTGGTACACGGAAAGACGCTGATGCCCATCTTCCGGAAGTATCCCTTAGCAGGCTCTTACTGCATCCACGGGCATGAGAGGAGGCGTAACATTCTACTGCCGGCACCCCACGGCACTATCTATCCCTCTATCTACCTTCAGTTAAATTTCGGTTAAAAGCATCGAAAAGCCACATGCTTACTCCACAAGTGTTCGATAAAGTATTCGATATTACAAAATGTTTTTACTTTATTATGCACACATTGTAAGAATCGTGATAATTTATTGAAAAAAGGACAGACTTATCACGCAGCAGCGTCCAGCCACGTTCAAGGAAAGCGAACAGGCGATAACGCGGTATATTTAGTGTATATTTTACCCGAACCATTTTGAGGCGCTTTTGCTCATCATCATCATTTCAGCCGTAAAACGTCCACTACTGAACACAGGCCTCCCTCGTGGATATCCGTGAGGGGTAGTTGCCATACTCACCACGCTTGGCAGGCGGGTTGGCGAGCGCAGTATGGGATGTTGATACACGGAAAGACGCTGCTGCTCATCTTCTGGAGGTATCCTTTAGCAGGCTCTTACTGCATCCACGGGCATGAGAGGAGGGGTAACATTCTACTGCCGGCACCCCACGGCAGCTTTTGCTCCTTTCATGTAAATAGGTACAAAATTCTTAGAGTATCCTAAAGCAAGAACTTTTTAGGATACGACGAAGTTCTTGCTTCAATCCTGTGATGGATAACATAACAAATCACAGAGAAAAAAATAACGAAATATTAGTGGCTATTCTGTTGGAATACTTCCTAATTAAAATAGGTAGCGTAAAATTGACGAAAATTACGTAAAGCTATTCGTTGGTGACGTTCTAAAATGAAAACAGAACATTATTACCGAATTTTACGTTAACATCTATGAATTTAGAAACGTCATATCACTAATTACATATGTTTTAGGAAGTGTAAAACAGAATCTACACCATTGTTCCCATAAAAATCAAACAAATAGAATAGAAATAGCAGTAATTACATACATATCTTTCTAAGTCATGAACGATGTCAAGACATATTCACTCGTTCCAAACTCCGATAAAGAACAAGAATAAAATAACACTAACGGAAATGCATACGTTTAGAAACCATGCAATATTGTTAATTGATAGACAGATTGCCGTGACCAAAGTGGTTCTCTAACATATTAAACGGTGATTGGTAAAAAAAATGTTTAGAGTGTGTGACGATCAAAGATTTATATCGTTAGATGTGCCCTGACACCAAAAGCTATGCCATTATCTTTATATGTGTAAGTCGACAATGGACAATGTCACCCGTTGTATAAAAAATTGTTCTCTCTGCGTTGTCGTTGTTTCCAGGGTTTTTCGTTGATTTCTTCTGAAGATGCCTTGTGGAGAGGCGAAACAGGTGTCGAATTCTATAACAGTGTTTTGAAGCGCTCATTAAATATAGGTCAGAGGATTTGTAACTAAATATTTGTTGTTCATTTAGATATTATAATGGATATCCTTAAAGTCACGCCTGAATCAATAAATTTCTTTATATGTGTGTTAACAATAATGCCGACGCACGAACACAGGTTTAGTCTAAAAAACAAACTGTTATTGTTACCATTTACTGTGATGTCATATTGCACGAAATTTCTTGAAAAAAAAACTCATCTCTTTTTTTTTATCACTGCTTACACTGTATTTATGCTACACAGATGAATTAGTTAAGAATATAATTAGGAAAACCTGTAATTGGCTGTTTTATATTAAGAGACTAATTTTAAGTTAATTTGATAACAAATGCTGTTGGTTTTCTTTCTAAAATAAAATAAAAATAAAAACACACCACGTCCGGCTAGCACTGTGTACAGTACACTGATTGCAAATGAGTGAGCTCATTCATTTCGTGTAGAAACAAAACGGCGCGGTCTCATTACGATAAGAGCGTATCTAAATCTTTGGTTATTGGTAGAAAAAAGCTAAGAGTGTGTGGCGATAGGGAAACGAGCTATTTTCTAACTTAAAACACGTTAAATTTTATCTTTTTTCGCGGATTTGATGTCTATTTTAGCAGTTAAAAGAATTAGCAACAGCACGTATAAGGATCTGTTTCAAATTCCAATGTATTATATAGCACGGGGTTAGCATCAATGTGAGTGTCCGTTTCCAGACAATTATGATGTTTCACATAATTTATTGATAACATAAACGCATCAAAGTATATTGAGTATATTAACAGACAAAAGATAAGGTGAGGGGAACACGATCCTACTAAATAACCAATGTTGGCATGCTTATTTTATTTGTACACTAAACAAACAGAAAATATAGACAGATAGAAATATACAAAAATTACAAATAATGGAGCACTATCACTATCACTAGGCTTTATCGTTCAAAGCTATCTCTGGCTAATCCTTATAATGATAATTAAATAATAATAAATAATGCTGGAGAATACACACAGCATCATCTAGCCCCAAGCTAAGCAGAGCTTGTGTTATGGGTACTAGATGACTGATATACATAATACATAAAACATTATACATTATACTACATAGACAGATATTTTTTATTATATATAGAAAAACATTCAGAACACCCTGAACAAATATCTGCAGATCATACAGACATTTGTCCCGAGGCGGGAATCAAACCCGCAACCTCTTGCGTCGCAGGCGGACCTTCGCCAGCTGCGCCACAGAGCTCGTAAAAAAAATGTATACCTTTAGATGGACCAGAAAATGTATAATTTAAGATTGTAATCATGCAGTAAAAAGATCTTGATACATTCGACAAATGAGTCATTGAAGGCGAAGACTATTTGTACTTATTACAATTATTTGAAAGTAGTTGTTGGAATTACGATAGACTTAGAGGGTCCGCCTGCAAACAAACTGACGTGACGCGAAAAGCTAGCTTGAAATAAAAAGTTGTAAGCGCCAAAAACAGTAATTCTCTTTTCGAAATAAAATTTATTGGTAATTCTGTAAAATCCAACTATTTTTTTTGTAATAAACGACGATGAAATATCTAAAACCGTGCCGTTTTAATTGCAGGGGTAAGATGCTGCTCGGGTACACAGACTCCGAGCTCGGCAATATGGGCGGCTACGACCTGGTGCACTACGACGACCTGGCGTACGTGGCGAGCGCACATCAGGAATGTGAGTATGATAGCACACACACACACACGCTCTCACAAACACACACGGACCTGGCGTACGTGGCGAGCGCGCATCAGGAATGTGAGTATGATAGCACACACACACACGCTCTCACAAACACACACGGACCTGGCGTACGTGGCGAGCGCGCATCAGGAATGTGAGTATGATAGCACACACACACACGCTCTCACAAACACACACGGACCTGGCGTACGTGGCGAGCGCGCATCAGTAATGTGAGTATGATAGCACACACACACACACACACGCTCTCACAAACTCACACGGACCTAGCGTACGTGGCGAGCGCGCATCAGGAATGAGACTATGATAGCACACACACACACGCTCACACAAACACACACGGACCTGGCGTACGTGGCGAGCGCGCATCAGGAATGTGACTATGATAGCGCACACACACACACTCACACAAACACACATGGACCTGGCGTACGTGGCGAGCGCGCATCAGGAATGTGACTATGATAGCACACACACACACTCACACAAACACACACGGACCTGGCGTACGTGGCGAGCGCGCATCAGGAATGTGACTATGATAGCACACACACACACTCACACAAACACACACGGACCTGGCGTACGTGGCGAGCGCGCATCAGGAATGAGACTATGATAGCACACACACACGCTCACACAAACACACACGGACCTGGCGTACGTGGCGAGCGCGCATCAGGAATGTGACTATGATAGCACACACACAAACACACACGCTCTCACAAACTCACACGGACCTAGCGTACGTGGCGAGCGCGCATCAGGAATGAGACTATGATAGCACACACACACACGCTCACACAAACACACACGGACCTGGCGTACGTGGCGAGCGCGCATCAGGAATGAGACTATGATAGCACACACATACACGCTCACACAAACACACACGGACCTGGCGTACGTGGCGAGCGCGCATCAGGAATGAGACTATGATAGCACACACACACACACATACGCTCACACAAACACACACGGACCTGGCGTACGTGGCGAGCGCGCATCAGGAATGTGAGTAGGATAGCACACACACACACGCTCTCACAAACACACACGGACCTGGCGTACGTGGCGATCGCGCATCAGGAATGTGAGTATGATAGCACACACACACGCTCTCACAAACACACACGGACCTGGCGTACGTGGCGAGCGCGCATCAGGAATGTGACTATGATAGCACACACACACACGCTCTCACAAACACACACGGACCTGGCGTACGTGGCGAGCGCGCATCAGGAATGTGACTATGATAGCGCACACACACACGCTCTCACAAACACACACGGACCTGGCGTACGTGGCGAGCGCGCATCAGGAATGTGAGTATGATAGCGCGAACGCACGCTTACACAAACACACACGGACCTGGCGTACGTGGCGAGCGCGCATCAGGAATGTGACTATAATAGCACACACACACACGCTCACACAAACACACAAGGACCTGGCGTACATGGCGGGCGCGCATCAGGAATGTGACTATGATAGCACACATACGCTCACACAAACACGCATGGACCTGGCTTCTGAGAGTTTTCGAGTCTCTCAGTGATTCTCCTACTAGCCTGCCATTCAATAATTTCTCTAACCTGTGTACCTTACTTCCAGTACTGAAAACAGGGGCTTCCGGCATGATCGCGTACCGCATCCAGGCGAAGGACGGCCCGTGGCAGTGGCTGCAGACCTCTTCGCGGCTCGTCTACAAGAACTCCAAGCCAGACTTCGTGATTAGCACGCATCGACCGCTCATGTAAGTGTTCGTCCCTCATCCACTCGGCCGTTGGACGTCCGCTGCTTATGGGCACTCTCATGGATCTCCAAATACCTGATCAGGTGGGTTGGCGAGCGCAGTAAGAATGTTCATACTCGGAAAGCTGCCCATCTTCTGCAGCTGTCCCTTTTCATACTGCTTCAAAGTGCAAGAGGTGGGGCAACATTCTTCTGCGGAGACCATCGGCATTTTCGTCCGTATAAATGCAGACCACCCGCCCCGTAACATCATCAGTTCTGTTAGGAGCCAGTGATACTAAAAGAACTCCAAGCTACAATTTGTTTTGGCACAAATCGATTGCACATGTAAGCAGCATCCTCATCCATAAGTAAAAAATGCTTCATAATTTTTACATGTACCGGCAGTGAGCGCCATAAGTTTTTTTTTTAATTCAGGTGCTTTAATTCGTTCTTGTGAAGCGAAACATTGTGAGAAAACCCGCGGCTTAGGCACCTTATCTTTTCCTCTGTATCCATCAATATTAATACATAGTATAAAACAAAGTCGCTTCCCGCTGTCTGTCTGTCCCTATATTTGCTTAGATCTTTCAAACTGCGCAACCGATTTTGATGCGGATTATTTTAATGGATAGAATGATTCAAGGGAAAGGTTTCTATGAATAAAACATGCATAAGATAGGAGAGAAACACTGATAATTTTAGAAGTTTCTAATGTGAGGTCGTAAATAAACACATTTCTTTGCGCTTCCATTGCAAACGCTGGCTGAACCCTACGAGATAGATCAAAATAATGTACTACAGTATTGTACACCTTAAAAAGGACTGCAAAAAGTCCACGTTGGTATATTCTGTACAGTATTGCACACCTTAAAAAAGACTGCAAAAAGTCCACGTTGGTATATTCTGTAGTATATTTAGTATCAGCATTGCATCCATGCGAAGCCGGGGCGGGTCGCTAGTATAGTATATTTAGCCACCTCTGGCTAATAATATCAGATTGAGCTAATCATATTCTTCATTTTTCAGGGAAGAAGAAGGCAGAGATCTGCTCGGCAAACGGACAATGGACTTCAAAGTGAGCTACCTCGACACCGGCCTCACCAGCCTATACTTCTCCGAGACGGAACAGCTGTCAGGCTGCGAGACCAACGTCACGACTCCTCCCAGAGCCGCGAGACGATACAAAACTCAGCTCAGAGACTTCCTTTCCACGTGTAGGAACAAACGACGAGCGCCCACAACACCCGCTCCACCTCCAGTAGACTATCTCGCCGCTGACGCTGTCGCAGCCGCGTATACCAACCTGAACGGGGCCTACACAGCCCCCTACGGAGAATACCCGCCAGCCCCAACGCTCCACTACCCTCCACCACCATTAGACGATAGGTTTCTCACAACGGACAACCTCTTCCACCAATACAAGCCCCTTTCTTACCACTACACGCCGTACCCACCAAACGGTTTCCTAGAACCGGCGCCGCCGGGGTATGACGTCACTCCGTACCACAGGCCGCCTTCGAGAGAGTATGCTTACGTGGACAGCAGTGGTAGATACATGAGTCCGATCACTGGTGAGAGGAGGTCTCCCAGTGTGGTTCCAGGGCCGAGTCCAGCTGGTTCTAATGGGTCTACGGAGCAGGAGAGGATGCAGAGCCAAGCTGAGGTGCCACGGCAGACGGTGCTGATGTGGGGGGCCGGTGGGGCTGCCCAGGAGGTGCCGGTGGAATACTCCCCCCCTCAGGTTTGGAGATACCATCCATCTCATTATCATACCGCTGAAGCGACTCAGTAGCTTTATGTGCAATTTTAGCTTTTTTTGTTGTATTATCAGGCCCGGATGAAGGGGTCCAGGGTCCCTAGGCACTTGCCCCCCCCCCCCACTATTGCGGGGCCCGCAGGCCCGGGCCTTATGAGCCTAGGTGCTAATCCGGGCCTGGGTATTAGTTGAACGGCATGGCATAGGTACTGTATATCCTCTAAATAGCAATATCTTAGACATATATTTGGTTGTCGAGTGCTAAAGTATGACAAACTTTTCAATATAAACTTAACTAGCTACCTTTTAATAATAAAGGCGACCTCCATCATGTTATCAAGAGATATTTTTTGACACTTTGTCACGCCGTATGAGATCAATCAACTAAGTGATTTTTTTACGAAATTATTTTAACTTTATATTGTAGTGATTTCTATTTACTTTGTTACCATTTGTTTCTTCTATACCTCGCTTGGTGGTTCGTAACGGTCATAAAGGTGCATGCTCACTGAAGCAGAGTCGCTTTAGTGTACAAGTATGTTATCTTTGCGGTCTAGGTCTTGTGAGACTTAACAGGGTCCTTCCATTATCGTCTGTAGATAAGAATCTGTAAATTATTCGAGAATGTTATCCAAATATTAATAATTATAGTCGGTTTTTAGCTAATTATTTTATTTATAGGTGTCTTCTTTGTCACGCAATGCGATTTGAGTTCTGTAAATATATTTTAACTTAGTTATATATTGAAATGAGTTTAAAAGATTTTCAAATGGGGGCGAAATATTAATTTTAGCTATCTAGGCGTATTATGGGCTTTGCATGAAAATCACTTTTTTTTAGTCTTTCGTGGGATAATAAAAATTTGTCGACTTATATTTTTTGTTTACCAAATTAATTAAAAATACTTAGTAAAAGTGCTTAGCACTTTATGTGTCCTTAACATCACGCGACTCTATATTACTTATGTATCGCCATTATTATACGATTACTTTATAAAATAATAAATAATTGTCCAATATTTGAAGTTGATTTACACAACGGACTACTTAAATTTGGTCTTGTCTGTTATTTACGTTTTATTGACATTTAACCACATAACCATAGAAAACTTCTCAAACATCAGAAACTTTGTGCAGTGTAGGTTAAAACTAAAAAATTGACGTGATGCAGGATAGTAAGAACAATTAAGACCTGCTTCTAAGAACAGAATAAAATAACACATCAAGGCCTTTCCCTTAAAAGATACATTTGAAAATAATTTAAACTCATTTAAAGCTTTAGCTTCATATAGAAGTTTGTATGCTTGGAGAGACTCTTGGATAAACGTCCTAAAGAAAAACCAAATTTATATAAAAAAATTGGAATCGAATAAATTATACTCAATATACGAATTGGCCGAATTTTCGGTTACCATGTTTTATAACTAAAGTGTACACTTTCTTGCAAAAATATTAGGGACATCAATGGATCCATTAAAGAGTATATTTTTAAATGCATGCACTAAAAAATAAATGCACTTGTGAATGTCTCTATGAAAGTAATAAGAGCCAAATATAAGCTCATATAAGTATTGTAACAATAGTAAAAATATAAGAATACCTCTGTAATATAATGCAACGTTATAATAAAAAAAATAATGTACAAAAAATCATGTATGTCAAAAATGTATCATAGAATATTTGCATGAATCTGATAAACTATGATTTTTTAACCTACTTGTTTATAAAATTGAAAAGTATTGTATTATTTTTATAGAGACATTTAAGCACAGCCTTGCCAACGCCAAATCACAATGTAAATACACATGTGCCTTTCAACATAATTTATAAAACTTCCATTTATAACTCATATGAACTCTTTTATTAAAAAATTAAATGACTTTTTTTCGTTGGTGCAGTGAACAACGTTGGCAAGGCATCACCGAGTGGCTAAAGAAAGTTAATCTTCCGAAATTAGTAGAAGTAAGGAATTATAATGACCTAAGTGTGAGCAATAAAGTTCAATATGTCGACATTTTTGTATTAATTAAACATTATTACATATATTTCCATATTTTTTTCTACGAAAATCTCAAAAATGTGTGTATGAATTACTTAATCATTTCGAAAATGCACAGTTAATATTAAACTCTTAATTATTTCAGTAATAACATATCAGTCATATTAACCACTTTAAAAATTAATAAGATTTTTGTAGTAAAAATCTGAGTGCAGTGTGTTCAGTTTATAAATATAGATATCACGTAATTTTAAGAAATTTCAAAAGAATTTGCTCTAATTTATTTAGTAATTGTAAATAATTAAATAAGGTAGTCGCTTTATTGTATTATTGATTCATAATTATTTATATTGAACATAATAATTAAGGTAAATTTAATAACTATTCCAACAATTTATTGTATTTATTTTAGCATATCATTATTATGTAACTAAAAAAGAAATTAAATAAATTTTTCATGCCACTGATCGCATTTTTAATTTTACAGATATCCAGATATAGAAAAAAAAATTAAGTCAATTAGATCAAGTTACAGGCACACAGGTAAATCTCGCGACAAGCTTTCTTATTACATAATTATTGTGTAAAGACGTTTTAAGTCAACTTTAATGGAAAATGTTTATTTTATTATTTTTAGTAAGTACGTTTAAATAAAAGCTTGTTTGTTAAAAAGTGTTTTTACCTTAAATTTATTTTCCTTCCATTGTAATCTTTACATACACTCTTATAAGTTTCATGGGTTTATCTCTGCAAACTTCGGAGATAAGGGGTGGGTGGGTATTTTTTAAACGTTGTTGTAAATAAGTCGAAAACTATACAGCTTAAAGCAAATCTAAAATCTGTTTATTTATGTGCAAATGAATACCTTTCTTATGATACCCCACATGACCTAGTAACTTCACAAACATTTTGAAAACCTCCCTTTCCTCCCCCTTTTCTAAATAAAACCGGGCAAGAGCGAGTCGGACTCGCGCACCGAGGGTTCCATGCCATCATACAATATAATATATGACAAAAGCAGTTTTATATTTTTTGGAGAACCTTGACAGCGCCATCTCTTGTCTGATAGCGGAACTTATGTAGATTTTTTACACTTTCTATGATTTCTAAAAAAGAATGTTATGCAGAGAGATTGTAATAAATTTCCTCTAATCTTTACATACACTTCTAAAAGCTATAAAAGTATCACGTGTTTATCTCTGCAAACTTCTGAGATAAGGGGGGGGAACGATTTTCAAGATTTTTGTAAATAACTCAAAAACGATACGGTTTTAAGGAAAACTAAAAACTGTTTATTAATGAGCAAATGAATACCTTTCATATGATACCCCACATCACCTAGTAACTTTCCAAACATTTTGAAAACCCTCGTTCCACCCGTACACTAATAAACTATGCAAATTAGAGAGTTCGCTATAATTTAAAGTTTATATACACTTCTATTATCTAAAAAAGTATCACGAGTTTATCTCTGCAATCTTCGGAGATAAGGGGGGGGGGAACGGTCATTTTTTCAACATTTTTGTAAATAACTCAAAAACGGTTCGGGCTAAAGAATAAATAAAAACTGTTTATTAATTTGCATATAATACCTTTCATATGATACCCCACACGGCATAGTAACTTCACTTAAAAATTTTGAGATCGGCGGAGTTTCACGGGTTTATCTTTGCAAACTTCGGAGATAAGGGGGGGGGGAACAGTCGTTTCTTCAACATTTTTGTAACACTCCTGGATGTTCCTGGATGGTTTGAAATTACAATTGGGTCCGTTGGGTGGCGCTGCTGTCGGTAGGTATGTCACGGCGGGCAGGACGACGTCTGCCGGGTTCCGCTAGTAAACTTATAAATATTTGTTTTTACCTATGGGTTACAGCCACCACTATTTTTAAAACGGTACGAACATGTTTCTTTAGCCCGTTTATCGTCATTTATATTAAGTTACTTATTTCAACTTATTCCTCGTTAAGAAAATAACTGAAAATAGCGTCATCTAGCTTGTATTGCAAGAACCAGTATGTTTGTTGAACTTTGATTGTAAGAATTATAGACAGTGTAACACTACCCAAAAGTCAGTAACACAAAGCTGAAACGCCTCCTAGATAGTTCGTGTCGTGAAAGCTAGATGGCGTTGTCATTGTCATTGGTGCGTGCTTGTAAATTATACCGTCGTTGGCGGTAGTCATAAAATGTGCCCAATTTGTTGTAACCTTAGAATAAAAACACTGCAGAAAGATAATCTTCATACAAGCGCTCTGTCAATAATGAAGCACAAAACCTGAATTGGTTATATATGTATAACAGACGTGACGATACTAGCTTACGCTCGGCGACACGCACACATACACTTGTCTAATGTTGCCAGTGGAGGTGCGATTTTCCCGAAAGCGAGGAAATGATTCCGCCGCTGATAACCATTTGTTTTTGGCAATAATACGTAATATATACATAATAAGTGTGGTTAAAGTATAGGTATGGTATTGTTAACTTGTAACATTGCGGGAACGTCTATTTATATGAAGAAAACAACAACAATTATCAACAATTTATTTTTTAATTCGAATTAAATACAGTATTAAATTAAAGTTGAATCTCAATATAAGTTACATAAAAGAAAACAACAATGTAGTTAACATTATTACGACGTCAACGACGATGAAAAAGTAATAAACCGTGATTTAAAACCCGTACAAACTATATTATTTACACGAAATTTTCATTATCTACATCAAAACAACGTTTAACAAGCTAATATTTTTACAGAACACCTAGTACACGTTTGTGTACTGCGTGTTCTGTGCGGTGTAAGATAGGAGCCGCCACAACGGCAATAAATTTTTAACCGTAAAGGCTTCATAGTAAGTTATTAGAAAAATATATTAAGGGCATGTTGTCTTCACCTATAATTATACTGGCACTTGACATTAATTTTATTAAGGCAACTCTAAGCTAGTTTTAGTGTACACTATGTTAGTGATCAATAAAATAAATAAATAAGGGCCGGGAAAAATAAAATAATTAAATAAATAAATAAATAAGGACGCCGCTCGGCGTCCGTAAAAACACTTTTAGTTCTTAGTTATTTAATTACTTATAATATTTTATTATTATTACTTTAGTGCCGTGGGGTGCCAGCTAAAGAATGTTACCTCTCTTGATACAGTAATAAACTGCCAAAGGATACGCTCCGGAAGATGGACCACAGTATCTATCTGTGTATCCACTCGGTGTAATGTACTTATCTTCGTTATTAAAATGTTTTGAACATATTCGTGTATTTTTAGTTGGCTTACAATGTACTTCTTCACGACTAAGCCTTATATTTTTCACCCATTTGTCAGCAATAACAGGGTCGACAGGAATCCTTTGAACAACAACAAGTATACCTCTAATTTGTGATTTTAACAGTGCGGTAATAAAATTCGTTTTTAGTCTTCTCAACTTTCAAGTAACAGAATTTCAGGTATGATATCGTTAAATCACACAAACACCTACATTAGAGAGCGTGTCACCTAATTAAATCATCATTTCATCATTTCAGCCGTAAAACGTTCACTACTGAACACAGGCCTCCCCTCATGGATCTCCATGAGTTATAATATGTACTATATACTGATATATAGTACATGTATAACTCATGTTAATATGTACTCAGCTGAAGTTATATACTGCCCATCTTCCAGAGGTATCCCTTAGCAGGCCCTTACTGCATCCACGGGCATGAGAGGAGGGGCAACATTATACTGCCGGCACCCCACGGCACCTAATTAAATATCAACCTAATTAAATATCGGTAGCAAATTAATCAGTCGGAGGCCGGAGCAATTAAGTCAGTTAAAATGGGAAAATATCCATCCACAATCGGGCAACACTGAGCATTGAAACAGAACATAAACAAAACTTGTCTATTTTGACCTAATTGACTAGAAAATTCTATGAAAAATTGCATGCTTACCTGTGAAAAGTGATATAGTTACACATCTTTTGTTTTTCAGATGTGTTGTGACACAATTGAATTGCACAAACCGTCATAATTATTTTTTTTGCACGAGACACGTACGGCGTGAATTGACGTTGAACACTACGGCGTGGTTCGGCGTTTGGAGCCATTTCTGACTCCAATGAAAGTGCTTCAAAATGGACGCGCGGACTTGGTTTCTGTAGTGTTTTTCTTCTTAGGTTGTAACTAAATTTTAGAGGTGGCGATATCGTAGATAAGATCCACAATAGTGGCATACCTACGTTCTCATCATCATTGAAGTCAGTCGTTCCATATCTGTGCCAAACAATCTCGTGCCAAATGGCCCGAGTTAAGGTAGGTATTGTATAAATAAAATTATTTTTCATTATACTCGTGCCACTTTTTGTTTCTATGGAATAAGATAAAAAGAGGTTGCATAATTGATATCTAACGGGTTGTCGGCATTACGTGCATTCTTTTGATATGCAAATTAGGCACAAAATATATAAAAATAAAAATATATTAATATACAGCATGTAACAAAAACCCTGTCCGATCCTTAAGAGTATTATTCGGCATCGTACCGCGTACACATATACGTGAGCATTTAATGGATTTGAGATGATTATTTTACCCCAGTGAATTTAATTAAATTAAAATAAAAAATAAAAACTGATCAACGGCAACACTGATCGCTGACCTTAAAGTGAAAGTTCACGTGTACTACCTACAGTTAGTTACCTACATATTTTTGTCAAAGAAGCCGCCTGAGCACTGGTGTCATGAACCCGCTTTGTCGCGTGCCGCCAAACAAACTTTACAACGAAAGAGAAGAGAAAGAAGTAGGTAGTAGGTAGGTATGACGTAGCGTAGGTTACGCTACGTCATACCTATGCGTAGGTATCAGCTGATATTGTTTTGTAGGCAGTGATCCGGATTTCAGACACACTGTATTTTGTGTTTCAGAAATAATTCTGTTTAACAAGAAACAATTATTAATCGAATTAAATGTAGCCCTCATAAGGGCTTTTTTTAAATGTGATGTGCTTTTGGCAATGTACTTACCGACTGCAGGTACCTATCAGTTTATTAAAACGTTCACTTGCTGTTGCTGCATACTTCCGCGATCGTGCTCCACATGTCCACCTCCAACACTAATACCACAGAATAGTAATGTGGCGGTAGTGTAGGGCGGTGTATTTGAAATAAAAATAGGTAAAAATAAAAAGATTTTGCCGCCGGGTGGAGTGTTGCCAACTTATAAAAATTTGCCATATTCTGTGTTAAATTTTGCATAAATTATAAAAATAAAAAATCAATAACTTTAGATTTTTATGAGTTACATTTTTAAAACATTTTTTTCCAGTACGTATGTTGAACCAGGACTACGCCTTTATTGGATCGGACAGGGTTTTTGTTACTAATTGTATTAATTATAAAAATATTTGGGGCAGTTAGTACACTGGAATAGAAACAAGATAGTAAGGTATTGATAAAAAATAACAAGACATTTATCATGATAAGTAGGTAGGTACTACAAATATGTGTTTCTGTAATAAAATAATATTATATTACCTACATAACGAATTAATTAATAAATTATTTCACTTTCGAAACACTCTGAGCTTAGAATAAAAACACTACTGAGTTACACTGTCATTGTAATGATAAACGGGCTTTCTACTCACGTTAATTAATAAATTATTGTTTGCAGTGGTTGCTTGTCAACTTCAATGAGGCGTTTTCATTAAAAAGTAAAAACTTCAAAAATAGTTACCTCGAACCTTATAGATGGCGTTAATTTTCTTTTACTGGTAGGCACAATTTGACAATAATCCCACAAACATGCTTACTCCGCTTGACAGCTCCATCTGTTAGGTTTAGTAGAAAACTCTTTTTGTTTTGTTACTGAAAACGGCTCATTGTTTTCTAGTTTTTGTATTACTTTATTTTTTGAGAGACTAGGCTTGATGTTTTTTACTTGATGCTATTCACATTTGTGCAGTTCTCTTTTGCAACACACTACACACTTGTTTGACAATCCAAGCCTTTAAAGAAGTAAATTACTATATAATTTAGGGTGATAAAATTAAGCTAGTTTTTGTGAAAATAACTGAATTTATTAGTCAAAATCTGTATACATTTAAATAAGTAACAATTTTAAAATCACTACACAAAACATATTAGGTAGAGCCATTCAAAATTTAAAAAAGTATTTTAACAGGTGGTCCTCCGCCCACTGCCTGCACCACAGAGATCGTCAAAGTTACCGAAATCGTAACTAGATGTCGCTACTGGTAAAATTAAAACGCGCTATCGTTACGTTTTAGGAACTTGTTAAGTCACGTTGCAGTCATGAAATTTGTAGATTAACTGTCTATCTATTAGATGTAATTTTTATAAACTTTTACCTTTTCGTAAAAGTTGTTAAACGGTCAGGTTAACGCATTCTCAATCACATTACATACAGGTGGTGTGTACCGGAGGCAATTTTAGTCTCCGGAGTTTATGCGGAGATCTTGGTGAATAACTACCGGAGATTCTCCGGATAGTCAAATAATGTATTGTACATATAAGTTCATGTCCGTAAGGAAGGATCACACATCAGATTTTTAAAATCTTATCTCACCATTATTTAGCAGCAATGTAGCTGATTTTGCAGCACGAATTCTAGATTTAGCAGAAAAATATATTACTAGTTATATTTAATGCAAAGTGGCTTCCTTATTATTTTGCGTATTTTCTAATTGGCTGACGGCGATTATCGGTCGCTCTCGTTTCTTCCTTGATAATTTGAACGGCAGGCTCCTCCCAGTGGGCGTGGCGAGAGGGATGCAGGGATCGGTGAGACACATTTCAGAAATTTTGTGCACAAAGTGGTAGGTAAGGTAGTGGTTGTTCCGCTGGACCAAGTAAGACATATTATACCTACGAGAAGAAATAAAGCAGGCTGTGTCTGGTTTTGAAACTTCCCTAAAAGATTTAAAGAATGAATTCTCTTTCCTTAGAGAATCGGTTAAATTCATAAATGATAAATATGAGAATATGGAGAAAAGAATCTGTGAAATATCTGGTCAACTCAAATCAATACCTGATACTAACAAATTTATCGCCGATGTTAATACTAAATTACAATCTTTCCAAAGGGATTAATGGGTGCGGCGCTCCAACGTCGAAATCGTTGGCTTTCCAGAAAGAAAGGGCGAAAACTTAATAGAAATGGTCTCAAAAATTGCCAAAGTTGGTGACTTTTCAATAAATAACCATACTGATATTGACTTCGTGACCCGAGTTGCTCCAATGGATAAAAGTATAAAAAAGCCAATTATCGTACGATTTACGTCGAGATATAGGAAGGATTAATTTTTGGCCAGGATGCGAGCAGTTAAGGACTTCAAAGCCGCAGACGTTGGTTTTGGAAGAGATAACTCCAAGCTAAACTTTAATGAGCACCTGACAAAGTTTAATAAATCTCTTCTTCAGCGTGCAAAGAAGATATCTAAAGAAAATTTATACAAATATGTTTTGGTACGAAACTGCACAATTCTCGTGCGCAAAAGTGATACCAGCCCAGACTTACATAATTATAGGTGTACAGAATCCCAACTGATTTAGAGGTGTTCAATAAAACAACCGTATTTTGTAGAAGCAGTCTCTCTTGCAAGCTGTCAATTTATTTTTATTAATCCAATGACTAGGTAAAAACCTAAAACGCTTCGATAGCGCGATCTAGAATTTAACTAAAATTAAGGACGTCATCTGTTAAATTTAACAAGAACCTTTTACGTGAAATTTTGAACTTTACTTACAGTTTATACATTAAACATACCGCCCGCTAAGAACGTTATTTAACGTTCTTCATTACTAACAATATGAGGCTAAGTGTAAAAATAACAAATTTAACAAATGACTCCTTCACAACATAAAATTACAACACAAACATATAATTAAAATAATCTTACTTAATAAAAAAACAAAAACTGATGACTTACTGAATATAAACAATTATCTAACATACAAAACATAAAAACATAAACCAACTTAAATTACTTAATCAATTAACATAATATGTATACATGTGTATAATAAACATTCTCAACATAAAAAGAATTATAGGATGTTTAATGTCCTCGGGAAGGTTGACATTTTGTATCCTACCGCCCACTCTCATAATTCCTTTATCGTCTAGAAAAGAGCTTAACGATTTCAACTTTTGTTGATTATTTCCCGATTCTCACTGAAATTGTCTTATAAAAATATCTAAGGCATCATTTAGTTCCCGTGTTGTGAAGTATCGTTCGAAAGGATTATTTTATTTTGACTTCAGGTTTCTTTTGAAAACGATTTTCAAAGAAATGAAATCGTTTTAGGGTGATTTGTTTAGAGTTACCATTCTTATATTTCAGATTATCTTCACGAAACGGCAGTCTTACAATATACCTACCAGAATAATCTCGACAAGTTGATTTACTATAAAATTTCTCACACAACTGCTCTTCCTCAGTCAGAATTTTAGTACTGACGATATCAGATTTGAGTCGACAGAACTTCTTAAGCAATTCGTCAGAACACGAGTGCATACTGACGATGTTATGGAAGTTGTGTTGATCACCATCATGTGCAGTTTGCGTCAGATGTGTTTGACCTGATACGATCCATCCCAATGAAGTACACTGGGCCATTGGTGTACCATTGGGACCCCTGATCAACCCCTTCCTTAGTATCTGACCATACACGTCGGCACCTAGCAAAACATCTATTTTACTGGGAGTATGGAATTGTGGATCTGCGAGAGTGAGATTAGCCAGTGCTGGCCAATCTTTATAATCTACTTTTTCAGATGGAAGAACACCTGTGATTGCACTTAAAACATGTGCACGTACCTGCAGTTGGAAGCATGGATCAGTAGGCGATTCAATTGTCATCACAACGATGTGCTTTGAAGCTAAATTTCCTTTCTCGCCGCCTAACCCCGAAATGCTATTCCTGCTGGGCTCTTTACGTAGTCCCAACATTTGTACTGCTGATTCTGTTATAAATGACGCCTGAGAGCCTTGATCTATTAGTGCCCTAAGCAGACGACTGCGCCCATGCTCTGCTTGGACTCTCACAATCGCCGTTGCTAACAGAACCTGATTTATTTTCTCGTTCTGGGAAAAATGTGTCTTCACATCTGAAACCGTTTCATCTGAAGACACCTTAACATTGAAGCTTGCTGAACTTACTTCTACTAAATCATTTTTGGGGGTTTCTGCCAAATTTGAAGATGCCTTTTGGCTTGGGTGGAGCAACGAATGGTGCTTGTGCTTGCAAATATAACACCTAGACGATGCTCGGCACGCGAAGGCAGAGTGGTTTCTACCTAAGCAGTTATAACATAAATTGTTCGTCCGAACAAATCCACGACGTTCATCGGTATCAAGTTGTGAAAAATCTTTACAATTTGCTAGTTTGTGATTATTGGTATTACAGGATGGACACCATAACTTCGACCCAGCGTCGGGACTAGTTGATGCGTGCATGGCATTGGTCTTCTGGTTTGATGAATTTGGTTTAATGTTCTTTTTAGGTTCTAAAAACTCTAAAGAACGAAATCGCGATTCCAAAAACTCTCGAAGTTGGTTCAAGGTTGGCAGTTCATCGGCGCTACTTATTTTAGATTCCCACTGCTTACGGGACTCTGAATCCATCTTTGAGCCAACTATATACACGACTATGACATCCCAGTTACTTACGTTTATTCCCAAATTTATCAAACCGTTCATAGTCTCATTAGTTACATCTAACAAATCTTTGATAGCGCTGCAGGATTCGGTTCCGAGGCTGGGTTGACTCATAAAACGCCTCAATAGACAGTTAGCCAAGTACTTTTTGTTATCATATCTATTGATCAATGTTGACCAAGACTGTTCGTAATTAGCAGCTGTGATTGGCACGTGTCTTAACAATTGTTCTGCCTCTCCCGATAGATGACTTTTAAGATAGTGCATCTTTTGCACTTCATCAATTGACGCATTGTTATGAACTAATGATATATACAAATCTTTGAAGGTTGTCCATTCTGCATACGATCCAGAAAAAGTTGGAATGGATATTTTAGGTAGCCTTACATTATTATCACACTTGTGAGTTGCAACATGCAACTCTCGACTAATGGCAACTTTCGACTTCAACGAACTTAAGGTCTCAAGTAACTCAGACTTGTAATCTATATACATTTCCTCAACGTCTTCAAAAACATTGTCGATCATGTATTTAGATTGAGCTACCTCCTCGCCACTCTTTACAATTTGCGAATGTGTGTCTGCAAACACACGCCACTTCTGTTCCAATGAATCTATTCGCGTCAGCAAATAAGACTCCTTACTTATTCTATCTTTTGGAGACTTTCTAAAATTGACATGGGATTTTTCTATAGACGATCTATAAGTCAATTGGCTTCTGATTGCAGACAACATTTTGGTACAGTAAGTTCAAACACGAAACAATAAAACTATCAAACTAAAAAATATAAATTTAAATTTATAAAAGTCCCAAAAAAAAAATTATAAATTTTACAAGTGTTTGAGTTTATGATAACCGAGCAAAAATCGGGCATAGGTTCCCTGTTGGTCCGTTTTTAAAGAAACTATTCTAAGTCCATAAAATATCTTCAATTCTTCTATTTTCCAACTTCTTTCACAAATTTAAGCCAAACTGGACTTTAAACAACTAAACAAAATCACAAATCGTACTCACAGTTTTTCACTACCAAACCACTTGTCACATTCCGAATCGCGCCTCGTCGTCACTCCTGTGACGACACCCAACCAACAATGCGTCTTCAGTACGCCTTGGTTGGTGATGGTGACGTCGGCTGACGTCACGTCGCGTCGTGTCTCTTCCTCGGTTGATGTGGCGCGGTACCACACTCAACCACCCGACCCGAAACCCTGGGCCGGTGCTTCGCACTTCAGTGGAATCCCCACTGGTTTCTCGTGCGGTACAAAAATAAAATGGAAATTAATCCGACTCGTGAAGGACCATGTACAGAATCCCAACTGATTTAGAGGTGTTCAATAAAACAACCGTATTTTGTAAAAGCAGTCTCTCTTGCAAGCTGTCAATTTATTTTTATTAATCCAATGACTAGGTAAAAACCTAAAACGCTTCGATAGCGCGATCTAGAATTTAACTAAAATTAAGGACGTCATCTGTTAAATTTAACAAGAACCTTTTACGTGAAATTTTGAACTTTACTTACAGTTTATACATTAAACAATAGGATCGGAAGAAGATTAAAAAAAAAATCAAATAAGTAACAGATTACGTCATAATTTTTTTGTTCCATGGTTTTATTTTTGTAAATTAAGGTTATATTATGAAATATCTGAAATCAGAGGTTTGAGGTCATACGCATTAATAGATATACGATTTTTTTATTTGTTTTTGATAATATGTTTGATGCGTGCTTTAATTCTGCTTTCGATTCTAATGTTGCTAAAGTGTTTCCTTCTTTTGATACCCACAATCCCCAAGGCTCTATTAATTTGTCATCAATGCAACTATCTCTTGCTACTGTGCGCAAATACTTACGGCTTGTAGATGTGAACAAGGGAGCAGGGCCTGATGGCTTTCCACCTTTATTTATTCGTAATTGTTTTGAGCAACTATCGTTCCCACTTTATAAAATTTTTAATTTATCTCTTAGACATGGCAATAATTATGCCTAAAATCTGGAAGAGATCGTTTGTTGTGCCCATATTCAAAAATGGAAATAAGCACAACGTTACAAACTATCGGCCAATATCCAAGCTTAGTATTAGACCTAAATTATTTGAGCGCATTGTGTACGATAATTTATTTGCGATAGTTAGACCTCATTTCGTCGAACAACAGCACGGTTTTCTGAGTAAAAAGTCAACAGAGTCCTACATAAGTGAGCTTTTAGATTGTGTATATGATGCAATGGATAATGGCGCTCAAGTTGATGTCGTGTATACCGATTACTCGAAGGCTTTTGATAAAATATGTCATGATATTTTAGTGCAGAAGCTTTTCGGTATCGGTATACATGGCGATCTTTTACGCTGGCTTGATTCATATTTGAGGGATCGGAGTCAGGCAGTAACTGTCAAAGGTTTCTGCTCTTCATTTATCCCTTCCCTCTGGCGTTCCGCAGGGTTCCCACTCTTTTCTTTTCAATGATTTCTGATGACAAAAAGATTTATAAAATAGTCGAGACTCCAAACGATTGCACAGAGCTTCAAAAAGATTTAAATGCTTTATGCGCCTATTGTGAGGACAATCGGCTGTATCTAAATACAAAAAAAGGTAACGTCATTATATTTTCTCGAAAGAAAAAGCCTATAGAGTACACTTATTATTTAAATGAACAACCAATTGCTAGAGTTTATGAGGTGCGGGACTTAGGTGTGTGCCTGGACTCCAAGCTTTTGCTTGACGTCCATGTAGATACTATCGTTAAAAAAGCTTTTCGTATGCTAGGTTTTGTTTTAAGAGTTAGTAAAGACTTCAAACTCATCGCTACTTTAATTACTTTATACAACAGTTTTGTAAGATCGACTCTTGAATATGCCTCTGTTGTTTGGAATCCTCAATACAATGCTAACATTGAACAAATTGAGAGATTGCAAAACAAATTTTACAAACATTTAGTATATAGATGTGCCATGAATAAGTTGCCCTTAACTTCTTTACCTTCGTTACGTGAAAGAAGAACTCTACGTGATCAAACATTTCTATATAAAGTCATAAATGGACATATAGACACGCCTCTTTTAAATAAAGTAAGATTTAGATGCCCGCGAATCAGTTCTCGGAAAAAACATCTGTTTCAGCCATCCACAACCCGAACTAAATATGCGTCTATTACTTTTGTGAACCGATCTATGAACTGTAACAATAACATGTTTTCTGATATAGATATTTTTGACCTCTCTCTTTCTATGTGTTACAGCCACCACTAGTTTTAAAACGGTACGAACATGTTTCTTTAGCCCGTTTATCGTCATTTATATTAAGTTACTTATTTCAACTTATTCCTCGTTAAGAACACAACTTAAAATAGCGCCATCTAGCTTGTATTGCAAGAACCAGTTTGTTTGTTGAACTTGATTGTTAGAATTAAAGACAGTGTAACACTACCCAAAAGTCAGTAACACAAAGCTGAAACGCCTCCTAGATAGTTCGTGTCGTGAAAGCTAGATGGCGTTGGCGGTAGCCATAAAATGTGCGCAATTTGTTATAACTTTTTAGGGGTGACGATATCGAAATATAGATAAGATAGATAACTATCCACAATAGTGGCACATCTACGTTCTCATCATCATTGAAGTCAGTCGTTATTTATTCAATAGTTATTTTTCATTATACTCGTGCCACTTTATGTTTCTATGGAATAAGATAAAAAAGAGGTTGTATAATTGATATCTAACGGGTTGTCGGCATTACGTGCATTCTTTTGATATGCAAATTAGGTACAAAATATTTGGGGCAGTTAGTACACTGGAATAGAAACAAGATAGTAAGGTATTGATAAAAAATAACAAGACATTTACCATGATAAGTAGGTAGGTACTACAAATATGTGTTTATGTATTATTATTACATTACCTAACGAATTAATAAATAAATTATTTCACTTTCGAAACACTCATTACACTATTAATTGTAATGTTAAACGGGCTTTCTACTCACGTTAATTAATAAATTATTGTTTGCAGTGGTTGCTTGTCAACTTCAATTAAGTTTTCTAGTTTTTGTATTACCTATGTATTTACTTTTTGAGAGACTAGGCTTGATGTTTTTTACTTGATGCTATTCACATTTGTGCAGTTCTCTTTTGCAACACACTACACACTTGTTTGACAATCCAAGCCTATAAAGAAGTAAATTACTATATAATTATTATATAGGGTGATAAAATTGAGCTAGTCTTTGTGAAAATATCTGAATTTATTAGTCAAAATCTGTATACATTTAAATAAGTAACAATTTTAAAATCACTACACAAAACTTATTAGGTAGAGCCATTCAAAATTTAAAAAAGTATTTTAACAGGTGGTCCTTCGCCCACTGCACCACAGAGATCGTCAAAGTTACCGAAATCGTAACTAGATGTCGCTACTGGTAAAATTAAAACGCGCTATCGTTACGTTTTAGGAACTTATTAAGTCACGTTGCAGTCATGAAATTTGTAGATTAACTGTCCATCTAATAGATGTTTTACCTTTTCGTAAAAGTTGTTAAATGGTCAGGTTAACGCATTCTCAATCTCATTACAGGTGGTGTGTACCGGAGGCAATTTTAGTCTCCGGAGTTTATGCGGAGATCTTGGTGAATAACTACCGGAGATTCTCCGGATAGTCAATTAATGTATTGTACATATAAGTTCATGTCCGTAAGGAAGGATCACACATCAGATTTTTTAAATCTTATCTCACCATTATTTAGCAGCAATGTAGCTGATTTAGCAGAAAAATATATCACTAGTTATATTTAATGCAAAGTGGCTTCCTTATTATTTTGCGTATTTTCTAATTGGCTGACGGCGATTATCGGTCGCTCTCGTTTCTTCCTTGATAATTTGAACGGCAGGCTCCTCCCAGTGGGCGTGGCGAGAGGGATGCAGGGATCGGTGAGACACATTTCAGAAATTTTGTGCACAAAGTGGTAGGTAAGGTAGTAGGTTGTTCCGCTGGACCAAGTAAGACATATTATACCTACGAGAAGAAATAAAGCAGGCTGTGTCTGTTTTGAAACTTCCCTAAAAGATATAAAGAATGAATTCTCTTTCCTTAGAGAATCGGTTAAATGCATAAATGATAAATATGAGAATATGGAGAAAAGAATCTGTGAAATATCTGGTCAACTCAAATCAATACCTGATACTAACAAATTTATCGCCGATGTTAATACTAAATTACAATCTTTTCAAAGGGATTAATGGGTGCGGCGCTCCAACGTCGAAATCGTTGGCCTTCCAGAAAGAAAGGGCGAAAACTTAATAGAAATGGTCTCAAAAATTGCCAAAGTTGGTGACTTTTCAATAAATAACCATACTGATATTGACTTCGTGACCCGAGTTGCTCCAATGGATAAAAGTATAAAAAAGCCAATTATCGTACGATTTACGTCGAGATATAGGAAGGATTAATTTTTAGCCAGGATGCGAGCAGTTATGGACTTCAAAGCCGCAGACGTTGGTTTTGGAAGAGATAACTCCAAGCTAAACTTTAATGAGCACCTGACAAAGTTTAATAAATCTCTTCTTCAGCGTGCAAAGAAGATATCTAAAGAAAAATTATACATTATATGTTTTGGTACGAAACTGCTCAATTCTCGTGCGCAAAAGTGATACCAGCCCAGACTTACATAATTATAGGATCGGAAGAAGATTAAAAAAAAAATCAAATAAGTAACAGATTACGTCATCATTTTTTTGTTCCATGGTTTTATTTTTGTAAATTAAGGTTATATTTTGAAATATCTGAAATCAGAGGTTTGAGGTCATACGCATTAATAGATATACGATTTTTTTATTTGTTTTTGATAAAATGTTTAATGCGTGCTTTAATTCTGCTTTCGATTCTAATGTTGCTAAAGTGTTTCCTTCTTTTGATTCCCTTATGATACCCACAATCCCCAAGGCTCTATTAATTTGTCATCAATGCTACTATCTCTTGCTACTGTGCGCAAATACTTACGGCTTGTAGATGTGAACAAGGGAGCAGGGCCTGATGGCTTTCCACCTTTATTTATTCGTAATTGTTTTGAGCAACTATCGTTCCCACTTTATAAAATTTTTAATTTATCTCTTAGACATGGCAATAATTATGCCTAAAATCGTTTAGAGAAGAGATCGTTTGTTGTGCCCATATTCAAAAATGGAAATAGGCACAACGTTACAAACTATCGGCCAATATCCAAGCTTAGTATTACACCTAAATTATTTGAGCGCATTGTTTACGATAATTTATTTGCGATAGTTAGACCTCATTTCGTCGAACAGCAGCACGGTTTTCTGAGTAAAAAGTCAACAGAGTCCTACATAAGTGAGCTTTTAGATTGTGTATATGATGCAATGGATAATGGCGCTCAAGTTGATGTCGTGTATACCGATTACTCGAAGGCTTTTGATAAAATATGTCATGATATTTTAGTGCAGAAGCTTTTCGGTATCGGTATACATGGCGATCTTTTTCGCTGGCTTGATTCATATTTGAGGGATCGGAGTCAGGCAGTAACTGTCTTCATTTATTCCTTCCCTCTGGCGTTCCGCAGGGTTCCCACCCTTTTCTTTTCAATGATTTCTGATGACAAAAAGATTTATAAAATAGTCGAGACTCCAAACGATTGCGCAGAGCTTCAAAAAGATTTAAATGCTTTATGCGCCTATTGTGAGGACAATCGGCTGTATCTAAATACAAAAAAATGTAACGTCATTATATTTTCTCGAAAGAAAAAGCCTATAGAGTACACTTATTATTTAAATGAACAACCAATTGCTAGAGTTTATGAGGTGCGGGACTTAGGTGTGTGCCTGGACTCCAAGCTTTTGCTTGACGTCCATGTAGATACTATCGTTAAAAAAGCTTTTCGTATGCTAGGTTTTGTTTTAAGAGTTAGTAAAGACTTCAAACTCATCGCTACTTTAATTACTTTATACAACAGTTTTGTAAGATCGACTCTTGAATATGCCTCTGTTGTTTGGAATCCTCAATACAATGTTAACATTGAACAAATTGAGAGATTGCAAAACAAATTTTACAAACATTTAGTATATAGATGTGCCATGAATAAGTTGCCCTTAACTTCTTTACCTTCGTTACGTGAAAGAAGAACTCTACGTGATCAAACATTTCTATATAAAGTCATAAATGGACATAAAGACACGCCATATCTTTTGAATAAAGTAAGATTTAGATGCCCGCGAATCAGTTCTCGGAAAAAAACATCTGTTTCAGCCATCCACAACCCGAACTAAATATGCGTCTATTACAATAACATGTTTTCTGATATAGATATTTTTGACCTCTCTCTTTCTATGTGTTACAGCCACCACTAGTTTTAAAACGGTACGAACATGTTTCTTTAGCCCGTTTATCGTCATTTATATTAAGTTACTTATTTCAACTTATTCCTCGTTAAGAACACAACTTAAAATAGCGCCATCTAGCTTGTATTGCAAGAACCAGTTTGTTTGTTGAACTTGATTGTTAGAATTAAAGACAGTGTAACACTACCCAAAAGTCAGTAACACAAAGCTGAAACGCCTCCTAGATAGTTCGTGTCGTGAAAGCTAGATGGCGTTGGCGGTAGCCATAAAATGTGCGCAATTTGTTATAACTTTTTAGGGGTGACGATATCGAAATATAGATAAGATAGATAACTATCCACAATAGTGGCACATCTACGTTCTCATCATCATTGAAGTCAGTCGTTATTTATTCAATAGTTATTTTTCATTATACTCGTGCCACTTTATGTTTCTATGGAATAAGATAAAAAAGAGGTTGTATAATTGATATCTAACGGGTTGTCGGCATTACGTGCATTCTTTTGATATGCAAATTAGGTACAAAATATTTGGGGCAGTTAGTACACTGGAATAGAAACAAGATAGTAAGGTATTGATAAAAAATAACAAGACATTTACCATGATAAGTAGGTAGGTACTACAAATATGTGTTTCTGTATTATTATTACATTACCTAACGAATTAATAAATAAATTATTTCACTTTCGAAACACTCATTACACTATTAATTGTAATGTTAAACGGGCTTTCTACTCACGTTAATTAATAAATTATTGTTTGCAGTGGTTGCTTGTCAACTTCAATTAAGTTTACTAGTTTTTGTATTACCTATGTATTTACTTTTTGAGAGACTAGGCTTGATGTTTTTTACTTGATGCTATTCACATTTGTGCAGTTCTCTTTTGCAACACAATACACACTTTGCAATACACACTTGTTTGACAATCCAAGCCGTGCGCCTATAAAGATGTAAATTACTACATAATATATTTAAATAAATAGGATGTTTTACACTATAATTAAGCTAGTCTTTGTGTAATAAGCCGTGTTGGCCGAATGGTATGTACCCCCGACTTTCAATCCGAAGGTCGTGGGTTCGATACCGGCCGTGAACCAATAAATAAATAAATAAATAAATAAATAAATAATGCTGGACAAATCACACAGCATCATCTAGCCCCAAGCTAAGCAGAGCTTGTGTTATGGGTACTAGAAGACTGATATACTTAATACATTATACTACATAGATAGATATTTTTATTATATATAGAAAAACACCCAGAACACTTGGACTTTTCTTTCTTGAAAAGTGTAGTTTCACATGTAACACGTGCTTAACGGTGAAGGAAACATCGAGAGGAAACGCGCGGCATAATTAGCTTCAGACGTATTGACCTGTTCTTTCCTCTGAATAACAGCTGACTAAGCTGAGAAGATGGTATAAGTGCTGGGCAAGCCTAATCCATCAAACAATGTCCCAGGCACTGCAGCGTCCCGTACAGCATGATTACAAATTCAAATTCAAATCATTTATTGCGTTCATGTGTACATTAGGTCTTATAATTTAGCTTTTAGTCCAAACATGAGCCCAGTAAGGGCACTACAATTTAGGTGTTTGTAGGTAACATAACAATTTTCGTACTTAACTAATTTAAAACAACTTTACTTAGAGTTAGGTATTGTAAAAATGTACTTATCATACCTTATTCTAAATTATATCAAATTATAACATCAAGATAAATGAACATACATATTAGCTTTGTTAATTATTAGTGCAATAATTACATAGGTAATCTTTCTTTTTTTTGTTATATTTTTATAAAAGGTACCTCCTTTTTATGTAACTCAATGGGTTCATATCAAAAAACTCTTGCAAGGTATAGAAACTATGTTTAATTAAATATTTCCTAAGTTTATTTTTAAATGTGTGAACCTGGCTAAAAGCTTACCAGTTGGTGACGCTGCATAAATCATCTATAATAGATGCAAAGGCCTTACTTGTGAAAATATCTGAATTTATTAGTCAAAATCTGTATACATTTAATAAAGTAACAATTTTAAAAATTCTACACAAAACATTATTATGTAGAGCCATTCAAAATTCATAAAAGTATTATAACAGGTGGACCTTCGCCCACTGCACCACGGAGATCGTCGAAGTTACGGAAATCGTAACTAGATGTCGCTACTAGTAAAATTAAAACGCGCTATCGTTACGTTTTAGGAATTTGTTAAGTCACGCACGTTGCAAACAGAATTTAGCGTTTTTTAAAACTAATTCTTTTCAAATCTTAATTTTGAAAGCTTTTACCTATTTGTAAAAGTTGTAAAACGGTCAGGTTAACTCAACGCATACTCACTCATTGTGTCAGTGTCTCCAGATTGGAAAAGTGAAATTACAGTAAAGGCTATTTGAAATTACAGTAGATTTATTAAAATTACAGTGTTTTTCTATCCTAAAATACAGTATGTTTTACAGTAAATAGTAATAACATATTATTATTTTTAAACATTTTTTTAACTAATAAATCGAAGGGGCATGGAGGCTGCCAAGATAAAACGAGATTGGGCGGATCCGCCGCCGCCGTCACTGTCATGCATGTCACAAGAATAAAAAAAATTAAAGTAAAAAAAACTTTTTAACAAACAAGCTTTTATTTAAACGTACCCACTAAAAATAATAAAATAAACATTTTCCATTAAAGTTTAATGTCAACTTAAAACGTCTTTAGAAAATATACATTTATGTAATAAAAAAGCTTCTCGCGAGATTAACCTGTGTGCCTGTAACATCTAATTGATTTTTTTTTCAAACAATGTAAATACGAGTACCTGCTTAAATATCGATCGTAAAATCTGTCTACATAATTTGATTGCATAATAACTCGATAGCACAGAATAGTAATGTATACAGTAGTTTGACTCGGCCGTATTTTTGAAATAAATACCTACAGCCGCGCGGTACGTAAACATGCGATAGGGCTGCCCGCCTCCAGCATTTTAATTAAATTTGCCTACTTTGTGTTTCCATTTAGTTTTGTGATTGTAAATATACTTTTTTTATATAAACAAATATAATACTTTGTGAATTGAATAGATAAATTGAAAATATAGTGTACGCAGAAGTACTATAAAATAACATAGTTATGAATTATTAGACTAACCTACAATCTAAATGATATAAGATTATAAGACCCAGTACTTTTACCTAATGTTTTAAAGTTCCACTCTTACTGATGAAAGCGTGATGTAGGTACCTACCTAAAATTACGCTTAACGTAGGTATTATTTAAAAATATTATGTTTTCACCTTCTACGTAAACAAAGTCGTGGGTAAGAGTTAGCGTTAGCCCAAAGAAACTATTCCACGCGGACGAAGTCGCGGGCAGAAGCTAGTTAATAATAAATAAAATACCACGTCTTTACTTTGAATTATACAAACTAACAAAACGAAACACACATGCCCCGAGGTTTTTACACAAGCGTACCTACCGTATCATGAACCGCATATAACTACCTATTTCACTCGTGTCAATCACTTTCCATTACTCTATTCACTTTATTTAAGAATCCAGACATCTTTTTTTTCGGGAGATAAAAAGAAATACTTGTCCATTAAAAAGACACACATTACGTACCTACCTACTAGGTAGTAAGTAAAATTATTTTATAGTCTTACTTTTCAGAGTTTCCAGGTAATCTAAAAAAGTTATCTCTGGATGCATTCTTGAAGATTTCATGCAACCAAAAACAGCACAATATATCCTACTCGACATATTAAATACGTAGGAAGGTACTTGAACTTCTTTTTTGAGAAAAAATCGCGCAGTATTGTTAAAAAAACAACACACCTCCGTTCGTCAATGTGGCACAGTCGCGACTGTTTAGATCCCGAGAAAGGACCGAGATCGAGGCGCGTAGGTATAGTTCGCGCTTCGTCCGTTTGTATGAAGTCGAAACACTGTATACACTGTGTCGATAGTTCGTCAAGGAATTCCCCTTCCCGCGTAGTATCAAATCAACCCGCCGGCCGCCCGCCTCTGATAGACTAGCACTAAACTTTAACGTTTCGTTTCATCCATTTAGATTATTTTAGATAGTTTTTTTTCTTTTATATAGAACTTCTTAGAAACTTGAAATTACAGTGTCTTTCCATACACTGTATTCACATAATACAGTGTACAGTGAAAAGAGTATAATTACAGTAAATCTACTGTAATTACAGTGCATCTGGAGACACTGCATTGTGTTGAACTTTGGTGTCGTATAATAATATTATGTTTTAAATGAATGTATGGAGTCATAGTCATCATTTCAGACGTAAAACGCCAGTAGTGGACGTTTCGTTTTGCTGCTGAAATGATGACCACTAAGGAAGGATCTCCATGAGGTAGTTGCCATATTCACCACGCTTGGCAGGCGGGTTGGCGAGCGCAGTACAGCATAGTGTTGGGCATGGCATGATATTAAATTTACTTTTGTAGCCTCATTTTCGATTTGAGCCGGTCTTTTTTCATGACTATACAATGAACTAATTATGACTATGAGGAACATAGAGGTACATCAAAAAGCGCGACATGACAAAAATCTAGTGAGGTAAAGGTGATTGTAATATTCTGATTAAAAGAAAGTATTTTGTATCTACGCGTAATAAACTTATGAACCCGAAAATTTTTACCAAATTCGTTTTTTATTTTTCATTATTATTCAAAACATAGACAAAATAATTTCACATTTAAAATTAACGTGAGATATACTATTCATTTTGTAAAAAATGGGACTCCACTAGGGCATTCACCTCTCTCTTGTGCCTTGGGCTCCTGCCAAAGCTTCCTTTTCTCCCTCTTTTCGCGTATAAAGCCCCTTATCCTCGCCGGGAGGGGATCTAGTCTCATCGCCGGTGAAGAGGTGTGCGATGCAAGATTGAGGGAGTCCTGGATCACTCCGGTCAGTTCTTCTGTGGCTCGCTCCACGTCTTCCGCGGTTTCGACTGGCCCAGTTACGACGGTCTTGTCTCGTGTCTCTCTCTCAAACGCTTCCCGGCAAATCCGTCTTCGAGGTGGGAAAGAGATTCTGGCGGGGGTTTCCTTCAGCAGGAGCAGCACTGGTCTGTGGTCGGAAGGCAGGTCTGGTAACACACTGAGTTCCGGGGTACTCGTCAGATTCTTGTGCACCACTATGTCGATAACGTCCCCACTTCTTCCGTCATTGCTGTAGTGGGTCCAGGTATCGGGTCCTGATACCTCATACTCGTAGTGGTGATCCTGAGAGTCCTGGTATAGTCGGCGGCCGTTCGTGCAGATCCTGCTCGAGTTCCGAAGCGGATGCTTGCAGTTGAAATCTCCTGCTACTATTGTTGGGGTGCCTGTTTCCAGCAACAATCGCAGCTCTGAGCAGTCTATGCGTTCCACTGGTGGTTTGTAGAGTGAATAGATGCTCAGATTTCTGCCGGCGACGTTGACAAATACTCCCAAAGCTTGTATGGACTGGAGCTGCGTGACTGGAATTGGTTGGTGCACAAATCCTCTTGTGTACTAACACCGCAAGTCCCCGATATGCAACTCCTTGCGGCGACACTTCGTCCTTCCTGTAGGTGATGAAATTGGGTATTTTGAATATACTACTGGTACGTAAATGCGTCTTGCTGACCAACAATATGTCAATATTTTGCTCACGGAGGAAGATGGTCAGCAGTTTTTTCTTTCCAGTGAGCGTCTCGGCATTCCAGTAGGTAATCCTAATTTCTCCATTATTAAGTAGATTCATCAATCACATAAGAGTAGCGGTCTCGGCATCTGTGCCGGAGTGGACCGCTTCGAGGATGCCTTCAGTACGCCGATGGTCAAGCTAAGAGCGTCCTTTCCTTTGCGTGGGGCTTGGGTTTCTTGAGCCTCAGCGTCGCCACTCTTTTTCCCGTTCTTCTTCTTAGTCTTCTTTTTAGGGAAGGTCTTCCCCTGCGGGTTAGCCGGAGCTATCAGTGAGAGGATGTTGCGGTTTTTTCTATGGTGGTGGAGGCGGTGAGGGTGGTGCCCTTCCTCCCTCTGGTCTGGTAGGTCTCCGCTATCGTTCTCCCTCTTCTGTTCCTGGCCTCTCTTTTGAAAGTCGGGCAAGACTGGAAGTTCGGGGGATGTGCTCCTCCGCAGTTTGCGCATGTCGCCGGTTCCTCCCGTGGTCGCTGGCATTCGTTGGCCCGATGTGCTTTGCCACAGCGCACGCAGGCTTGTTCCCTGCGGCAGCTGTGGGAGCTGTGACGGAACTTTTGGCATCTGTGGCATTGCGACGGTCCTTTCTTGCCACGACTCTATGATGATCCCCGGCATTAGAAGTAACTCCGTAACTTCGTAGATTGCCGGGGTCAGGTTCGGCGTCTTCTTCAGGAGAGAAGAATGTATTCTTCGGCCCCGCCGTTCGGGACCGGTTATTGAATGTGTGCCTAGCAGCTAATGTGAGACGGGTTGACATCACCTCCGGATTAGCGGCGGTGAGCTTGTCAACGGGCAAGCCGAGAACGTGTCTCGGTCGACGGAGGAAAGAACTCGTCGGCCATTGCCGACGAGTTCTTTCCTCCGACTACCCGATAGAGCCATTGCTCTATCGGGTAGTCGGAGGGTAATCCCAAGATTAACGGATTGGGGTGTTCCGCCGCAACTTCATAAAAACGCTTTGAAGCAGTTTTAATAAAGTGTTCGATGGACTCGGGTTTGAGATCTCGGTGGAGGTCTTCATTGCGCATGTACCATGGGCAACTCGTGGCCCTGCGCAAGAAGTTATTTTGGACTACCTGAAGGCATCTAACATGACGGGACTGGCCAGAGACGACAGAGGAATACGTCATTATTGGCCGTACAACTGTTTTGTAAAGTGTCACTTTATTTCTACAGGACATTTTACTTTTCGTGTTGAGAAGGCTGTTTAACCGGCTAAGCACGAACTTGGCGCGATTAGTGACAGACCTTATGTGGGGATAGAAGGTGAGACGTCTATCTAGGATTACTCCTAGGTAGCGAGCTGACCTAACCCAAGGGATGGGTTTATCGAAGAGGAGGAGAGGCTGGGGCAAGAGGGGACTCCGAGTGAAGTACTTTCGATCGCTATGTGTGTGTGTCTGTCTGTGGCATCGTAGCTCTTAAACCAGTAGCATGCAGTTTTTTTATTTAAAAGCAGGTTTCCGGCGGTCGTTCTTAAACATGTTCTATCAAAGTCGGTTTAGATAATATTTGTTAACAAGATATACCTCTAGGGGGTGACAGAGGGGATGGATAATCGAATGTTTCCAAACATACCCGAGTTTGGTATCAAATGAAAGGAAATTATATTTAAAACGCAAAACTGAGAGTTATATAGAAATCGGTTGAGCCATTCATTAGATATGGGGGTTGAAAGTAGGGGTAAACCATTTAATGTATTCAAATATACCCAAGTGTGGTATCAAATGAAGTGGCATGATGTATAGATTGCAAAATTGAGGGTACACATTACACAAATAGATAAGGTGAGGTTACCCAATTTTTTTTGGAGACTATGTAAAGTGTCGGGTTTAACTATTACCATCCATATATAAAATTCAAAGTCCTGACTGACTCACTGACTGACTGACTGATATATCAACAAACAGCCAAAATCACTGGACCTAAAGACTTGAAATTTGGCACACATATACCTTGAGTATCTTAGAGGTGCACTAAGAAGGGATTTTTCGAAATTCCCACAGGATAGGGAATAAATGGGATTTATATCTTCGAATCAAAGTGGCTCTGCGTGAAAAAGAGATTTTACGTTTTATGATTTCCACGCGGACGAAGTCGCGGGCAAAAGCTAGTTAATTTTATAAACTTGGTTAACATGTCTAAGTAACTGAATCTTCGAACGTTGTTTTAATCTACTTTAAGACAACAGATTTAATTGAAATTTTGCATACACATCAAGGGCTGATGACAATACAATTATAGGATAGGTTATTTTCCAATATTCAACGTAGACACTTGGTTAAAATTAAACAATCATCGCATTAAAGTTGACACCGCGCGTATCTTCATGGCAGGATGATAGGTAAAATAAGCACGAACTATTATTTTGCGTTTCAAACTTGCATAAAAAAAGAAAGGCCTTTGCATCTATTATAGATGATTTATACAGCGTCAGCAACTGGTAATCATGCTGTACGGGACGCTGCAGTGCCTGGGACATTGTTAGATGGATTAGACTTGTCCAGCACCTATACCATCCTCTAAGCTTAGTCAGCAATTATTCAGAGGAAAGAACAGGTCAATACGTTTGAAGCTAAATAAGCCGCGGGTTTCCTCACGATGTTTCCTTCACCGTTAAAGCTCGTGTTAAGTGTGCACATACATTTTTTAAGAAAGAAAAATCCATTGGTGCACGGCCGGTATCGAACCCACGACCTTCGGATTGAAAGTCGGGGGTACATACCACTCGGACAACACGGCATAAAGTATAAAGTTGCATAGACTCAGACAATATATGAGTTATAAATAATTTTGCGATGCAAGGGGTTGCGGGTTTGATTCCCGCCTCGGGACAATGTCTGTATGATCTGCAGATATTCGTTAAGGGTGTTCTGGTAGTTTTTCTATATTAATAAAAATATCTATCTATGTAGTATAATGTATTAAGTATATCAGTCATCTAGTACCCATAACACAAGCTCTGCTTAGCTTGGGGCTAGATGATGCTGTGTGATTTGTCCAGCATTATTTATTTATTTAATTTTATAAAATACAATTTTATAAATAATGGCTTATTAAACAGGGTATATTACAATATGAGTACTGTTCAGGAGATAAGGTCTTTTCTTCTATGCTGTCTATCTGAGCGAAATTAAAAACGACCGTCCGTATTTGTGATTTATTTTCAACTGTTTTATGAGAATGTAGATACAATTGATTAGAGTGAACTTAGGTGTAAGTAGCTTGCATTCCGAATGAACTAAATGGACTGAACATGCCGCCCACCAAAGGACAACGTCCTTTATAAACAAAAACTTAAATAAACTAAAACATTGAGTAGGTAGGTAGGTAATGAACATAAGTAAAGGCAAGAGAAACCTAGTAAGGTTTCTTTACTATTAATCTTTACTGTTACTTAAGTTGAAGTAACTTATGGTTAACAAGACAGCAAATTCCAGGTCTCTGCCAGGACAATAAATTCTAACTTATGATAGTTGCAGTGTTTATTCCGCTAGTTGGCTATACTATTATACTAGATAGATATACATTCATAAAAGTATTAGGTAAAAGGAAACAATGCAAAATAAATAAATATAACTTTTTGGAACGATAAACAACTAATTCCCTGCTAATAACATACCTACCTAACCCACATAGGTATAAACTTAACTTACTAGAAAAACATAAAATCATTTGTAAAGAAGGAACTTTACGAATGTGAAATTAACCTATTATTAACCGGCTCGTGTTAGGTTACTATAACATGCCTTGGTTTAATTGTCTTTATTGATAGGAAGTTGACATAAACGGTTATTAGTGCGTTTAATTATTTTCCCGCGACATTTTAAACTATAGACCCGTGTGTTACCGTCAGGACCGACATGTTTTTCTGTTATACGACCCATGGACCATTTACCAGGAGGCAAACCGTCTTCCTTTACAATGACTATGTCACCAGGATCAAGCTCCTTTTGCTGTTTCATCCACTTGGGTCTTTCCTGTAACCTTGTCAAGAATTCTGTTTGCCAACGATGCCAAAAATCTCTTACCAACTTCTGAGTATATTGCCAGCGTGAGAGCTTGTTTACGTTAACGTCTCGTAGATCAGGGCTTGGTATCACTACAGGGGGTTCACCTATTAAAAAATGACCAGGTGTTAAAGGTTCTGAAAAATCTGGGTCAGACGCATCAATTGGAACGAGGGGACGCGAATTTAAACATGCTTCAATTTGACATAGTGTTGTAGCCATTTCCTCAAAAGTAAGGTTTTTATTAAGGATTCTTTTCAGGTGATATTTTGTGGAGCGTACTCCTGCTTCCCACAATCCACCAAAGTTTGGACTGTAAGCTGGAATATTGTGCCACTGGGTCCCATCAGATGACAAAATATTAGCTAATTCACCTGGTAGTTCTAAGCAAGCCTCTTTAAAAGCTTCTTTTAATTCTTTATTGGCACCAATAAAATTACGGCCTTGGTCACTCCACATGTGAGTGCACCTGCCTCTTCTGGCAACAAATCTTTGGAATGTGCCAATAAATGCTTCGGACGTGAGATCTCCCACTAACTCTAAATGTATGGCTTTGGTGGCCATACAAACAAAGATGGAGATGTAGGCTAGGTGTGACCTTGAACCTCTGCCCTTTGATGCTAAAATCTGCAAAGGGCCGGCAAAGTCAACAGAGCTGTGTAGAAAAGGTCGTGCCTGTGTCACACGAACCTTTGGTAAATCACCCATAATTTGTGTTCGTATAGTTGCACGTTGACGAGCACATATCAAACATTTGTGAATACATGCCTTCACTGCGTTTTTGGCGTGGATGATCCAATATTTTGATCTAAGGTAACAAAGCATTAGTTGAATTCCACCGTGTAGTGTTTTCTTGTGGGCGTCTGCTATAATCAGATTTGTAAGGTGTGTATGAGTTCCAAGTATGATGGGGTGTTTTATTTCCATTTTTAAATCTGAGTTTCTCAATCTGCCGCCCACCCTGAGAATATTACTATCTTCTTGTATGTACGGGTTAAGATTCAAAACTTTACTGTTCTTCCTAACACTTCTTTTCTGTTCTAACCGTTCTATTTCAGGTCCGAATTCTCTAAGTTGCGCTATCCTTATACATATTATTAATGCATTTTCATATTCTTCTGTTGAGATTATACTTGTTATGTTTTCTGGATGTTTCTTGCTATTTATAAATCGAATGCTGTATATTATTGTTCTTAAGAGTTCTTGTAGTGTCTGAAATTTTTCGAATTTAATTAACACCTCTTCTTCATTAATCTTCATGTTTACTTGTATTGTTTTCTTCCTTTCCAAGTCTGTTATTGCGATGTTTGGTCTCGTTAGTTTGATATCGTTTGATTTTAGCCATTCTGGCCCTTCCCACCATAGTTTATTTTCCATTAGCAGTTGCATTCCACTTCCCCTTGACCCAATATCTGCAGGATTATCTTTAGATACAACATGGAACCAGTTTGTATTTTGTACGTTGTCTAGTATCTCTATTACTCTATTGCTTACAAAAGGTTTCCATCGATGTGGGTCTCCAAATAGCCACGATAATACTACAGATGAGTCTGTAAATGCATAAACTTTGTTTTTGGATACTTTCATCGCTTCACAAACTTGGGTCATTAGTTTTGCTAGCAAAAGCGCTCCACAAAGCTCTAGTCTTGGTAGTGTGACCGATTTTACAGGTGCTACGCGAGTCTTTGATGCAATGATCGAAGTTTTGATGCAACCGTCTTTTGTGTCAACTCTAGCATACACGACTGCACAGTATGCCTTTTCAGAGGCGTCACTGAAACCGTGCAGGGTAGTTTTTTCTCCGTCTTCGTTGTTTGTTTTTATCCATCTATCAATGTAAATATCGTCTAGATTTTCAAATTCGTTTCGTAGTTTCATCCAATCATTAGCTATCGTTTCACTGACAGTATCATCCCATTCCAACTTCTCTAACCATAGTCTTTGAATCAACATCTTGGCTGGAACAATAGCAGGACTGATCCATCCGAGGGGATCAAAGAAACGTTGTATATCAGCCAATATATTTCTTTTAGTGATTAATTTCGGCTTAGGTGGTATGGCTATTCTATAATGTAGTGTGTCGGTCTTCATATTCCACGATAAACCAAGTGTTTTAATCATGTTCTCGCTCGTAATGTCTTGGGTCGTGTGTTTGCTTCTCAGTATTGGTTCTATTTCAGCAAGAAATTCAGGACTGTTGGATGTCCACTTTTGAAGAATAAATCCACCCTTTTCAAGGACCTCACTTACCTGTTTACTTAATTCGATCGCTTCCTTCGCTGTCCAACTACCGCTCATGCAATCGTCCACAAAGAATTGTTCTTTGATGACTCGAGCTGCCTCTGGAAATTCCCTTCCTTCATCGTCTGCAATCTGCATAAGTGTTCTTACTGAAAGATGTGGTGCAGATGCTGTACCGAACGTTACTCGTAACAGTCTGTATTCTTTAATTTCTCCTGTTGAGTTTTTTCTCCATAAAATTCTTTGTAAATTTGTGTCTTCCTTTCTTACCAATATTTGTCTGTACATCATTTTAACGTCTGCAGTAAAGCATACCGGCATCATTCGCCATCTCATTATCAGATTTCGTAAATCAGTTTGCAGTTGTGGACCAACCAAGAGTTCATTGTTCAATGACTTACCATTAAAGCCTTTACACGAACCATCGAATACAACTCTTACCTTTGTAGTTTCCTTGTCTTCTCTCACAACTGCGTGGTGAGGAAGATATACAGCAGGATGAAGTCATTCTTCTTCTGGTACTTCTTCCATATGATTTAGCTGTAAATATTCATCTATTACCTTGTAATATTCTTCTTTAAGTTTTACATTACTTTCTAACCTTCTCTCTAGCTGATAAAACCTCTTTAGTGCAATATCTCTGGTTTCTCCAATTTCTTCAACTGGCTGTGCACTTCTGAGTGGTAGTTTAACTACATAGCGACCATCAGTTGTTCTGGAATGAGTAGTTGAGTATATTTCCTCGCACAGCCTTTCTTCAGCAGTTAAACTTCTCGTACTCGTTTCGTCTAGATGCCACATGCTCTTTAACATGGTGTGTACGTCTAAGTTTTCTAGGTGATGGTGAACAATAATCCTGTCATCGTGTGTGCTATCACTTACCTCGCCAAATAGAATCCACCCCAGGCTGGTTTCTTGTGCACATGGAGTGCCTGCGGGACCCTTAATAACGCTTCCCTTCACAATGTCAGCGTAAACCTTCACTCCAAGTAACATATCAATCTTGCCTTGAATATTATATTTAGGGTCGGCCAATGGCAGACCGTTTAAATGTGACCATGATATAGGCGCGATTGATTTGCTAGGTAACTGTTTAGTCAAGTGTGTCGAAACAATATAAACGTCAACATTGAGGTTGAAAGAAGCCTCGAATCTAGATAAAACCTCAAGTTGCGTTGCATGACTAACCTGTGTCTCTGTAGAACCTATACCTGTTATCCTAGCATGTGATGGAGTTCTGATGAGTTTTAATCTTTGAGCTGCCCTCTCGCTCACGAATGATGCCTCTGAACCTAAGTCGATAAGTGCCCTGAGTAACGTCGTCTGCCCTGACCTACCTCTGACGGGAACTACAGCCGTGGCTAAAAGTGTACCTTTATCGTTGCTCGTGAAATATGATACAAAGTGTGTCGCTATATCCGTGATGTCCTGATCCTGTTCCTCGTCGTTGCTCTGGTCCCCATGGTTGCTCTCGTTCTCGTCCACGTTCAGGTGCAGGGATGTCGTTGCCGTTTCCTTGTTGTCGTCTCCATCCCTCTTCGGAGCCGAGTGCAAGAGGGAGTGATGCCGTTTTCCACATACTCTGCATGAGCTTTTCTGTCTGCAATACATCATTAAATGTCCAGGTGTCAAGCAGTTGTAGCATAGTCTCTTTTCCTTCACATATTCACTTCTCTTGTCTGGGTTCAGTTTCCCAAATTCCTTGCAGTGACATAGCAGATGATTCTCGTTGCAGAGAATGCATTGTGCAGTTGTGTTTGCGTGAAAAGCCTTCACTTTATCTCTGTTTGTGGCTGGTGATGATGTTGATGATGTTAGTTCTAATGTACAAATGCGTCTATCCAAGAAGGTGGTGAAGTTGTCAAAAGTAGGAAGTCCATCGCAGTATTCGTGACTTACGTGCGATTCCCATGCTCGATGTGACTCACTGTCCAATTTTTGTATCAACAAAAATATGATTATTGGATCCCAGCTTGCAGTAGCAATGTTCAAACTGTTAAGGCTGTTCAAACATTCTTTGGTATTATCTATGAGTGATTTCAGATGAATTGACGATGGGGAAACGATCCTTTTTTGTATGAAAAGTTTTCTCATAATTGCGTTCACAATAAGTCTCTGCTGACTGTACCTATTCTTTAAATTCGTCCACGCCGGTGAATAATTATTGTCTGTTGTTTGAAAGTGTTTGATTGTATTCTTCGCCTCGCCGGTAACGCATGACTTCAGGTAATGCAATTTTTGCACTTCACTTAGTGATTTGTTGTGGATTAGAGAAACAAACGTATCTTCGAACGACTGCCATTCTTCATAAGCCCCACCGAATGATGGTAGATTAATCCTTGGTAATTTTACTTCAGGGTGACTCGACATCGCCATGTACTGCTTTGGAGTAGAGAACGAAGAAGGACCCGGTTCATTGTTAGGTGTATGGACGGGTTGCAATTCCAGCAAACAATCCATCATGTCCGCCTTCAAACACGAATAAATTTCTTCACATTCACTGTGTACATCGAGAGCGAAATACGATAATTCATTTCTTTGTTCTCTGGTGGTAGCTTTCAATAACTCTAAATGTAGTTCACTGTATTTAGTCCAATATTCTTCCAATGATTGAAGTCGCGTTTGCAAATAACCTTTTGTTTTACGCACTTTGGGGCACTTTTTATAGTTAGTTTGAGACTTTTTTATGATATCGGCCAAGTCTTGCAATAAATGCATCACCTCTTGCAGTTCCGCCATTATATCGTTCCTCCGCACAGCACTAAATAATAACTTTTTATTATCACTGCAATAGGTGATGCATTTATTGCAAGACTTGGCCGATATCATAAAAAAGTCTCAAACTAACTATAAAAAGTGCCCCAAAGTGCGTAAAACAAAAGGTGACCATCCCAAGCAACAACTTTTGTTCTACTACTTTTCAGGATTCGATGGAGGATACGATCGTCCCGTAAAATCAAGTTCATTCAAGCAATGGGACTTCAATCAAAAAAGTCGCTCGCCCCAATAAGCTCGAGGTGAACAACCTAGTAAATAAATAAAATGAAAATAAAATATCACCATCATTTAAACGTCCACTACTGAACCTAGGCCTCCTGGATCTCCATGAGAGGTAGTTGCCATACTCACCACGCTTGGCAGGCGGGTTGGCGACCGCAGTACGGGATGTTGATACACGGAAAGAGGCTGCTGGCCATCTTCCGGAGGTAACCCATAGCAGGCTGCTGGCACCCCAAATCTTTATTTTATTTTTATTCATCATTTCAGCCATAAAACGTCCACTGGTGAACACAGGCCTCCCTCATGGATCACCATGAGGGGTAGTTGCCATTCTCACCACGCTTGGCAGGCGGGTTGGTGAGCGCACTGGGATGTTGATACACGGATAGACGCTGCTGCCCATCTTCCGGAGGTATCCCTTAGCAGGCTCTTACTGCATCCATGGGCATGAGAGGAGGGGAGGAGATATCATTCTACTGCCGGCACCCCACGTCGGTTTATTTTTATTGTTGTCATGTTATTGTTTACTGGTACCGACTCGTAAATAAACAGGTGATGTGAGAGCTGCTGTAAGCTGTCTCTTAGGTAGAGCCTGTATAGAGTTGATAATACTCCTCATTAATTGTAGGTATATTTTATACAATTAAACTAATCGTACTGATTTTAGTCGAAGCAGGGATCCCTCGTTTCTTCGTACCTGTAAACTTAGAGCGAGGTGTGGCCATGGGATGCCGGCAGTAGAATTTCACACGTTCTCTCTTGCCCGCGGATGTAATTAAATAAATAAATAAATAAATAAATAATGCTGGACAAATCACACAGCATCATCTAGCCCCAAGCTAAGCAGAGCTTGTGTTATGGGTACTAGAAGACTGATATACTTAATACATTATACTACATAGATAGATATTTTTATTATATATAGAAAAACACCCAGAACACCCTGAACAAATATCTGCAGAGCGTACAGACATTTGTCCCGAGGCGGGAATCGAACCCGCAACCCCTTGCGTCGCAGGCGGACCTTCGCCCGCTGCGCCACAGAGGTCGTCAAATGTAATTAGAATCTGCAAAGGAATATCTCCGGAAAATAGGCAGCAGCGTTATTCCGTGTATCAACATCCTGCACTGCGGTCGCCAACCCGCCTGCCAAGCGTGGCGAATATGGAACACCCTGTCATGATCTTGGAGGTCCATGAGGGAGGCTCGTGTCCAGCAGTGGGCGTGGACAGCAGGCCTTAACATATTTATAGATGATTTATACAGCGTCAGCAACTGGTAATCATGCTGTACGGGACGCTGCAGTGCCTGGGACATTGTTAGATGGATTAGGCTTGCCCAGCACCTATACCATCCTCTCAGCTTAGTCAGCTGTTATTCAGAGGAAAGAACAGGTCAATACGTCTGAAGCTAACTAAGCCGCGGGTTTCCTCGCGATGTTTCCTTCACCGTTAAAGCACGTGTTAAGTGTGCACATAACAATAAAATAACTAAAATTAACGTAAACTACAAAAACAACAGAAATACACAATAGGCGGTCTTATCGCTTAGAGTGATTTCTTCCAGACAACCGTTGGATGGAGAGGATTTGAATGGAATAATGGGGTGTAGTGTTAATATTCTAATATTTAAATCCTAAAATATATATGTACTATATATATGTACATATACAAATATATATACATATACAAATATATATTTATATATAATAATTACACAAATACGAAATACAAATGATCTATAAAAGCTTACATAACTAACCTACATCAATACATATTAATATTTAAATATAGCTAATACATAACTATCCGCTAGAGGCGCTGTACAAGTTATCATACTTGTTGTAACTACAGTCGCTAGCGAGTATAGATTGTGAAAACTCATGGTAGACCTACTTATTTTAGCCGAAGCTGGGGAACTAATCTTGAACACAATATACGATGAATCGAAATCGTAATCAAGCCAAACTAAGTCTTATGGCCATTCCGATAAGATTGCCATTTTGACGATGATATCGTAATTATTTTCTATAGTGGCGCCCCAGAGATACCTTGTTCCCTGTACTCGTACTCGTAAACACAGAGCGAGGTGTTAAAGACTTAGACTGTACTAGGTTAACATTGAACATTAATAGAATTATATCATCATCATTTCAGCCATAAAACGTCCACTGATGAACACAGGCCTCCCTCATGGATCTCCATGAGGGGTAGTTGCCATACTCACCACGCTTGGCAGGCGGGTTGGTGAGCGCAGTATGGGATGTTGATACACGGATAGACGCTGCTGCCCATCTTCCGGAGGTATCCCTTAGCAGGCTCTTACTGCATCCATGGGCATGAGAGGTGGGGTATCATTTTTCTGCCGGCACCCCACGGCAAGAAAACTAAAATTATACATATATTTGTAGTAAATAAACTCTAGGTTATTATACCTACAATATTTATCTTAAGAGGGGGGTAATCCAACTTACTTTTCATACAACCGCTCGTACGTGGGTGTGGCGTCGTAATAGATATTTCTATGAAACTTTTGATCTAATAGGTATCTTGTGCACTATATCTAGGTTTCTATCCAAACAAAAAATCAAAATTTGGAGAAACAAATTTTATACGGAATTTTTTTCTCCAAATTTCGAATTTTCAAAGATATAGTGCACAAGATACCCACGTACGAGCGGTTGTATGAAAAGTAAGTTGGATTGGCCCTCTTAAGCTAACTCTGGGGCAATTTGGTTCAGGCTTGCAGTGCTTATCTGAAAATCTGTGCAGCCTGATTTAAGAGGCTTTCAATCCACCAGAATGGGAACCGGAAATAGATAACATAACATTCAAAAAAACATTGAAATGCGATAAAGTAGATACAAAAAGTGCCGTGGGGTGCCGGCAGTAGAATGTTACCCCTCCTCTCCTACCCGTGGATGCAGTAACAGCCTGCTAAGGGACACCTCCGGAAGATCAGTAGCAGCGTCTTTCCGTATATCAACATATTGCGCTCACCAACTCGCCTGCTAAGCGTGGTGAGAAATATGGCAACTACCCCTCATGGAGATCCATGAGGGAGGCCTGTGTTCAGTAGTGGACGTTGAAATAATGATGATGATGAGATACAAAATATGGCCGTATGGTGCCGGCAGAAGAATTTTGCCCCTCCTCTCTTGTCTGTGGATGCAGTAGGAATCTGCCAAAGAATACCTACGAGAGATGAGCAGCGTCTTTCCGTGTATCAACATCTCGTACTGCACTCGCCAAGCCGCCTGCCAAGCGTGATGTGGTGAGCATGGTAGCAACCCCCACATGACATATGTACTTGGAGATAGGGGGTCCAATGTCAAGCAGCGCCGTATGGCTGTGATGATGATGATGACAAAATAGTAGTTGAGGTTTTATACTGCAATTTTTTTTCAACAACAAGCAACTGATTCCTTTAGAGAAAAGGAATATTACTGCCAAGTAAAAGATAATTTCAAAAAGGTGTTAAAAGTTAAAAAGTTAAAAGATTTGTGTTGCAATTATTTCGGTATGTCCAACATCAAAAGAAGTTATATCAAATAATATTTTTGTATTATTTTATTTACTTTATATTATTTTTGTAATGGTAATTTCATAGATTATGTCTTTTAATACCTACGATAGATAGGCGATAAGACCGCCCATTGTGTATTTCTCTTGTTTTTAACCGACTTCAAAAAAAAGTAGGTTCTATGTTCGACTGTATATTTTTTTTACTAGTACCGTCAATTGTGGACCAAAATTCAAAATTATTTTTTTATTCGAAATAGTGCACTTCCGAGGTGTTCTTATTTCAATTTAGTCCAGTTCTGACAATGGGATCCATGAGAAAACCAAAACTAGTCTTAATTTCATTAAGGATTTTAAAGCAATACAATTTATCTCATTGAAGTCGGTTTATTTTTGTTGACAAATTAAAGAACTATTGTAGTTTAAGTTATTTTAGTTATTTTTGCTTTATTTTTTGTACGATCTACACAAAATAATAAGAGTTTAACTATCCTGAAATCAAGATTTAATGATTTTTAGGGTTCCGGACCAAAATGGTAAAAAGGAACCCTTATAGAATCACTCTGTCTGTCTGTCTGTCTGTCTGTCTGTCTGTCACAACTGGATATCTCGAGAACTACTGATGCTATCGACTTGAAATTTGAAATGGTAAAAGACAACACTTTTTTACTAACATAGCATATATAAAAATGTTAATAAATATCCTTATTTTGACTGCAGGGGGGCGGATAGGGGATCTCAAAATTTTTAAGTGAAGTTACTAGGCCGTGTGGGGTATCATATGAAAGGTATTCATTTGCACATTATTAAACAGTTTTTGTTTATTCTTTAACCCGAACCGTTTTTGAGTTATTTACAAAAATGTTGAAAAAACGACCGTTCCCCCCCCCCTTATCTCCGAAGATTGCAGAGATAAACCCGTGATACTTTTAAAGCTAATAGAAGTGTATGTAAACTTTATAGGAAAATTATAGCGAACTCTCTAATTTGCATAGTTTTTTAGACAAGGGGGGTGGAAGGGGGGTTTTCAAAAATTTTGTGAAGTTAATAGGTGATGTGGGGTATCATATGAAAGGTATTCATTTGCATAATAATAAACGGTTTTTAGTTTTCCTTTAAGCCGTATTGTTTTTGAGTTATTTACAAAAATGTCGAAAAAACGACCGTTCCCCCCCCCCTTATCTCCGAAGTTTGCAGAGATAAACCCGTGATACTTTTATAGCTAATAGAAGTGTATGTAAACTTTATAGGAAAATTGTAGCGACTCTCTAATTTGCATAGTTTTTTAGACAAGGGGGGTTGAAGGGGGGTTTTTAAAATTTTTGTAAAGTAAATAGGTGATGTGGGGTATCATATGAAAGGTATTCATTTGCATAATAATAAACGGTTTTTAGTTTTCCTTTAAGCCGTATTGTTTTTGAGTTATTTACAAAAATGTCGAAAAAACGACCGTTCCCCCCCCCTTATCTCCGAAGATTGCAGAGATAAACCCGTGATACTTTTATAGCTAATAGAAGTGTATGTAAACTTTATAGGAAAATTATAGCGAACTCTCTAATTTGCATAGTTTTTTAGACAATGGGGGTGGAAGGGGCGTTTTCAAAATTTTTGGAAAGTTCCTAGGTGATGTGGGGTATCATATGAAAGGTATTCTTTAGCACATTAATAAACAGTTTTTAGTTTTTCTTTAAGTCGTATAGTTTTTGAGTTATTTACAAAAATGTTGAAAAAAATAGCGTTCCCCCCCCCTTATCTCCGAAGTTTGCGGAGATAAACCTCTGAAACTTTTATTGCTATTAGAAGTGTATGTAAAGATTAGAGGAAATTTATTACAATCTCTCTACATAGCATACTTTTTTAGAAATCATCGAAAGTGTAAAAAATCTACATAAGTTCCGCTATTAGACAAGAGATGGCGCTGTCAAGCTTCTCCAACAAATATAAAACCGCCTTTGTCATATATTATATTGTATGATGGCACGGAACCCTCGGTGCGCGAGTCCGACTCGCTCTTGCCCGGTTTTATTATTTATAATCTGCCACATTCAATACCTTATCAGCACGCCTAAAATCTACTCCAACATTAATAATTTTCCACAAATTCCCACACGTAACAATATATTCTCAGAACTCCAAATTCCTTCCGACAAAAAATATAACGGGTAACCAAAAGGACCTTTCTACCTGAGGTCGGTATTATTATCTGTGCTGTGAGGTATTATTATCTGTGAGGTATTATCATCTCTATACTTTCGTTCACAGTTGGCTAAGCCCGAGTAATCCGACCGAGGTGCACGCACAAGACTCTTAGCTTTCGAGATAAGAGCACGTTGGGGAAAATTAAGGTTTTTTTTTTATTAAAGTGTTGGAAAAGTGAACATGAAAATGCAGTTGACGGACGCTTTCTGTTATGTTTTATTAACGGTGAGTGTATTTTTTAAGAGTTTAGTAATTAGCACTTATCTATTTAATTGACTTTGGTAAACATTTTAAAGGTAGGGTAATATTTCTGTGATACTTACGAGTGTTTGACTGGCTAAACTTTTACGTTTAGCTCGTAGTAGACGTTTTCTATAAACCAAAAGAGCAGATAAATTTCAAATTCCCTTAGGTTCACTGTACCTATGTTAAATTTGGGAAGTTGATTTTTTGAGTTTGTCATTTGTGTGATGAAACAGAGTTAATATAATAATAATAATATAATGCTGGACAAATCACACAGCATCATCTAGCCCCAAGCTAAGCAGAAAAAAAAGTTATTATTAGCAGTTAAATAATTAGTTATTGACAATTTGTACTTGTATTAATCAATATTGTAATGATAACCTTCATAGAAACTCTGAAAAAAATTAAAATATATTGGACTTATTGACAATTGATATGCCCATACATGACTTATGGTACTTGGATATAAATTGGACTTAGGGTTGTTTGAAAAATACCAATCTCCGTTGTAGCTTAACACTTCGATTCGGAAGTCTCAGCCAGACTCACGCCATTTTGACTAAATTGATGTTTTACGGTTGGTAACAATGGACATGTGACAATTTGAAATATTCCCATTGAGGACTTAGTGGAATTTGAAAGAACTTGTAAACTTAAAGGTGTTTTCTAAGTGATCCCTGGCTATAACTTAATCTTAAGGTTACTGTTGTATACAATAAAGTGTTAATTAATTAATTCATTAATTACTTATGGGGTTTTGAAGTGAGATGACATAAAGTGTGTGATGATGATAAATTGACATTTAAAAGGCGAATAAAATAAAATCTTATAGTCGAGTTTCGTTGTCGGTGGACTTTTGGCAGTTTGAAATTTATCTGCTCAAAATACCTAATCTAAATATTTAAAATTCAAAGTCCTGACTGACTCACTGACTGACTGGCTGAGATATCAACGCACAGTCTAAACCGCTGGACCTAAAGACTTGAAATTTGGCAAACATATACCTTGAGTATTCTAGAGGTGCACTAAGAAGGGATGTTTTGAAATTCCCACGGGATAGGGAATAAATGGGATTTATATTTTCGAATAAAAGTGGCTCTGCGTGAAAAAGGGGATTTCCACGCGGACGAAGTCGCGGGCAAAAGCTAGTTAATCATAATAAAATGCAATAAAAATATTTAGTTTTAATTCCGCTTATGCTGAGATGCAGGAGCACCGCCCTCCCGCCCGCTAATTATGCACATGCAGGGAGAACTAGTTTGTCAGTGCAGCATGCATACCCAAACCTATACGACGACACGTGTTTCGCCTCTCCGCGAGGCATCATCAGGTGAGACGCTGAGGTGTTGACTGGTCGGCCGCTGGAACGAAAGATATAAGTTCTTTCGTTCCAGCGGCCGACCAGTCAACACCTCAGTGCATAATTAGCGGGCGGGAGGGCGGTGCTCCTGCATCTCAGCATAAGCGCAATTAAAACTAAATATTTTTATTGCATTTTATTGTCATGGATTTCCGCTAAGTAACGCCTGATTCCATTAATTATAGTTAATCATAAGCAACAAACATAACCTACCTAAAAATTGTGATAATGCGGTATAAAGCCTCATATTTTTACCTGCAATAAAATCGTACTTATAATAAAAATAACAACGCAAAAATTAGGTCACGTACTTATTCGGTAATTCATCAATCATCATCATCTCAGCCGAAAGACGTCTATTGCTGGACAAAAGCATTGATCTCCATGTACGATCATTAGGGGGTTATTGCCATACTCGCCACGCTTGGCAGGCGGCTAGGCGAGAGCGGTACAGGATTTTGCTGCTGCCCATGTTTCGAAGTTATCCCTTGGCAGGTTCTTACTCTATCCACGGGCAAGAGAGGAGATTCTATTGGCGCCAAGTCATTTCCCTGTGTTAGTCTTTTTTAAACTTTCGCGATCACGACACATTATTAACACATATTTAGCCGGGTATTTATCGTGTTATTTACCTTTATTATTGCCCGACGTTTCGACAGGATTGCACCCACCGTGGTCCCGGGAAGACTCATTCCCTGTGTTATTCGTAATGACATAATAGGTATATATGTATATGGGCAGATCATAAATAAGTTATTTATGATCTGTGTACTTTTCTATTGTTGCCTGAGAATAAAGATATTATTATTATAATTATTTACGATGGAAGTTACTAAAACAGTTAAAGTAATTAATTCAAAATTAAGCCATTTTAATATTGACAAAACCACGATTTGTATTGTAACATCGCGATATCATCATCATTTCAGCCGTAAAACGTCCATTACATGTCTCCCTCTTGCTTGGCAGGCGGGTTGGCGAGCGCAGTACGGGATGTTGATACACGAAAAGACGCTGATGCCCATCTTCCGGAGGTATCCCTTAGCAGGCTCTTATTGCATCCGCAGGTATGAGAAGAGGGGTAAACTTCTACTGCCGGCACCCCACGAAATCGCGGTATAATCCAAGCATAATACATTAAGTTAAGTTTGTTGTTTTTACTATATTTTTTATGTTGATTATTGTGTAGCCTTTTCGGGACAATATGGTCGCTGAGCGACAAAGTCCTTTTGTTATTTAAATAAAAAAAAGCATAATACAGTTTCTATGTCCTTAAGTGTACTACAATGTTTTCTCCTTAGCGAAAGTAATATTTAAGTGCAAGTAGGCGCTTGTTTTCAAAAAACCTGTCATATATACATAATTATCAAAACAGTTAGGTATCACACTTAATCCAGTTTTACGGTCAAACCTGAGATAGAGTTTCTTTTGAAAATCATGTTTGTTTAAACATTGGCGGTAGTTTTTAGATAAGATAAAGATACGTTTATTTTGTCACACAATTTACAATTAATCCATGTACAATATTAAGGTTTAAACAATAAAATAAAAATGTGACAAAAATGGTCATTCTTTTACACCATCATCATCACCATGTAAGCCGTAGCACGTGTGCTGCTGGACAAAGGCCTCCCTCATTGATTTCCAGGTACTGCGGTTGGAAGCGGCCTGCATCCAACGCCGACCTGCGCTTCTTACCAAGTCGTCTGCCCTGGGCAGATGACTTGGTAAGAAGCGCATGTAGGTATGGGCAGACTGCCCATCTTGTAGGTGGATATCCTACGCTGCGCTTGCCGGAAAACTTTTACACAATTAATTATAATAACAAAAACACAGTTTATCGCGTAATACCACTGATTGTTCTCGACGTTTCGTCTGTGTTTCAACATTCGTGGTTCCCGGTAGACTAGTAAATTCCTGTGTTTTTTAGGGTTCCGTACCCAAAGGGTAAAAAGGGGACCCTATTACTAAGACTACGCTAACCGTCTGTCTGTCTCTCTGTTTGTTACCAGGCTGTAACTCATGAACCGTGATAGCTAGACAGTTGAAATTTTTACAGATGATGTATTTCTGTTGTCGCTATAACAACAAATATATATATACTATAAATAGAATAAAACAAATACTTGATGAGGCTCGCAAATAACAAACGTAATTTTTTTGTTGTTTTTAGCTTGATATTTATAACGGCAACGGTCTACCCGTTGCCGTGAAACACGCCACTTGAAATATTCACATAATATTTAAGTTGTTTTGCCAAATAATGATACGGAACCCTTCGTGCGGGAATTTGACTCGCACTGGGCCGATATTTTTTTATAATAATGGCGGTGAACCCTGCGTCCATCGACATCATTTCAGCCATAAAACGTCCACTGATGAACACAGGCCTCCCTCATGGACCTCCATGAGGGGTAGTTGCCATTCTCACCACGCTTGGCAGGCGGGTTGGTGAGCGCAGTATGGGATGTTGATACACGGATAGACGCTGTTGCCCATCTTCCGTAGGTATCCCTTAGCAGGCTCTTACTGCATCCATGGGCATGAGAGGAGGGGTATCATTCTACTGCCGGCACCCCACGGCGGCAACACGTTAATACAAGTTGATTAAAGAATATCTGATAGATCACAACGGTAGCTTATGAACAGCATGGTCCTCCCTTTGAAGAAAAAATGTGCCGGCAGTAGAATGTTACCCCTCCTCTCATACCCATGGATGCAGTAAGAGCCTGCTAAGGGACAATTCTGGAAGATGGGCAGCAGAGTCTTTCCGTGTACCAACATCCCGTACTGCGCTCGCCAACCCGCCATAAAAAAATATACGAATTACCGATTTATTTTCCTTCTAAAACTACTTTTTTCATGGGCTGGCCCCCCCTTTCGGTTGTGTACACATGGTATAATACAGGGTGTATAAAGAATATAACTGGGTCTATCAAAAGCATTTTATATACATATGTAATAAGCATCCTCATCAATTCACTTTCTGCTCACACGCTACAACGCGCCGAGCTTGTTAGCGCGCTTGTATACGCTCGGCTCGCCCGAGTGTAATGTTGTAGAGCTGTATGTATTTCTACACCGATTTAGAACATAATAGAGGATGGAATTTTATTATTCCACGTGGAGCGAAATTACTTTAGACAGTAGATATAGCAAAATTCACTTAATGGAATTGTTTCTTAACAAAACTGCATTCAAATATTTTTAAAAATACGCCCTCACACACCCAGAAATCACACCAATTAAAATTCGAAATAACACACCCTGTATTTTATGATAGAATCACCAGAAATTAATCATCAATGAAATGATCTCATCAACCGAAGATATTCTTCGGCAGGTTCTTACTGATCCCACGTGCAAGAGAGGAGAGGCATACTAGAGGTACAGTCTCCACGGTTGTTAATACAAGACTTCAAATTCTTATGTTTATAGTTAAGGTTGTGCGTAGTGTGTACGTTACCCTAGAAGGAAATGCAATAAAGCTGAAAACCCATCAATTATATTTTCAGCGCACATTGTTGCACAAGCCTTACATCTCTGCCTATGCACAATATGTCTCTCTCCGACCAATTTAGAATTTTCCTGCTGAAACATCGTTTCCCTAGCAGAAATAGTTTTTTTCCGTTTTATTCTAAACCCCCCCCCCCTCTCTCTCTCTCTCTCTCTCCTCTTCATGTATTAACATACCGAACTGCGCTCGCCAACCCGCCTGCCAAGCGTGGTGAGTATGGCAATAACCCCTCATGATTAGTACTCGGCCATGAGGGAGGCCTTTGTCCAGCAGTGGACGTCACTAAAACTACAAGACGCACTTTTTAAGCACCAATTAGAAGTTCCACTTATATGCACGTGCGTAGTCTAATCGTCCTTATTTTACAAAAGGTATTTAGTTTATGACTGACCATAACCTCAGAGAAAAGAACACGTCGCGGCCCTAACCCTGACATCTGACCCGCTGGTCCGTGTGGTTATGTGACACCAGTAGGTTAAGCGTGTCGGATATAAGAGAATGTAGGGCGTGGAAAATATGGAAAAATCTCTTACGTTTTATTAATTTTATGTCCATAAATAAATGCGAATGAGATTAAAATACTATAATAACTTTCCAAGGTGCCGTGGGGGGGGGGCAGATGTTTCCTCTCGTGCCCGTGGATGCAGTATAAATCTCTAAATAATAAATAAATAATGATGGACAATTCACACAGCATCATCTAGCCCCACGCTAAGCAGTGCTTGTGCTATGGGTACTAGATTACTGATATACCTAATACATTACATACAGTACTGATTTTGAGGTTAAGCATAACAGTGTAGTCAAAGGTTCTTGTTTTAGCAATCTACACTAGCATTAGCACCTAGTTAAGAAGATGCAACGCTGGTATTCTGACAGAAACTTTTGCGTACCGCATTTGGATCGGGCTTACTTCGGTATTGTCTAAGCATCTCAGACGGTAATAGAAATCCAATACCTTTTCAATTTCTGCTGTGTACAATCAATCACAGAACATAATTGCAAAGAAACATTGTCACATTGTCAACTTTTAATTTTCCCACGTATCTGTAATTATATAACTTTCTGGCCCGGAAGATGTCGTGATTAATGGTAAATTATGAGAATGCGTCGATTGTTTTGTATGATTTGCTTTCTTGGTATGCAAAAAATGTATGTAAGTATGTAAATCAGTGAAAACAAACCCTGTGACAGTGAAAGAGAAAAGGCTTTACACGGCAGTGGGTGTTACCGGTGATTACATTATAATATGGATAGTGAAGTTACTCAAGTTCATTTTTTCCACCGGTTGAAAAGTGAGGCTTCTTCTTCGCTTCTTTCCATCACTTGGGAAAGTGAGGTGTGTGCTATATTCAAGTTTTCTGAAGCGAACGAATTCAATTAAGTGCTTTAATTGAATAAAGCACATAAATTAAACGTGACTTGTTCTTCTTTTGTAAATTGACTATTATATATAGCGTTTTGCTCTATTGAATAAACACTTATTTGACTTTGACTTTGGTGTAAACCTCTTTCATGTTATGCTATATATTTCGCTCTTACGCGGTTTTCACCAATTTCATCCTTTTTGTGATTTATAAAATTTAAATGTGTTTGTTTTTATTTTGTAAACTAACGTATTCTGTGTAGCTCTTTGCTCTATTGAATAAACAATTATTGACTTTGACTTTAACTTTGGTTCAAGAAAGGGTTTGCGAACTTCCTTTTTAACAAACATCACACTTTATTACGGGCATTACAAAATATTTTTTTAATGTCGAGACAAGCAGGCCCACCTGGTGCTAACATCTACCTATTACAACTGCAATACCGCGGTGATCACGGTCACTTGTCACGTGACCAACGCTGCATTGCATTACGCCCGACACCCTGAGACATAGAGTTGTAAGGTGCCCGTAATTTCACTGGCTCTCTTACCCATATAAGATTAGGTGGATTTATTAAACCTATAAGCAAACCACCTGCCAGATTGATAGACGATAAAGTTGCCCCACAAGGTAAGACCTGGATGCAAAAGGCCCAGAACTGTTTGGCGGATAGAGGAGGCTTATGCTCAGCCGAGGGTGACCACACGCTGACAATGATGATGATAAAACAAGGTTAAAATGTTCTTAGTGATTTATTATTTATAATCGTTAGAATTAAAACTTATCAGAAGTAATTTTAAAACACGAATCTCTGTACAGAATAAAATACATGAGGTACATACATATATGTACTGTTCAAAAATCTGTATAGAAACGAAACGAGAATTCTAACTTAATTTGTCGCGTGCTTGCCTTATTCATCCAAAGAGTTAAAACTCTCAGTAAATCCATAATTTATTGCTGTTCTAAAAACAGAATCTACTGCGAATTAAAACTCTTTAGATCCGACTGTAACTGTAGACAGGATCTAGTGAGAGTAGGTAATCGTATTTTTCTTATTTTCCGACGTTTCGAGCGCGTAAAACATTATTTGACAAGTTGCGAAACCTCACGAACAGTGTCCTAGGAGGTATTTATAAAAAGGTGAAAATGCAATAAAAACCTCCACTTCCTTCCGGTCTGATTAGTTTTTCTCGGCTTTTCCTGTTTAATAATTATATTCCGCCCTCAGACTATTACCCGATAGAAAGTGACTGTCAATTATCTCTAACTCTAGGTACGGCACCGATTTGTAAATGTTTGTATCCGCTAATGTTAATACGTGGGTATTATATATAACTATTACCGTAGGGTGCCAGCAGAAGAATGTTATCCCTCCTCTCATGCCCGTGGATGCAGTAAGAGCCTGCTAAGGGATACCTCTACCATCCACTACTGAACACAGGCCTCCCTCATGGAACAGGCCTCGCTCATGGATCTCCATGAGAGATGGAACAGGCCTCGCTCATGGACCTCTATGAGCGATAGTTGCCGTACTCAGTACGCTTGGCAGGCGGGTTGGCGAGCGCAGTACGTGATGATGATGCCTGAACTGAAAGACGCTGCCCATCTTCCGGAAATATCCCCGAGCAGATTCTTAGTGCATCTACGGGCAAGAAAGCAGGGGCAACATTCTACTACCGGCACCCGACGGCCGTAAGTTTGCGTAACTTGCGATCCATCGATTTATTCCGGACCAATTACATTTGGAATTAAATCGTTAATGTGCCCTGCTGACACCAAAAACTGTAGCATTGTATATATACATATGTGTTAACTTTAACTGGTTTTGCCATTAAACCAAATTGTTATTGATACCATTTATTGTGCAATCATATTGAACGAACTTTCGTGACAAAAATAACACACAGCACGTTGGCTAATACTGTGTTTAGAGCGCTACTTCCGGGTGTACTTTCCGGGTGGTCATACTGTTTTCTCAAACTTTCGCGATCACAATTCATTATAATATAATAACATAAACACGGGAATTTATCGCGTAATACCTTTGATTATTCCCGACGTTTCGACTGTGTTTCAACAATCGTGGTCCAGGGTTGACTGTACTTTTAAATTAGTACCTTCAACCCGGGACCACGATTGTTGAAACACAGTCGAAACGTCGGGAATAATCAAAGGTATTACGCGATAAATTCCCGTGTTTATGTTATTATATTATACTATTTTCTCATATCAATATGACCGCCAGGACAAACATAAGCTGGTCATACTACGGAAAAACAAATGCTAGAATAAAAGTAAACTTAACATAGCACAAAATAGGCATTACATTACCCATATCACACCTGGGGTCTCCACAACAATTCCCAAACAAAACAACAACAAAAACAAAACAGTTCCCAACTTACGAACGTTTTATGTACGTATCTGAAAGTATGTATGACAAGTGAAAATGGCATTCAGGAATAACCCGCTGGTTTCTCTGAAAAAATAATTTTTTCAAACGAAGCCCATTGTGGAGCCCATTGTGAAGCCCGGGGTGGACATTTGACAGATATCATTTTTCATTCATAATTGCAACAAATTTCTCTTCGTAATACAATAATAAAAATAATAATATAAAAATAATAATATAAATAATAATAAAAATTTAAATCATCTTTATCTATATTCTTTGTTTTATTTTGATTTAGAAAACAAAGTTCTTGTTGAAAAACCCTATATACCGGCTTTATTCCTTTATTTGTGCTCTAAGACGTTACTTCGTACCAAATTTCAAGATTCTGAGTTCACGGGAACCCTGTAGGTTTTGATTCCCTTGCGAGTGTCGAAAATTTGCGGAAATTTGCGGCATACACGGATGTATCTTTTGATTGCGTTGGCTTAGAACTTTGATTTTTTTCACAGCTCCAAGGTACAGTAGACTTGAGTATTTGATATAAATTCCAGCTTGATACCTCTACGTGTTCTTGAGAAAAAGGGTCTTGACAGACAGACGGACGGACAACAAAGTGATCCTATAAGGGTTCCGTTTTTTCCTTTCGAGGTACGGAACCCTAAAAGTAAGGCCTTTGCATCTATCATAGATGATTTATACAGTAACTGGTAATCATGCTGTACGGGACGCTGCATTGTTAGCTGGATTAGGCTTGCCCAGCACCTACGTCGGAGGAAAGAACGGGTCAATACGTCTGAAGCTAACTAAGCCGCGGGTTTCCTCACGATGTTTCCTTCACCGTTAAAGAAGACCTAAAATCCCTTCTATTAAAAGATTTATAAGGAATGACCTTCTCTTTATTTAACTAATTTTCTTATGTAATATTTTTTCTTCTTTTCTTTGTTTTTTCTCATACTTTATTACATTTTACCTAATAGTGAATAATTTAAAAAAAATAAATATACATATATATATTAATTAGTTAATTTTGACCTCATCTTTAGACTATAAGCTTTTGTTTAGATTGAATCTATTTTGTAGTGCACGCTGTGACGTCCTATAAATGAAAAAACACATCGTTTTTAAGACCATGATTGTTATTTTAAGTTTTTATTGTGATTTTTTCGTTGGATGTCCATACTAAATAAATAAATAAAGCACGTGTTAAATGTGCACATACATTTTTCAAGAAATAAAAATGCATTGGTGCACGTCTGGTACCGAACGCACGTCCTTCGGATTGAAAGTCGGGGGTACAACATACCACTCAGCCAACACGGCTTCTCTTTAGTCAGTTAGGCAAGCGGTAAATCGCCACATTCAACTATTAGACTAATCAACATAATAATATTCAATGCAACAAACATAATTATCACATGCCTGTCTCACTGAGCACGTAGGTAAGTAATGTCATAGAACACTACTTTCGCTTCCACCGGTAATGAGGCCTCTGTCATGGAGTCATGGTGTGCGTTGATAGCCCATTTATGTGGTTTACTGGCTGTGTAGGTGTCAATCCAATTACTCATGGCTTAGGAGGCGTACAAATTGGATTAAAAGAGTTATGCTATGCGCCTAAAGACAAGACAGTATTAAGTTTATTGTAGCACAGCAAATACAGGATGTATTATAATATGTACCAACGCGAAAGGGGGGTTTCAGCCCATGAAAACAAGTAGTGTTGGAAGGGAAAAAATCGAAAATTCATATTTTCTTAAAATTTTATTACTAACCTGGGGTGCCGGCAGTAGAATGTTACCCCTCCTCTCCTACCCGTGGATGCAGTAAGAGCCTGCTAAGGGACACCTCCGGAAGATGGGCAGCAGCGTCTTTCCGTATATCAACATCCCGTACTGCGCTTACCAACCCGCCTGCCAAGCGTGGTGAGTATGGCAACTACCCCTCATGGAGATCCATGAGGGAGGCCTTAGTTCAGTAGTGGTCGTTTTACAGCTGAAATGATGATGATGATTACTAACCTAACAAATGCATAGATATATCGTAGTTTATAATATACGCTACTATATACCAGCAAAAAATTATACTAACTGATTCTTAAAGTTTAAGAGACAAACGTAGTTAGTTAGAAGTGTGATAAGAATGTGATGTGTTATTAACAATTTCACTTGTTGATGTGAAGACGATACTGAGGTCAGTATCGTTTTTTTTACATTTCACAAAAAAAACCTCCGTGGTTTTAGGTATTTTTAGTTGTACCTGTGTCTCAACTCTTTGCAGAGGTCCCGACGACTGTCAAAAATTAGCTAGCGTTTAGTCTGCCATTGCCGAATACTAATCAGCTGTTGAAGTTACTTTTGTGGTATTTTCTTAAATGAAAATCATCGAATCCTGAAAATTCAAATCCATTCCTTAGGGTGGTCAGAACCACCCCCTTTCGGCTTAGTACGCTTATGTGTGTTATAAATGTTTTATTACACCTTGTATAATAGATGTAACGGGCTTAATTTTCTGTTGATGTAATATCATTCCGCTAATGGTGCTGGCTGAAGAGCTGTATCATCATCATCATTTCAGCCGTAAAACGTCCACTACTGAACACAGGCCTCCCTCTTGGATCTCCATGGCGGGTAGTTGCCATACTCACCACGCTTGGCAGGCGGGTTGGCGAGCGCAGATGTTGATACACGCAAAGACGCTGCTGCCCATCTTCCGGAGGTATCCCTTAGCAAGCTCTTACTGCATCTGCGGGCATAAGAGAAGGGGTAACATTCCACTGCCGGCTGCCCACGGCAAGCTAAGCCAAGAAACACAAGAAAGGCTTTGATTAACCTAGATAATTACCGAAGTCACCATCCGTTAAGCAAACACGCGCTGCCGTCACAACTGTGGCGTTTCACTTGAAAGTGAAAACCAAAATACATCATCAACATCATCACTTGAAAAAAAGTTATCGCATTCAAATATGTGCTTTATTCTATTTAAATATGTCTCGTTCTTCTTTTGTAAATTAACCTTTTGCTTCTTTAATAATTTATTTATTTACCACAAAAAGAAAGATACAGTTTAGGAACGTATAATAATGACTTTAAAATAAGTAGTAAAATAACTAGTAGTGACATTTAATAATATACGCAGAAAAACTACACTAAGATAAAAATCTTGTGCTGCGGTTCCTCTGCCCTTCCTAATTTATAGGCATCGAATTGTTCATGGTTTTGTATGTAAATAAGTGTGCAAGCATATGTTAGATTGTGTATTGGAGTGTGTGTGTATATATGTGTGTGTTTGTGTGTGTTTATGTGTGTGAGTGGGAGTGTAAATATTTGTGTGTGTGTTCATAGTTTAAAAATAATGTTTACTTCATGACTTTGAGAAGTGCTTCCGTTTCTTCATAATTAAAGCTTCGTAACCAATCATTGCCAATCATTGTCGTGGGGTGCCGGCAGTAGAATGTTACCCCTCCTCATGCCCGTGGATGCAGTAAGAGCCTGCTAAGGGATACCTCCGAAAGATGGGCAGTAGCGTTTTCCTATATATCAACACCCAGAACTGCGCTCGCCAACCCGCCTGCCAAGCGTGGTGACTATGGCAACTACCCCTCATGGAGGCCTGTTCAGTAGTAGACTTTTCACGGCTGGAATGATGATGATGATGATGATGAACCAATCATTTAATGCAGCTGGTTGCGCAATAATAAAATTTTAACAATACGAAACAACCAAGTGTAACTAAAAATTTTGAAAAATTTAATAATTCGATGACGGAAGTCTTAATCGAAAAATTGTCTCATCTCACGGCATTCTTCTATATATTATAAAGAGGAAAGATTTGTATTTTGTGTTTGTAACGAATAAACATAAAAACTACTGGACCGATTTTCAAAATTATTTCACCATTAGAATGCAACATTATCCCTCAGTGACACAGGCTATATTTTTCCCCGCGTTCCCACGGGAACGGGAACTACGCGGGTGAAACCGCGGAGTGCGGCTAGTACTTTATATTTATGTCCTTGCAAAATTACAGCTTTCTAGGACTATAAGTTTCTTCGTAAAGCCGCAGATTATAGGGACAGACAGACATACCGCCAAAGCGAAACTATAAGGGTTCCTTGTTGTACTACGGAACCCTAAAAACGGTCGCTAGTACCGTGGTATCTTGGAACGAGACCATCTTAAGGACAAACCGTCTGCAAACAGCCGTTACAACTTTGTAAATGGTATTTTGACTTGCGCTATTTGCGCACGCACGTTCAAAGCCAAAACTGGCTACATAAGCCATCTTAGAGTTCATCCACACTCATAGGCAGAAATAAGGTCGCCGTAGCCGAAAACGGTTAGAAGGATTATTACATCATTACATCTTGAAAGTGTCACCTCGGTATGCGGTTGAACGGGGCCGCTGAACCCCGTGATCTGAGGTTCAGCAGGCTTCCTATAATCCACTTTGATGGTCTGCTTGTTTCTTCCGCTTCACTTCCGTTATTTTTAGGGTTCCGTACCGTAAAAGTAAATAACGGGACGCTTATAGGACCGTTTTGTTGTCCTTCAGTCTGTCTGTATTAATAATAATAAAACCTGAAAAACTAAATGGCGCCTCCAAATTACTTTACTATAATTTTTTACTATAATTCCTATAGTTTTGTCAACAACAGAGTATCTACCATGAGTTGTCACTGATAGATCGTCTGCCGTTATTACTACAGTAGTAATAGTACGTTACTATGACATCTGTCAGATTTGTAACTCATGGTACCTAACAAATTCTAAGCAAATGAAGCCCAAACTACAGTATCTGTAGTATAGTTTACTGCGTTTTTTAGTACCAAACTATCCGCTAGAGGCGCTGTACAAGTTTTCATACATATTTTTTAACTACAGTCGCTAGCGAGTTTTGACAGTGAAAACTCAGACTTACAGGTGTTATTCTAAAGTAGCTCTTCCAATCCATAGATTCCCCTAGACTTACCGAAAAGCACGTATATTTTTCTGTAAAAAGCCGTTATTTTGAACATTTGTAGGATTGTTAGGAAGTTCCTACAAACTAAACTGCCATATTAAGTTCAATCTGAATTGCCAACATATGTTAATATGGAAGTTAGCCATGAATATATTAAAAAAATAATATATATGTACCTACTAACTTAATGTTAAGTACAACAAGTCTTCTGTTGTTATCCCTTTACACAAATTAACATAACAAAAACAGGCATCTGCACTGCGTTAGGTGTGTATGCTGTGTATATTGCAATGTTGATCTCTACGAAACTACGTAAATCCCTTCTAAAGACTACTGGTAACATTTACATAATTTTTCAACAAAAACACAATTTAATTAGCCTGATGATTATGATGATGTTGATGAGCTACCTAAGGTATGATATTAAGACTTTCGATATAGCCACCTGTGAAATTTTAAACATTAAATTGTTTCGATGGCTATATGTGGTCTTCTTCATCAGTTCCACTTAACCAATTCATATATTCTGTATGTAAATGTTGCTGAAAATAACACAAAACTGTATGCATTTAACAACTATGTATGACCCATAACATGCAAGAAGCTCCCTCGGTTCTGAATCTCAGCATCAGAACTGGGCTTTAAACCAATCGAATCAATCTGAAGTGTATCCATTTCAGGCCGTCCACCCACTCTTGGGCGTCTTCTTTAATGCGTAATTCCTTACGGCCCCCTGCGATTATTGACTCTACTGACGCCCATTAGTACAAAATATATCATAGCCCTCGACTATCTCTCTATCATCTGTATGGGACGGAATCTGCTCCAACTCCGTAATATAACGACACAAATGAAATTCTATCTATCCATTTCAGCCGTGAAACGCCCACTACTGAACACAGGCCTCCCCCATGGATCTCCATGAGGAGTAGTTGCCATACTCACCACGCTTGGCAGGCGGGTTGGCGAGCGCAGTATGGGATGTTGATACACGGAAAGACGCTGCTGCCCATCTTCCGGAGGGATCCCTTAGCAGGCTCTTACTGCATCCACGGGCATGAGAGGAGGGGTAACATTCTGCAGCCGGCACCCCACGGCAGATGAAATTGCTAAATGATTACTATAACGACCAAGCAAGGTTCTTCTGTTCATTTCTTTTTCAACTCGCGTGTCATCTAATGCGAGCAACTTCAATGAGGTGTCGATTCAAATAATGTTTTTGTTGTTTTTTTTATACATTACATTTAAAAGGCTATTGAGGTCCCGCTAAATATTATATGACCACGACCCTATGTTTGTCTTGGAGGTCATACTGGTATAACACAATAGTATGACCACGGCGAAGTAGCGGAATAAAGGCAAAAGATTAAGTATGCAACAAATGAGTTGGACAGAAACCATTGTTAGTATTTACCTGTACCCGTGAAGATATCACAATAATTCATCAAAATGACCCCTTGAGACCACACTTAGCATAATAGAAAGCTCTACGCACCTTGCCTCGGGAATGAGCAAAATATCAGTGTTATAATTGTACGCTAATAGCCGACTTGGTAACCGATAGAAATCGTAACGTTACGTCCCCTTAATGCTTGGTTATGGTCCTTAGTCGGGTAGGCGTAAATCACTTTCGATTTGTAAAGTAATATCTATTTAGTAGATCTACCATGAGTTTCCACAATCTATACTCGCTAGCGACTGTACAGCTGTACGAAACTTGTACAGCGGCCTCTAGCGGATAGTTTGGCACTAAAGTACGCAGTAAACTACACTAAAGCGACTGTAGTTTGGGCTCCATTTGCTTAGAGTTTGGTACCATGAGTTACAAATCTGACAGATGTCATAGTAACGTACTATTACTGTGCTATTACTAATGTATTAACGGCAGGCGATCTATTCACCACTAATCTGATTGTACAGATTTACCCAAGTTCTGTCTAGTTATTTCTAGTGCTATGTTATGTTTTCTTTCATTCTAGCCTTTGTTTCTCCTACATGAGTTGCAAAAAAGTGTATTTATTTATTTATTAGGACCACCAACAAGAGATACACAGATTCAACACAATTTAAAACTTAGTATGACTACCAGCCCCTGTTTGTCCTGGTAGTCATATTGATATGACAAAATAGTATGACAACTCGGAAGTAGCGGATCTAACAGTGACAACTCATGGCAGACACTGAAGACTACTAGCATTTTAGAACTTTTGAAGTACTACCACTATACTTCTTTCTTTTCTGGCGCCAAGCAATAATGTCTGCATTGCTGTCGCATTTGAAGGGCAATGGAGAATTACACACGAGACCTTACAACTCTGTTTCAGAGTGACAGGCGCAATGCAATGCAGCTTGGTCGTTGCTTGGAAAACGTAATCCGCGCGATATGGCAGTTGTAATAGGTAGAGTTACCGCTCTACAGCTTGTCTCGTCATTAAGTAGTTTAAAAAAATATTAACTTTAGGGCATAGGTATTGAGTGAACACCTTCCATCTTACAATGTCAGGCACTACAACGTCACGTACAGCATGAATTAATTAAATATTAAATAAATATACAAACATATTGCTGTGGGGTGCTGCCAGTAGAATTTTTCCTCTCCTCTAAAACTTCAAAAGGAGAGTAAGAATCTGCCAAGGGATACCTCCGGAAGAAGCGTGTACCCGTGTATCAACATCCAGAACTGCGCTCGCCAACCCGCCTGCTTAGCGTGGCGAGTACGGCAACAACCCCTCATGTACTTGGAGATTCATGAGGGAGACCTGTGTCCAGGTCGGTGTGGACGTCATACGTCTGAGACGACGAAATAAATAGAGGCCAAACTTTAGTGAAACGTAAGTCGCGTATTTTGAGTTGCTCAGTTTACGGAATTTGCGCCGCCAAGTAGCGGACATAGATGACTTTTGTATGAAACTGAATGCAGCGTAAATTCCGCTACTGAAAATTGAAAAAAATACGCTCGTTTGGCCTCAAAACCTCTACCACTGACTAAGCCGTAGGTTTTCATTACTGTTTTGATTCATTTTCACTTTCTTAGATAGGTAACTTCATATTAGGCAAAAAACTATTCTCAGTACTTACGTAAAATTAATTATTCAGGTTTTTAGCATAAACCCAACTTCCGCATTGCTCAGAATAACCACTCTGATTTGATTGGTCAACATAATCCCGTTTTAAATTGGCCTGCATTTCATCGCAAGGCTTTCGATAATTTGCAACGATTCAATCACTAGCAAATCTATTTCATTCATATATAGTTATAAAAAACTCTCACTTAGTTAATCTCATAACTCAGATCGCACTTTAAGATAAAGAAACGAGAATATTGTCTCGACAATCAATCTAAATAAACAAGTAATAACAGTGTATTTAATAAAATTGAATGTGCGATCTAAAGATCATACCTAAAATATGTTAAAGATGCAATTACTCATACATAAAATGTAAACAAACTTTTTGTTACATTCCAGATAACGATGATGGCAACATGCGCGCAAGTCGATGCCAGAAGATACGAGATAGTTGGGAGGAAAGGAGACCGAAGATTGAATCGAAGGGATGCCACAGTCATAGTGGAGGGCATTGACAGGGGCTACCAACGACCCAGCGTCGTCTACAAACAGTTAGTCAAGCAAAGATACGGACCACCAAAAGCTAAATACGGGCCACCGTCATCAAAATTTGCGAAGAAGTACAGAAACCCCACGAATAAGTCAAGGAATAAACCCTCTCCGAAGTATAGGCCACAGGGCCCCAAGAAAAATTCACAGAGAGCCAGAGTCACCGACCCTTACAAGAGACTACGAAAGCCAGTTTACGGAGCTCCTAAGAAGCATCATTATTCTTCAACCATCATTCCGCACTCAGAACCTATGGGATTCGCCGAGCCACCAAGGTACAATAATTACCAGCCACAAAATCCTGAATATAACGACTTCCACACAGGATCTGAAGACTACCACATACAAAGTGAATCTAATAAACCAAGCTCTACGGACTTCTACAAGCCCGGCTTTGAAGAAATCATCGAACCAAATTTTATAAATTACCGAAAACCAGCTTTTGTTGAAGCGCCATTGAAGGCAGGATATGCAGAGCCACCTGTCGATTCCTACGGAGCTCCTTTAAAACCAAATCTACGTGACTTGTCTAGCGCTACTAGTATAACTCAAAACTTTCCAGTTTCTTCAAATTTCAACGATTTAGAAGCATTTGGCTCCAGTCCATCAAAAACGTATCCCAAAAAACGACCCGCCATATCAAATTTATCCACACCAGACCAGTTCCTTACATCCGATGCAGATGAAGAAATGTCCCTAAACTCGTACTCAGATATTTACAACTACAGGCAAAAACATGAGCAAAAAGCGAAGAAGCAAACTAGCCAACATAAGTTCAAGAATCAGTGGAACGGAAGAAAGAAGCAAGTCGATGATGAGATTGTAGTTGGTGGGCAATACGCAGAGCCACCAGCTCGGTACGTTCCAAAGTTCCAGCCAAGTGCTCCAATGTTCTCTGATTTCAGTGAGTTTGCACCTATTGGACATCAATCGGATCCTGATCTGGTTGCATCAGCAACAACTTCTCCCTATGTAAATTATAAGCATAGTAACATGGCGTTTAGCCCGCAAAATCTAAACGATGCATTTAGTATAATAGAATAATACTTTTATTTAATTACCTTCTTTAAAACCGCCTTAGCTTTAAAATATTTTATAGAAAGTCCTTACTGTATTGTAACTTTAACATTGCCTTTTCAATGCTCTATTTATTTACGACGTGTATTAAATATTGATAAGCAAAAGGTAACATGGGTTAGTAAGGAGTGAATACTAGTTTGTAAAGATGGGATTTATAGATGAGATTATAAGATGATAAAATATATCAAAATTGTGTCATCCAAATAATATTAGTCACTGCCTTAGATTGAATTAAGTATAAACGATTAATAACTAAAATGTGTCGTATTTATTATCCCTCTGACCCTATCTATGAATTAAACTCAAATTATTAAGACGAAACTATATTTAAGAAACTTAAACAGTTGTTATCGTATCAAAAGCTTAAACAAATCTTAACAAATATTGACAAAACTATGGTAAATTAAGTTAATCTTAGCAAAACAGTTTCTAACTTGTAAAAAGGAAAATAATTTTATAAACTGTCTTCGACCGATGGAGAACTATTAGCAGAGTGTATAGACAGAGGACTAGTAGATATAGCAGTTTAGAATCTAGGTACCTGTAGGCAAAACTCTGCAGATTTGCATAGAGGTCAAAGAAAGTAAGATAATTATTAACATTTACCGGTACTGTAGGTTTATTACGACAAGTTGTTGCACGATCCTCTGAGTGAAATAGAATTTGCTAAGATATCTACTATCCTGGGTAAAGCTAAATATTATATATAAATTATTGAATATTTTGGTTGATTCCTAAAGCAATATGAGTTCATCCTTTTTTTATTCCTACGTGAGCTAAACAAAGTACAAATAGTATCATATTTCTATAAGTAATAAGGTACGTTATACGAGTGAAAAAGACTTGAAAATAAATACAAGTACAAAAAGGATATTGATACTAACCTTAAGCAACACATTATTTTAAAAGGGCATTACACAAAACCAATTCCTGGATACCACACCCCTGTGGTATCCAGGAATTACATTTACATGGCATTACATTTTAGGAATACCAAAAATAATTTGCATATTACGTAAAGCAAAATCGTACAAATGCCTAGCAAAACCTTAAGAGCATTAATCAGAATCAACGTGAAGATTCCAAAGAGCGATTCAATAAGGAGCCATTATGGAAATTTAGGAAGTATTGCTTACATCAAGTTCAGTTGTCAGCTCTGCTAAGCATTAGTTTGTAAAATGCCCTCTAAAATGTAAGAGCATTACAAACTTGTAGGGCTATATGATAAAGAAATATATAAATTAGGTGTGTTAGTTACGTTAAGCAAAATAGTCTGTCTTGCCTTTCATTTCTCCTACCGTCGCCTACCGTATTTTGGTTTCTGCGTTTGTGTGTTTTGCTTCATGACATGTTTCTTCCTTCTTGCATTCCCGCAAGCAGCTCTTGCAGCCTCGCAAGCGCTGTGCGCTGCAGCCTTTGTGGCAGCGCATTCAGCGCAGGCACATTGCAACTTATGCTGCAAGTGAGCCAATCTAGCCCTCGCCTCAGACAAGTTGTGACATTTCTCTTGCAGGCCAGTCTTAGTCTTCTGTAGGACGCACAGCACAGCCTTCTCGAGCGCCATAGCAAGTGAAGTTGCTTGCTGGAGCAGCTTGCGCTGAAATCGCATATGTTTCAAAGTATCAGAAATATAAACAGAGGATTATACGGCCTCATCAAGTTGTCAGCCCTGTCTAGCCATAGATACCTTCACACTTCCATGAGTGGAATAGGATTGATAGTAGACCGTTTTGTGAAGAGTTCATCCGGGGAAGTACTATCACCACACGTATTTCTGCCGCTAAGCAGTAATGTCTGCATTGCTATGTTCCGCTTTGAAGGGTAAGAGGGCCGGAGAAATAACGGTCACACGAGACCTTACATCTCTATGTTTGAGGGTGACGGGCGCAATGGAATGCATGCTGCACCGTTTGGTCACGCTCTTAGTGAACGTGATCATCGCATTTTGTAGTTGTTACCGCTTAATATCAGTTGGCCCCTCGGCTTGTCTCATTTAGTGGTTTAAAAAAGGTATACAAAGAGACTACACTACATTACCTGTGCCGTTGCCTGCTGTGCCGCTTGCTCTGCAGAATTTACAGTGCTCTGCTGCTGCCGGACCGCTGCCGTGTTCTCCGCGACCACGGCTTCAGCTTCTTTCACCTCCTGCTGAAGTTGTTCCACGACTGCTTGCTTGCCGGCGAGGGCTGCTTCTGCCGCCTTTGCTGCTTGCAGCGCCTTCTCAGCGAGCTGGGTTTTCACCTAGGTATGGAAAGTTGTTAGTTAGTAACTTTTTTTGTAAAAAAATACTGGATGTTACCTGCCTGCGACTACGCCCGTGTGGTAGCTGGATAAAATGTAGCCGGCTTCATTCTAGCTTTGAAACGGATTTCTTATTCACGGATCTTTAGTGACCTTTTAGGCCTTAGCCCCCCTTTTCTGGTACCCCCGTACCAATGCTTGTTAATCATAGTCTTAGATTTATAAAAATCTAAATTAAATATTTGTTTTTTTTAATCCAATAATTACATTTAATTTTATATCCCGTAATGTTATAAATCAACTGCGTTATAAAAAAAATACTTTCGTTCCCCGGTAAATAAATATTTAATATTGCAGTGTATTTTTGCAACTTTTCATCTGGTTGTAAGATCTACTCGTATACTCCTATCGCCATCTTTTGCGACGATTGACGAAACAAAACCAACCATTTAGAAGAACAAGAAAAGAAAAAGAAGCAGACGAAACAAAAAATTAAACAATTTGAATTTGCAAATATTTACCATATGAGCCGCCTGCGCGCCCGCAGCGTTCTGGGCAGCCTGTGCTGCTTTCGCTTCAGCGGCCGCTTTCTGAGCTATACCCGAAGCACACTTTCGTTTGTATTCCTTTTGCGCCTCGTTTTCGTTCCCCATCTTTTTTTGCAAACCCATCGGTTCTCTCAGCGGCCTCGGCCTATCCATCTTTACCCTCTGCTCCGGGAATCCCCACAGGGGCGTCGCCAACAACAGCAACACTAAAATTCTCATTTAGAAACACTCTGTTTACCTTTACAAGAAGAACGAAAAATACTATGCCATTAAGAATCTAAAGCGTTACATTTACGCTATTTTGTATATGTTGAGGAAAAATATTTTGTGATTTTGGAAAACAATCTACGATCAGTGTGGCAGAGTGAAATTGCCAAAATTCTGGTTGAACCTTTGACTATTTATTTTATAAAGATATGAACAAAACGACAAAACAGTTTCTTCTATTTAACCCTATTTAATCCACTCCATGGTGAGCTCACCACGGGGTGGATTAAGCCCAACGCACGCCGGAGACGTGGTAGACCTAGAAGGAGATAGCGCAACGAACTAGACGCCCATTTAAGATCTTTCGAACGTTATCTTTTGAACGTTAAATCACGAGGAGTGGAAAAAGGAAGGCCTTTGCACTGCAGTGGGAAAATTACAGCTGAAAAATAAATATATAATAATCCTACACCTGTACTCCTATCCATCGCGGTCCTGAGGTGGATGGGACAAACTTATGGAATAGAATAGAATAGAAATATATTTATTTGGTTTACTTAACAGCACAAGCATAGAACAAAAGGCAAAAAAGAAAAATAATAAATAACATAGTACCTAGCACCAAAAGCAATAACATTGCAAGTACCAATTAATATTAAACAGATTGGGTAATTCTAGGTACATACGGCAAAGGATAACAATGAAAAAATAATAATAACAATAAATCGAACCTATATACAAAGTTAAAACAAAAAAACTTTGTAGGCAGTATGCTGCCGTATGCCCCAACCACAACAAGAAATATATTTATCTAGGTACTATTTCAATTTCAATTTTTCAATTTCAATTTATTTATTTACACAATCATTATAACATTACAGATAATAATAATCCACTGCGTTATATGAAGTACTTAAATACCTATGCATCTTAACTTAATGCAGTTTATGCAAAAAATAAACAACAATAAAATGTGTTAAAAAACTAAAGTTACTTACTTAACAATAATTAATATAACTAACTTAAATATATATATATTTAATATACTATCCTACCGGTATGGAACTTAGGGACGCCTATACCCAGCAATGGGTGAAAATCCAACGTGGATGATGAATTCTAAACTCGGTGGGAATTTTATTTTTGAAATAAGGATATATTTTGACCGGGATGTGTTCTAAGATCGATAATGAAGAGTACCTACTATAAAAATGTTTGAACCTGTGTTTGTTCATCTTAATAACTTAATAGGCTAAGGGTTAACAATCATAGAATCTTGATTGGTGTGCGATATATCCTGTTCTAGATAATTTATACAGAGTTAACATATTTCAAAGGTGTGTGTGACCCATGTTAAACGAGACACTTTTATGCTTAAGACACCTAACCCTCTTAGAAGGATAGAACTTTACTGCATATAATGTTGAGCGTCAAGAGTTTCTAGGAACGTATCATAAATATGTAATTTTTTTGTTGGATGTCCATAGTAAATAAATAAATCAATGAGCACTGCGCCAATATAGGGTTAAGAAGGTATACGACCTCCTTACAAGTAACAGACTTTTGTGGCCATGTCAAGATATTTACAAAAAAGAACGGCAAATTACAAAAACGTGAAGTGTCAATCTCTTATTGTCATGGAAATAAATTCTGAGTGAAAAATTTGAAATACCTGAAATTTTCAGCAAAATTATGCGTCTTAGTCCAAAAGGTTGTTAATTAAAACTGGGGTGAGTTGTAAAAAGTTCTAGAAGTATTTTTGAAGGTAGCAAGTACTTCTCCAGCCGAACACTAGTTTGATGCGACCCGCAGGCTGATTACGTATCTCGCGACAGGTCTGCAACGGGCGTAAATCGCTGTCAAACATCAATTCCTTGCCGTTATCCTATACAAAATTGACCTTTGAAAGCGATTATCGCTAGAATTTACTCCTGTTGCAAACCTGTGGCCCTTCTGATTGGTGTAGGTCTATTGTCTCCCCTGATGGATCCCGGGAGATATTACGAAAAAAAATCCTATTGTCTCCCCTAGGCAGGGAAGATATCAGATCTTACTTAAAAAAAACTGTTTTCACTACTATTCTCTCCACGCAGAACTTATCTAGGATGTTTCTACATTTATCATCAATTAGGTCAGTACCTACCTAACAAACAGTCCTGTACAGCATTATTACCAGTTGCTGACGCTGTATAATTTGTAAAGGCCTAAAATACTGACTAAAGCTAATCATTGTTTTTGACACATGTAAATGTCAAATATGTAAATGTCAAAAATGACAGTAAATGTCAAAAATGACACTATATGTCAAAAATGACAGCAAATTACATAGAGCTAGTTAAACACATTGACTTTCACTTTTCCGATGACGCTGTCAAAATTTAAAGGACCATATTTCTAGAACTGCTCGTCATAGGCTTTCCGTTGTGAGTTCAAATGAGATGAGATCTACTCTTTTGATGACAACTGTCAAACTTCAAACGGGCCTATCTCGGATACTACTTGTGCTACACTTTCGGTTGTGAGCTCAACACCTTGATGAGATCTACTTTTTCGATGACAGCTGTCAAACTTTAAACGGCCCTCTCATCTCGGAAACTACTTGTCCTGCACTTTTCGTTGTGAGCTCAAATGAAAGACCTTGACCCTGTCATCGTAAAAGTGAAAGTTAATGCGTTCAATTAGCTCTGGGTTATTTGAGTCTAGAATTTTAAACATCAACTGTCGTTTTTCACATATGTATACTGTAATTTTTGACATTTACTGTCATATTTGACACGAGTCAAAAACATAATGATTGAGTTTCACAATAATGGCCAAATAATGTAAACCTACTCCTGATACAGAACATGGCCGCCAACATGGCTGGCCAAATTACTTACGATTTTATAAATTAACTTGACACTGGCGGAATTGTGTTAAACCAAACACAAAAGGCCATAAAATAAAAAGACAAAAAAGACATAATGATTGGCCATAGTCGATTTTTTAGGCCTTTACATTTATTATAGATAATTTATACAGCGTCAGCAACCGGTTATAATGCTGTACAGGACGGTTTGTTAGGCAGGTGCTAACTTAACTGATGATATTCTACAACCTGAATAAGTCCTGCGGGGAGACAACCAGTAGCTACTAGACGCAATTTTTTAAAAGTAAGATCTGGTATCACCCCTGCCAAGGGGATGCAACAGCGAGTTTATTTTCCTGATATCTCCCCTAGGGGATCCATCAGGGGAGACAACCTACACCTTCTGATTAGGTCTTCTATCAGTAAACTTATTTAATTGTTAGGTATCAGCAGTTCCTGTTGTAGTGTCTGCGACACCATTGCAAACATACGTTGTCTCGTGTGTATAGGACACATGACTGGTATTGGTTAGCAAACTGTCATTGTCACCATGAGTAACTGTCATGTATCCAAAAGAGCGGGAAAGTTTATAATTTAAAGTTTATAATTGGCAGGGTGATTACGTATCTCGCGACAGGTTTTGCAACGGGCAATCGTTGCTGTCAAACGTCAATTTTGTATTAGAGAACAGCAAGGAACTGACATTTGACAGCAATCGTTGCTGTCAAATGCCTGTTGCAAAACCCGTCGCGAGATACGTAATCTAATCACTCTGCCGAACCCCTCCCTAAATATTCTTAAGTGCCTGTAGTCCTTGAACCTGGCAAGGGATACCTCCGCAATATGGGCAGCAGCGACTTTTAGCGAGTATGGCAACAACCCGCTCATGTTCAGTACTTGGAGATTAATAAAAGAGTCCTAGTTTTTGCTGGAAATTAATTGCACGACTTGTTCCAGGACCTGAAGAACTGAATTACCCTTCGTCTCTGCCAACATCCACGTTGGTATCTCCACATAAAAATGATTTGCGTTTCCCTGTGCGCACTCGTTGCCTCCGCTACCCTCCTCGCTTGCGTGCCCGTCTGTTACCGACAGTTTCAATTCAACAAACTGATCAAGTGCCTGAAGAAATGATAGTTTGTATATCATGCATGGCGGCGTTTCTTGCGGCCAGTCTGATAGCTTGTGGTCCTATTATACTCGAAATGGCCTTACCGAATGCTGCATGTACATGTAGCTCGGCTGATCCGGCATGCAGTTGTAAGCCTAAATAGCATGGGTAATAAAATACATTTGTCCTTTTATTTGGTTGTTTTATTTTGTGAGTTAAGACTGACTAAGCTGAGGGGATGGTATATCGGTTCTGGGTAATTTTAATATATTTAGCAATGGCACAGGTGCTGCAGCGCCTTTTGCAGCATTTCGACTTTACGACTAGTGGTGGTTGTGTGGCCGAACGGTAAAGAGCCTGTGTTAAAAGCGTGTTCGTACGTCCGGGCTAGACTTCTGTCAGTAACGATTTTATTAATTTGTAACTAGCCACATTCCGCGGTTTCACCCACGTAGTTCCCGTTCCCGAGTCAATACGGGGAAAAATATAACAGTCGAACTATAGCGACGTATTGACTGCTGCCGCCGACGCGTGTCGACCGCTGCAGTTACCTTTGCCGTTGGTAACATGCCGCTCGTGTGTAAGAGCTCTAAAAAAGAAAAAAGTGTTTTCCACTAATCCTAACAGATGGAGCTGGCAAGCGGAGAAGGCAATTGCTGTCACTGTCAAATTGCGTTTCCTACCAGTACAAGAAAACTACGCCATCTATAAGGCTCGAGGGAACTATTTTCGAAGTTTTAACTTTTTAATGAAAACGCCTCATTGCAATAGTAAATGAGATTAACATCAACGACTTTGGAATCACAGAGGTGAAGAACAAAATCAAAAAATTAAGATCAATACAGCCAAGAATTGAAAAAAAAAGAAAAAAAAGGCTATTTGTTGCTCCAAGGGCAGTTCGCCTTAACATCCATGTTCTGGTCCAAATTCTTCGGTCTTCATCTTCTAATAAATCCCACAATTCGTTAATAATGTCTGGTAACAGCCGGTTGAAAACTCGTTTAAATTCCTTTTTTTTGCGATCCATTGCAGACTGTGTTGCAGACGTAAGCGTGATCAAAACTGAACTGACTCGCCACTATAGTAAATACGTGTGACCGCCCACTGGGTTTGGCGACTACGGCGACTCTCTCGGCCGAGAGCTCATTTACTGACTCGCCGCTGTACTTGTTAGGTGTAATCAACCCAATACTAATTACTTATCAATAAATTTTTGCACTATAAAATCAGCATTGGAAAAAAAGCAGTCTTGGAAAAGCTCAAATAATTTTTTCATTACATTTTTTCATTAATTTGTACATTATAATTTCAGCTGTAAAACGTCCACTACTGAACAGTTGCCATACTCACCACGCTTGGCAAGCGGGTTGGCGAGCGCAGTACGGGATGTTGATACACGGAAAGACGCTGCTGCCCATCTTCCGGAGGTATCCCTTAGCAGGCTCTTACTGCATCCACGGGCATGAGAGGAGGGGTGACATTCTACAGCCGGCACCACGGCCAATTTGTACATTGTATTTTTTTATTTCGTACATAGTAGATAATATATTTTTCGAAATAGCAATTATGTACTATGTGTGAGTTGTTAGGACAGCAGAAACGTTGCAGAGGTTTTTTTTACTTGCTCAAATGAAAATACTTCTGTAATACTTTTGATGTCCTGGTACTTCAAAACATTATATCCGTTGTCGTCATGAAGGACAATCATGTTTTCGAAATAACGCGCGTAGTTCCCGTTCCCGCCGGAATACGGAGATAAAATATCGCTACTTCCGATTATCCCGTGTAGAAACACATTAAATTTTACACATTAAATTTTTTTGTTTCCATTAAAAAGGAAAAAGTATTTACTACTTAAGTATTCAGTCCTCCCGCGACCAAGAACGCTGAAATGTGTTCGAAACGTCGGGAAAATAATAAAAAAGGTACGCGATAAAATCCTGTAATTTTAAAACTAAAAATATGTTAACAAATCGCAAAAGTTTAACAAGTTATATTTACTACTGAACCTAATAGATAATAGCGCGCGGGGTGAGCATTTATAAGCAATAATTATTGTTCTGTCATAACAGAAAAAGAACACTAGCGCCATCTCTTAGGCTGTAAGAAACTATTCTCGTTTTCTTTTTTCAAAAACGCCTTAGAACCTCAAAACTAAAGAAGAATATCCTCCTTTGTTCTTTTCATAGAGCTCAATGACAAAATAAAATCATTTCCTATTTCGAAAGGAACATTGTCATGAAATAACAGAAAATTTAATGTGCTTTAATTTTTTTTCGTACCTATATTAATATAACTACCAATATGAGCGTAAAATTACTTTGGAATGTGGCTAGAATCATTGTACTCTCAGGATTATCGTTTGAAATCTGAACAATCTGAGGGTACATCTGCGCTGCGCGAGAAATTACTGTAAGTCTTATTTTTTGATTTCCATGCTTGGCACAAAAATAATTAGTGTTATTATATAATGCAAATTCAAAGCAAAGATTCATACTCCTCGCGGAGGCTAAGCGAGCGTTAATGAATACCTACTGTTTTTTTAGAATCACTGTTACTACCAAAGTTACAACAGCCTTCGAGGACCTACTCGTCTAATTATAACAATCTATTGTTTTTTCTGCATTCCTTCAGAACAGTTTGTTTCTTTCTTGTGTCTTACATTGTAGTAGATTTTACTGAGTTCAGATTAAAACGGAGCTCTTATTGAAGCTCTGATTTGGAGCAACTGTCTAGTTTTATACCCAAACTATTAAGACAGACTGTTTCCAAGTGCGATTTTTAAATGGGCATTTAACGCGTATCTAAACATTATTATTAGCTATATAGACTCAGTGTTTCAAGAGTGAAGACACATATATCTTAAAGGACAGGTAAAAGTTCCCTTTATTTGTGATATATAAATCCAATGTTTCCCAATGAACTTCATCCTTTGTTTCAGGTTCTATGAAAACTGTTCATCTGGACCATACCTAGCTATATCAACAAAAATTCTCAAGACAGTACAGTACTGACCTGCTTCGGTCCCCAGCGGTTGAAGCTGGGATTAGATTTTTTATAAATTTGTAAGCAAATCATTTTTATTTCAAGTTATTTTATAAATTCTAACAACTTTACAATAATTTCAAATTCTAGTATTCTCTGAAATAAAATGGTTTGTGCTAGTTCTTTTATCACTGTATTCGTTGTTATATTCGTGGTACCAGTCGTTATTGAGAAAATTTCCTGTTGTGTCAGACAACATAGCAGGGCAGAGGAAATGCACGCTTCTTCAAGTAGTAAAAAAAGTTGTTCCGTGTTCTGTGATGCTTGAATCTCACTAGTTTTACGCACATGTTTGGTTTGTTTCAGATTTGCATGCTTCTTAACTAAAACGTTGACAGCTAACAGCGTTAACTTTAATAGCAAATTCATTTAACAATTTCAACTCATCGAACACTTTTGTAATAATGATTTGTATATCTTTAGTAACTGTTTGTACCGCGGCCGCTTTAATATCATGTGGTCCGTTTGTTTGTGAAAAAATATTAGTTTATTTTAATAAAAAAAAATAATGTTTGCTTAGTTTGCATGGTAATAAAAAATCTAAATTAATAGCAGTTGTGTTCTTATTTAAACATGTGTTTAATTTTTTACCGTTGGATCGTTAATATTTCAAATAAATGTTATTAATGCTAACAACAATTTTTGGAACTTTCATTTTCAATAATGCATAAATAAATGCATTATTGTGCTGACTGCGTGAAAAAGTTGTAAGCCATTTTTTCAAGCCCCAGATTTTACCTTTATTTATTTTAAGGAGTTTAAAATGCTTAAAATTTACAAAATCGATAACACGCTTCTACGATAACTTTGTATATTCAAGCTAAATAATGTCTACGCCTTCTTTGTTCCAGACTCTGAAGGCTAAATCAGAAGTAAACCCATGCATGATTTGCATTTCTTTGCTCAGCATTATCACCGCAGCGGCTTTGGTAACCTGTCCACCCATTTGCGCTAAGGTTCTTGCAAAAAGGAGATGCACATGCCCTGTTAATCCTCTATGCTCAGATTGCGGTATGCCTTACTGAACATTGTTTCACATGACATTATCTTTAACTAAATCTTTGTTTTTCTATTTCCTTAGCATATGATTAGACCTCATTGGGACATTGAAGATATCTTGTCTGTCTGAATCATTCTAAATTTTAATATTTTATTTTTTGGTTGTAACTTTTATTATACTTGTTTTGTTTTGGTAGACAGTTTATACGTTATTTAAATTGTATTCATTAGATTTATATTTTTAAATTTATCAGAATGATTTGTATGAGTATCTACTGCGCATTGACCGCAGCTGGTTTGATTGTTATTGGCCCATTGGTATTCGAAAAATGTCTAAATTGTGTAAAGAAAACAAAGAAATAAGAAAACGAATATAATTATACTTTACTTATGTTTACCACATTTTAATAAAATATTATTCTTTATTTATTTGTTTTTTTTTTAATAATTACCATCTCAAAATCTACAATGTGTTTTCATGATTTAAGTACAATTCTGCGTTAAATCAATCCACGATTTGCTGATAGTTGCTTTGTGGAAATGTCAAGAAGGTAAAATAAAATGTTTTATAGAAATTAGAAAGTTTATTTTTATACTACACTAAGCATACACCGTAATATCACTTGACTGAACAACTAGACTATACCATTGAGCAAATACTTATCGTACTTGAAGAAATAAATAAATGAGGAATTATGACACTAAATTATTGACTAAAAGGTGAAATTCTTACTACGTTTTCTCTATAGAACTTAGGTGTCGTTCTGGCGTTATAATTGTTACTATTTCTTTCTTCCTTCTAATACTTTCTGGTCTTGAGGTAACTTGTTCATCTGTGTTCGTTTTACGTGGTCTTTCTTCGTTGTTCTGCCTTCCTAGTATTGCTTGATCTAGTTTCTCTATAACTGCTAAGGGAGTTGCAAATTGTCCTACTAACCTAGCCATTGGTGTAGCCCTTATAATTTGAACTTTTTCATTGTTAACAACGGTCATTTCTTTATCTAGTTTTTCTGCACTCGATCTATAAAACCGCTTCACTTCAGGTAGTTTTATATTTTTCAAGCTTTCTGGGTCTATTGTGTACGAGCTCTCTAGTTGGTCTATTAGTTTTTCTTGTTTGACTGATGTTTCTATAGCTTCTATAGGTTGCATTTCTTGCTTAATTATTTCTACTAGAGGCGAGGATACCACAGGACGGTTAGTTTGTGCTGTGGGTTTGCTAGTAGTTGGTTCTACTGAAGTATGCGGAGTAGTAGTAGTAGTAGGTGTAGTCGTAGTAGTGGCATTTCCATATCTCAATGTCATTCGTCTTCTGTGAATCTTATCTCTTATTTCAGAAGAGGAATCATTGGATCTTGTCTTGTTTAAGTCGGCCTTAGCCGCGATATATTTGTTTTCTGTGGAAGTTTCTTGGGAGTCAAAAACATTCTTAGAGGTAGTGTTTTTTCTTATGTTATTTCTAGTTTGAGCGCTGTTATTAATATTTCTATTCTCTCTGTAAACAGGCGTGAGGTCAGTAGTATATTCTTTCTTATGGTTTGTTCTTTCGTCTACAAGAATTGGTTGCGGGGTGATGATTTGAATGTTAGAGCTCGACTGTTGTTTATCGCTGTCTTGGTTTTCTAGAAGTGTTATTGCGTCTTTAACTCCGTGGACATCTTCTGGGTTTGTAGGGCGGCCTGAAATTACAAAACAAATAATATTTGAAAACTGCAATGCGTTGTTATCATCATCATCATCATCATTTCAGCCGTAGGACGTCCACTGCTGGACAAAGGCCTCCCTCATTGATCTCCAAGTACTGCGGTTGGAAGCCGTCTGTATCCACCGCCGACCAGCATTTCTCACCAAGTCGTCAGCCCATCTTGTAGGTGGACGTCCTACGCTGCGCTTGCCGATCCTTGGCCTCCATTCGAGAACTTTGCGGCCCCATCGGCCATCTGTTCTGCGCGCTATATTGCCTGCCCATTGCCACTTCAACGTGCTAATCCGTTTGGCTATGTCGGTGACCCGAGTTCTTCTACGTATCTCCTCATTTCTGATTCGATCCCGTAGTAAAACCCCGAGCATAGCCCTCTCCATAGCTCGTTGAGCGACTCAGCTTGTTCATAAGGCCAATAGTGAAGGACCACGTCTCGGTTTCGGTTGGACCGAGGCGTTGTTATATATAGGTAAAAATAATGGAGCCAACATTGACCCTTGTGGAATACCTAAGATATGACAAGGTACGTAGTACGTAGTTTTTTTCTTACGAAGAAGCTTACATTATAGAGGTATGATAATATAATCTTGAAATAAAAATCTTGGGGCCGCCAAAATATTGTTGAGCAAGCCGATATATATAATATCTACTCCATCAATCATCATCTCAGCAGTAGGGCTTCCACTGGCTGGACATAGGAGTTTGACAGAATTGTTGCCATACTCACCACGCTTGTCAGGCAGGTTGGTGAGAGCAGTACGGGATGTTGTTACGGAGATCTCTTAGCAGATTCTCACTGCATCCACGGACAAAAAAGAGTGGCAACATTCTAGTGCACCTCTACTCAAATTACTTATTTTGTAACTGCCACTTTCTTCTAAAACCCATTATCTCCCATCTTCTTTTTGTAAGAGCTGAAGAATATCAAAGCCTTGATGAGCTGGTAACTCCTGGAGACTGGAATGTTGGTGCTTGCGGGTACAGATTTCCTACAATTTGAGCCACTCTTTTAGCTGTTTGTGCTGCATGCAAGTCCTATCATCATCATAATCATCTCAGCCGTTGGACATCCTCTGCTGCATAGGCCTCCCTCATAGATCTGTACTGATTTTGGGGACTAGCTTGTGAAACTCACCATCTCCCATCTCCTTCTTGTAAGAGCTGAAGAACGTAAGAGCCTTCATGAGCTGGTAGCTCTTGGAGACTGGAATGTTGGTGTCGTACAATTTGCGGGTATTCTTGCAGTCCACGTAGAACCACCAGTTGCACTTCAGGATGGTCTGGTCGAAGAGCGTGGATTCGGGGCAGAGGAAGGACTTCATGACTAGGCCGTCGTCCGTGAGCGCGCACACGTGGAACACCTAAAATTTGAAAGGATTGATTTAACTAATAGGCTAGGTGACTACCTTTTAATTTTTAACAAAATCTTGTGGACTCGTATGTTTTCTAATTGAAACGAAATGTTGCGTGAAGTCACACGCTAGTATGCGCTGACGTTCCTCGGTACAGCTGATGACGTACCTACCGAGCTCCCACTTTTATCGTTTCATTAATTTGAAAAAGCGAAAATACGTGTCTATTATTATTGTGTTACATACATATAACTGACGGACCAAATAGAATTTTATCTTAATTTTTATTTCATTTTTTCTGTCATCATGTCTATTAAAATTAACAGAAGTAAACAGAACCCGGCATTTTTTATACGACTTAAGGACGAGACAAGCCGAAGGCTTACCTAATGTTAGCGGTAAACGACCTTATTACAATTGCCATACCGCGGCGATTACACTAACTAAGCGTGTGACTAACTGGATTTTTCCACGTCACCCTGAGACAGAGTTGTAAGGTGTGCCGTAATTTACCCGGCTCCCTAATTCTTGAAACCGGAACACAGCAATGCAGACATACTGCTTGGCGGCAGATATATGTATGGTTAATACTTTCCCGGATGAAATCTTCACAAAGTTCTTTATGGTTTAAAGGGCATATCCCTTGACAGATTCCTACTGCATCCACGGGCAAAAGAGGGGGGCAACTGCGTCCAGTGCGTTGGTAGGTTCACTTACCATACATCCCAAACTCTCATCTCTATACAACCCAGGGAAGAATTTCTGGTCTCCACATTGAAAGGTGGGACACCATCTTTCAATGTGGAGACAGTCAGGCCCGACAGGGCAGATCCTTTCAGTAGTATATTATTTGACCTTTTGACATATGAAGGTGGAAGTCTGCAAAGGATTGAGACCAATGGAAAGTAGGTTGACTTACCATACACCCCAAACTCTCGTCACCATACAAACCAGGGAAGTATATCTGGTTTCCGCAGTGGAATGTGGTGTCAGGCAGATCCTTTCACCTTGAAGGTGGAAGTCTGCAAAGGATTGAGACCAATGGAAGGTAGGTTAACTTACCATACACCCCAAACTCTCGTCTCCATACAACCCAGGGAAGTATTTCTGGTCTCCGCAGTGGAAGGTGGTATCGGGCAGTTCTACTTTGGACTGGAACTGGTCGTCGAAATTCTTCTCATAGCCGACTGGGTAGTATTCCCGCGGGGCGTTCATGACTTTGCCTGTCGTTGGCGCTCTGTGGTATATAAATGTGTTGGTATAAGAGTTATAGATAAGAAGAAAGGACTGGAGAAATATTCAGCAAGTTAACGAGAAAGGTACAAAAAAATGTAAGGTCTTTACATCTCATTAATACAAAGCAGAAAGTTTGTTTGTGTGGAGGTTTGTTACCTCTTCACGCAAAAACTAGCGTACGTATCGAGCTGAAATTTTGCAAACGTTTAGATGTTGACTAGGATTAACATATAGGCTACGTTTTATCCGGGTACAACGCATGCGAAGCGGCGGGCACAAGCTAGTTTTTTATAGACGACACATTAATAACACATATTTAACAATGTATTTATCGCCTTTCTTACTGCAGTCCTATCGGGATCACGATGGGTCCCATCGCGTTTTTTACTGCAGTCCGATCGGGACCACGATGGGTTCCCACAATCCTCGAAAGCACGGCGCAATCCTGTCGACGCGACGTCTGGGATAAAGGTAAATAACGCGATAAATACCCGGTTTATGGTGTTATGATTTCAAATCTAAGATATGTGTATAAAGCGGCAGCAACTGCTATTAATGCTGTACAGAACACTGCAGTGCCTGGTACATTCTTACATGGATTAGGCTTGCCCAGCACCTATACCATCCTCCCGGCTTAGTCGGCTATAAGTCAGAGGAAAGAACAGGTCAATACGTCTGAAACTGACTAAGCCACGGGTTTCCTAAAGATGTTTTCCTTCATCACTAAGTACGTGGAAAATGTGAACATACACTTTTCAAGGAAGAAAAATTCATTGTTTCGCGGCCGGTATCAACCCACGACCTTCGGATTGAAAGTACCATAAACATACCACTAAGCCAACACGGCTCTTTGTTGTAAGACTCATGACACATGTGTCTATGCTGTAAAAGTAACACAACGAGGTTCGCTTTCGATACTTTATTACAGGTATATTATTAAAATACATTTGACCGCGTAAATTACCTGTATTTTTTCGACGTTCGCTTGGATTGCACCAAGCATGGTCCCGGGAAGACTAAAGACCGGGAAGAAGAAAAGCAATTTACGCGATAAATTCCCGGATAATGCGTTTCAATAATGCATTGTGATCGCGAAAGTTTAGACGCAGCAAACGTGTAGACGCAGGTTTATTGTCATAATTCCCACAAAGCTGTCCCTCCATTGGGGAGGACATAATCATCATTATGAAATTTTTAATTTTATTAATTTTTAACCTAAAAACTTTAATTTATATCTAGGTACTTAACTCACTAAGAAATGCATTTCAATGGTGAATACTTTAGTGACGGAGCGTGGTCTCCCCTGATGGTTCCCTAGGGGAGGTATCAGGATAGTCCGAGATCAAGATAAGTCCGGAAGGAAGACTTATCTTGTATTAAAAGTAAGATTCTACATCTCCCCCGTCCTTCAGAAAAGCTGCTTTCTCTCTTTCTATAAATGCTTACGACTATTTTCGTATACTTTACGATGTAGCCTACGATGCGTCGCAGGTCGTCTTACAGCTGGCGATCTCACTTGTTCGTCACCTTAGTCGGGTTCATTCTACAACCGTGTTGATTGCATGAGATAGATATCAAAATTTGTTTTGAGGTTGTGGGCTACATCGTAAAATATTCACACAAAAATTGTCGCTGAGGTACAGACTACTTATTTTTGTAATGTGTACCCTCCGTTTTGCAATCTACACATGTCCTTTCATTTGATACCAAACTCGGGTATATTTGGAATCATTCGATTATTCATCACCGAAAGAGGTGATGACCCACCATTAACTTCTTAACTGATTTCGAAAAAACATGGTTAAGTTACGCAAGATAACCTGCTTTTAAATCAAAAGAACTGCATGCAAATCGGTTCACTCGTTTAAGAGCTACGATACCACACAAAGTCAATCACACAGTTAGACACACAGCCACACACACACATAGCGGTCAAACTTAACACCCCTCTTTTTTGTCAGCAGTTAAAAAATAGTCGTATGCCGTATATCACAGCTTTTCTGAAGTGATTACATTATTTAGTGTGAAGTGAGACACCTATATTCTTCTGAATGGTGTTAGCGTAAACCATAGCTACTCGTACTATCCAATCATTACCTCTTCGGCTTTTGCGTCGGCAACACGATCTCCGGTTCCGTTTCTGATTCAAACACGACCACAGGCTTCGCTGTCGTCGTCGACGTCGTGGTCGTGGTCACGGGCAAACTGGCGTATTTACTCAGCAGCTGCTGTTGTCTCAGCGCGATCGCCGCTTCCACCGCTTCCATCGAAATGTTTCCGGCTTTCGCGATCTCTGCTATCTTCGAATTGATGTCTTCCTTGTTGAACTTGAGCACAGTGTCATCACTGTAGCCGGTTATGGAATTGTAGTCGTCGGCTTTCTTTGTGTTGTACGCGTAGGTCGCTAAATCGTGGACTTGGTGGGGTACGGGATCTAGAATGGAATTGGGTCGGGTGTTTATTTGCTTGAAGACAGGCGCGGGTATTATCGATAGACCCATAGGAGTGAACTGTGGGTTTATCGTCGGAGGTGGTGATAGCGGAGTAGGCATAGGCATGAATTGGTTTATAGGTAATGGGTGTGCGTAAAGCGGTTCTACTATGATGGGGTGCGGGGCGGGTGTGATTCTAGGCTGACCGTACTGTATCGCGGTCATTTGTGACACCATTTTTGATATCTGGTTGTGTGATTGTGGGTGTAGCTCACTTTGGTAGGCGAGGCCGGGTCCTTTGGACTGCGGGACTTGGAGCGGCTGGTATTTTGCTGTTATTGGAAGGACCCTGAGGGTTTCTTCTTTGGGTGGGAGGGGTCTGAAGGCTGGTATGCCCATGCGCATCGGTTTGGCGAGGGTCGCGGTTGGAGCTGCTCGTGGGAGGTTCGCTGTTGATGATCTGGAGATGGTGACTGGTGCTTCGACGGTGGGGCCGACGATGATTGGCTGCATGGTGGACGGCTTCCGATGGAGGCTGGTGAGGGAGTCCATGGCGGCTTGGTTGGGGCGGCTGGGGGGCGGTGCTACTGGTCGCATCATGATGCGGTTTTGTTTGCCGCGTTTCTGAAAATAAAAGGTTAAATCAATATGGCATAAATTAAAGGCCTATGTCTAGCATCACACTGATATATGCTGATGTGAAGAACCTCTTTCTATTATTTATTTATTCATGTATTATTATTTAATTTTAACAATTTTATATTTATTCCATCCGTCTCGTCTCATTTTTTCTATTAAGCATATTGCAAATTATTATCTGTGGTTTTTATCCCTTCTAAATCTTAACTGCATTCATAGGTGAAACTGTGCATTACTTAGATAGATATCGATTGGGTGTGAATTGCAAGTCATTTACAGGTTCGTATAATTGTAATTCGTTTGATTGCATTGCTTTTTGCATTGCAAACTCTTAGTGATGACCGAATTAGATTTATTTAATGATATAATGCCGTGGGGTGCCGGCAGTAGAATGTTACCCCTCCTCTCCTACCCGTGGATGCAGTAAGAGCCTGCTAAGGGACACCTCCGGAAGATGGGCAGCAGCGTCTATCCGTGTATCAACATCCCATACTGCGCTCACCAACCCGCCTGCCAAGCGTGGTGAGAATGGCAACTACCCCTCATGGAGATCCATGAGGGAGGCCTGTGTTCAGCAGTGGACGTTTTATGGCTGAAATGATGAATGATATAATAAAAAAAATTATACAGTCCCAAATAAAGCAAATATCCAGAAATTAGAAAAACATATGATGGACTTACTTACTTTTTTAAGTATTTTTATATTATTAAATCAATCACTATAAAATATTTATAGCATCTGAACGGGTTTGATGACTTTGGTCCAAAATAAAAAATTACAAGGTATAATAATGTCCACTAACGCAATCTAGTTCCCTACTAGATATTATAATGTTATCTTAAACTATTTTACAATTTCTAAAACATGCATATTTTTTTTATACGCCATAATGACGAGATAAGCCAAAGGCCTACCTGATGTAAAGCGGTAACCTCTGCCAATTACAACATCAATACCGCGGTGACCACGGTCACGAAGCATGTGACTATGTGACTTACGCTGCATTGCGTTGCGCCCGTCACCCTGAGACAGGGTTGTAAGGTCTCATGTAAGTACCCGTAATTTCATGTGCATGAAATATTCTTGCCCAACCTTAATGACTCAAAAGGATTATGATGCTTATGACCGACGTCAGGTATTCGCTAATGTATTATGACATGACCAATAAACGTAAGGCCAGACGGTGAAGCTCTATCGTTTCCCCTATTGGATCCCCTAGGGGGGTAACAAGGCAACATATCAGGTAAAAAAAATCCTGATCCGTCTCACCTAGGTAGAGGAGATACTGGAACTTATTTAAACATTCGCGATCACAACACTTTATCAAAATATATCTAAAAAAGCTCTTTCTTATAGGCAACGTTCATCTCATGGAATCCAGTGATAGCCAAGTGTAGTAGGCGTGTGAATCAACCTTAGTGTGCTGTCCCAGTTTGAACTCGCATTAAATCTTTAATTCCAATGATAAGAAGACCAAGTGAGGGTAGTCTGAAAAGACGCCTTCGCTTTGCTGCGGTTTACGCCAAAACGACAGACTGAGGACCACGATAGGTGCTATCCTGTCGAAATATCGGGCAATAATAAACGTAAATAAAGCGATATAAACCCAATTAAATACGTGTTTATAATGTGTAGTGATCGCGATAGTTTAAAGAGACTAGACAACGTACCTCAGGATATAGCCTTGTGATTAGTCGTTCACAACTCAAATGACCATTCCGACCGACACAAATTAAAATGATAAATTGTGTAAAACCCTGCGGTTGTACACCACAAATGATTTAGTTCTAAATGTGATAATTAGCATTTTCGTAACAATCCTTGAATTCGTAAATACGTGAAATAAAGATTGTTTAAATTTTGAACGTCTGTCGATTAAAACTACATTAGATTTTGTTCTTGTTATGGCAAAAACGTGACCTGATTATGCACGGAACAATAGTTCAACAATGCTTACAGCAGTAAATAATATAATGTACAGTTATCACCATCAAATAAATATTAATCACTACCGATTTTTCTCTTTGAGAATTAGTGTGAATACCGCAGCAAATCTTCGAGTATAAAACACGGGTATACTGCGCTGGCCGCTTGGTCAATGTCCGTTTGTTAATGAACGGTGAATGCAAATCGGCCTTAACGATCAACATACCGTTAGAGACATTTTCATAGTTCACTACTATGCACCCTTTACAACTTCACTCTGCTTCGATAACCACAGACTTGGCACATTTTTTTCAAGTTAGAATAATAATGGATCTGAACAAAAAATAAAATCAAGGGCAAATAAAATTACAAGCTTAATAGACAGACGCGACGGGCTTTGTTTTGTAATATGTAAGGATGTTTTATTTCTTTTTTTTTATATGTATCTGAAAGTATGTATCTTAAGTACACTACGTACATCATACACATGTTAGCTGGAAGATAATGCTAAGTTCGCGTATGTACAGTAGGTACTTTTAAGTCTGTGCAATAAAGAATTGTCTATCTATTTTATAAATAACCTATACAATAACGTAGGCCCTCGATAAGGGTCGAAACAGTTGGTGCCTCCACCAACAATAACAAGGTATGTCACCAACAATAACAAGTACGTGAACATTCCCGCTATTTAATATGAACCTATAATAGATGTGAAAGGCATGTTTTTGTTGGCTTCATCATCATAATTTCAGCCGTAAAACGTCCACTACTGAACATAGGCCTCATCATGGATTTGCAAGTGCTGATCATGAGGGGTTTATGCCATACTCACCACGCTTGGCAGGTGGGTTGTTGACTTACAGTTTTTTATATTTCCGTCTTACCTCTTGTTTAGTTCTTGACTCAGCAACCAGATTAGTTGAGACTCCATTCTTATAGCTGACAGATCTTCTTCGGCTCGGGTCCTGGTTGGTTAGTGATTGCTCAAAGCCCAGTTCGTCTCCAAGACTGAATCCTGAAATTGAGATGAACAAAATAAAATAAGAGGCTTGTCTAATTGTGATTGAATGTGTAAGGTGTTGTCATTTTATTCCAACATTTACAAAAGGCTACTTGACAGGGTAGAATTCGTTTAATCCGTCAGTTAACTCAAAAATAATTGTACACGAATTTATTGCTTATTCAAATCAATGAAGCAAATTAATAAGCGCATTAAAGTTTAGGCTAGGCTCGTGACGCTTTATTGTCCATTAAAAACATAGCGTTTAAGTTTTTAATGGGCAATCAAGTGTTTTATCTTGTGTTGTAAATAACTCAGACTGGTCGCCGTAGGTGAACGATCTGAATTTACATACAAAATCTTCCCTCACACAAGGTAGTCTAAACAAACTTGAGGAAAAAGACTGGTTTTAGTCGTGCTATGGGTATAGAACAAATTAGCAAAAACGAGAGGAGTCTATAATGGTGATTGGTACGCCTTTTACTTTTGAACACCTAAGGTTCATCATAAGTGGGTAAAGTCAAGGTCAAATCGTGAAGCATGTAATGAATGTAATCAATGTTTCGACAATACTCTACGGACCTCGATAAATCTACGATACACCCGTTCACTCAAAATTATTACTTTCTACTTTCTCAGTGATATAAGGGTTACATACAAAGAAAATATAAGGTATAGTGTGTCTTCCTATTCAATAGCAAATTGGTCATAATACTTTCTCTTGTCAGCCAGCTCTTTGATGGAACGATATTTATATATGTAGTAATCTCTTCTCAACTCACTCTTTGCTACAGCTACAAACTATATTAAAAATATGCATTTGTATATTTGTATGTAATCCATGTATACTATATATAAGAGATTACTATATATAGAATAAATACAATACCTAAGGCATAAACTAATAAAATATAATTGAAAATTAATATATACTCCTATATATATCGTCGCTGAATAGGCAAAACTACTAAAGCGCCATTTTGGTCAAAATGAGTTATATAATTGGTTCAACTGCATTTTTTTTTCTCTATCTATTAGTCCGGGTCTCGTGGCGATTGGAGCATTTTTTGGCGCTTTAGCATCAAAAAATAGGCGAAAATCTCGAATAATTCCTACGAATATTTACTAATGTGTCCCTTATTTTGGCACATTTTTAATAATTGTCGGTTTAGTATTTCACTCGCAGCAACTAGCTGTATAAAGCTTTATTAGTAATTTTGGAAAACATACTTTTGATAGCCGATGGCCTTTAAACAACTTTCGCTTAAAGCAGTTTTGTTATCACACATCTTTTAGTCAATTAAGATTAAGGAAAAACCACAAGATGTGGCACTTTAGTAGTTTTTACAAATTGAAATCTTGCATAATCAAGTTTATAGGTAATTTACAAACATATAGATTCCCTATCGGATAATGAAGAATTTTACTGCAGTTTAAGTACTTCTTGGCAAGGATCTACCGATTCAATAAGTGCATTATCAGAAAATTCAAAAAATAATTCGGACAATAATAAAAATGGGAAAAAAACTACAAAAAAGGCAAATCTGAAGAATAAGAATAACGCTGAGAAAGACAATTGCCAAAAGAGAAGCTGAATTTATTTTTGCCATAAGTCTGTTTGAAATATTTTATCTCTTAGTAAATTTCGCTTACGAATATCTTTTTTTTTAATTTGTAAGTATTTTCTTTGTAAGAGGACGTTATGATAGTTAACTCTTTAGTATTTAGTGACTCCTTACCGCGAACTTAATTTGGAGATTAGCAATTTTCCTTTGCTGAGTTTTACTTCGTACTCGTCGGACTTAGAATATTTATCCTAAAGCGACAGGTAACTCTAGATATAGTTAAAATAAGAACAATATAATATATCCACTGAGTAGATAAAATAAAACTATGATATGTTTCCTTTTACAGCATTTACTTTTACGCAAAAGAAAAAAAGTTGTGACAGGTTAATCACAAAAAAAAACTTTAAATTGATTTTTCTCAAAATAGCCCTTAGGCACGTTAGTAGTTTAGCCTATTCAGCGACGATATATATATATATATATAACCCCTCTTAAGTCAATGTAAATGGGGAAGGGTCATGATTGGTGCACGAACATCTATTGGTGCACGGCGGGTATCGAACCCACGACCTGATTGAAAATCAATCCTAGCTTATTCAGAATTTAATATATTATTAAGAGCCTCTTAATTAAGTCAATTTACAATTCATCATTCATCATTTCAGCCGTAAAACGTCCACTACTAACACAGGCCTCCCTCATGGATCTCCATGAGGAGCAGTTGCCATAATCACCACGCTTGGCAGGCGGATTGGCGAGCGCAGTACGAGATGTTGATACACGGTCCCTTAGCCAGCTCTTACTGCATCCACAGGCATGAAAGGAGGTGTAACATCTACTACCGGCACCCCACGGGATCCCTCCTACTCAATAACCCAGATTAATAAATGATAGTATTCACTTACCAATGCTTGCGTGTGCTTTCAGTCCCCCGAGGTTCCGAACCCTGAACAGGCCTGACTTTTTGAACGCGCAGTTTATTTTGAACCCAAAGTCCGATTCTAGCACGCATATTGGTGACACTATTCCTGAAAAGAAAAATAAAAAGTTGTTATTTATTTTTTTACAGTTTCACACTTAATTGCGACATTTATTGGCTGTAATTATGTAATAAGTAATATTCAGAAATAAGGATACAGTTTTAAGTAATTAACTAGGTCAACTTTTAAATCTACATGTTTTACATTCTATAAGAAAAGGTCAAGTTTGTACGTTTTTTTTCTTTCACATGTTAATTTTATCCTCACCATTCTTCCCTCCAATTCTCCCTACTCTTACTTCTTTACCCTGTATATATAATTATTATATATATATATATATATATATATATATATATAATAACTTAGGAATGAATAGTTAAATTAGGAATTCCGTCTTAATATAAGACAATTTATATTAAAAAAAATGTTCGGTCGCCTCAGATGGAAACTTATATAGATCTAAATAAACTTGTTTTTATTTTATTTCATTATTGTATCCTTTATTAGTTTTCAAGCGACGTTCATCCCCTCATTTATTTATTTATTTATTTAGATAGATAGATAGAAGATAGAAAATACACACCTGCACACCTTAAAACTAAACATAATAACAAAAAACACTGAAAAACAAAGTGACAATTGAAACACAATTGAACTTACAGACTAAAAATCCAAAACATTCAAAAGTTAATTTATAATTAATTAATTAAAGCTAAAAAAAACAATTCAATAAATTCTGTTAAATAATATCAGTAAAAAATAACAATGTCAAACACAAATTAAATGATATGGTTAAAATAGTTAAACAATTTCATAAATATGTCAATATAAAAACAGTAGAATGGAATAAGATATCATAGGTGTCACGTTTGTGACACAAGCCTATTGCTATTCCTAGTCTCTGTGCAGGTAGAGAAAAACTTGTGTTACTATTGTGGATGCAAATTTGATGATTTTAAACTTACCTATACCTACTCGTAGAACAGTAAAATTATCGTAATTATCAAGGTATTATTTACCTTCCAACATAATTATAATGCATTTATATCATAATAATGCATTTTTTCATAACTATACACTACATTCTCACCACACATTCAATAATAGCTCTTATTTTTTGCAAATTAACCGCAAAGTGCTTAAGCAATCAGGAGTATTTTTTAATAATGTGAAATCGAGGTTCAACCCAAGGCAATAAGGTAACCATTCTCTTTTGGGAGTTCAATGCTCTGTACTTCCTGATTTATTTGCGATAATTAAGGGCTGTCAAGATTATCGACTATATATATACCTATAATGACCTAATGATAGACAAAACTCTCAAGGCTTTGCATGATCACTATGTAAATCCATTGACACAAGCTAATTCGATAAGCATTAGTTAAGTTAGGGATATTCATGGATGCAAATACGAGTCTAGATTACATATTGTCGTTAAGAATTTATGGACATTAAAACAGGTATGATGTAATCAACATTTTTTATATTAACAGTTTATTGTAACTAAAAATTACATCAGTAGGTAAATGTATTTTTAATTAAATCTTTTACCCGTAAAATGGTATTCATCTTGTTGCGTATTTTGTTGGCAAGCCAACTTATTGAGGCGTTTTCATTAAAAAGTAAAAACTTCAAAAATAGTTACCTCGTACCTTATAGATGGCGTTAATTTTCTTTTACTGGTAGGCACAATTTGACAATGACAGAATTAATCACAAACTGCTTACTCCGTTTGTCAGCTCCATCTGTTAGGTTTAGTAGAAAACTCTTTTTGTTTTGTTACTGAAAACGGCTGGAAAGATCGGTTTAGAAATAATATTCAATAGGTAAATTTGTTTTTGTTTTGATAGATAGTCAAAGATGTTAGTGTCAAGACATACTCATACGTTGTGATTATTATCCAACTGATTTTGCAGCACGGCGGAACCTTAATCTTAGATAGATGGTTAGAAAATACTTTATTAGGTACACACCTTAACATCTAATAACAAAACAAACACTGAAAATCGGCTGACAATTGGCTGCCTTGCTAAAGAGCGATCTCTACTAATAAGATAAATCATATAATTCTTTTCTGCATTGACTTTTCGATATGTATTGTTGTAAATGTACCTTCGATATAAAAATATAGATGTATGACACCTTCTGCCTATGTAGGTAGGTATAGTGAAACGATGAACTAACTCGTAAGAACCACTCCATTAAAGCTCACACCCATATTTAGTAGCAAAGAATCCGATGCACGGGTTGCGCTTAGTAATAACTACATTCGATATAATTTTGGAAATTTTCAAATACATATCATAACTGGAAATTCATCGCGTGATATGCCGACGTTTCGGCTGTTACGACATTCGTGGTCCCCGGCAATCCCGGAACCGACCGATAAATTCCCGTGTCCCAAATTTAAAATGTTGGACAACGTTGGAAATATACCAACTCTTTCAACCGCCATATCCTCTTATACTTCATTCATTTTCATTTCAGCCGTAAAACGTCCACTATTGAACACAGGCCTCCCTCATGGATCTCCATAAGGGGCAGTTGCCATACTCACCACGCTTGGCAGGTGGGTTGGCGAGCGCAGTATGGGATGTTGATACACGGAATGACGCTGCTGCCCATCTTCCGGAGGTATCTCTTAGCAGGCTCTTACTGCATCCACGGGCAAAAGAGGAGGGGCAACATTCTACTGCCGGCACCCCACGGCAAGGTCAGTTTGGCTCTTATACTTATTTCGTGGATATTGCGTCAGCTATATTACAAAAGTGTCGTTTCCCATTAGTTCAATACAAAAGAATGCAAGAAAGTGGCTTTTGAAGCAGAACATTTTGCGTCACGAATAGTTAATTTCTAAGCGGATCCTATTACCTAACGCGCATTTTCCGACGATACCGTAACGATTTCCAGGAACTAAATGACCTAGATTTCTCTAGTATCCTCAAGTTGCTACAATTTTAGAACTTTGTTTCAATATTACAAGGATATTTCTATGATCAACTTAGGTTAGTGATCGTTTCATCCATCGAAATACCACGAATTTTAAGCGAGTTTGTATGATTTTCTGTTGAAGGTCTGTTGTCTCGCCTGCTGGATCCCCTAGGGGAGATATCAGAAAAATAAATTCCTGATGTCTCCCCTGAGCAGGGGAGATATTAGATACTGAATTTACTTTTCAGAACTTAGTAAGGATGTTTCTATATGAATCATCAAGAAGGTACCTACCAACCCGACTATGGCATTATACATATTTTGCCGTTATATTTTTGATACGTCATGTAAACCAATAGCTATGCCAGGTTGAAAGATAATAGAAGTTTAAAACTAACATGTTCTATAGTACATAAAAAAAACTTTGATATTGGAACCCTAACGTGCGCTGCTTGCAGTCGAACTTTTAGCGCTAAGATTGTGTACATTAGTCATATCAGAATACAGAGCTAAGCATCGAGATCTTTGAATGAATCGTAGATAATACCACAAAGTCAAGTCACTGCAGCCGAAAACGGTGTAGCTAGTTGTGTATATTTATTTCATTTCATTTATTTATTTGTCAGAATGAAGGTTTACAATGATGTCATACATAATACTTAAGTTCCATTAGCATTCTTACCAGCGAAGGCGTACAAATGTCAAAACACAAAATATCATATAAAAAATAAATAATAATTATAAACATGTCCTAGATTACAATAGCCATTATATAATACCTATTAGTCAAATCTTGTAGATAACAGTTTAAAATTCTTTAAATCGTTATTATGAAATTCTGTGATGCTATAGTAGCATTTTTTTAAAAGAAGTGCCTTAAGATTACTTTTGAAACCTATTAATTTCAGCCCTTTTATATTCTCTGGTATTTTATTATATATTTTTGGAGCCATGCAGAACACACTGTTGCTCCGAAGAGCGGTATTTGAGAGAACCGTACAAAATTTATCTTTACTTCGTGTGTTAACCGTGGATAAGTCACTGAACTTTTGAAATCTTGACAAATTATTTTTTACAAAAATTGATATTTCAAGTATATATAAACTTGGTAATGTCAGTATTCCAGATAGTTTAAAAAAGGGTACGCAACTTTCTATCGTCTGTAGTTTAAATATTGCTCTGATACATTTTTTTTGTGCAATAAAAACGTCTTGATTGTTGGTACTATTTCCCCAAAATAAAAGGCCGTATCTTAGTAGTGAACCAACTGTACCATGGTTATATAAAAACAACTAGATTTTTACGGTGAAGGAAAACATGTAGAGGAAACTGGCTTTGTCGGTTTCAGACGAGCCTATATTTACATTGATAGGGCAGGTTCGAATGCCCGACATTCTGATTTAAATTCAATGTATCATTCATTACTATTATTTTAGTAACACACGGATTTTATAACAAAAATTTCCGACGAAAAATATTGAAATCGGTCAAAAAATTTAGCCTGTGACGATCTTATTCTTAAAGTTGGATTGTTAGCTCAGGCGCTACAGTAGAATATACATACAAAACAAAGACTGTTAAAATCATAGCTCTTTCTTTTCTCGATCTCATCCCACGGAAGGACCCAATAAGGCTCACTACTTAGATGGATAAAGATAGATACTTATACCAAACCGGATCTGACCTAGATTTCGCGAAATCCTACGCTTGGCGTCCACTGAGGAAAACGTGACAAAGGTAGGTAGGTAAGTCACGGTGATAATAAACTAAATGGTAAATTATAAAACCGAGTAGTCTTAATTATTTAATTAAATTTGTTCTACCTGATGAAATACAGTGAGGAAGGATTACTCCGAAATTGACGACCTCTATGGCGCAGTTGGTTTAATAGACAGCTGAGAGGCAGGATGTTGCGGGTTCGATACCCGCGGGGGATAAAGTGCTTGCTTTCTTTACAGATATTTTTCTCGGGTATGAGTGATTTCTTACTATGTTATGTATGTATTTACAAAATATATAGTATTCTATCAACCATCTGGTACTCATAACACGAGCTCTGCTTGCTCTGGAACAAAATGCTGTGTGATATGTCCAGCATTATTTATTTAGATTGATTAGATAATACTACCTTCATTAAAGGTTTTAGTATCAAAACTCATTAATAGGTGTTTCTTAAGAACTGATGTTAAAATGTATAAATATATAATAAATATAGATTAAGTACCGCCGTGGAGTGTCGGTTGTAGAATGTTGCCCCTCCTCTCTTGCCCGTGGATGCCGTAAGAGCCTGCTAAGAGCTACATCCGGAAGATGGGCAGCAGCGTCATTCCGTGAATCAACATCCCATACTGCGCTCGCCAACCCGCCTGCCAAGCGTGGTGATTATGGCAACGCCCCCTTATGGAGATCCATGAGGGAGGCCTGTGTTCAGTGGTGAACGTTTTACGGCTGAAATGATGAAGTGCTATTAGATGTAGAGTCTATTTATTCTTGATATCATCACATATCAATAACTGTCATTTTTTACGTTAGCAGTTGTAATTTGTTATACAGTCATTTGAGATGTTATCTGTCAGTTCATATACCAAAACTGACATGAAATCAATCCGAACTTTGACTTAGGCCTTGTGTCTCTTTTAGAACACCGGCCATATTCGTATTTGATTTTCCGACGTAATTTATGAAAGTATCATTGTACGGACACTGGCAGAATTGTGACCGCTAGTCACAGAAGCCAAAAAATAAGAAGAAGACTTAGGCCTTATGTATGACAACTTGAGAAAATTAATTCATAATAATTTTCGCCCTTCTTTATAAGTTATATTGTACTCGTAGATGATTTATACAGCGTCAGCAACTTAGTATGCATGCTGTACGGGACGCTGCAATGCCTGTGCATTTTTAGATGGATTAGGCTTGCCCAGCACTTTTACTATAGTATATCCTCCCAGCTTAGTCGGCTGTTAGTCAGAGGAAAGAGCAGGTCAATACGAATCTGTTTAACCTACGGGTTTCCTTACGAAGAATTTTAGTATTAGGAAATCTTTAGAGAGTGAATCGAAATACTTACTTACTTGTTACATTGTCCAAATCAGAAATCTTTATTAACAGTGTACTTGGGCACTTAAAACATCCATAACAGTTGTAAAGTGGAACACACCTAACTGGGCGGACATTTTGTTTTGTTAATGTTTGTTTACAAGTTTCCACTTCTACAAAGTCAAGAACCAGTTCTGAGCTAGGTGTACACGTAACATAAACGTCGAATTATATATGCTCGAGCACGGTCCGCGAGGATTACTTTCTCACAAGTGATCGGGCTCAATCAAAGATTTAAATCGTTAGAGGTGCCCTTACACCAAAACCTGTGCTTTTTTTAATAACAGTACCCTGTGTAGCTTTGTTCCCTATAGGTACTAGGACATAAGGCCTGTATAATGAGGTTACAATATCTTGCATCGGGCTATTGTCATTATACATATGTGTGTTAACAATAATACCGACGAACGCCTCACTGGTTTTGCCAATAAATCAAACTGTTATTGGAACCATTTATTGAACAACCATGTTGCATGAACGTTCGTGAAATAAACTAACATATGCCACGACCGTCTAACACTGTATTTAGAGGTAAACTGATTCCAAATGAGCGAGCTGACTAATTTCCTGTGGAAACAAAACGGCGCGGCGCGGCGGTCTCATTACGTTAAGGGCTTATCTAACTATTTCAGTCCTTGGTCTCAATAGCTTTCCGATATTTAAATAATTTTTCCCCGTTTTTATCACACATAAGACATGGTATGGGATATGCATAGATAATAATCAATCTATCGCCATGATGTCATGCTAAACATGTTTTCTAGAACTTCATTCTCAGCTCTCATGTCTTACTTTTATCTTGCGTAGAATCGATTCATTTTCTCTTTTGCATTTCTTACTAAACTAAATTTACACTAAAAACTCTTTAGTCATTTAGTCATTTGATTGTTTGACTGGCAGGTATACTGGTCTTAAGAATTTTCTTATTCCTTTTTTAACGCTCTTTTTATATTTTCTTCTGCTTTACATAACTACTTACTAGGTACTCATACATATTCACATAAAAATATCAGTTCTCGTGGTATCCTGCATTTATTCTAACATTTAATAATTATGTGAACCAGTATGAGGTCCCAGTAGAAATCTGACTACATAACCTTGAATACATAACCTAAAAATGTCGGGTAAAAAACCGTTAGCAGAAATGCTCAGTACGAATATTTCGTAACTTTCCCCGCTTATCAGAGCGCTGTGACATCACAGTGTATGAATCAGCTGACCGGTTCGAAGCGGATGTTTGGGAGAAAGGTGTTCGCTACCGATGTATATGTGCTATGGACGCTACTCGAGAAGGCAAGCCTTTTAGGATATTAGCAGGTTGACGCTAAGATTTTTAAAATCAGCATTTGCGCACGGTTTCACTGGACGTACGACATAGAATAAGAACAACTACGCTCGCCACCTTCAAAAACCATTGAGGCAATACTAACCAAAATGGCAGCATTAAAATTTAATGCTGCCATTTTGGTTACCATAGAATAGGAACAACTACGCTCGCCACCTTCAAAAACCATTGAGGTGATACTAACCAAAACGGCAGCATTAAATTTTAACTGACATTGTATTGTACGTCCAGTGAAACAGTTCTTGCGTTTGAACGCAAGAACTGTCCTGCAATCTGATTAATAGATTCCAATATAAGAATAAGGATCGTTTCGCATACAAATGCTGTAGCGGTCGTGTTTGCTATGTCCGCTCCGCAATCCAGATCGAAAAATAATGTTGTTATTACCTCATCCATCGAGTGATTGATTGCCGCAGTCTTTGCCATGACACATAAGTGATCAACAAGTCAATATTATCAAGAAATTTTCACAGCCAGTATCATTACCATATTGTTATTGATAGAAAAGTGAAAAGAGCCATTATCTATGAGCGGCGAAGCGTATACGGAACAAAGATGCGTGGATTGAACGATACTTAATATGTAACTCTAAACAATGAGGACTTGGGTAAGTATTATGTAGCACCTCATTATGTTTTACCTAAGATATATATGCTATAGATGCAAACCCTCGATTTCGTCCGTACTTTATAGTACCTACACATACCTTTCTCGAAGATAAATAATTATCCCTCCTCATGTAAAACAAATAATTTGATTTCAACAACTATACTATGCCGTAGGGCGCCGGCAGTAGAATGTTACTCCTCCTCTCATGCCCGAGGATGCAGTAAGAGCCTGCTAAGGGATAACCCCAGAAGATGGGCAGCAGCGTATTTCCGTTTATCAACATAAAACCCGTACTTCGCTCGCCGACCCGCCTGCCAAACGTGGTGAGTATGGCAACTACCTCTCATGGAGATCCATGAGGGAGACCTGCGTTCAGTAGTCGACGTTTTACGGCTGAAATGATGACGACGATGATGATGAATAATTATTGCTGAGCTAAAAACTTAAAGAGGTACATAATTTTGAGATTTTTATATTACTAACAATTTAAATAAAGGTAATAAAAACGTAAACAGAATCGATTGTGTAGTTCATACAAAAGATATAAGCAAACACACATACAATACAGAAATAGAGAGTTCAATTTATATTACGGAGTAATTGGAGATAACTTTACAACAGCATTGGCGCCTACTAGCTTAAGACTAGAGCAAATGGGGTCTTCTTCTATCGGAGTAAGTTATCACAGCCAGATTGTCTATTTAAGACACGAGTCAAGTGTATCTGAATAGGACAATAGTCAATATGTATTTTACAGATCTTCTCATCGTGGAAGTCGTGGGAAAGCTCTCCAGTCTGGCTTATAATGGTTATGCATTGGCTAATATAATCATTAGTTATTGGGCTCTAATTTGTTTATTAGGTCAATTAGAAATTTATAATTTGGCTAATAATCTATTATAAATGAATGTTAATTTCTGAATTCCATAATAATATATTTTCTCATTTATATTTTGTCATTTTATTTAAATATATAGATAGTGGAGTCGATTGTGTATTACACTTCCTAAAACTATTTATAATTAGAGATATGACTTTTCTAAATTTAGAGCTGTCGAGTAAAATTGGGATAGCTTTAGCTAGTTATTGCAACAACCGAATCACCACCACTAATTGGATAATATTAAGAAGTAGGATGACAAAAGAGGGTCAGAACAGGTTGTGTAGGCTCCATAGATTGAGGTACGGGCAGTCAGCAAAAGAAGATTAGGGTATAAGACTTTAAATTTCTAATCCATAAAACAGTACAAAATGAACCAAGTCCAGTGTTGTCGTGCACGCTGATGAGTATATTAATGATCGCGTTCAGATAAACATAAAATAGTATCATCACACGTCTATGCAGATGTGGTTGGTTGTAATCTTTCCGAACACCTAAAAGTAGCACCAGTGGGAGAAAAGATGAGGAATACCGGAATGTTATCCCTTCTCTCATGCTCGTGGATGCAGTAAGAGCCTGCTAAGGGATACCTCCGAATGTTGGGCAGCAGCGTCTTTCCGTGTATCAACATCTCGTACTGCGCTCGCCGACCCCCTGTCAAGCGTCGGCTGTGGTGAGCATGGCAGATGCTGCTGTGTGAAATGTCCATCATTATTTATTTAAAGAACCAGCTCCAATGTTGTCGTGTGCAATAATAAGTACGAGTATATTGCTGGTCGCGTTGATATCAACGTAAAATCACAATCATCGCACGCCCGTTACGGGCGACTCGGTTATCATCTTCACTATATTGATGAAGTCACACTCAATTTGGTATGTTATGACATTGGAAAGTGTAATAAAAACAATAAGCGACTAGGAAAAAGTGTAGAACAGAAGTCATTATATGAACGAGCATGTATTTAGTGTCGGTTGGGTGGCCCAGACTGAGTGATTTACTGTGCGGAGATTATGTTATGATATGACACTCTAATAATGAAAAATAGGTTTGCATCTGTCACGTGACTCCCCGCGCCGCCACACGTCGTCGGTTACAGTGGGCCTTAGATTTAGTTTAATATCTATAGGCTCAGGTATTTTTTTCTTTGAGCCCTGGAATTAGTTTTCATCTTTGTACTATTTCATGATTTAATATCATATGATTTTATATATTATTATCAAACCTGTCATGATATTAGTGAAACGTAAGATAAGACAAAAGAGCATTGTTAAATTATGACTAAAACGACCGAGTTTGGTTCTTCGGTTCACTTCTTTTCCTTACTTCGCGTGTCATCTGAAGTGAACTGTTTAATTTGTGTTATTTAATTTGATAAATTGACGCATTATAAATTGAGGTATTTTTTGAGTTAAAGTTTAAGATTTAGTACTTGAACAGTGCACAATCTAAAAAATATTTTTGTGATGATCATTTTGATGTACCTAAGCTATGGTTCCATTCGTGTATTTTTCTAAAGAATTAAGATTTTAAACTTCATGTACACCAAGTCGTATTTTACAATCCTATCCATCCTCAATGATGCCTGGTAGAGACAGCTTTCTAGCGATAAGGCCGTTAATTGTAACTTCGTTGTCAGTGTCTGTTATTATTATGTTTATTTAAAAGACGTATAATAAAGTATTCTCTACCTATCTTCTATCCATTGAAGATTGCGGAAAAAGAGCTCCCAGGGTACACAACCGGGATTCGACTCCACGACCTTATAGTTCAGGGTCTACTAGTCCACCGCGGCCAACATATTAAAAACGCCTCTTATTAAGAGCGGAACAAAAATTAAGATCAAGGAAATCGGCAACGCATGCTTTTAAAAGCCTTAGCCCGAAGCAACAGAATGTAATGTTTTCTGAATGAAATCCTGCAGTTAACAACATGACAGTATTCGTATCTCATTTGCCTCATCGAATCTCAGCCGTAGGACTTCTGTCCACGTCCAGTGCTGAACACAGGCCTCCCTCATGGCTCTCCAAATCAACAGGGGCTTTTGCCATGCCATACTCACCGCGCTTGGTAGGCGGATCGTCGGGTCGGCGTTCGGCGAGCGCAGAACGGGATGTTGATATACGGAAAGACGTTGCCACCCATCTTCCGGAGGTGTATCCACAGGCAAGAGAGAAGAGGCAACATTCTACTGCCGGCACCCCACGGCATCTCATTTGTGTAAACCTTTAGTTCTTTTACAACGTAAACTATCGTTTTCTACAATTTGTAAGATTAGATATAACCACAAGTGGTACATTATAACCGATGTAACTAGCCTCAACAGCGCCACAGCATCATTGCCTTGGGGTACCGGCAGTAGAATGTTGCCCCTTTTCTCTACCTTCGGAAGATGGACATGAATATCTTAATTATTCTAAAACTTAATGCGGGTAGGTTACATATTTCCAATATTGCTACGACCAAGTTGACGAAAAGACAATGACTCGTGATAACAGAGAATATCACATCATTATTATGTGCAAGTAAAACCCAAGTCGATGTATTTACTGGTGCGTGGAAACATGCAAACTAACTGGTTTGAAACGTATCGCTTTTACCGCGTAACATTACAGTAATATCAGATGTTGGTTACACTCTCTTATCCTGAAGGTTATGGTGGCAATGAACTCTTAATTTCACTTCTATTCTTGAAAGTTTCTACAAGTTTTTAACTGATTTAAAGAAAAGGAGGAGCATCTCAAGTCCTTTGAATTTTTTGAATCTTTGTTACCTCAGAACTTCGTCGTTTATGAACCGATTTGGAAAATATTTTTTGTTTTTTAATAGATGCACTTTCAATCAAGTCCCTTTTCCAACGATACAGATGATAGAATTCATGAGGTATTATAATAATTGTTGTAGTGTCTACTAGAGTCCCTCAAGGCAGTCAGATGTCCTTAATTTAAACTTGCGGTTGGGTATTTTGTTGCACTTATTACTCAATACCTGTGAATATAAATTGAGGGAAATACTCAAATGAAATAGGCGCATATACATAGGTTTGGGTATTTTAAGCAACTAGTCAAGAATTTTATCATTGAAGTCCGTTTTTTTTGTTGAATAATTACAGAATTATTTGTAGATTTTTCCTAAACTTCCGCGACCACAATACATTTTAAACAGGAAAGTATTTTAGTGGCAGGATTATATCCCCATCTCTGAGGTTCTGCGCCGCTCCAGAATGTACGGTATACAGGCTTTGTTGTTGCAACGGCAACTTAGATGGTGTGGATAGGATACGTTCTGCGCATGCGTTCACCGCCGGTTACCTAAAGCAGTTTTCTATTCGGAGATGGCTGATGGTAAGCGATATATATGTATATACATTTTAAACATCAATAAACACGGAAATTTAACATGTAAATATTACCATTGATTATACCGGCATCCAGCATCAAGATATTATTTATCTCATTCTGTATTTATACTAGACACAACCAACTTTTGTTCCCCTAGAGACTGACAATAACAGTTGTTTCTACAACAGGCCCTAAAATATGTATGAAATGAGATACCACTTTCCATTTCTGTGCGAAAGCGAGTTTCGTTGTACTCGTAACTTGTTAAACCTGTGACCTGTGACCAGCTCCTGACTAGGATTTCAGATATCCGTTAAGAAAAGCAGCTTAGGTTCTGCTTTATGGAAAATACGAACATCAAAAACTAGTTTCCATCGTTAGATAAACGGATGCCTCTATTTGCAGCCGGAGGAAACGCACTATCAATTATTTCATTTTGCAAGTTCTTAGATTATGTAGCAAACCCTACTAGCACAGAATTATAATAATTTCTCAGCACACTTATTAAATCTACGAGTAGCCGAAGGAAGCACGCTATCGTTTTTCGCCATTTATAGGGTAGAAAGTATAATTATTAAAATTACTACATAGTTTTATAAACAGGATTTTATCGCCTAACTTTTTTTTAATTTTACCGTTGTTTCGAACACGTTTTAGCGTTCTTGGTCGCAGGAGGCAGTCCTATACGGTATTAGTATAACTTTTTGTGAAAAGTTCATCGGGGGAAGTAATGTCTGCATTGCTTTGTTCCGGTTTGAAGGGTAAGAGGGCCGGTAAAATTACGGGCATATAAGACCTTCCAACTCTATGTCTCTGGGTGACGGGCGCAATGCAATGTAGCGTTACTCACGTGCTTCGTAAACGTGATCACCGTCGTACTGTAGTTGTTATAGGTAGAGGTAACCGCCTAACATCAGATGGGATGGCCTATCAGATTATATTAATCTGATAGATATTTATTTGCGACGATGTTTTATTTGAGATGGTACATTGATAGAGTCAAATAACCATAGTTATTGGTACAATTTTATTACGAAACCTACGATGGCGTTGTATACCTTTTCGCAAAAGGTCAAAAAGCTAATTCGCAATTGCCTAATTTTCCACTTGTCAATAACCATCACACTCAAAGAGATCTTTGGTTGGATAAAAAGCTAAATAAAGTTATAAGTTATGTATGTTATGCTTCTTATTCTTCTATTTATTGATTTATTACTCCTATGTAAAGGTGTAGTCAAGAGATATACCTATGCTTATGTGTTACGAAAATTAACAAATATTTTACCTTTCGAAATAGTTACCTTGTAATTACTGTTCTCTATGGGACAACTTTTATTAGTATGTCATAATCCTTTTTTGCCAAAATGACTGAATGGAACTAATGGTGTTTACTTACAGCATAAATAGGAGAGAGACCATGCCTTGCTGATAGTGACATAAAATAAAAAGCATCTCCTGTTTTTTATGAGGTTTAATATGACCTGATTCACCATGTAAGTTCAGACGTAGCAAGCAAGACAGGAAGCGTAAGGCAATTATTGTAATTTGTTTTATGTAAAATATCTTGACGATAAAACTGGCCAATATTTTGTAACTTTTGGGATCAGAACTTGTTGAAATGTGTATTTAACCATTTAATCGCGAAAGTTCCAATACAATTATTTTTTTTTGTTTTGGTCTTTGTAACTGGGTATTTTTCAACATCATCAGCCTATATTAGCCCACTGCTGGTATCATTAAATCTGCGCTATATCACCCTGTCTTCAGCTTGTCGCATCCAGCGCCTGCCGTTCGCAAATCGTCACTCCATCTAGCTGGTGGGCGTCACCGGCTACGCGAACCAAGCCACGGTCTCCAATCAAGCACTTGTTTACCCCAACGGTTATCGGTTCTTCAACAGATATGAACAGCCCACAGCCACTTCAGCTTGCTTATGCTATGTCGACGACTTTGGTCCTTCTTTTTTCGAAATTACAATATATGTTGTTGACCGCAGATGGCCATGACAACGTTACCGGACTATGGCGAACGCAGAAGGCGCCCAGCCGCAAAAGTTAGGTTGGGGCACCAAGCTCAAGGGCACCACTTAGGTTCGAACCACGACTTGGACTGTTGCCAGATTTTTGTATGTAATTATGGTTAACGTCCAGGTGCAAAACTGCACCTTAAGACTGAAGAGTGTATTCTTCGGCCCCGCCGGCGGGACCAGTTATTGAAGGTGTGCCTAGCAGCTAATGTGGGACGGGTTGACGTCACCTCCGGGTTAGCGGCGGTGAGCTCATCAACGGGCAAGCCGAGAACGTGTCTCGGTCGACGGAGGAAAGAACTCGTGGGCAATGGCTCTATCGGGTAGTCGGAGGATGGCTTTATCGGGTAGTCGGAGGACGACTTTGGTCCTCGGTACGGATTTTATCCTTCAGAGAGACTCCAAACATCGCACGCTTCATAGCTCGCCGAGCGACTTTACACAGGTGGACCAGCCGTATCATGCCATTTTCGGATATTTCTTGGTAAAGAAAGCCTTTATTTCTTCCAAGCCTTTATGTCCCGAAAAATACACGGTTATAATGTGTATTTATAATATGGTAGGGCGCCCTATCTACATCGGCACTTGATGCTTGTTCCAGGCATACCCGTTTCTTCTTACTAAATCCACTCCAGGAGTGGGCGTCATCTTCGCCCCCATTTACAACAATCAACACAAGTTTATGCCATACACTTGACCTAGTTGTTACGTCACACGTCATTACTGAACATTAAGTGTCATTACAGACTGTGGCCCTCTACATCTAATGGTGTTTTTAACGGCTTTATGATATTAATACTAGGTACTTGGTAATAGATCGTGTAACGATGCTCATCATGGTCATGTCTACTTTACTGAAGTGGGTGACTAGCTATGCGAGGTGCAAAAGGTTGCGGATTTAATACTTCATCATCATCATCATCAAATTCGGGGGTTAAAACTAAAACACAGCAAACCTATCGGATTCAATAATCTATAGTAATAGGCTTGATATGAAAGAGGCTTATACAGGCATAAACAGCAGTAGATGAATGTAGGCTAATAGAGAGGTTAGAAAAAAGAGAAACACAATTTCCTCAGATATTCTCAAAATGTCTTAATGATTACGCAAAAATGCATTTATTCATTTAATGTTACCAAAGTAACATTTTTACTGACATTAATTCCATGATTTGGATAGTCTTATCTTATCCGTTTAAATATGTGTTAATAAATAGTCTTATCTATATAAATAACGAACTGCTTGAAGCCTTTAGTCAGATAATTGGCAGTGGCAATCTCTACTGACAAGTTTGGCACAATTCAAGGATAAAATCAAAATTTCAGGCCAATGGAGGACCTTTGACCTAAAGCTCTAAGGGGTCAGCTTTAAACATTGTCTGAAGACGATTACTCAACGACAATTGTTAGGGTTAAATATTGGTGTTACTGCATCGCAATCAGTTGTGTGTTGAAACGTTTAAAAACAAGTACTGAAATTGTTTAAACTATTCATTGTTTTCAAAGTATTTTGCAAGAGGCTGAATTGAATAGCACGGATTGCTTATATTTTGTACAACAAATGACTGGGCTAAGAGCTGTAAGCTGTGGTCGCGAGATGTATTTTGCATTGAAAATTTCGAGGGATCTATTGTAACAATTAAACCGCACAACATTTATTTTGCTTTTGTAAAGGTTAAACGAGTATTATAATCTGGAGGTTCTGATTTTTTGTAAATATGGATTGAAAGTCGCGAGAAACGATGTTGCAGCTTATATTATCTATTACCGTCGATCCAGGTCTCACTTTACTAAGCAGTCCAACATTTTAGCCCATATAAGAAAAAAACAAATTTCTATTTTTATGATGGCATTATTTGCTTAATTTGACAAGCATAATCCCGGGCGAAAATAAAGAGAACGAAGGAGGGTCTTTTCTGAACAATGTTAAATAAGTAAATTGAAAACATGGTGGAAATAATGCAATAAATATCAAAATTCAAAGAACCTGTTCTTTTCTCCAAATATCACCGACTAATATCCGAGGATGGCAAGCGTAATCCATCTAAAAAGGTGCCAAGCACTGCAGCTGCAGCGTACCGTCACACTTGAATGAACAGTTGCTGACGCTATTTTAATAATCTATACAGATGCATTTAAACTAATCATAGATTCACACGTACGTATTATGCAGTTATTCCGATGGCGTGAGTTCCAACTGCCATGCAACTTTATCTCCGGTTTGAACTGTCCAAATGCCGTGTTTCGAGTTTGCACAACAAGAAAACTTCACGCTCTCGTGCGTTATTCTTAATCAATCGTGTGTCATTGCAAATAAAGGCATAACACACACTTGAAGACTTAAAATAGTAATTGTGCAACATCGCTTCTTGAAATATGCTCATTTAATACGTGATTTAACGGCAAAGCAAAACGTCATGAGGAAATCCGCGGTTTGGTCGACGTTATGACCTGTTCTTTCCTCTGAATGTAGCTATGGATAGATGGTCCAGACGTCCCAGTAACTGCACAGTAGAGCATGGGTAAACATATGCTGGGCTTGCATGGGCCAACAATTAATTTCGTTTGCGAATGACTATCTATACCAATAGACAATAGGTAGTTTCAAAAGTTAAATACCTGTAGATCATGCAAACCATTGTTTTGTGAAAACCGCACATCACTCGCCCGCAATATCACACTAGCAGATGGAAGTAGGCAATTTTATAGTTTACCTACCAAGTTACTTTCACAACGTCGAATACAATGTTGGCTGTTTACTTCAGAAGTTTTATTGGTCATAAATATTGATTAGTAGTGTAGCACTGAGCTGTCAGTGTACCACAAGTTTTGAAAGGTTTGCTAAGACCAATGCTAAGTCAATAATAGTTAAAAGCTTCCAGTGGAATTATATTCGCAAGTATTTGTGAAACATATTCGCACCTTTTTAGAGCCTTACATTGGCAAAGCGGTAAGTAAATAAAAATGTATTTTTATTCTATTAAAAATACAGTAAAAATGTTCAGAATGTACTACGTTGCGGTATTATTTAAGATATAAATAATATCGTGAAAGCACCCTGTCAGGATCAATCTGGAAACCAGCGCTGCCGTACTTCTGGTGCGGGGCAGCACGTAGCTGAGACACTGGTCCTTTTTGGTCAACAGCGGTACAGAATAGTACTGGTGCCCTGCCCGACTATCACTACTCATAAAAAAAGTAAGGCCTTTGCATCTATTATAGATGATTTATACAGCGTCAGCAACTGGTAATCATGCTGTACGGGACGCTGCAGTGCCTGGGACATTGTTAGATGGATTAGGCTTGCCCAGCACCTATACAATCCTCTCAGCTTAGTCAGCTGTTATTCAGAGGAAAGAACAGGTCAATACGTATGAAGCTAACTAAGCCCCTAAGTTCCTCACGAAGTTTCCTTCACCGTTAAAGCTCGTGTTAAGTGTGCACATACATTTTTCAAGAAAGAAAACTCCATTGGTGCACGGTATCGAACCCACGACCTTCAGATTGATTGAAAGTCGGGGGTACATACCACTCAGCGAACAGGGCTTTTTTACTCAGAAATAGGTATGTGTAATTGTGTATGTGTTATCATGTGTGTTTTCGTTTATTTTTCTTTTCGTTTTAATTTTCAATTGTCTAATGATAAGTCTACTATTTAAGTCATTTTTTCTATGTCTTTGTCTGTGCTGTATAAATGCCCATCCATCTATCTATTTATTTCCTCTCTCCTTAATGCCTTATTTAGTATAATTATATTAAACATATTCTACGTATTTAAATGCCATAGATAAATTATATTAGGAGATAGGAGGAGGAGAGGAGGAGGTAAGGAGGGTTCAAAAAGCTCAAAAAAGAGTAAAGTGAAAAGAAATGAAGGAGGGTTACATCTAAACTATTGAAAAGGCCAAAAAGAATAAGAGAGGAAATACCAGGTTATTGCGTTTGAATCTGATCAAGCTCACTATTGTGGCAATGGTATCGCGTTTAAAAATCTGCTAAAAATCTTTTTGAAAAGCTGAAACCGTCAATGTAACTGTGTACGAGCAAAAAATACATAAATTTATTTATATGAATCCTAGATGTTGCAATTTAATTAATTTAAGTAGCCTTACGCTTAATTAACGTCTACCAATTAAAAACGCTATTTATTATCTTCAACTATTATAATATACAACCGGTGAACAAGGTTACTAGTACGTGATACATAGAAGATACAAAATGCATTCTATAATTACCTCTATATTCGAATACAAACAGCTTGGGACGGAATCTAGGGAGCTACTCTTGAACGCAAATTACATATTATAAAATGAGGGGGGCTCCCATACAACAAACGTGATTATTTGCCGTTATTTGCTCGATATTCTTAACGGCAACGCTTGAAGTATTCACAGAATATTTAGTTGTATATTAATTTTCAACATAAATAATTAAATTAAAATAACGGTACGAAACCCTTAGTGCGCGAGTCCAACTGGCACATGTCCAATTTTTATTTTTAGTAGGTACTGTTCACAAATATTTAAATTTTTTTATTTTTATTCTAACAATGAATGCTTTTATTGGACGCGCGATCGCCTAATAAATATACTCCCATCTCTGATAGCCTGTTCAACAATCAAAAGTGGGTTATAAGAAGTGTTCTACATAAATTGCGCAACAGAGGTGACTATGTTGGTAATTAATAAACCTAATTATAATTAAATTCATGTTACTAGTAATGGTAGGATTTCGCAACCTGCACACAAGGCCGTGATGTGGCCTTGCACGTCCGTTCAATTCGTTTAGTTTTCACTTCCTATCGTTAGGTAAGCCGATTGTAGGAACACAGGAAATAGTTCAAAATTTGAATAAATGTTAGTAGATACATTTACACAACTTTTATAAGAAAGAAGTGTTAAATGCCTACATGCAAAGATTAAATCGACAGATGTGCCCTGACACCAAAAACTGTGGCATTGTCTTTAAATGTTTGTTAACAATAATGCCGACGCACGCACACTGGTTTTGCCAATAAACCAAACTGTTATTTTAACTATTTATTGTACAATATGATTGCACGAACTTTAACGAAAAATAACACAAACCATGTCTGCCGAACACTGTGTTTTAGAGGTACACTCGAGACCAAAATCGAGACTCCAGGCCCAGCAAAATATCACGCTGCGAGTTTGCACGGGCGCGGACCGCTATGTCAGAAATGACGTCATCGCCCGCGACGTGCAAATACCATTCATCGAGGGCTTTGTGGTCCACACAGCGCGTCACATGTTTGACCGCGCGGACAGTGGGCCACATACTCATCTGAACGCCATTGCACCCCTACACGCCCGACCTCCAGACCATAAAGGTCTATCACAGCCACGGGACCTACTTCAATAAAAGGAAACCTCACCAAACCTCACCATCACCAACCGCACCTAAGGACACCAGCCTTCAAGGCATAGTTCACATGACCCAGGGGTTGTAACCCCTGGAGTGGAAGCCGGGGTAAAGAGGAGAAACCTCGAGGCCCCACCCAGTGACCCCAACAGGGGTACTGAAGACAACGACGACGAGAGGTACACTGATGAGCGTGCGTGTAGAATCAAAACGCTCATTTGGAATCTCTGTACCTCTAAACAAGTTAGAAAAAGATAAAGAAGATAAAGAAAAATTTATTCGCACACAAACGTTAACAATTTACATAATATTATATAACATGTCTTAAATAATAATTTGTCACTGATCTATGGGAAGGCATAGGTATCCAAACTAGGTTAGAACCTGTGCGATGGCATACCTAGAACTTCCGCCGGAATGTAGTCTCAAATAACTAAGATTATAAAGGCAATTTAGAGAAAAAAAAAACAAAACTTATAATAATAACTAAATATAACATATATAAAATCTATGTATGAAACTAACATATAAAAATATAAAATTTGACCGAAGTCTCTCTCTCTTACTCTTAGAGTCACAGGGATTGCTTATGACACCAGTCTCTAGGAGGCTGGGCAGCTTACAAACATAATGAGGTACCTACTACAAACATTTAAAAATTATAATTATGATAAAATGGTTATCAGGCTTTCTATTGAGTCATAACTCTGATCTAGCAACCAGTCATTTACGGTTGTTTTACATTTATATGTGGTCATAACATAAAATTTAAGCACGTTATTTAACTTGTTATAAATGTATGACTGGACAAAGTAGGTTTGGCGTCGTGCAAAAGAAGTATTGCATCTAACTGTTCCACAAACTCTGTTGCTACCTCTGGTTCTTTGGAGTAGCTGATTACCAATGTTAAAGTTTGTATTTTTGTGTTGACCTAGAGTAATTTGTAGAATGAACAATTTTCTAGGTGATAGAATTTTACATTCAGTGTATAGTAATTCGGTTGGGTAGCGAAAGGGCTTTGAGTACATGACCTTTAATATGGACCGTTGTGCTCTCTCCACTTTAATAAGTTTGGTTTTGCATGCACACCCCCAAATTGACAAACAATAGCCCAGTATGGATTGTCCTAGCGAAAAGTACACTGTTCTCAAAACTTCGGCAGGGGCACTATTGCGCAAGTTTTTAAATACCCAGATCAGTTTTCTTAGTCGCGCTGAAACTGCGTCGATTTGATTAGACCATGTTAACTGACTATCAAGGGATACTCCTAGGTACTTAATTGAGGAAACTTGGTCGAGAATTGTGCATGAACAGTTTGATTCGCTAGGGTAATTGCAAATATGCGCCTGAACTTTAAAAAGCTTACCAAAAGGTATATTGCTTTTAAGGATGTTAAAACATATGTACTTTGTTTTTGTTAAATTCAATGTTAACAAGTTTTTTCGAAGCCAAAGTAAAACGTTGTGAAAGCCCTGTTCTGTGTAAATGCGAACTTGCTCCCATGAATCCCCTTCAAAAACTAAGGCTGTATCATCAGCATAGGTGTACATTCTACCGTGTCCAGGTTTAAATAGGCAAAGTTCATTTATAAAGACTAAAAAAAGAGTAGGGCCCAAAATACTGCCCTGTGGCACTCCATATGTCACTGTTTGATCTGTGCTAGTAACTCCGTCAATAGAAACTGATTGAATTCTATCGGTGAGGTAACTATTAAATAAATTAAGGGATGTGTCCCTTATACCAATTCGTTCAAGCTTTGATAAAAGTAATGGAATGGAAACCGTATCAAAGGCCTTTGCCATATCTAAAAATATTCCAACACATTTCTTTTTTGCGTCTAATGTACTAACAATGTAATCAGTGAGAGATGATACAGCCATGTCTGTGGATCTACTTGCTCTGAACCCATACTGTGCATCGGATAAAAGTTGTTCATGTTCAAGGTAGTTTTTTAATCTGTTATTAAGTAATTTTTCCATTATTTTAGAAAGAGCAGATAAAACAGAAATAGGACGATAATTCGTCACTGACTCCCGATGACCGTTTTTGTATATTGGAATAATTAAAGAACGCTTAAACGCATCGGGAAATATGCCAGTTTTAAAACTAATATTAATAATATGTGTCAAAGGCTCTAAAATAAATTCTTTGGCTATTTTGAGAACTGAGCTTGAAATACCATCCCAACCCACTGCACAGTCTGATTTCAGACCAGATATCAATCTGTCTACTTCTTGTACATCGGTACTCAGTAAAACAAACGAACGGCTGTGGGATTGTGTTTTTATGCTGCATGTACCATTGTGTTTATTTGAATTAAAATTTTGAGCAATAACTGCAGCAAGGTTTTTACCAACATTTGAAAAGTAAGCGTTGACTTTATTGATGGCAGCTTGTGGGTCAGATTCAGAGCATAAAAGTTCAGAAGGTGAGTTTTTACATTGTCCAATGTTTGCAATAGTTTTAATCACCTTCCAAGTCTTTTTGGGATTTCTTTTGGCCTTATCAAACTCCGATTTTTCATATGCAGATTTAATTTTCCTTAACAATGCATTACAGAAATTCCTGTACCTACGATAACACTGCGTTACAACTGCGTTTTCGGGTTGTTTTTTTACTTTAAAGTGCAAGGAATCTCTATGACGGATACATCTTAATAACCCTGGGGTAATCCAGGGTTTTCGAGATCGAAGGCGGCATGGAATCTGTTTATGAATAGTACATTGCTGGACAACTCCGCTCAAAATTTGGATCAAGGTATTAGTTGCCAGATTAGCATCGTCAGTAATATCTATGATTTTACGCAAATCGTGAGTTTTTGAGTTAAGGATTTTCTTTATATTTTCAAGATTAGTTTTTTTTAGAAGCTTAGTTTGCATTTGTACAGGTTCAGGAATAGTGCCGAGGCATAATAAAACTGGTAGATGATCCGTAACTGCTGATTGGAGTACAAAGGTTAACGCTCTGGATTTAGTTTTAAGTAAGACGTGGTCTAGGCAGTTTCCTTGTCTAGTAGGAAAAGTGTTTGCGGGCAGGAATCCATGTTCAGCAACAAGGCTAAGATAGGCAGAACTCGTAGAATCCTGGTTATTATGCTTTATGTCTATGTTCATGTCACCGGTAACAACTACATTCTTTATGCTACTAAGCGATCGCAACGTCAAATCTAATGATGTGAAAAATGCATCCAAATTTCTATAAGCAGGGGATCTATATATTGCTACTATGGCGGTTTCGTGTGAGATTCTTATAATAAGGCAACTAGCTTCGGCAAAAAAGGGTTCCTGTATTGTGCATATCATTTCGGATTTGTAATAAATAACTAAACCGTCGTTTTGGTTACCAAGACGGGAACTACATTGCATGTTATAATTTGCCATTTGTGGTAAAATTTGATCCTTCGACAGCCAACACTCAGTTAGTATAAGAATGTCACAATCAAATCCGAGGGTTGAAAGAAATGTAGTTAAGTTATCGAAGTTCTTATGTATACTTCTGATGTTTTGTGTCAAGACTTTAAGGTACTTATTTGTATTTATAATGATGTTCAGGCAATCAGCCGGTGCACACTCAAAGGAACTCGCCACATTCAAATCGTCTATTTCCATACTGACATCGCTACTATTCATTATGAGGGTGAGCATTGAAAACAGTGGGGCACAATAACAATCGTGACGCAAAGTTTGTGAGCGAGTTGTTAGACGGTTGTGTGTGTTTTTTTATTCACAAAAGTTTTGCTATCAGGACACATCTAACGATTTTAATCTTTGGTTTTGAGCTGTTTCCGTTTTGTTACTATTCGGTCGAAGTGAAAAAATATATTAAACGTTTTATTAAATTAAATTGTGATGTGTTGTTTTTTGTAAATTGGCTTAACGAACGGGCCCTGTCCGATTGGTCCCACAATATAGAAACTTTTTTAATTGTAGAAAAATATATGCTTATATATATTTTTTTCCTAAATAATCACATCAATCTTTGAAGCATCTCGAATAGATAAAAAGGCAACAGATATATATATATATATACATATATATATATATATATATATATATAAGCATTCTATCTCGATCAGTCGAAACGAAACGAGCAGAAAAATAATCTCACTACGTCTCAAAGTTTGTTTGTATGGAGATTTTTTACCTCTTTACGCATAAACTAGCGTACGTATCAAGCTAAAATTTTTCAAACGTATAGATGATGACTAGGATTAACAAATAGGCTACTTTTTATCTGGGTACAACGCATGCGAAGCGGCGGGCACAAGCTAGTTAAAAATAAACTGTTACAAAGCAAAGACGCGACTTTGATAGTGAACTAACAACACAGCTGTAACTAAGCTGTGACAAATCAAAATTTTCTCGCTCGATTTGTAACATCCATTTGAAATAAAACCCAGATAAATTAAATAAAAGCTTATGACAAAGCAACATCATCGTTTTAAGTTATTTATTACCTTCTTATTTATTTAGCACACTACAACTTTTTCTACTACATAGTTCGCTCTTTAGATTTTATAGAGCTAAAATAATTTTAAAACAATTAAAAGCAACGTAGATTGTTGCTATTGAAGTTAAATAGCAATTTAACAATTCTTATTTTTTATTTTCAACAAAAAGTACTTTGATGATGTTGATATTGAGTTGGTAGGATACACACCATAAAGGTTCTGCCATTTGGTTAGGAACCCTAAAAATACAGACCACTCCGTTTTGAAGTCGGTTACAAATAAATTATGCTGGATGATTCACACAGCATCATCTAGCCCCAAGCTAAGCGGAACTCGTGTTATGGGTACTACATGACTGTTAAACATAACACATTATACTTCATAGACCTAAACAGTCCCAATAAAAACTTTTAACCAAGCAACATTGCATCTTATTGAAAGCAAATACAAATAAAAATACAACCTTAATCGGAGCACGGTACAAAAACCACAGGTGTACTAATGACCAAAGCGCTCAAGCAATTGACACAGATTACATGCATACAAAAACACTTGTCTCGACACTGGCACCTATGTAAGACAGTGGAGCGGACCTGACCCTGCGTCTAGATTGACGGATGTGATGGAAGGTGAATGTGAATTGAAGGAAAAACTAATTGCCAGAATGTCGAGATGAAAGCAGTAAGGCCTTTTAAATCTATTTTAGACGACTAGCTTCTGCCCGCCGCTTCGCATGCGTTGTGCCCGGATAAAAAGTAACCTATGTTAATCCTGGTCATCATCTATAAATGCGCAAAGTTTCAGCTCAAACCGTAAGATGGTTTTTGCGTAAAGAGGAAACAAACATCTAATAAAAATCTTCATACAAACAAACTTTCGGCTTTATAATATTAGTTAGATAGCCGCGACTGGCAGTAGTATGTTGCCCCTCTTCTCTTGCAAGTGGATGCAGTAAGAATCTGCCAAGGGAAACCACTCGAAGATGGGCAGCGGCGTCTTTTGTAAAGCGCTTGCCAACACGCTTGCCAAGCGTGCTGAGTATGACACCCCCTCATGATCAGTACTTGGAGGTGCATGAGAGAGACCTACGTCCACCAACTGCGGCTGAGATTAGGATGATCATAGATGATTTATGTAACGCAGCAAATGATACGGGTACTAATGCTGTACGGCACTCTGCATTGCCTAGAAAATTGTTAGACGGATTAGTCTTGCCCAGCATCAACCAGCTCAGCCGGCTATTAATCTAAGGATATAACAAGTCAATTCATCTCAAAAGCTAACGAAGCCGCGGTGGAATAGAAATAGCATTTGAAGCTTTTTGCTTAAACTGTTTGTAAAGCTTGAAGCTGAGGATAAAACGCAGTCTAGATTTCCCATGTGTGCACCAAGTTTTAACTTAATACATCATTAGCGGTAATGTTAATGGCTCCGCTTAACTACTATACCTCTATAATAACAGCTTCCAAACAATGTGTGCCTCTGCCATGCAGCCATGCTGCCATGTAACAGGAATTGGAGGGGGAAAGCTGAAAATCACAGAACACGGATACACGGAAAGACGCTGCTGCCATCTTCCAAAGGTATCCCTCGGCAGAATCTTACTGCATCTACGGGCAAGAGAGACAGGAAGCATTCTATTACATATTTGAAAGTCATCAGGAGTTGCCGGCATCATTAAAAATAATTCTTTCACAAAGGTATTATGCATGTTGGGGGACAGTCCGCGACCCTTATTCACCAATTCAACAAGTACGTGAACATTCCCGATATTTAATTTAAACAAAAATGCTGTCACGTATTCAACGATGTGTTTTATCGAATATCTTTAATCAAACAATTAATTTGCATAAACCCACGACAAGACATTGACCATAACCGGTCGCGGCTTTCACATACTTATATCTAGTTTGTCTGCTGCCGCACTTTTGTATCTTGATCTCAAATTCCGAAGTAGACAGATTTCTAATTTATTATTCTTAACCCATGATCTTTGGAATATTTGTCATCAGATACTAGTAATGAATGAAACGTTTCATTAGTTCACAAGTTTGTAAAATTAAAAGTATTAATTAACCCTCGACACTAAGTAAGAGCTAGGAAACCTGCTTTCTTATCATTAATTATCATTAATTTCTTTTAAAGATATCAAACTTAGGTTTATTTTATACCATTTGATTGTTCATACCAACTTTTACCCCTTATATATATTGTGTCTTGTAAAAAAATAATCGTCTTAACCGATTCTGATAAATCATATTTAAGAACCACCGCTAGAAAACTTAAAAATACCTGCATTCAAATCGATCCACTCCTTTTAGAGCTACATGGTTAGGGTGCCACAGACAGACACACAAACACACACATAGCGGTCAAACTTATAACACACCCCTTTTTATTCTATTAGGTTCAGTAATAAATGCGAGGTTCTTACTTAAAAAGGCTCAACGAATTGATTTACACATCTATTCACGGCATTTTCATTCATCTTCTTTTTCTTAGTGTTCCGTTTCTTCTAAAACATTCAATCTAAAGCGTGATACATAGTAAGGTAAATAGTAATTTGGTGTTCCTCCTAAACCACTAGCTTATAAACTCATAAGCTCCAAGCCTTATACTATACACCTACTCAAAGACTTGAAGCCAAGATATTCTCTTCCGACAAGCCTTCACTTGTTGTCATTCCTCATTACCATCAGGTTCACTGAAGTCGGTTTTTTTGTTGTCCAAAAGTGAAGGGACAATTTTATTTTTATTTATTTGTTGTTAATATTGTGCCGGCAGTAGAATGATACCCCTCCTCTCATGCCCATGGATGCAGTAAGAGCCTGCTAAGGGATACCTCCGGAAGATGGGCAGCAGTATCTATCCGTGTATCAACATCCCATACTGCGCTTACCAACCCGCCTGCCAAGCGTGGTGAGTATGGCAACTACCCCTCATGGAGATCCATGGGGGAGGCCTGTGTTCATCAGTGGACGTTTTATGGCTGAAATGATGAATATTACCTAAACACAAAAACCCGCGGTAATGCTGGCCTTAGCAGCTCTTCAGACTATCAAAATGTGTTTTGCAACTAAAATAGTAACGAACGTGATTTCTGAAATGATATGAAACTTTATAAGCGATGGTGGTATGAAGAACCTTGATGGCCCTGATCGTTTTAGTACTGCGAAGATGTATTTTGCAAAACTATAAGAAACAGTGTATTGTGGCACCTCCTACGTGACCTATGAGATGAAGCTTCGGCAACGATTACCTCCAAACTGGTATGAAAAAGTTCTCAAGCTAATGATGATGTGAGTGTTTTGTGCATGCGCGTCGTATCCTTGTAAGTTGCTCAACAGTCTATAGTTTCACTGGCCAATCATCTGGTAATGACGTCCGGTTGGTTTGATTTGCGCTTATGAATAAGAAAAATACCCAACCTTGTATTCATTTTTGAGAAGGATGTTTAAAACGTAATACGCTTAAGCCTATCTTTTACTTTTCCAAGACGAACAACAGCTGTGTTCGATATGAGATGTATACTAGCTCCGAAGCTGGACCTCGCGGGTGATCAACTGCATGCCTTCCGTTTGCAGAAGCAGCCGTCCGAGCAATAGTCAACGTACCCCAATATACGTCTGCCCGCTATTTTTAACCGATTTCAAAAGATCTCAATTCGACTGTATGTTTTTTTGCATGTTTGTTACGCGATTACTCCGCCAATTATGAATGGATTTGATAATTCTTTTTTTTGGTATATAATCGTTTTGGACCGATATAACGTTGGGCACGTTATATCGGTCCAAAACGATTATGACTATAGGATTCATGAGGAATGAAATAATTGTAATAGTGGACACTGAGGTCCCTCAAGTCATAGTTTTATGATCCGTGATATAGCGGTTTAAGTGTTTTCAGCAACAAGTCAAGGAATTTATCATTTGAAGTCGGTTTTGTTTTAATTAATTATAAAGACCTAGGAATACTGGCACTCCCATCGATTGTTGTATTTCAAGCTGCTGTGTATGTACGTACGACCAACCTAGAACTGCTCAGTAGGAATAGATAGATATTAATATCGTCGTCATCATCCACGGCCCGACATTGCATCCTGCACCGTTTGCTAACTGCTAGTTCAATTTATCTACAGCCATTTATCGTCTATTATTACTATTTCAACTATATCTTAGCTTGCGAAGAAGTTACATCACGTATACATCATTATCCTCATCACAGCCGTAAGCCACTGCTGGGCAAAAGCCTTCTTATCAACATCCCGCACTGTGCTCACCAACCCGCCTGCCAAGCGTGGTAAGTATAGCGACAGCCCCCTCACGATCATTACTTAAAGACCCTTGTCCAGAGTGGACGTCTTACGGCCGAGATGATGATGAATAACTATTAAATGTTGCATGCAGTTATGCAATTTAGGAATCCTCGTTCTTTTTCTCATAAGTGTTAACCTCTGTGTGACTTCAAAGATATTATTTGTCATTATAACTGAGACTCGGATTGTTATCAAAGTATTGTTTAAATGCAAGTGTACATTCTTAAATACTGCTGTAAGTTACGCTAGATTATTTACAACTCTTTATATAGGCTTTACTTTGTCTGTCATCGTACGAGTATATTTTATAGCCCGTAACAGACTCTTTCCCGCGGGCTTGGCCGTTGTTGCCGGCATTAGAATGTTGATTTTCCTCTCTTGCTCGTAGATGCACTAAGAACCTGCAAAGGGATACCTTCGGAGGATGGGCCGTCTTTCCGTATATCAACGTCCCGTACTACTCGCCAACCCACCTGTCAAGCGTGGTGACTATGGCAACGACTCCCTCATGATCTTGGAGACCCATGAAGGGGAGGCCTATGTCCTGCAATGAACGTGGACCGGCTGAGATGATGATGCATGAAGCCGTGACTTTTATAGATGAGATGACTCATTAAGGTCTCGCTCTAATGACATCGCTGGCTTTAATTATATATTTTTTTAAACAATGTTGAAAAATCTCACAGTGGACGGCCTGCTTACAAGAAAACTGTCATCGTTCTAAATAATGACCTTTCTGTAGAATTAAGTCATGTTGCCGATGTCTGTAATTTGTTGCGAAGATTAATGGTTCTTAGTCAAACATGATACTTACCACTCGTCATCAATAGAGGTACCTAGTTCATGATTAATCCCATTAACCCCATTAATTCCAATAACCATTAAACAATTTTCGGAAACCAGGTCACAGGAAACAGGATTATTCTACCAAGCTTCGACATGTAAAAGTGTTTTTTGATAGTCTGTTTCACAGGTGTCTTTTAAGCACTTAGAGATGTCATTGTATCTTAATATACGTATTAAACAAAGGCCTTTGCTTCTACTGTAGATGATTTATACGGCGTCAGGTATGCATTATGTATGGGACGTTGCAATCCCTGGGACAAAGATGGAGTAGGCATGCCCAGCACCTATACAATCCTCTCAGCTAAGTAAGCTATTAGTCAGACGAAAGAACAGGTCAATACGCCTGAAGCTAACTAAATCGCGGGTTTCCTCGCCATGTTTTTTTTTACCGAACACGTGTTAAATGTGCACATAAATAAATCTTCTTTCATGAAATAAAAATCCACTGGTGCACGGCGGGTATCGAACCCTTCAGATTGAAAGTAGAGAGTACAAATCAAATCGAAATAGTTTATTTGCCAGAATACAATTTTGCAATAAGGTCTTATATAATAGTGGTAGTTCCTGTATTCAGCTTATGTGCAATCATGCAAAATATGATTTAAAATGTTATATATCGTAGGTATTAAATGATAAACAGTTTCAGTACATAACACTCGACCAACACGGCTTTTTAAAAATACGTATTAACGATGCAAGTAAATAGTTACCCAGCCTTGAAACTCAAACATACCGACACGCAGATACTCTCACTACTCTCTAGCAAATATTGGCTATTGTTGAATGGGGAAACCGCATTGTTCACACAAAAACGATTGTCAGTGGAGAAATTCAAAGGCCAATTCATTATTAAATTGATGTCAAGAACTAACGATTTTGAGCAGCTGATTAATGATTTGTGACTTGAGATGATGGATGTGTAATGTTTTATAGGAAGTCAATCTAAAGCTGATTTATTTAGCCTTTGTCTTCGTTCTTTGGTAGAGTAGACTAGTGATATTTTTAATGGCCTTGGAATCGGTATCCGGAATATTTTTGCATTAACGGCGAAGGAAAACATCGTGAGGCAACCAGCTGAGTATCTAATCATTTATTTGTATGAACAAATGTTTCTAGTTGGAAGAGAAGAATGGATGAAAGAAGGATAATCTAATCTAATCAGCCTGTAGGATCCCACCGCTGGGCAAAGGCCTCCCTTGCATCTCTCCATACCTCCCGGTCCAAAGTGTTGGTCGACCAGTCAGCACAGTTACATGTCCAGCTCATCTCGCCACCTGCGCCATCAAACCTAATATAATCAGCATCAAGCTTAAATATAAAGAAAAAGCAACAGATTAAAGTTAAATCTAGTCCAGTTTTAGAAAATACATTCTTACATACTATTACGAGTAATATCAAATCTACCATTATGTAAAACACAATAAAATAATTAAATTGTGAATCACCATACTCGCCGTCGGCCAATCAACAATTACCATAAGGTACTCCTGTTATTATTCAAAGTTACTTATTATTTACTGTACGTCTACTAAACACATTATGGTTAAAGTGAGAGGTCACCTTAGGAGTTGTTGCGGAATCGTGTTCGTATTAAAAGTCAAAGATTTTGCAATAGTGACTTGCAATAACTACTGAAGAAGTGCTCGCTTGCATATATAAAATACTCGATGTCCAGGCGAACTTCGTATCGCACCTACTACAGCCACTAGTTTCAAATACTCTACAACTACTCTACAACTACCCTACAACTACCCTACAACTACCTTACAACTACCCTACAACTACCCTAAAACTACCAATCAATCAATCATTTATTTGCGAGAATACATGAACATAAAAAGATCTTAAAGCTAGGATAGTTACAGTATTCAGCCTGCAAGCAGGCGTGCAAATATTTAAGAGTCGTGTAATAATAAAATTAGTCAAGTTTTATATTACATTAAATTTATATATTCATTTACATTATAAAAACAAATTTCAGACAACCAACTATTTAATTTTCTCCTAAATACAATTCCATTTAATAATTTTAATTCTTCTGGTAATTTATTATAAATAATGATGCACATGTTATAAACATTTTTTTTATAAATACCCTACAACTACTAATTTACGCAACGAAAAGTAGCCTATGTCCGTCTCCATGGTGTAATTACTCCTATACTATAATTCATTCAAATCGGTTCAGTGGTTTTGACATGAAAACGGAACATTACATACATTCTTGCTTTCACTTTTATATATTAGTAGGAATTAATACGAATTCAATTTTGTAATTTCTCCTTTCTCTCTGCAGCACCATATTAAGCTAAGCCCTAAGAAGCAATGTAACCACGATGGAAGGCAAGCGTAGGACCCTGCAGTGCTTGGGAGATTGATGGATTTGGCTTGCGCAGCATCTATACCACCCTCCCACCTTAGCCGGCTATTGGTCAGAGAAAAGATCTGGTCAATACGTCTGTCTGAAGCTCACGATCTCTTCCGTTACCGATAAAGCACGTTTAAATTTGCACATACATTTTTCATAAAAGAAAACTTCATCGGTGCTCGGCCGTATCGAAAACCTGAACTTTGGATCGAAATTCGGTCACTCGGGCGTATTGAACTACTCGGCCAAAACGGCTTCTAATAATAGGTTGGTACCACAAAAGACCCTGAAATTGCAAATGTGAGGAATGAGAAGCTGAAAGGTCACTTTTTCGCAATAAGATGGTCCATTAAAACCAGATGCCAGGCATAAATGTTTATATAAATTATGATGAGTCCAATAAAACGTGTAGTTAATGACTATTTTTGACAGACTTCAAGAAAGGAGGAGGTTCTCAAGTCGTCTTTATTTTTTTTCTTTGTTACTTAGGAACTTCGTCGTTTATGAACCCATTTGGAAAATTATTTTTGAAAATTACTTTCAAGAGATTTTATTTTTAGTTCAAAATTTATTATCAACTATCTACATTTTCTGCTGTTTATACATAGTTTGTAGTATTCGACGAGCTCTGTGGTGCAGCGGGCGAAGGTCCGCCTGCGACGCAAGGGGTTGCGGGTTCGATTCCCGCCTCGGGACAAATGTCTGTACGATCTGCAGATATTTGTTCAGGGTGTTCTGAGTGTTTTTCTATATATAACAAAAATATCTATCTATGTAGTATAATGTATTAAGTATATCAGTTATCTAGTACCCATAACACAAGCTCTGCTTAGCTTGGGGCTAGATGATGCTGTGTGATTTGTCCAGCATTATTTATTATTTATATATTTATTATTTTATTTATCCTCACTAAAAATAATAAAATAAGCAGGTGTCTTCAAACAAAATATTATTCTTATCGTAATTCTAAAATGCATTTTTTATGCATATATGTTTTTTTTTAATTTTAATTTAGATAGATAGATAGAAAATTCTTTATTGCACAAACTTAAAAGTACTGTACATAGGCGAACTTAATGCTTAATGCTAAGTAGCATTCTCTTCCAGCTAACCTGTGTGTAATGTGGACTAGATTAAAGGTAGTGCACAAAAGATACAAAGAGATATAAACTTTCCGACACATACTTATAACGTAGATAAACATAAAACATATATACAAAAATATATAATCATATACATATAAACTTAATATATATACATATATGTCCTTAAACTATATCATATATAAAATAAAAATACCTAAGACAATATATGTAAGATCGTGGAGATTTACAATTAATGATTGTAGGATTCTTTCATGAGATTAAGGTAGTGGTTGTACACTTTAGATTTAAATACTTCAACCGATGAGGCCCTATGGTACTGATATGGAATAATTTAATATAATTTAATTAATATAATAAATTATTTTAATAATTTAATCGAATATTTTTTTTTCTTGGGCGACGTAAAACTTATTTGTTATTGTCATTGTAAACTTCACTCAGAAGGCATCAAAACAAACAAAAAGTCGATAAACGCTATAGTTTACCAATAATAATTGTTTTAATGGGCTAAATCACTGGTCAGTTTACTAACCAAAATCAAACAACGGCTAAAAAATCTTGGTAAACTGACCAAAATCAAATAAGCGGATAATATAGTACATATGAGTAGTAGAACTTTTTGTTAAAAGTTCATTCGGGGAAGTATTTACTACCACAATACCTATTTCTACCACCCAGCAGTAATTTCCGCATTGCTGTGTTCCGATTTGAAGGTAAGGGGGCCGGTAAAATTACGGGCACACGAGACCTTACAACTCTGTCTCAGGGTGACGAGTGGTGCTGTGTTGGTCAAGTGCTTAGTGAACATGATCTCCGCGGTATTGCATTTGTAATAGGAAGAGGGTACCACTTTACACCACGTGGACCTCCGGCTTGTCTCCTCATTAGTCGCAAAAAAAAACCTACTTAATATATCATCCAGAATGGTTGGTACCTAATGAAGAATAAATAAAGGTCAATTAGTTCCACTCGAACTTAGAACATCTAAGTTGCCACACTTAACCTGAACTATAACATTTTCTTGCCAAACTGTACTTTTAAAGTTGGTACATTACATATAATAATAATCCTTACACAATGTGGAAAGTGCAAGTAACGCTGACTAGGAACCTGCAGAACTGGATTTCACATCGGCACCGTGTTGTGGTCCTTAGGTCATATGCTTGTAATAAATTATGATATCTGCAGTTGGATCATACCTATGTTAGGCTAGTTTATAAGTATAAAGCGTTCGTCCACTGGGATTGGGGTAATTTTAACAAGAAATTTTATTTAAATAATGTCGGAAATGTAAGGCTTGCAGTCAAAACGTTTAGCCAATCGGTTATCGGTTCTTCATACAGATATTCAAAGGTAAAAAACCTTTTGTTCACCAAGTCATTTGTTTATTTATTCATTCATTACGCAACATTACAGGTATGCAAATCGTTACGCATGTAAACATGTATGTATGTAACAAGACAACTAAAAGTCTCAGCGGTCCGATTTTGTGTAGCACTGGACTACTGAGACGAGAAAGTCTCATTAGTCCGGTCAACGGACTAAATCAACTACTGATACTTGCCGAAACGCTCTTCAATCTATTGGTTCTTTAAAGGACAAATATGATTACCTCTAAGGCTATAAGTACATAATCAAGGTTACTTCTGAGCAAAAACACCATTTATTGCAAAGAATGTGTCAAATTGTCAACTGCACATGTCCATATAGTAATTATCTAAGATTGTTCGTATGTCTGTTTTATTTTAATGGCCTTGGGTGCCGTCACGCGATAGTTTAAGAAATACAATGTACTTAATTGCTTTGAAATAACTGCATAGGTAGGTCTTGCCAGATATTTTTATTTCAGTAAAACGTTATTTATGGCTTCTGTCAAATACATAGCTCGAATTTAAGAATAATGTAGTCTTGGCGCTACGATGACAAACTTTACCTACCATACCTATCTCTGCCGCCAAACAGTAATTTCTGCATTGCTGCATTCCGGTTTGAAGAGTAAGGGGCGCCAGTGAAATTACTGGCACATGAGACCTTACAACTCTATGTCTCAGGTTGACAGGCGCAATGCAACGCAGCGTTGGTCACGTGCTTAGTGAACATCATCACCGGGTATTGCAATTGTTATAGGTAGAGGTTACCCTTAACATCTGGTGGGCATTCGGCTTGTGTCATCATAACCTATGTGTTAATCCTGGTCATCATTGTCTCTATATGTGCAAAGTTATAGCTCCATCATCATCATCATTTCAGCCGTAAAACGTCCACTACTAAACACAGGCCTCCCTCATGGATCTCCATGAGGGGTAGTTGCCATACTCACCACGCTTGGCAGGCGGGTTGGCGTTAGCTATAGCTTTATCTGTTTGAAAGTTTTTGCATAAAGGGGTAACATATATACAAACTTTCAGATCTCTCATCTCATCATCATCATAATGACAGCCGTAGAATGTCCACTGGACGAAGGCCTCCCTCATGAATCTCTTAGTTCAGATCAGATAATGAGGGGGTGGTTGCCACGCGGAGTATGGCACACGGAAAGACGCTGCCGCCCATCCTCTGGAGGTATCCCTTGGCAGATTCGTAATGCATCCACGGGCAGGAGAAGAGGGGCAACGATATGCTGCCGGCACCCTACGGCATTCGTTCAAACCATACAAATGGCTTAATTACAATGCTACAAGAAAAAGCGAAACCTTTCACTAGTATGCAGCCCAGTGAAAGTACTTCAGTGGAATAACAAATTTAGTTTCTGCAGAAAATAACAGCTCACTAAAAGGCGGGTTGTTATTTGTATCTTCGGCCGTTAATCTTTATATAACGGCTTTTTTACACAACGCTTTAGTTCTAAATAATCATGGAAATCGTCAATTTCCTTGTAATAAGTATACATAGTGTACTTTTTATTACCTCACCTTACCTCATAGGTTTGCTGTAAGAGAACTCTCTTTAGGGTTAAGCTCGCCTTTGTACATGACTTTTTATTGTGTATGATTATTACTATTGTGTACAATAAAGAATAAAGAGAGGAGTGGATTAGACAAATTTCATTATAGTGGCGGCCATTTTAAATATTAGGTCGTTACATAATGAAATCGGAGTTTTGGCGTACTGGCCACTATGATCTCAAATAACTCCTCTTTAGTTAGGAATTCCAAATTCAAATTTATTCAGCTATTTATCATGCATTTGTGTTTCGAAAACCATATTTCATTTGTTTCTCCTCTTTTGTATTTTTTCTTTGCGTCACTCAGTTTACAAAATGGAAAACTTGAAATATCGCGTTATTTACGAGTGCGAGTTCCACCGTGGCACCAGTGCTGCAGAAAGGGCTCGAAGGATTAATATGGCGGCGGTGTCACAAAAAAATACTTTTTACTAGCCTTACTTATTTATTAACTAACCTACTGTTTTGCTATCTCGGTTCTGCCACAGGCAGTGTTTTCCGATGGTTATAAAAAAAACCTAATAACCTACTGTCTCTCCATCTCGGTTCTGTCACAGGCAGTGTTTTCCGAAGGTTATAAAAAAAACCTAATAACCTACTGTCTCTCCATCTCGGTTCTGTCACAGGCAGTGTTTTCCGAAGGTTATAAAAAAAACCTAATAACCTACTGTCTCTCCATCTCGGTTCTGTCATAGGCAGTTTTTTCGGATAATTATTAAAAAAAACCTAATAACCTACTGTCTCTCCATCTCGGTTCTGCCACAGGCATTGTTTTTGGATGGTTATAAGAAAAAAACCTAATAACCTACTATCTCTCCATCTCGGTTCTGTCACAGTCAGGGTTTTCGGATGGTTATAAAAAAAACCTAATAACCTACTGTCTCTCCCCATCTCGGTTCTGTCATAGACAGTTTATTCGGATAATTGTTAAAAAAACCTAATAACCTTACTGTCTCTCCATCTCGGTTCTGCCACAGGCATTGTTTTTGGATGGTTATAAAAAAAACCTATTATACTACTGTCTCTCCATCACAGTTCTGTCCCAGGCAGTGTTTTCAGATAGTTGTAAATAAAAACCTACTGTCCTTTCGTCTCGATTCTGCCACTGGAAGATTTTTTATAATCTTTCGAAAATACTCGGGATAACAAGTTTTATGATTCGCTATTATTATGAATTATGACACATATGTTTATATCGATGAAAATTATGGAAATTGTATATTAGGTAAAATAATTTTATGCGTAAGGAGCATTCGGATGAACAATATCTTATTACAAATGATATTTATGGGACAATAATATTATGGATGGTGATATTTCGGAGACACTTGTTATTGATAGTGTTTTTCAGACAATCGTATTTCGGAGACAAAATGGGCACCCAGAATGGTACATACTTTGATTAATTAAATATTTTATAAAAAAAAACGACTTTATGTTCCTCTCACACAAAACGCCAGTTTCATATGTAACGACCTAATAGCACTAATAGTGCTAATAGTATCGAGTGCTTGCTTCATTTGGAACAGAATAATGTTGTGTGCAATGGCTAGCATTATTTATCGAATAGTTTAGGTACATAAAATATCAAAATATTGTAAGCTATGTAAGCAAGATACACATTACCCATGTCAGGTTAAAAATTAAACTCATTAAGTTCAGTGGCAGTCGGACAATGTAACTTAATTAACTATTATGTAGATTAATGAGGTCCTAAAGTGAGTAATTTTAAGTAAGTCGGTTTTTGTACATTTTATTTTTAAAACTCACACTAATGGTAAGCCTCATAGGGTCTTTGATCACATGGTTTCGGCAGAATATCAGCGCCTATCTACTCTTGAGTGGTAAGGCATTTATGCTGAGCCGAGACCTTTTTGCTGCTGTAACACAGTCCTTTTCTCATTAAGTTTTTATTAGTTAGTATTTGTATGTTAAGTTTAAATTTGTAATTTTTTTTAAGGTAATATTTTGAATGATTTGTACTGCAGCAGCGAATAAAGGGATGTCTATGTCTATGTCTAAAACTGGCTCATGACTGGTCACTTTGAAACATGAGTTTAATCGGGGTTTAATAGATGTACTTAAAGCGCATAGGCATTTCACATCTAATAAAGATAATTTATACGGCGTCTGCGACTGGTTTTCATTATTCACGGAACGCTGTAAAGCCTAGGTGATACCTACTTCAATACTGAATACGATTTAGTTGTGACATTTATGATTGGTGTCCCATTATTAAACGTAGTAATTCACAAGGTACTGACATTTTAAGTGCTAAAACAATTTGATATAGCTAATTATCACCACTACAAAATTATATGTTAATAACTAGCCGCACTCCGCGGTTTCACCCGCGTAGTTCCCGTTCCCGTACGGGGATAAAATATAGCCTATGTTACTCAGGGATAATGTAGCTTTCTAATGGTGAAAGAGTTTGGAAAGTAGGTCCTGTAATTTTCGAGTTTATTCGTTAATAGTCGCACTCCGAGTTTGACACGCGTAGTTCTCTTCCCGTGGGAATACAGGAATATATAGTCTTTTATTTTTATTTTGTTATAAATATTGATATATGTATATATAATTTTTAATACAATAATTATTGGTTTTGTTTTTATTCCTTAAAATATTTATTTTCTTTTGTTAGTTAGTTGAAATGTGTTTTTTTAACAATTTTTTTTTTAATTTTTTTGTTTAGATTTACCTAAGTTAGACATAATTATTATCACAGATTGTTGGAGAAGCCACTGGCTCCTGATACACAGTTATTAACTAGTTCGGGAGCCTATGGGTTCATTAATAATTGTAACACCTTACTTATGTATGTCAATAAAACATTTTTTACTTTTTACTTACTTATAGCCTATGTTACTATAGGATAATGTAGCATTCCAATGGTGAAATAGTTTCGGAGCCTATTCAATGCATACCAACAAACAATCAAATCTTTCCTCCTTATTAGTGTAGATGTAGAAGACGAGGAACAACTTACGAAACTGGCCTTTTTATTAATTACTAAGCGCACTCCGCGGTTTCACCCGCGCAGTTCCTGTTCCCGTGGGAATACGGGGATAAAATATAGCCTATGTTCATCAGAAATAATGTCGGATTCTATGTTTGTTCATTATAAATAAGTAGTTTTGGAGCCTATTCAATGCATACAAACATACAAACAATCAAATTTTTCCTCTTTATTATTAGTGTAGATGTAGATATAGATAAAACAGCTGCAATATAGTTCAATATTAGAACTGGAGGACAGTGAAGGCCATTAATAATAATATAGCAACACTAATTATTATTTTTTTACTATTCGATGTCGTCCTACTGCTGGGCAAAGGTCTCCCCCAATTTCCTCCAACCATCCCGATCCTTATAGCAACACTAATATAATATAAAAAAATCATGTATAAAATAATAGATAGAGAAAGAGGGGTGACCAGCTGTGCGATGAAAGCAATAAATAATAAGAAAATATTTTATTTTATTTAATCTTAAATTATCTCAATTACAAAACCATTAAAAAACATTGTCAGACGTAAATTTTTTAAACAACAAATTTATTTCATAGACAGCGTTGATTGCGAGATATACGCCTGTTGCAAACCTGTCGCGAGACACGTAATCAGCCTGCCGGTAAATTAATAATGTGTTGTGATCGCAAAAATTAAAAAGTCTATTACAAGATTCCTGAAAAGTACATTGAAGTAAAGGTACATTCCATTTTTTTTCATATTTTGTAAAGCCTTTTAAAATACCTATTCAAAGGTACCCCACTCGATCCCCTTCCGGGTCATGGCTGCTCGTATGACTGAATTTCCAAATGGTTTGAATGTGTAAGTGTCATACATAATGTACAAAGTTTATTGGTTAAAATGTTGCGGTGACAAAATGACAAAAGTTCACATTGTATTTATGTTACATTATGCTTGTGTCACAGGGAACATAAAAAAAAATTCAACACCTTACGTGTAGGTACCACAAATTAATATTTTTTTTCAGCTTTTTTGTAGTGTTACCTCGTCCGTCGTTTTTATTTTATATGTCCATGCAAAATAACAGCTTTCCAGGACTAATAGACACTTCGAAAAGCCGGTGACAGATTAACAGACAGACGGACGAAGAGAAACTGTAAGGATTCATGTTTTATTTATTTATTTATTGTTAAGGAAGACCGACAGCTTATATTTAGCACAATATTACACTTACATATGTATGTATATATAGATAAAATCAAAAGCCAATTATTGGTCCTCGGGACTACTATTACTATTTGCTACGAAATCCTAAAAACGTGTATTTAAAACTCATAAAAATATTTTTATATCTATGATTAAATGCAAATACTCAAAGGAAAAACGCATACACACGCTTGACCCTCAGATTCACAGACGCGTTCATGGTTAGTAAATTCACACGATTATGCAGTATCTCTTTGGAGTAGGGTGACGAAATTTAGGCCACATTTCCATAGTTTAGCTGTTTAATACGCGAGATTAATGTATGATGTAAAGTGGGCGTAAGAAAGTTGTGTGGACTAGACTTTATGGGTTTTTGGATGGCTTCCTAAGAATCTTTAAACATATTTTTACTTTATCACACAACTGTATGCCTCCCTCATGAATATCCAAGATCATGAGGGACTGTTGCTATACTCGCGACGCTTGGCAGGCGGGTTGGCGAGCGGAGTATGGGGTGTTGATACACGTCGGGCAATAATAAAGTTAAACACGATTAATATAAACGCAATAAATACCCAGTACAAAATATGTTCATAATTAATGATCGCGAAAGTTTAAAAGAGATACATTTTAAAGATCTTTTTTCCACAAAGATTTTTTTTGGCAGTTTTAGAGTAATTAAATGTTGGTTGCCATTATTAAGATTGATGTTAAGCATAACATAAGTATGCTTTGGACAAATTAAAAGATCTTTAACTACGGCGATTGGCGAGCTATTGACGTTAATAAATTATCCAACAAAATACGTATAATATTTAACGCAAGAAAACGCGTTAATGCCTTTTGTATGAAATAAATTGATAATAAATGGTAATAAACATCGAGAAAGAGGTTAATCGACGAATCCAACTCGGATGGGCAGCGTTTGGGAAACTACGCAACGTGATTTTGTCCGAAATTCCTTGCGTAGTTTAGTTTTAAGGTGTGCAATAAAGTATTTTCTATCTATCTATAAATCATATATAATAGATGTAAAAGCCGTGGATACATATCTTTTCTCTTGACTGTACAGTACTTATCCTAGGTTTTGCTCTAAAATTTAAAGCTTTTTATCCTGATTATCAGGAATCAGGATAACGACTTAATACACATGAAAGCCTATCATCCCACCAGTAAGTGATTCCGCACAACGATGATGATAGTTGTGATAGTAATGATGATGATGTTGATAAACGCGTGCAAAGCTGGAGTCTAGTTACCTAACCGTTAACACTGACCCTGTCACGGCCGCGGCCTATTATATATGTCATTGATAACGCTCGTACTGACATTCTTCGCACAATTTAACAAAGCGCTCCAATAACCTTACAAATACATGCGTTTCTAAGTAATTATACACGCAGCTCTAAGAACTACATAGAGACGTTTTCGCTTATGTATCAGTGGGTTTAAGTGGGCTGCTATGGTACTTATGGTGAATTTATGGCCTTTCACATCTTTAAACAAGTTGAGTTAAAAAAAAACTTTTTAAAACAAGCTTTTATTCATCATCATCATTTCAGCCATAAAACATCCACTGATGAACACAGGCCTTCCTCATGGATCTCCATGAGGGGTAGTTGCTATTCTCACCACGCTTGGCAGGCAGGTTGGTGAGCGCAGTATGGGATGTTGATACACGGATAGACGCTGCTGCCCATCTTCCGGAGGTATCCCTTAGCAGGCTCTTACTGCATCCATGGGCATGAGAGGAGGGGTATCATTCTACTGCCGGCACCCCATGGCGGCAGTTTTTATTACTTGTTAATAATAAGAACCAAAAAGTTTAAAATCGCTTAATTACTGAGTTCATATGGCCACCTTCTATCTCCATCATCAGACGCTAGTTACCATTTAGCACCAAAGTACTCGTCAAGACGAATCAAACGAGTCCAAACTCGACGGGGTTGTGTCGTTTAACTACCGAGTTCCTATAGCCTGAAGGTGGCCATCATCAGATCAGCTCCATGTCATAATAATTTTGCATTGTCATCCGATTTACACATGCATGGAAAATTTCAGCGGTAACCGGGTAACCGGGAAGTGGATAAAATTTAACTTGCAAGATTTGATTACAGACAGATGAAACTAAATAAAAGCTTGTAAAATAAAGCACTGCCGTGGGGTGCCGGCAGTAGAATATTACCTTTCCTCTCTTGCCCATGGATGCAGCAAATCTGATAAGGTAAGATGGACAGCAGCATCTATCTGAGTTATCAGCATCTCGTACTGCGCTCGCCAACCTGCATGCCATGCGAGGTGAGTATGGCATCAGTAACTTAGAGATCCATAACGTCCTACAGCTGCGATGATGAAATAGAGAATTTACACAGCGTCATCATCAACTAATGTTCTGCAGTACAAAACGTTGCAGTGCCTGGGACAAGTTTACATGAATCAGGCTTGCCTAGCACCTGTTCCATATTCTCATCTTAATCAATACATAGTTTATAACAAAGTCGCTTCCCGCTGTCTGTCTGTCCCTATATGTTGTCAGATTTTTTAAACTACGCAACGGATTTTGATGCGGTTTTTTTCCATAGATAAAGTAATTCAAGAGGAAGGTTTATAATGTACAATACATGCATAATATAGTGGAGAAATACTGATCATGAGAATAACGGTTGATAACAGTGGAATGAAATACAAGATCTAAAGTGTTTAAATTCTCATTAGATCCTGACTGGATCCTTAGACAGGATCTAGTAAGAGTGATCAAAAATTACTATTACTGAAAAGATAAAGATGATTTATTTGTTTAAACATGTGTAAGTAAATTGACAATATATTCATCATCATCATTTCAGCCTTAAAACGTCCACTTCTGAACACAGGCCTCCCTCATGGATCTCCATGAGGGGTTGTTGCATCACGATTGCAGGCGGGTTGGCGAGCGCAGTACGAGATGTTGCCGAAGAAGACGTTGGAGACGCTACTGCCCATCTTCCGGAGGCCCCTTAGCAGGCTTTTACTGCATCCACGAGGATGAGAGGAGTGGTAATATTCTAATTACACGGAACAAGATATTAGTTAAGACATAATTACGCTTGACCAGTATCGGTATAGCTAATATAAATATTCCTATTTATGTATCAATGTGTATCTAGAACGTTCAGTGAAAGTCATCAGATTTATGCAAAGAAAGTGTGCATCGCCAATATTTATGAGACAATAATATACCTCATAAAAAGATGTGGGAAAAGAAATCGACGAACAAAGTGATTCTAATAAATCACGCATCTTTGTTCCGATAGGAAAAGTGCTTAACATATTGCTGGGGGCTTTTGAAAGTGTGTACCACAGAGAGATAAACACTCAAAGGCTTTTCGGAAGAATTCGTGTCTGGAATTATTTTTAAATATAGTGAGAAAAGTTATATTTATTAAAGTGAACCAAGTCTTTCTCGGACTTTTGCGATTTATATTATTATTGATTTAGTAGTACTTACTTATGTTTTCGCGATAGGTATGTACCTACTAAGTGTGCCCATTTTGTCTCCGAAAATCTATTGTCCTAAAATCACAATCAATAACAAATGTCTCCGAAACATCACCATTCATAATATTACGTACCCATAAATTTCATTTGCAATAAGATATTGTTTTTTTTCGAAGACAAAATGGGCACCCCTCCGGAAGATGGGCAGCAGCGACTTTCCATGTATCATCATCCCGTACTGCGTTCGCCAACGCGCCTGCCAAGCGTGGTGAGTAGATATGGCAACTACTACCACTCATAGATATCCATGAGGGAGGCCTGAGACTAGTAGTGGACGTTTTACGGCTGAATTAATAACTTTTTATTAATGTCTATGAACTACTGCTTTTCATTATAGTTATCTATCTAATAATTATATTCACCCGCGGAAAATGGAAGAGACAAAGAAGCCCATGAAAGAGATTCATACTATGAATGAACCTCTCCCAAGATTGCCAGTGTTGGAATCGTCCATCCGGAGATGGCTTATTTTAATGACTGGATCAAATGACATTGCTGGCATCTATTGACGTTTTTAACATTGATTCCAAAAACAACAATCAAGCACAGCAATGTAAGTCATACATGCCCCATTTCATCTCCTAGTAGACGACCTGCTTTACAGTTTGTATAATAATCTCGTCCAGCCGTAGGATGTCCACTGCTAAACAAAGGCCTCCCTCATTGATCACTAAGTACTGATCACGAGGTGTTGTTGCCACGCTTGGCAGGTGGGTTGGCGAGCGCAGTACAGGGTTTTGATACACGGAAAGATGCTGCTGCCCATCTTCCGGAGGTATCTCTTGGCAGATTCTTAGTGCATCGATGGGAAAAAGAGGAAGGGCAAAATTCTACTGTCGGCACCCCACGCCAAGTATAATATTGATGAAGAATCTGTCTATGACAATGATGACAATGATTACCAGGCACTCAATATTTACTCCTATTTCCTAAACAAGCCTTAGTTATACTCAACTTCAAGGCTAAGTGGCTATTAAAACGAGTGAAAGGTGTTAATTCGATGAAGATGCTTGAGTTTCTTACGTATACTCGCTAAAAGACATCTTGGTCTTGCTTTAGTGTGATTTTTTTTACTTTCATAATATGCCACAGTGTAAACATGGCAGTGTCACAATCACGCTTAGGTACATACCGTACACACGAATCCGTTATATCTTGTTTTATTTAATTACGTGAAGTCATGTTCTCTTGCTTACCTGTAACAAAAATTTTAATGATAATTCAGCCCTAAAATAATTTGCAAAGAACTTTGTGCGATACTGTTTATTTTTTTCTTAGGAATAAAATAGCAGAATTGTTAATAAACAATGTAGAATGCATGTGGTTGAAATCTGGCTGCAATTTTATTTTTGGAATCCCTATCATCATAACTTTATTATCGAATTTCTATTTAAACCCCTGTTATTTTTACTTATTTGTTGGAACATTTCCAAGACAATTGATTTGAAAACTAGCGGCTTATAAGGCTTCAGATGTATTGACCTGTTTTGTGCCCAGGACATTGCTAGATGGATTAGGCTTCCCTAATCTAGCAATGCCCCGGACAGCATAAATTACCAGTTGCTGACGCTGTATAAATCATGTGTGCAAATAGATGTAGAGTCCTTTTTAATGAACTAATAAAATATTAATAGAATAATGTCAGGTCCATGGGCTTTCAGGAATATAGAGAAAAGCCAACTGGTAGAAAGCTTACTGTATACATTTTAGTTTACTCTGTGACGTGTTGTTGAGCTGACGGATTAACCAATACAAGAGTATACGCAAGCTACGTATTGTACTGGGCTTTGACATTGGCTTTCCCTTGATTGTCACACTTGTTGATAAAACTGATTCTGAGTTTCTTAATTATCGCTTTTTGGTACAAATTGCGTAAGTGACCTTTTAAGTTGTTTTTTTATGCAGGGTGTAAATTGTTCAATTTCTCAACGGTGCGAAATGTTTGGCTTTGGTTTTGGCTAATAATCTGGTAGATATTTCCTTTTGTTTCCAGTATAATTATTATTATATATATATTTACATTATACCTATAAACGACAGCAGATATTATTCTAGACGTGTTTACATTAATCAGCGTTTATATTAGTCAACCGCAAAGTTTTTTAGGGTTTCGTAGTAAAACAGAAATCCTTGTTCGTTTTACTACGAAACCCTAAAAAAGTTTCGTTTTGTCTGTCGATATATGTATGATGGACCTATAAAGTAACAATGCCAAGATAACGCTACAAAAAATGCTGAAAAAATAATTAATTTGGGGTACCTTCCATACACGTAAGGTGGGGGTGATTTAATTTTTTCTTATATCATCGTGTGGGTTATCATTGAATAAGTATTTTAAAACCATATTTTTTTTTATTTTACAAAATTGGTCACTTTTAGTCAAGTTCTTGACTCACAATGTGTAAACATTTTTGATAAATTACTTATTTTGATGACATATTTTGCGGGGGGTAAAACCTGGACGAGAGGTGACGCGTGACGCTTGGAGATGTGCGAGATTGTACTAGGGTGACTGCCATTCGTCACCTAAGGCTGTTGATGTTAAGGCCTTACTAAAACTGGACAGGTTTGGTCAATTACTCTTATAACTACTTCTTGACAAAGATATTTTTATCATCATCATTTCAGCCGTAAAATGTTCACTACCTAAACACAGGCCTCCCTCATGGATCTTCATGAGGGGTAGTTGCCATACTCACCACGCTTGGCAGGCGGGTTATCGATCGCAGTATGGGATATTGATACACGGAAAGGACGCTGCTGCCCATCTTCCGGAGGTATCCCTTAGCAGGCTCTTACTGAATTCACGGGTATAAGAGGCGGGATAACATTCTACTGCCGGCATCCCACGTATATTTTTATAAATAAAACAAATAAAAAAACTTTTTTTCGGACTACATGGATCCATAATCCGTTAGTAACATTATCTTATAGATAAAGATAATTTATTCACACAAGACATGGTTACATATATTGGTGGAACACAGTTATATAGAGAGCGACACATCTCGCCTGTCTACAGGCATGTGAATATTAATATTTATAAATGTACTAATAATTACGAGTTTCATTTTGCTTACAATATATCTACAATTTAACATATTTTGAAATTATTATTATTAAATAGGTATCAGCAGTCAGCAATTGTCAAAACTAATAATAATACATTTTTCATGTCAAATTAATACAATAAAATAAAATAATCATCATAATTTAAATGTCAAATACTCTTCAATTGTGTAAAAACAACGTTCGATAAGAAAATTGAAAAGTTTTTTATGAAATAAAATACCTCTCAGTTCCTTGATATCAGGAGGCAATTTGTTATATATTTTAATAGACATTATGTAACAGTTTCGACTAAATAGTGCAGTCCTGACTAAAGGTAATGCAAGTCTATATTTTTGTCTAGAGTTAAATTTATAAACATCATCAAAAGTTACGTATAGTTCCCAATTCGATTTGACAAATTTACATATTTCTAAAATATACAAACATGGCAACGTCAAAATCTTATGCCTCTTGAATAAAGGTGTGCAAGGTGCCCATGGCGGCATGTTGAATATCGCACGTAAACATTTCTTTTGGGCTATGAATAAGACATTGACATCAACAGCATTACCCCATATAATTACTCCGTACCTAAGAAGATCTTAGACCAGATATATGTATATATTAGTTAACTAAACTAAATCAAAAACACTATAATTAATACTAAATTACTCTCCGCACCAAGCACTGCCTAAGTTTATGTCTACTCTTAACATACTCTAAATACTAGAAATATCATCATCGCACTCTAAAATCATTTGTTTTCTTAAGCTGTAGCCTCGCAAAGGCTCCCGACTGCACATCTTCAAATGCAAAAAAAACCTTCAACATCATTTTGTAACTTCACGTTGGCTAAGATCATCGGTTTCGTCTAATATGTCAACCATCTGGAGGTCAGTTTCGTCAGATCCTACTGTTATAAGTTTATTAATGTGATGAAAAGTTTTATGCGCGTTTTATGGCATTTGATTTGACAATTTGCAACCGATTGAGGTTTGCCAAGGCGATTTTTACGATGATGATAACTGTGGGTAGTGTAGGTGGGAATGGATATCCCACGTACACTACCTCATCACACATAGTTATCATCATCAAAGCCGTAAAATATCCACTGTTAGGCGTAGGCCTTCCTCATGGATCTCCAAGTGATCGTGAGGGGGTTGTAGCCATACTCACCACGCTTAGCAGTCGAGCGCTACTGCGCTCGACAGAATCTCTCGACAGAATCGGCCATTACTGCCCATTTCTCTACATTACTTTTTATTATTTCACTCCATTACTCTCCATTCTATATATAATAAAAATATCTATCTATATTATAATGTATTAAGTATATCAGTCATCTAGTACCCATAACACAAGCTCTGCTTAGCTTGGGGCTAGATGATGCTGTGTGATTTGTCCAGCATTATTTATTTATTTATTTACCAGAGGTATCCCTTGACAGATTCTTACTGCATCCACAGGCAAGAAAGGAGGAGCTAAATTCAACTGCTGGCACTCCGCGGCATTACCCACAGTATCCTTGGACTATATAATATTCTAAGGGATGGAAATTAGGCAATGTAAAGTTAAAATTTGACACATGCGGTTAATCTGGTTAAATCCGTCGTGCTGGTTAAGTATATAACGTCTCATCGATTGAATACATACTCGAGTATTTAATCATAATACGTTCAAAGTCATAGTCATCTCTGAAAAAAATGTAGATAAGATATAAAGAAAAAAATCCGGACTAACAAAACGTAAAAGCCAGTTTTCTACTACATCATAGAAAGTGATGCGGCAGTGTTAGTTTTTTCGGTTATATCCCGTAATAAACACTCGGATCTTAAAGACGGTCCGATTTGCAACAGAGTGTTTCAAGACAAAGACGTTAAGCTCTTAGGGGCCGTCTCCACGTGCGAGGGAATCGCGGCGATGTTATCGTCATGCCACGTATTTCTATAGCGCGGACTTGTCGCGATTCTCTCGCTCGTGGAGACGGCCTCTAAGGGAGTGTATAGAAATACGTGGTACGACGATAACATCGCCGCGATTCCCTCGCTCGTGGAGACGGCCCCTAACAAATTAAGTGGTAACACGGCGACTCATTATATTCGAAGCTAGAATTAGACTTCTGAACTGTAATAGCATTGGCCTAAGAACCAGTGTCTCAAATTGCTTTTGTAATTGTAAGTAGGGTTATATTTAAACAGAGATTGTGTTTAGAAACGAAGCGTAACATTAACGTTGTTTAACAAGACGGAGCTAGATTTAAACTTGTAACAAGCTTTTAGGTTTTTACAATTATCTTTAAATTTCGACTAAACTAGTTCCAGACAAAGATTTATCTTTGGTTCCAGAACTATCCACGGACAAAAACGTCGATTCAACCCCCATAATTTATTTATTTATTTTATTTATTTATTTACTTATATAATTCAAAAACTATCACATAAATACAAAATCCTCCACGACAATCGATTCGTATTAATGTAATCTCCTTGTGTTTTAAATTTCATTATAATCCGATCATCCATGCAAGAGTAAAGTTTTTCTCGGGCAAAAATACCTAGTTTACTAAGTACTAAGAACTTCGTTCGCTTTGCTCACTCGTTCGATGACTCAACCCTTAATGTGACTACCCACGACGGTGGTAGGTGGCACAAACATAGGGAAGCCAATAACCAGAACTGCCTTAAATTAGGCTGTGGATGATGGACTATGAACCCTTTAAAGGCAAACTGTGTCAATTTTCATTTTCATTCTGCTCAGCCGTAAGACTGCTATACACGTCCACTGCTGGACATATTACTTACAATGCAGTAAATGAATGGTATTAAAATGGCGTTAGTTGGTTTAACATAAGTTTTTCAAAAATTTTACTAAACGTTGGCAAACTGTCTTAAGTTAGTAGGGTCAGTCACAGTACTTAATTTGAATAATGGTACTATTTTACTGTGCTTCATTAGATCAGGAAATACACCACAGTCAATGCATTCGTTAAAAATAAAGGCTAGGTTAGGTGCAACAGTATCTATTAGTGATTTAATGATGAGTACGGAAATACCTCAGAGATCCGTGGTTTTTTACATTTATAATTTTAAATGCTTTTTTGATATCCTGATCCTTAACATATTCAAATTTAAATTTGATATTACAAGCTGGCACATTATCTATTAAAATGACTCAGCAACTGTTTGAGAAGAGTTTAAGGGTTTTGTCGTTGAAATAGGGATATCAGTAAAAAATGTTTCAAATGCTTGCGCCACGTCGTTATCTTTTCCAATAATATAATCATTAATTTTTGCTTCAACTCATTACTTTTTGTATGTACTTTCCCTGTTTCGGTATTAATAATTTGCCACGTGTTTTTAATTTTGTTTTTACTATTTTTTATTTTAGAAATAATAATATAATATTTTTTTGCATGCTTAAGAGCTGATCATGACTGTACTATACTTTAATACTATTGACATCTTATGTAACTCATGTTTCGCAAATAAATGAATATGAATATGAATATGAAAATTAGATTTCAGTACCTAACAGACTTTTTAAAAAAAATTTGAATATTTATTAAGTTTTTCTTTAAACTCTTCACTAAACTTGTGCTGTTTTTCATTGTAGAGTTCATAAAGTTTTTGTCTACTCTTGTGTATACCCACAGTTGTCCACTCACTAAATCCGGGTTAATTTATAGTAACATAGTCAATAAATTTATAAAGCTTAGTTAATTTTTATGTCCTTATCTAATATAAATTCATTTACATGGTAATAGCATTTTGTTTGTAAAAATGTATTGAGTTTATTTTTAAACATTGTCAATGGTCCCTTCCCTTATATTTTTTTGGTAATTTATTATAGATTTTTGGTGCCATTCCATAGAAACTTTTTTTGAGTAATGCTGTTTTTGCATTTAATAGACACAAATGATGCTCGTCACGTCTGCTACGCGATTGGCTTTCTTTTTCAAATAGATTGCAGTTACTTTTAACAAATATCGACATTTCAAAGATGTAGAGTGCTGGTAGCGTAAGTATGTTTAGTGATAGGAAGTAGAGTTTACAACTATCGATTGACTTCAGGCCATAAATTGCTCTAATGCATTTTTTTTAACTTTTAAAGATCGTATATCTATCCGTGCAGTTTCCCCAAAAAATTATGCCGTAACGTAATTTAGAAGAAACGTAGCCATGGTAGATCGTTTCAAGTGCGCCAAGGTTTATAACTTTTTGCCGTTTGTAAAGCATAAATGCAAATTTACTCAGTGCCTTACAGATTTCTTCAGGTTGACTATTCCACTTCAATTGTCTATCAATAACAAGCCCTAAAAAAATTGTTGAGGATGCATTCTCTATACTTTGTTTTTTATATGAGGTTGTTATTTCGGGCATGAGTGTTCTCTGTGAAAATGCATGATTTTTGTTTTAATTAGATTAACGTTTAAATTATTATTACCTAGCCAGTCTATTATTTTATGTAAAGTGTCAAATTTCTACGTACTAAAAGATTTACATTTAACTATTGCAGTTCTGTCATCTGCAAAAAGAACCATCGGATGTTCAATATGAGAAGGTAGGTCATTAATATATACTAAGAATAGTAACGGGCCCTGGACGCTACCTGAAGGAACACCATATTTGATCCCTGGAGACGTATAGACTAGTTTTATTTTCGTTTTTAAGCTAATTTTACGGATCTCAATCAATTGTGTTCTATTATTGAAATATGATTTTATGAGACTCAGTGCGTTTCCTCTTATTCCATATCGAAATAGTTTTTGTATTAATATTGTGTGATCAACATAGTCAAACGCTTTTGTCATGTCTATATTTTATTTTTTCCGCTAACTCGAAAATGGAATTGTTTAAGTATACGCAGTATGTATTCAATATTGTAACTAAATGGCTTCAGCACAATTTACTAACTTTAAGCAACCTTTAACTGATCTAAGTCAAACATTATATCACACCATTGCAAAAATATCCCTGGCGACTATTGTTCATGCCCTTCTTTAAATAGTACTTGTAAAATAAGATACCTCGCCATTATTTTAGATGAAACTTTGTCTTTTAAACCACACATAGAGGCTCTAGTAAGGTTGTCTGGTAGAGATCGCTCTTTAGCGATAAGACCGCCAATTGTCACTTTGCGTTTAGTGTTTATCTTTCTGTTGTTATTTTTATATTTAAGGTGTGCAATAAAGCATTTTCTATCTATCTATCTAGTATGCAGAGTTCGCAAGTTGATTTGTGTTTTTAAGAAACTACGCCATATTGCGGATCGGAAACTTATTAAGTATTTACCAGGACCTTTGTCAATCAATTTTATCTTACTGCATTACGTCATGAGGTGGGGTAGGTCAAACGTTATTACTAACTGTCGAAAGAGCATAAAGAGCCGTACTTAAAGTACCAACTTTCCGCCCTTTTTTTTCCAGCCAGTCTTCTTTACAAATCATGCGGAGTGCTATCAGTTCTACAGTTACTCATCGTCAACATCGTACTTAAACAAGTCGCAGCGCTTCCATATAGCACTGAACCTACTAATATAAGGAGGAATAATGTCCGACTTAAGCAACCAGGTAGAAAACATGTCTTTTCTCATAGATTTTATAGTTTCCTTGGACCATTTTTGTACAAAAGAATAAATGCGTTAGCCAATATAGAATAGAATAGAAAATATTATTTTGCACCTTATTCTAACAATGTATAAATGTCTTAATTATAAAAATTGTAAAATAGTTTTTAGGAACTATCTCAAAAGTATGTCATATGACGATACCGAGAGTTTATTAGCTGTATTAAAGTAGGTTTAACATTTTGTTTTCTAAAAAACTAGGCAATTATATTGTAAGATTGTGCTTCATTGCAATATTTTTATTTGACACTGTATTTTTTATTTATTTTTGGGCTAAATTAACAGGTCTGTTATAGGTACTCGTAAGCTTGTAATTATAAATTTTTCCTCGTGACCTCGTTTTGCCTGAAAAACAGGATTACCTAGTTCAGGCACACGACTAATACGTTAGGTTTACTGTTATTATTATATAGAAGTATCATTTTCGTAGCCGTTGGTAATAGTTTATTGAATAAATTTATTTTTATTTTATATATTTATGCACATATCAGTGTCCAGCATTATTATTTAATTTTTTTATACTTTTGAAGTAGCAGACAAGCATACGGCCCGTTAGATGGTAAGAGGCTACCAAACAGACACAAGACGAGTCACATTCGCGATGTATCCTTAATTTTTGGCTCACCTGTCCTGTACCTATCGCATCCAGGTGTACCCAGCGATTCCCATAATGTCTTCGACTGATCATGCTATCGGTCAACCACGACCTTTTGATCTTGGCAACCACTCAGTAACAGCTCTATTCTTACGACTATCACGAATTCTGGCCAGGTGGCCTGCACAACACCATTTGAGATTTATCACATCGTTTCCGACATAGTAGGACGTCGGATCAGTGTTGCGAACTCGAACTAAATTCGCAACACCAAAAATAAGGAAGAAAATTGTGCTCCAAATGTTTAACGACCATAGACAATCGTTTGTAGTTATTGACATTAAAAACCATCTTCGCATTTCTTACGGTTTCCTCTATGCGTTAATTGCATGTTGGTCACGCATTTTATTTCAATAATAAATGGATAATTATATAATAACCGACGCTTAAATAATAATGCTGCGTATTTTACACAGTACCGTCAGCAAAAAATATGAGTTTGTATGAGGAATACAAAATTATTGATAGAATAGGTACGAGAAATAGTATTTTTTCGGAAAAATAACCTACAAAGAAAATACCCCAACCCAGGTAAAATACCCGCCGAAATTGACCCGCGTTGGGAATCGAACCCGCAACTTCCTGCGTTTGATTTATTCCATATATTTCATTAGGAATGCTAAAATGTAAGCCTTTTCTATTTGACCTATGAGTGAAACTCAGTTTTCATTTACTTAGCACTCAAAGCGGTCTTTGACTTTGCATACCACTCAATAGGCTTTTAACATTTTCACGGTTGTGTTATGTTGGAAAGTTACTTATACGTGCATATACTTATTTTATAGTTACTTTACATTTAGCAGAGTCAACACTAAAATAGCTTTATAACCAAGCATTTGCTATATAGAAAACTATAACAACATACCTGTCCGGTACGTAGTAAAAAGACAATTGTTTATTATTTTATTATAGGATAGAAAGTACTTTATTGCACATTTAAGGTCTGTAATAAAACATTTTCTATCTATGTATGATAAACAGCAGTTTTTTTATATATACCGGACACATAAAAATACGAACGTAACAAGATAGTGAAATTATAGCTAAAGAGCGTTATGATCCGCAGGGTGATTACGTATCTCGCGACAGGTTTGCAACAGGCGTATATCTCGCGATCAACGCAGCAACAGGCGTAAATCTCGCGATCATCAATCAATTTTTAAAAAAAATTGACGTTTGACTGCGATGATCGCGAGGTAACCTTTCTTCTTTATTTTTATATACGCCTGTTGCAAACCTGTCGCGAGATACGTAATCAGCCCGCCGGGAAGACCATAATATTATTAATGAATTATGTAATGTTGCCTGTTTTATAACTAGATGTCGCTGCTAAAAAGAGCCGAAAACGATCGTCATCTTGATCGTCGAGTAACCAATAATAGTGCATCTAAATACCGCGAAACATAAAAAAACAGGTTACATGAGGCATCCAAACGAAAGTAGGTCTAATAAGTGCCAGTGTAAAATTGCTTTTCATTTGGAGTTTTACAAAATTTGGAGAAATTGCAAACAAAACCCGTTAATTATGCTTTTCACTCACGTGAAAGTAATAGTGTTTTGGTAAAGAGTGGATCAGAAACAAGTAATTTTGACTTTTACTGAACTGGTTCTTGGAAAGTTTTTTAAAGGGTAATGAAGGTATTTTAAAAAAGTTTCCAGCTTAAAGGATAATTTTAAAAGGTGGATCGATTAAGGCCATACTCTTGTGTTCCTCAAATATTCACTGCTTACCTTGACTTGCGCACAAGTTATGCTTCATAGCATACCTACAACTCCTCCGAAGACTCAATATCCGTGCCGAAAAAACAGATTACTAACTCAATCAAGGAACGCATGAACTTACAAATAAAAACCCGAAAAACCTGTCACCCTCAGCTAACCCACTGCGCGACAAGCGTAAATAAGTAATCGCTGTATAACAGACGTAAATACACTGAATTGTAGTCAGAAGCATACATGATGAAACTCTTTTGTCTTGCATTAAATTCATTACGTTTCGTCAAGTAACCATGGCCGGCAACAAGGCGTAACGGCTCGTTGTTTTGACGTTAATTTAACTTTAAGTTTCTAATAGAGTAAATAGCCTTTTATTTCTATAGGAAATTAAAGCGGGGTCTCCAATATCAATGCCTCTCAAATTATGCTTTCAGCGAATGCATATCATAATTCATAATCATTTATTCAAAGATTTCAGGTGTATACAATAAGATCAAGTTAAAACATTCTGCCGAAACTTGCCTTTACAGGCGTATATACACTAATAATTTACACAATATTACATTCATTTTTGAATAAGATAAATTGAATTTAATCACTTGAAATAGTAAAATTAACAATAATAAAAATACAATATATTCATTCAATAATTACTTAATTCAATAAAAACAATTCAATAATCATGTAAGATATCATAATATTAATAAATTATTAAATTAAATCAACGATTAATATGCACTTGCTGAAGGTATTTTGGCTTTTAGCTGTGCTGTGCCGTCAGAATATTGTCTCTCCTATCTTGCCCGTGGATGCAGTAAGAATGTGTCAAGGGAAGCCTTATATAAAACCCGCGGTTTGGTCACCTGTTCTTTCCTCTAACCTTAGCTGGCTAAGCTGAGAGGATGGTATAAACTAATCCATCAAACAATGTCCCAGAAACTGTAGTGCCTCGTACAGTATGAGCTGACGCTTTATAAATCATGTTTAATAGGTGTGATATGCCTTAGTCTTTGGCTCGACGGGCTACTAATATCAGCTGATATCACAATATCATCAATTTTCTTGTTACATGTTAGGTAATACTATAAAAAACAACCAAGCTTCTCTAGAAACCAATAAGAAAAACTTGCTTACCAATTTGTATTAAGTTTTTACACCTAATTTCACTTGCAAGTGGTCATTGCCGGGCAACATAAATGTTTTACCCACAGCCTTACATAATATAACCTTCTAATGCACACAGCTTTATATTTGTTAGATTGGTTAAGTTCGTTTACGTTGTAACAAGGTTACGATCTGTACTTACATATTATGGAAACTTAAAACCAGTTATCATTATCAATACTGGTTGAAAAACGATAATTTAAAACTGTCATCAGTGTAGTGCCTTACTAATAAAACGCTTGTGAATTTTAGCACCGCTTTATTTTATGATAATTGAATTATTTAATTTATTAAAACTCAAAGTCAAAGATAATAAGTATTTATTCAATGGAGCAAAAAGCTACATAGAATAGTCAATTTACAAAATAAAAAGAAAACACTTGTAAATTAATAATTAAGCACATAATTGTATTCGTCCGTTTCAGTTTTTTTTTCCTAGTGAGGGAACTGTTATTCGGATGTAAATTTCTAGAAGGAAGCGGGTAAGATTCTTATCTAATAAATCATCGTCTTTAACAGTCTAGTTTGGCCAACTACTGGACATAGATGTTATATTATTATATGCCATTCACGTCAATTATTTGTAACTAAGCCAGAGGTTACTCAAGGTCATACTTGTACGTCTAAGATCAAGTTGGGTCGACGACAGTTCATGTCGCGTCTATGATATGACTATGATGAGACTAGCACTGGACCATACGGATGGCATAAACTAAGGAAGGCCCAGCATTGGGTGAACTGAGACTGAGAGTGATGATGACTATAAAAATTACTGAAATCAATTTGTGTACCTCATTTGTGGGTTGTGGTCAGAAGCTAGGTCAGAGTTAGATTTACTTCTATTACAACACTAGTAAATAGACAAATACAACACACAACTACCTACAGATCCAGCCAAGTTCAAGCAAAGCGAACGGGCGACGTAATATTACCCAAACCATTTGGAGGTAATTTTGGTCCCTTCATAACTCAAATTCTTTTTAATCAAACTAAACCGTGAGCTTTAACTGATCATAAGTTATCAGTAAGTAATATTATATTAAATAAATTTAAGTATTATCTACAAAACTTGGCGTCATTTAGATCTCTTGTGGGCGAAGTCGACAACCCCGACTTTCTAAATAATGAATTTGGCTCCCATTTTGAAATTTATGTTTTCGTTGGGATAGATTTTTACAGCGTCAGCAACTGTTAAATCATGGTGTTCGGGGCGCTACAGTGCCTAAGACAAGTAAGGCTTGCCTAATATCTACGACTGTACATCCTCTCTGTTGAGTTGCCTATAACAAGACAATAACGGAGAAACTGAGTGTGTAGAGCAGGCTAAATTCGTCAATTTTTATTTCCCACCCATAGTTTTCGAAAGCAACAATTAGATTTCTATCTAACTAAACACTAACACCATTGCGTGACTGTTAGAAAAAACGCATAGCCCTATAAACTGTTCGTGCTGGTCGGAAATATATGAAATTTGAGGGTGTGTTTGTTGAAAACCATATTTAGAAAGGCATTTATCACTAGTTGTAATAATGATTGCACATTTGTCTTAATAACATGATAAATAAACGGATTTTGAACGCAATTTTACTGCGTCATTATTTGTAACTGCACGATAAATAACTCCCTTGGATGAAGTTATTTTGTCAAAGTCGTAAAGTTGAGATGTTCTACTGGTTCTACTCTGACAGACTGGCAGAAAAGAAAAGGAATCAATAATCACTCACCCTGACGAACAGAAGAATTTATCATTTAACTTGACACTGGCGGAATTGTGTAAAACCAAACACAAAAAGCCATAAAATAAAAAGACAAGACAAGACACTCACGCTAACAATGAGACGATTTAAATTAAAAATGCCTCAACCATCATATCAGCACGTAAATAATAAATTATCCTGCCTTTCTTTGTTCTGTGGTCTTGCCTAAAACTTTTGCGATCACAATAATGCTTTAAAATCATCAACACAGGAAATTATATCTTCATCATCATATCCGCCCGCTGACAACCAATGCTACATGAAGGCCTCTTCTTTAAGACGCCGACTTAACAGTCATGTGCCGGTTAATAAACCCTGACGTTTCGGGAAGTCTTCTCGAGACCACGGCTAACAACACAGCCGAAACGTCGGGATTAATTTGAAGTATTAGGTACTTACGCGATAAATTCCCGTGTAGATAGAAATTCATTTCAAATCCAATTATTAATTTATTTATTTAAACCTTTGCTAGCAAACTTTAACGTTATTTTCATTATCACTTTGATCATACATAACGTTTTTTTAATCAACCGTGAAACTATTTCTAACAAAAAACAGCAATTAACAACGGTAGCTAGGCAAAGCAGGTATTGAGCAAACCATCAATAACTTAAAGAGGCGTAACAAATCAGCATACCGAACCCAAGTCATGTTTTCGAGATTAGACTAACGGTATGATCCCTTAAAGCGAGGTGAATCCGGCTGCAACTATGTCATGAGTTCAATTGCCCAGGATTATGCGGAATATGATAGAACACAAATAAACAGGCCACTTTAAAGACAGGTTCTTTGTAAAAGGCCGACGTATATAAATATACTGTCTCAATTAAATTTAATTTAAATTCAACAGATATTTTGCCGTGGGGTGCAGTAGAGCCTCTCATATCTTACCCTTGGATGCAGTAAGAAAGGGATACCCCCGGAAGATGGGCAGTAGCGTCATTCCGTGTATCAACATACCACACTGTGCTCGCCAACCCGCCTGCCAGGCGTGGTAAGCATGGTAAAAACCTATGTCTATGGTGTGGTATAGAGGCCTATGTCCAGCAGTGGACGTCTTACTCCTGAGATGCTGAGATATGTTGGCGTTTACGAGGAATATTCCTTAAGTTACGTCTTGCGAGTAGACTTTATTTCGTGCAACTGCGTATTGCCCGTTCTCGAGTTTTCTGTTAGCAAAGAAATTATTAGAGGAACATTTCTTGATACTTACACTTACATTTTACACTTACCTAATTTAAGGTTAGTTACTCGCGTATTAGGCTTATATTTAGTAGGTAATTAAGTTTACAGACAAAATTATAATAATAATAATCTTCCTAACCGTTTCCGGCTACAGCGACCTTATTATAATAAGTATACTAACCCAAAAGGAGTAAATTTGAACCCTCCAAGGACAACTTCAGTTATTTAATACACATTGTATATTATGAAACTAATCAAATTAAACCATATTCATATACTAGCTACTGCCCGCAGCTTCGCAGGTGTTGCACCCGGATAAAAAGCTAAACGTGCAGTTTTAAATCGATTGCATTTTTGTCTGAAGAGGGAACAAACGTCCATACAGACTTTCGGATTTTTTATATTCGTATGATTTAACCTCCTTTGGTATAAGGAGGTAAATAAAATAAGAATAAGTTTTTATAAAAAACTAAATAAGTACCTACAAATACAACCAAAGTTTCCAGGATTACTGTCTGTCGCTCTTCCAAAGCTCTACAACACCTATGCATAATCTACACTTGATAAAACAACATATTAATGGTTTGAAAGCTAGAGTTGAACCTCCTATGGTATAAGTAGGTAAATAAGATTAGAATAAGATTGAATTAAAAAAATATATAAATACAAATACAACCTACGTTACCAGGATTACTGTCTGTCGCTCTTCCAAAGCTCTATGACATCTAAGCATTGTCTACACTTAATAAAACAACAGATGAATGGTTTGAAAGCTAGAGTTGAATGGGTTCGGTGACACCGCTTTGGTTACTGAACACAATAGGCTTGCGTGGTGGACCATTGTCACTACCAAACCCGAATCGGTCAATTTCATGCTGCATTGCCCACGTCACAGCCCATAGCTTACTTACTTAGCTGTGTTTCTTTTTTACAACGGAGGGGAATTGTTCTCTATCCTGTTCCATCATTCATAATTTTCCTCTCACACCAGATGGGGCAGCACTTTATTATTTTTCTTTTCGTTTTGATTAGCAATAACGTTATTTTCATTCATAATCATTTCAGCCGTAAAACGTCCACTATAGAACAAACAGAGGCCTCTCTCATGGATCTCCATAAGGCGTAGTTGCCCTACTCACTGCGCTTGGCAGGCGCGTTGGCAAGCGCAGTACGGGTATTGATACACGGAAATACGCTGCTGCCCATCTTCCGGAGGTAGTCCTTAGCACGCTCTTACTACATCCACGGGCTAGAGAGGAGGGGTAACATTCTTCTGCCGGCACTCCACGGCTACTTTAATGCGTTATTATCACTCGAATCTAATCAGCCCGTTGGATCCCACGGCTGGGCCTTTACCTACCTTCCCTTTTTCCACGCTTTCCGGAGATTCATTCATAAAATATACCTAGATATAATTTAAGTCTGACAAGTATACGAGAGCAGTTCAGCCTACAAGAACCTGTTGGCAACCTTCAGGTACAGATCTGTTTCAAAAACGAAGTCACCGGCTTCCGCTTACTCTCAAGACTCGGACCTCCGTCGGCTACATGAAATGACCGTGACTTGTCCGTATATGTTTCGGTTTTTGCTACCGTTGCGTAATTTCACAAAAGCTATAATGCAAGGTCACAACTCGTTTGGATTTCCCCAGATTTCTTCGGTTCTAACATAAGAGCACACCAGTAGTTACTTGAGCTAAATTAGTAGAAGAAATGTCAACATCTGCAACACTTAAAAGTTACTTGATTACTTAGCATTGATTTTTTTCTAAAATTGATCTAGTCACGCGGCAGCGTCTCAAGCAACGCAAACGGGCTCCACGCAGTAGTGTGTAATATTATCCGAACCATTTAGAGGCGCTTTTGGTCCCTTTATAACTTGAAAATCTAGTAAACATTTTTCTAGATATTAAGCTACAGATAGTCTTTTTGAAACTTTCGCGATCACGACACATTATTAACACATATTGAACTGAGTATTTACCGCGTTATTTACCTTTATTATTGCCCGACGACGTTGCGAAAACCGACGACGGCTCGAAAACGTCGGGGAATAATAAAGGTACTTATATAACGCGATAAATACCCGCTTAAATTATGTGATGATAATAGTAGCTAGAGCAAGAGATAGATCAAAATTCTAACCCATTTCTACATGACATAGAAAGTTCAAATTTGGCATCCAGCTTGGTAATTGAGTATATTCAAAAGAACGCATTAGACAACACCACATTTTTCAGATTTTAAATAAAATTTCGCAACATCGATTTTTAATTTTAGCCTATCCTGGGTCAAATATAATGTTTTACACTTAATATGGGTATCAAATGAAAGAGCTTGACTACGTCAGCAACAGCCGTATTATATTTATTAAATGATGTCAAGCCACGATAATTTCAATTCAGTGAGCTTGACTAGTTGGATGCGGTCCATCATAAAAAACCTAAATTCAACCTCATTCCTTCTTTGAGAAATCCTTCACTGTGCAAGCTATTCGTCTGTGGAACGCTCTCCCCCTGAACATCAGAGGTGCAAAATCTCTGCCTATTTTCTAAAATCTTTTATATCAATATTATTTATCACTATAATTATTTTATGATATAGATATTTATTATAATATTTTATGTTTATGTGTTATATTTTCGGGTTAAATACCTCTGTACCTAATATTAGATTATTTACTTATTTATGCATGTTAGTTTTATTTCTTTACTTATATTATTTTGTTACGCCACGATATAGCCTCCTTCATTTTCCTGTCCATCCCAAGGTTGCCTGGAAGAGATCGCTCATAGCGATAAGGCCGCCCTTTGTACTCCTGTGTTGTTTTTTACATTATTTCTAAATTGTTTATGTTCTTTTAATGTGGTGTGCAATAAAGAGTTTTCTATCTATCTATCTATCTATCAAGATGGCCACCACGACTATAAGGCGGATGACATTATATGTATGCCTTAATATTGGTATCCACGGGGAACATTTATCCTCACAAAAAGTAATGATATCCTATCAAAAATTTAACTTTGTTCCTATTTTCACATTTATATAGATAAATGTGTAAATTTAAATATACTTAAATGTGAAAATAGGAGCCAAGTTTTGTACAAAATCCTGATATTAAAAAGTAAGGCCTTTGCATCTATTATAGATGATTTATACAGCGTCAGCAACTGGTAATCATGCTGTACGAGACGCTGCAGTGCCTGGGACATTGTTAGATGGATTAGGCTTGCCCAGCACCTATTACCATCCTCTCAGCTTAGTCAGATATTAAGTTAATAGATAATTGCTGATAACTAAGGACCAATGTTCCAAGTTCACGGTTTAATTTGGCTAGTTTTCACAACTGACATGTTACCGTTTTGATATTTGGAGCAATCACTTTTTTATTTTTAAATATGTTGTTAAAACAACCCAAATTAAAGCGTGTGCTTCAATTGATCCTATATCTGGATGCAATAAATGTTATTACTTTGACATTGACTATCTCTCTATTAATTTTCATCAAGACCTATTCAGTCGTTTTGACGTATAAACGGAACATACAAACTTTTGCATTTATAATATTAGTAGGAATTTACGCACTCATTAGCATAATCACTTCTAGTGAAAAATATGAGTCAAAAATTTATTACCGAGAAGGGAAAAGTGGCTAACATTGGTGATTAATTTATTATCGGTCGCCGGGCGAGTCCACTTTCACTCGCGAAAGCAGCGGCCAGCTATGCATTTTTAATAACGATTGGACAGGTCAATATGCCGAAATGACACCGAATGCTTCTCGAATGTACTTTTGCTTGTGAACGAATTGTAAGTGACAGTTTAAGATATAAATTATTTTTTAACTTCAGAACTTCAGCTCTGCACGTGTTGTTCATATATTATCATTAGGTAGTGACATTTAGGCATATTATTGACCTGTATGTACATATGTCTAACAATTTTACTAGCATTAGCAGGTGTGCATTTTAGTATTATGTATTGGATTGTATAGGCATAATGGTGAGAATGGTACCTTTATTGACCGACTTAAAAAAGTCCCCTTTTTTGTTATCTTTCTGTATTTTTAATTTTTTTTACCATTGTTATCTCAGATCTCCGTCGCATATGAACCCAAATGGAAAATAATTTTTTAGTTCGTATCAAGGGAACTTCTCAAATAATGTAGGTAAAAACAAAGATTCTATAGCGATTTTGGCATATTTAGGTAAAGGTCACATTTGCATTGAGAAAGCATGATATGGTGAAGTGGAACTGATGATGAAGACAACAGATGGGTAGTTATTGAAACTCTTCAATATTGCCAAATTTACGGTTGACGACTTCGAAAGAAGGCTAAGATAATATATCTATAGAGTATTTCCCTCGGCTTTAACTAGTTTTATACCTACTTGAGCTCATTATGACGAAATCGAGAATGTTGCTACAACATCCATTATTATTTGAGATAAATTTTGTGATTTATAATTGTTTATGGAAACGGAATATTAGATACTCTCGTCGTTGGTGAAGGCAACAGATTTCAAACTAGATCGTGGGTCTTGATCGGGTGTGATAGGAGCATATCTCGCCGCTTCCGCAGTCGAATTTTGGCATGTTTTATTAAAGACGAAAAAAGTCAGAAATGTCAAAATCTACAATTAATAATGCCGTGGGGTGCCGGCAGTAGAATGTTACCCCTCCTTTCATGCCCGTGGATGCAGTAAGAGCCTGCTAAGGGATACCTCCGGAAGATGGGCAGCAGCGTCTTCCCATGTATCAACATGCGTACTGCGCTCGCCAACCCGCCTGCCAAGCGTGGTGAGTATGGCAACTACCCCTCATGGAGATCCATGAGGGAGGCCTGTGTTCAGTAGTGGACGTATTACGGCCGAAATGATGAAGGTACTGCGGCAGCTGTATAGATTATACTAAACGAGGTAAATAAATAGGTAAGTTATATTTTATAATCCAGTTAGCTCACAACAACCTATTTAGAATTCCTAAATATTAATAGGCTTTACCTAGCTGCCTTGTTACAGTGACCTAGCTCTGTAGGCCATACAATCTATTAGGTAGGTGGACATAATTAATTACATAGGTACCTAGTATGTACAAAATTACTTTTAAACTTGACCTCAGTAGTACTGTGGTAGTACCCATATTCTAAATATGGGTACTTAAGTAGTTAGAATATGGGTACTAACTGAGATACCTTCATAAGTAGGTACCTGCTTACCTAGGTATTTTTTTTAGAACACACTCTACACAGTACACACTGCTTTATTAAATAAAATTTATTCTATTAATAAAAAGCTGAAGGGTTTGTTTGTTTGGTTAAACGCGCTAATTTCAGGAATACTGGCTCAAATCAAAACATATTTTTAGTGTTGGATAGCTGATATAACGAGGTATAACATATAATATAACTCTACGACAAATAGTAGGGATATGAGCAAAGCTTCAAAATGCGTATGAAGTCGCGGGGAACATCTAGTGAAAGATATAGCTTATTTTTATGGCATAATTTCTGAGATAACCTGTAATGGAACTTTCACGTAAACTTATATATTATATTAAAAAAAAATTATGTACAACTCACCGATAATAGCAGCCAGCAATAAAATGCACCCGAAGTGTTTCACTTGCACCATTTTTCCAAATCCTTACACTTTCACTGACTATAAATTATCACTTAATCACAAATAATCATTAAATTACGAAAGCACTTTATACACCCATTTTGTTTTATCTGTACAAAAACATTGCGTTCAGAAATAATCTTCTCTTTCAAATTGGCGCCAACTTTTTTCTTTTTTTTTTGTTGCGCGCACAGCTTGCATTCGCGTTCGAAAGTCAAACGGCAACTGCGCGAACCGGCTAGCAAAGTAGCGAGACAGGTGGGCAACCGTGAATGTAAGGAACCGCACAAATTCGTAAATCGAAGACATAAATAATTAGGTACTTAAATTAGTCACTTTGTTCTTGGGTTATCAGGACGAAGCTTCGCTCTAACCCTAACTAAATACTAACTAAACAAATAGAGAATCAATTTTTAGTTAGGGTTAGATTTTTCAGATTTGTCTGCCCTCGAATTGATAATAATATAGGTACATTACCTAGGCTATTATTTATTTTTTATAAACATCGTAAAAGTTCATAAAAAATAATGATTGCATAAATTCATTTCCTCCTGAGATTTCCTCATACATTTTATTTAGATGATAATTTTAGGTTGCCAAATATTTAAAAGTCGCGTACTGAAAGTTTATTTTTTGACTAAACCTAAACTTTTAAGCCCAAGCTACAAAAAACTAATTTATATTTTTTTTATTTTTTTTTTAATGCTGGACAAATCACACAGCATCATCTAGCCCCAAGCTAAGCAGAGCTTGTGTTATGGGTACTAGATGACTGATATACTTAATACATTATACTACATACATAGATAGATATTTTTATTATATATAGAAAAACAACCAGAACACCCTGAACAAATATCTGCAGATCGTACAGACATTTGTCCCGAGGCGGGAATCGAACCCGCAACCCCTTGCGTCACAGGCGGACCTTCGCCCGCTGCGCCACAGAGCTCGTCCAAATTTTTGATTAAACCTTAACTCAAACTGCTTATATTATTTTTGGCTAAATTTTGGAGTGGAGCACCTAGTAGTCGTTATTAGTAGTGGTAGAGTAGTAGTAGAAGTAGTAATAGTAGTGGAAGAGTAGTAGGTACCTACCTACTAGAGTCTATTACTTCTCTACAACAACTAACTTCTATTACTACCACTAGGTACTCTACTACTTCTCTACAACTAGGTAGGTACTCCCTAGTAAGTTGTACTTGTGAGTTGTAATAGAGTTAGTAGTTGTTGTAGAGTAGTACTCTGTCTGTGTATATACTAGTAAGTAGGTAGTTTTTTTATTTATATTATAAAACACTACCGATATGGAAGTTGAAGATTCAAGTTATCGCAGTTAACTTTTTTGTTAATTTCGAAACTGGATCTACTGAGACTGAGAGTGATCCCTGGCGTATTATATTAAATGTGGTATTACCACAGTATTACGCGTTACGAAAATAGCCAAAAAAAAAAGCCGTGTTGGCCGAGTGGTATGTACCCCTGACATTCAATCCGAAGGTCGTGGGTTCGATACCGGCAGTGCACCAATGGATTTTTCTTTCTAGAAAAATGTATGTGCACACTTAACACGTCCTTTAATGGTGAAGGAAACATCGTGAGGAAACCCGCGGCTTAGTTAGCTTCAGACGTATTGACCTGTTCTTTCCTCTGAATAATAGCTGACTAAGCTGCGAGGATGGTATAGGCGCTGGGCAAGCCTAATCCATCTAATCATGCAGCGTCCCGTACAGCATGATTACCAGTTGCTGACGTTGTATAAATCATCTATAATATATGCAAAGGCCTTACGCGTTACGAAGTTCGCCGAGACAGCCTAATAAAAAGACAAGTTTATAAAATTAATAAAATTATGTACCTAACCCCCGACACTTGACCTATTCTCGGAGGTTATCTAAATTATTTTGTAACTTCTCCCACAGTTTTGCATTCTACACATCATTTCCTTTCATTTGGTATCAAACTCGGGTTATTTGGAAACATTCGATTATTCACCCCCTCTTTGACCCTCCATATCTTGTTAAACTTCTTAACCGATTTTGATAAAACATATTTAAGAACCACCGCCGGAAAACCAGCGTTTTAATAAAAAAAACTGCATGCAAATCGTTTCACTCGTTTAAGAGCTACGGTGCCACAGACAGACACACAGACACACAGTAATATAGAAACACAATATAAACAACATCGCGGTCAAACTTATAACACCCCTCTTTTCTGTCGGTGGTTAATAAAAAAGAGCCAATTTTCCGTTATTAGTTAGACCTTTTTGCCGCAGAGTACCTACCACTTCCGGCTTTAAGGCTCAACAAGTCGCGGAGTCAAAGTCGTCGGTGGGCGCGGCCTAAATGTATGTTATCTCATCTGACATAGGATGTGTACCCGCGCGCTAGAATGAAATGCACAATGATTACCTAATTCCTAAAACGACCGCGCAAAAATATGTGAATAGACTTTTAGCACAAGGGTTATTTATTATAGAAAAACTTGAGTGTAATCTTTTCAAAATAACATTTATTTCAACTTTTGAATAATTAAACTATGTCGGAACGGCGTTAATTTTTAAGTTTTCTTTCTCCGTATATTATTTAGTTTCGTCCAAAGTTGGGCTATAATCAGTGTTGAAATACGAAAGTTCAGAAGCTTATATTTTTGAAATAAATACTTTTATTACGGTTTGGGGTGTATACAAACATAGATTATGACGAGATAAATTATTAATATAATCCTTAGTGTTGGATGGTCAACGTAAAACAGTGGAGTAGTTACCCTTCCACGTTTGTATGGAAAGATGGGCGACTCGTTCAGCCTTAAGAGGGCCAATAATCGATTTGGCCGATGACGTCAACGGTTTTGAACCCCACCACAATCGATTTCTTTTTTCGATTAAGTTTTTTAATTTCTTTGAATTTTTTCACACAATGTTTGATTTAACTCTATAATTATTAAACTACTTACCTATTACATAAGTTCAACATTTCGCGCTGCGCTCAAAGCCGCCTGCCGTAGTGAGTACGGCAACAACCCCTAGCGATCAGCACAAAGATCCAAGAGGGAGGCCAAGGGGAGAATGCGAAAGTGTCACTAGTTTTAGACAAAAGTTAAAAGTATTCCATAAGAAAGCCCAAATACGACATGGTGACATAATCACAGATATTTCTCTGATCTAGTTATCTACTCTCTGTACTTCCTTCGTATATATGACATAAATTAACAACGTCTATCTATATAATTTATTTATGTAAGTATATATGTATCACTACTTTATGCATAATGATGATATTGGTGACATCCGTTAAGACACTAATTGTACTTTTCTTTTACACTTTCTGCATTTATTGATAACGTTTTAAAACTCTTTCTGTTGTACTGGTTTATTATTAAATACGTCGCTGCTGTACAACCCTCTTTACTCAGGTTTCAGCATTAGGCTGTGTACCCAACATTTATGCTGAGCTGAAAGCCTTTTTAGCACAAAAGTAAATTTGTTTATAATATTAAATGTATAAGTAATTATTAGTTAAGTATCTGTGTAGCGCCTAAGTTGATTGTTGATATTTTGTGTTAATTATATGCATTCTTTAACTTTATCTTTATCTGAATGTCCAGCAGTGGATGTAGGTTCTACGGCTAAGATGATGATGATGATGATAAGTTCATTAGAAAATAATTAGGTATGTAACTTATTTTTATTTGATGCCTAAAATCTCATACATCTTATTATTCAGTCCGGTCCTACCTAGGCCTAGGTCACAGAAGTTGAAAAAATGTAAGTGATTTAGCTATCTGCACTTTTTTCACAAATCTAAAATTGCAATACTTATTTTTTTTTAACTTTCTAAAAGGAATATAGGTTGTGCGTCCTACATGACCGGCATTTTTTTATATAATTTCGCGACATCTAGTGGAACTTTGTGAAACCTCAAGAGGTTTCACAAAGTTCCACTAGGCATGTTAGCAGTGTAACGCTGGCACATTGTTTATTGGTGCTAACAAAGTGCAGAAGATGGCGCTAGTAGTATGTAATACAGTAACCAGATTTCAGCATTAAGAAAGTGGTAGTAAGTTATTAAAATATATACGGTCGAATTCAGAAACCCCTTTTTTTCTACGGTTAAAAATGGGATTGAATTTTTTTTTTTAAAAACGACAAAAACGACTTCGAGGTTGCTGCGTGTCACGTCAACTTTTACTAGCAGTCATTGTCAACGTGACACATATTTCTTTTGGAGTGACTACATTCTTTTTCATTCTACCTACCCAGATTATTTATCAAAATAAAATAATCAATCACGAACAGCAACCCATGTTGCTTAGTGGAGTCCTTTATTGGATCCCTATTTACGTCCATTTAAAAAGCAAGCAAGTGTTTTTATATATACCATGTGCCGTTGACGCCATCGATAAAATTCTTTCAACAAACATCACACACACACAAGTTTCATTTCAATCCGCCCCGCGTGTCGTCGGATCTGTCAGTTTCTACGTTGCCGGTCCGTCCGTTGGCAGTGAACGGAACCATAGAGTAACATATATAAAGGGAGATAGAGGTAACAGTAATTAAACGATGCAACGCCATCCGACGGTAATTGACTGCAACTTATCGTAACTTCCGTGGCTCAGCGGGACAGTAATCGGCTGAAAAGCAGGAGGTCAGGGTTCAATCCCCGCTGGCTGGCAAATGTTTTTGTTTTTACCTGTATACCTATTACTACTTTTCCTAAAAGTAGGTGGCTAAGTAGGTTAAATAGCGTAGGCAAAATATCAATAAAACATAATGTTTTATTCAAACATTTATTTATTCAAATTTTCAAACATTTTTTTTTTCTTTTTCTTGCATATTCTTGCGCAAGATTTTGAAAAATATCGTCACTGTTAACAGTCTCCCTATTGCGACCTTTTAATATATTGTTAGTGTCTTTACACCAATTGTGTAAAAAAAATCGACAAGCTAAATCAAACATGAAGTCCACATTATCTTTTTTATGTTTTTCACAATTAATGAAATTGGTATTAATTTCTATATACAAAACTGTTTTAGTTACATTCTTTATATTATAACTTTGCGTTTGTTTCTTTAAAACCCACATTAATACATCTTGTATTTCAGAAAACATTTTTATCAACTTATCTGTTGGGTAACCTAAGTATTTCTTTTTTTTATCATATTCCCTGGCCCGAATGTAGTCATTATCTTTATCTTTATTGTAAAGATCGTTTTTACAAGACACACAGTTTTTAAACACATTAATTTTTTGTTCTTCTTAAAAGGTAACCAGTTACATATTCTAGTTGTCCTAAAACCACTGGACTTTCTTTTTTTAAATTGAAATCTACAAAAATATTTTCGTTCATATACGATAGATCTATATTTTGAGGGATGTTGTTCATTTGATTACTTTTAAACAGTTCTTTCATTGACTTTATGTATCTCGTTCACTGTTAGAACCAGGCGAATGCATCCCTGTTAAATTGCTGATTAACAGAGATGCAAACGCTACTTCAAAACCAGCTGGAGTAGGGCTTATGTTTCGGTAGCCATGACTCCGAATGCTTCCGAAGAAATTCTCAAGTGGGTCCTGGTTGAAATGTCTCATCCATATTGATTTGATATTATATTTAAAAAACAAAACATCCCTCAAATATTCTGCGTTATTTACTGTATGTAACCAGTTACTAACAGATGGAATAGTAACCTCTTGATTATTTTTTAAAAATCTAATTGATTTTAAAACATCTCTTGCATTTGCCCATGTAGTACTGTGACTTGAGTTTGGTGTTACTGATCGCAATAATGGCTTTCCACTTCTTTTCCTTGAGTTGACTTGGCTTCCATTAAAAGAGTCAAATAAATTGTCAAAGAAGAGTATTACGTCCGCAGTCTGCTGGCATTCCATTGGCAATATATGTTTATCTGGAACATTAAAAAAATTGCATTATAAAATAAAAAGTCAGTATGGCTTGGCTATTGTGCAGCTAGCAAGCCCTGCAAATATTTCTATTCAATGCAACTACTCTACTGCTAGTCTTTTTTGATTAACCATAACATAAAATATTATTATATGAAAATTACCTGCTAAATAACCAAATTGTGCTTGCAACTTTTTGACTAAAAATTTGTGTAGCAAGCTTCACCTTCATCTTGCATTTTTCGGGGTTAATATGATCCTCTGTCAGATTTTTTATCAATTTTATGCCTGAATAGGAAGGGTTTTCTTCATGTAGTTTTATTATATGTTCCCATTTTGCTATTTTGATAGCTCCATTAATTGTGCATTTTAAATTCTTATCTAAAAGATTATTTCTAATGCCTTTAATCAGATGCGGCGGATCGTACAGCGGTATAATTTCTTCATCATCTATTTCGAAGATGTCTCTTTTAAGTTCTTCTCCTTTTCTTAAATATTTTGCTTTGGTTTCGGCAATTAAATGTCTGATGCAACTTACATTGGCAGCTCCCTGATCACACACTGTAGCCAAAACCCGCAAACCCACACTGTTTAATTTTCTGATAACAGTTTTAATTAACATGGCCAGTTCTGCCTTTTTCGTGCTGCCAGAGCAAAATGTGTATGCCACAGGTTGTTTGTAGTTTCTTAAAACTCCCCTTATCATAAAAACCAATGCATGATCTGCAATTTTATTCTGGTTGTCTGCGCCATTAGTAACAAAACCTGAAATTTGGTCTTTTCTTTGGTTGTATTGAAAATGAGGTGATATCGCCATTTCGTCAAATAACAATATGCACAACTTGTCATCAGGTTTCAGCTTGTTGATTTTCTTCCGCATCACAATAAATAACTTTTCATTGATTCCTGCCCTTAAATCCGCTCGCTTTATTAATCTGCTTAATGTTAGTAGAGAGGGCAGCACAAATATTTTACTGAGTAGCCTGTAGCACCTTGGTCCCTGTTTATAAATGCTCAGTGCCATGATTTTTTCTTTTTCTGTGAATCTTCTACCCATCTTTTTCTTTGTAATTTCTCTAAATTGCATTGCCACAAATATAGCTGCCAGGCTCGTAAAGTTTTTCAAACTATTTTGAAAAGTGTTATTTTCTGATAATTTTAATGCCTTCTTCAAACGTGTTGCGTAACTTTCTTTTTTTCTGGTTTCTTTCTTTAGCATTTGTAAGAAACTTGCTTTGTTGTCAACAAATCTGATCCCTGCAATTAATTTATTTAAATGTCAGTCATCAATGCAATTTTAATAAGTATAAAAGATGCCTGTGAAGATAATCTACATATTAAATATATATATTTTTAAAAGTTGTAAAAGAAAAGAAAAATATTAATTATTTAATATTACATTTGCAAATCTGTGACAATTTGTGACTATCTATACACTACTATTATGACTTAAGCTAAATCACCTTTAGAAGTAGTAGCAGCTGTGGGATTCAAATTTCGGGTGGTGGCATCAATGGATTGCAATACTTCTAAATTACTGGCTGCAGGCAAATCCTTTAAATTACTGACTTCAGGGAAAACTTCCAAATCACTGCCTGCAGGATCTATGTTTGTATAATGTCTCTCATCGCCACCTTCTTCATTTGACTCCCTGTTAAAATTAATAATGGGAATCAATAAACAGTTAAAATATTTCACTTTGAAAATTAACGTGAGATATACTTGTGAAAAATGAATAGTTTAAAATAAATAATAAGTGCTACATTGTTTGTTAGTAATTTATTTCACTTAAATACTTCATTGATTTATATACATTATTTGTAGTCAATAGACTATTATGTACTTATTACACTTTAAAACCATAATATCATATATATCTACTGTTGTCAAATTCAAAACTCAATTCAAAAGAATGTGTAGAAAATTCTGATAATATTTAAAATAATAAATTACCATGCATGTGTAAAGTTGGAATGGCTATATTAGATAGCATTCTAGTCCGTGTCAAATATTTTTCTTCAAAGTGATAATGGCATATTTTTCTATTTTTTAAAACAAACTCCAGATCTAATGAAGTAATAGTACTTCCAACAGCATTCACCCAAGTAAGAAATCTTTCTTTCTCTTTTCTTAGATTAGGAAATGCATGCAGCACAACATTGTCAGTACCTGCAAATATTAAAATAGATTATTAGAAACTATACATCTCATCATAGTAATAAAAATAAAATAGGGTCTCTCAGATCTCTTGGTATCTAGTATTTACGATACCTTGGGGATTTTAACGGTGATAGTCGGGTACCTCCAAACATTAATACTTTTAATATTATAAATGCGAAAGTTTCAGGATCTAGGATGGATTTTTGATACTTCTTCACGCCCTAGAAACGGATTTGGCTGAAACTTGAAATAAACCTATACGAATAACACACTGGTAGGTACAACGCGAGCGAAGCCTCGGGCAGATACTAGTAAAGAATAGATGAAGAGATAGACTGTTATATTTTGATAAGAACTTACGAGATTTACCACATTGTGGAACACAACACTTCCTAGCAGAACAAGCCATGTCCTCCGGTATCGACAATATCCAAATCGTCAGGCACAAAAACAGTGTCCAAAGCGTTTTACGAGGGTCAAAATTTGTCAGCGGGGTCATCGGAGTCCAAGGGAAAAGCAAAAGTAGAAGATAATTATTAGTAAAATCACAAAACACGGACACACAGCACAGCAAACGAGACTGAACTTCGCCAAGCCAATTTATTTACGTTCCGTTACTGTCAATAAGTGAGTGAACAGAAAATAATTGGTCAAATGCCAGGACTGTGAATGAGCCCTTATGAATAAGCCCCTATTAATATTGAGAAATAATTACCTAGACATTCATTATTTTATTTTAGATCTAGTTTACAGTAAATTTAAACTTGCTGGTATAGTAATCTAAATTCTTTTTATGCGTGAAAATGAACGCAAAAGTTACCCAAATGCTGCCATATGAAATAGTAATACCATCACAAAATAATAAACTATAGTGCACGTGTCGACATCTAGAGGTAATTGACTCAACTATTAATACCTCTCAAAATCATAATGTATGGGAGTGAAATGACCCTGAACGGAACGAAGTGTCGTCGTATAGATCGCTCGCGCTAGCTAGCTGGCTGAAAGAAAATAGTGAATCAAAGTATGAGTTTTCAAAATATGTTCGAATAAAAAGTGCAAAAGTGAGTGACTGTCATCTGGCAAGATGGTTGATGACGTGAAAGATATTATTGAAACCGCTGAAAGTCAAGGTATATGTGCAATTATAATGGAAATGTGTTGTTCTAGTGTTAACAAAATGTGATTGAAAAAATGTCTAACCCTAAACCGTGTCGTGGCCCCCACGTAGAAGATTCGTGCATTGCTTTTGAAAAGTCCGCAGTGATAGCTCTGTGAGGGCCTGTGTTTTGTTTTTACCTATTTTGGGATGTCTTTTCGCGTCGTGGTATGTGCTATTTATAGATAAACGGCTGCCAGACGGCAGAATGTGCCTGAGAATGTGTTGAAAAATGTTAGGATGTGTTGCACAGAAATGTCATTTAGACGGATTACTCTTGAATTTCCGCTGAATTGCGTGTATCTTCGTGGTATTTAGTGGTATCATCATGTCCTCATGAGTAATTATTTGTAGATTTCCTTAGTATGACGTAAATTGTATGATATGTTTACCATATGTACAGTACACCTGATAACTTGACTCAGAGTGATTGGCAACTTTTCTGACGTTATTGTATGCACAATAAATGTATGGTACGTTGTGCACTTTGTTTTCTAGTTAGTATCTTATCTAACTGTATCTATGTATTGCACTATCAAATGTGTTGTGAATTTAATGAGAAACTTCAGTCAGCCATAGCTTGATTTTTACATGCATTGCAGATAAACTCCCAGGTATTATAGTGTAGATAGTATTATATTCTAAATTTTAAGAAATCAGAGTTGCAGGTACACATATTAAGTAAACTGCCAAAATTAAATTTAATGTTGTCATTTATTTTATAGAATTTTACAAACATATTCTTGTGTACTTGCTCAATAAGGGAGTCCTAACTTAATGTCAGGCTTGATTTGATGCTAAGTGAATCATGCATGTGTCAAACATAACAACAGAGCTGATGTCTTTAAAAGACTTCATAATCCACAGTTCAACTTAACCCACTACCCAACTTTACCCACTTCTGGGTATAGGTAGGCCTCTCTTTGTTTGTGCCATTTGCCACAATCCTATACACAATAAATGTTACCCCTCTCACACCCCTGGAATGCAGTAAGAGCCTGAGCCTGTCAAGGGATACCTCTGGAAAATGGGCAGCAGCGCCTTTCAGTGTATCAACATCCCGTACTGCGCTTGCCAACTCATCTGCCAAATGTGGTGAGTATGGCAACTACCCCTCATGGAGACCAATGAGGTAGGCCTGTGTTCAGTTGTGGACATTCTATGGCTGAAATGATGATGATGATTAATTATATACAATGTAACCGGGTATTTATTGCATTTTTTTTTCTGGCAAAAGCCTCCCCCAAACCCTTCCAGTCATCCCTGATTATTGCATATTGATTTATTGCATAAATTACATTATTTGTCAACATTTCAATGCACCTATCATGGTCCCGGGAAGACTGCATTTGTTTCCAAGCATCCAACAAATGATCCTCAATTTCTATAATTCTTCTGCAATTTTCTGACACAAATATGATATAAATTGTCAATTAACAGTTTTATTCTCATTCTCTGGTCCATTCATCATCATTCAACTTCTACGTATCTCCTCATTTCTGATTCGATCCCGTAAAGAAACCCCGAGCATAGCCCTCTCCATAGCTCATTGAGCGACTCTGAGCTTATTCATGAGGCCAATCATTATATTGACATATATATATATATATTGACGCGCCTTTCTGGTAAACGGATTGTATGAAGATATATTATTCCTATAAGTTTTCAAAATAAAATCATCATTTCAGCCATAAAACGTCCACTGATGAACACAGGCCTCAGTCGAACCTAGACGGGAGGCTTTTGCTCAGAAGTAGGATCAAGCTGGCTGACAAGATCCATTCAAACAAGCTTTGGAATTTGTTATACCAGTAGTTTTATTTTTCTCTAAAAAGTATACCTATAACAAAAAGTACTATTATTTCAGCCATACGTCGTAATAGCCGTATTATAGCGTTAAATCGCGAGAAGTGGAAGAAGGGAAGGGAGGCCTTTGCCCTGCAGTGGGATAATAACGGCTGAAAAAAAAAAAACGTCCACTTCTGAACACAGGCCTTCCTAATGGATCTCCATGAGGGGTAGTTGCCATACTCACCACGCTTGGCAGGCAGGTTGGTGAGCGCAGTATGGGATGTTGATACACGGATAGACGCTGCTGCCCATCTTCCGGAGGTGTCCCTTAGCAGGCTCTTACTGCATCCACGGGTAGGAGAGGAGGGGTAACATTCTACTGCCGGCACCCCACGGCATTAAAACTATTAATAAACAAAATATTAGATTTATTTGAGACACTTTTACATTTACTGACATTGAAAGTTCATAATGTGTTGTGCTAATGATTTCATCACTAAAAATGTGTAGGAGGTGATGATCATTTGTCCATATATGTGTCAATGTCACTGACACATGGTTTATTGTTTGTCATTTAAGTCTCATTTGTTGAATCTTTTTGATGAAAAATTTTATGAGTATTAGAATACCATGTGGTATTGTTTTACGGTGCCGACTTGTTGTGGGGTGCCGGCAGTAGAATGTTATCCCTCCCATGCCCATGGATGCAGTAAGAGTGCTAAGGGATACCTCCGGGAGATGGGCAGCAGCGTCAACATCGCATACTGTGATAGCCAACCCGCTTGCCAAGCATGGTGGGTATGGCAACTACCCCTGATACACGTGAGGAAGGCCTGTGTTCTGTAGTGGATGTTTTACGGCTGAAGTGATGAAGTCTCATTTGTTAATGAAATGTGATAATTTTATGAGGATAAGAATACCATGTGGTATTTCTTTGGTAAAGATGACAAGTAAAGTAAAAGGCAGATGAGAAGCATTGACAAATAAACTTTGTGGTTTGTTTATGACAAACTCTCCCACCACTCTTGCCAGTGGATGCAGTAAAAATCTGGGTTATCTCCAGAAGATGGGCAGCAGTATCTTTACATGTATCAACATCCCATAGTGCCAACCCACCTGCCAAGTGTGGTGAGTATGGCAATAACCCCCTCATGATAGTTAGATCAGTTCTTATAGATCCATGGGGTAGGCCTATGTCTAGCAATGAATATCCTATGGCTGATATGATGATGATTATTACCTAGATACAAGGCTGTAGAGGAACTATTTATTTATTATTTATTGTGAGCCACTTTCATCCTATGAGAAACGAAGAGTAGAAAAGAAATTAATTCTGAATATGTCAGTCAAACTAGCCCTAAACTACTTATATATTAGTAGTTTAGTAGTACCTAACTAGCATTTGTTTGCAAAAGCACAAATTACTTAATACCCTAAGAGTAGCTGTTTGCTACAAAAATACTTTCATTTAATCCTAGTAATCAGAATCACACAACATTAATCATGTAATGATAATAAATACGGGACCAGTATTGTTAATTAACTTTGTAAATGTAATGTGAAGATGTCGTAGGAGTGTCTTAATAATAAATAAATAATAAAATTTTATAAATCTTAATAATACTTTAAAATGTATTGGCTCAACATTATAAAAGTATGTTAAGTAATTGAAATATAAACCATTTTAGATTAGCTTGCTTCAAAGAAATTGCAAGTCAGGGCAAGAAGCAACATGGACTGTCATAAATATTTAATACAATAAAATACAAAATACTTAATTGCACACTTCAAACATATTTTTTTTTGTTTCTCTGACTAATATTATAGTTGACTAAGCTGCGACGATGGTATAGGTGCTGGGCAAGCCTCATCCATCTAACAATGTCCCAGGCACTGCAACATCCTGTACAGCGTTATAACCAGATGCGGATGCTTTATAAATGATTTATAATAGAGGTAAAGGCCTTAAAAAATACACATGATATGTACACATCAACTTACACCCATTAGCAAATGTATCTCAGGGCTATAATTATTATATACAAACAATCTTATGTCTGTAAAACACACAAGACATTATTATTTGTTATGTAAAGGTACTAAACAATTTCCCATCATTAACATGTACTTTGACAATATTTTACTACTTCCACAAAACATTAAAATTACGAAATTGTCTCGTCAAAAAGAACTCGAGTTGACTCGTCTAAATTAGATGCCCTGTGGCATGTAGCCTGTTTACTTGGTCTGTATCAGAAGGACAATCTAGCATAACGCCCTTCTCGGATGAACGATATCGTTCGTTTCAGCCGTAAAACGTCCACTACTGAACACAGGCCTCGCTCATGGATCTCCATGAGGGGTAGTTGCCATACTCACCACGCTTGGCAGGCGGGTTGGCGAGCGCAGTACGGGATGTTGGTACACGGAAAGACGCTGCTGCCCATCTTCCGGAGGTATCCCTTAGCAGGCTCTTACTACATCCATGGGTATGAGAGGAGGGGTAACATTCTACTGCCGGCACCCCATGGCGGGATGAACGATATAAAGGTACCTAACCTACCAGTAAATCATCTGGAAATTATTTCGTCATATAGTTATAACGTCTAGAAATTATATCACAATAGAAAAATTACTACTTTGATGTATCTCTAGGGCTTAACTTACATTCAAAATCAAATCAACAAATCTAAAAAATAAAAAATATTTTATTAGCTTTGTTGATGCAGTGAGAAGAGGTGAATCGAATTTCGAAAAATAATGTTAGGATTTAATGTGGTCGGAGGGGTTGCGAGATGCAGGACAAATACATTGCCGGTGCATTGTGTGGAAGAAGATATGTGAGGAATGAGATGGCGACTGAGAGGAAAGTTGCAGAGAAAAACATGTTGTCTCGACCCCGCATAGAGTGGGATAAGGCAGCAAGATTATGATGATTGTACAGTAGCTTTCACTCTGTTTCTTACTGAATTGCACACAATTTAAATGTCAAAATTTCGATGCATAGATAAATAAGTAAGAACTTGACAATATTGCACTGCCTTCCTACATGTAGAGTGGGCGCAGGCAGCATAATTTTTAAATTTCGGCAATATGGCCACAGGAATGTTAGTTTTAATATCGCCCACTTGATGAATTTCAACATTTTACAGTTTCTTAACCTGACAGGTTAGGAAATATGCCCATAAGGTTTGAAATACTTCTCAAAACTGAGTTGCAATAATATTAGTTAAGTACAAAGCTATTAACAACATAAAAAGTAGGTATGGTAATTAGGTATATTAGGTATCAGTGGATTTTAAATGCGAAGTTTATACCTCACTATGGTCCACGTTGTTATCCTCAAAAATTTAAGGTGTTATTATCTCACATGTTATAAATAAAAAAAAACTCTTCAAGAAGCAAAATCGAAGCGAATCTCATCCTATCAAATGAAGGAGTTTTTCATAACATCATCATCAGCCCGTGTCAGTCCACTGCTGGACATAGGCCTCTCCCACGGCACGCCACTGAGCTCGATCTTCAGCTTTTTTTCTCCAATCCCTCATTTCGTAACCTCGCGGATCCAAATTATCAATTATGTAAATTTATCCTGTGTTAATGAAATAATTTACTCTGTTTTCAACTTTAATATCACACTTACACTGTCCACCAAAAATTCGACCAATTAAAATCGAATAGAAATTCTCGCTCAATAGCAGTAGCAATAATCAAAGCGGATCTTATCGTAACATACTTAATTTTTAGCAAAAAATACTGACATTCAATGAATTAAGTCCAATCACAAGGTAGCTACACTGTAAACCGTTGAGGTCCCTTAACTGTCCTTCGTCATCCCATCTAGGTGTTAAGTTCTCATCAATACAAATAAATCAAGCCCAAACACAAGGTGACTGCTGTAATTTAGTGAAGAGTTCGCTCGACTGTCTTTCGAATCCATCGTCAGATCGACTTCATTAAATTGTAGTGCCTCCACCGACAGCAACAAGTACGTGAACATTCCCGCTAATTAAAATGAATAAATTGTAGTTCTTTAAAATACTTAGTGAAAAAAATTACAAACGCACTAGTCGCCCCTACGGTTTTCGAATGTTCCCATCGATTTCTCTGGGATGCCATCATCAGATCATAGTTTCCTTAACATGGGGCCAGCCCAAAGAATCATCAAACTCGGTTCATGAAGTTATCCGCGAACACTCATAAAAAAATATAATCAGTACGGTCGAATTTAAAACCTTTTTTTGAAGTACTATGTTAAATCGAACGAGTTTTTCATAACCTTGCGGGACCTTGACCAGCATGTTAAACTCATAGGTTTCCACTCGCCCGGAATAGTACCGGCGAGCCAGTTGCAGATCGTTGACTTTCGTTTCGCAAGGCAGTTGTACTGAAATTCCGATATCGATCACTGAGGTTCGAGAGAACTGAAGCATATGAGCTACAAATAAAAAATCTAGCAAGAATGCTTCATCTTTGTAGTACGTGTCCAACCCACGTGTCGGGTTACGATTGTAGAATATATTAACACTGGTGTAACCAATAGTGTTCAAAATAATGACTAATTGAGATTTCAATTATATAAATACAGCCAGACACATAAACTGGTGTCCATGCCACAGGTATTTACACATCATAGATGAGATGACGGACTATCTAGCAAGATTTTAATTACGATTACGCTTTAGGCAATGTACGAGTATATATTTGGCTGCGGGTTCGATTCCCGCCTCGGGACAATTGTTTACGATCTGCAGATTATTTATTCAGGGTGTTCTGGATGTTTTTCTATATTAATAAAAAATATCTCTCTATGAGTATAATGTATTAAAGTATATCAGGCATCTAGTACACATAACACAAGTTCTGCTTAGCTTGGGGCTAGATGATGCTGTGTGAATTGTCCAGCATTATTTATATTTTCTTTTTCGGAACTGTTAAAACAAACTTGTCGCATTGGGGAATTGTCTAATGATAGTCCTCAAATCGATAAACTGCTAGATTCCCTTTCAAAATATCCTAAGAACGCTGTTATTCATTTCCCATACCATTTGCCTATCTATGTTTGCGTAACGTACCCATCATCATAGTCCAATAATCCCCGATAAGCAGCATTTAATATATTTCTGATGCCGTCGGGAGCCGGCAGTAGTATATTGGCCCCTCCTCTCTTGCTCGTAGATGCAGTATGAATCTGCTAAGGGTTACCTCCGGAAGATGGACAACAGCGTCTTTACCTGTATCAATTTCAAGTACCCATCACTAAGCGTGGTGAGAATGGCGACAAACCCCTCATAATCAGTACTTGGATAATAATATGCTTGAGGCAGGCTTATGTCCAGCTATGGACATCCTGAGATGAAGCAGTATTCAATCAAGGCAATGCTAACACTACATATCACACGATCGACATATCTTCACGTTACGCAAGCCAAAGCCCCGTAACATCTCGATTATCTGCAGAGTTGTGTTACTGCAATCGCAGATATCGCTTTCGACATAGTTTACCATACGCCATTGTAGATTCATGGGATAGTTTGCTCGGGTAAGAAGCCGGTGTTACCTTTGACATGTTTATTTAGCAACTAAACATTACTTACCTGAGACGAAGCTGACGAGAATGGATGGATTATTTGAAATATGACTCCAAGGAGCGTGGAGAAGACAGTTGCGGAAAATGGAAGGCTCAAACATGCAGCATAATGTGAAGACAGGTTTTTAACTGAGATCATAGGTGTGAGATGCGTGTCACCTTGGAAGCCGGGGTCTCGATTTTATTTTGAGATCAGTTCTGAATGGCAGTTATATCGAAAAACTGCAAAAAGAACTTGCTTAATGAATTTGGTACAAACCACATTAAGATGTGTGACAAGAATAGCCCAATGTCCTGGATGCATTCAAGTAAGATGGCCTGCCCAATCCCAATTCTCTCGGTAGAGTCAGATAACTGTAAAAGACCCAAATCATGGTACTTAAATGTCCCAATAATATAGAGAGATAATAAGTACCTTATTCAGTAGGCATCTGCAGCAAAGTGAACAAACACTATACCAAACATCAGGCGTGCCAAGTTAATAATTTATTGGCATGCTAATAGCACCATTACTTTCCTTGGCGCAGCGATAACATTGTTGCTGTTACTGAGGATAATATTGGAGATATTGATCAATTCATTAATTAAATGATGAAATCCATATCGAAATTTAAAGAACGAATCATGACTGCTGCTTCTAACTCATAAGTATTCACTGTTGTTCAGAAGAAATAAATATTCCTAAAGTACTAGGGACACGAAGGATGCAAGTCTTGGGGCTTTAGTGGGTGCGACTACCACAGGGCCGTGGTGGATGGCAAAAACATAGGGAGGCGAATACCTCTAGTGTTTCCAAACTATTTCCAAAATGTGCTTGGCTATACAAAAGCGTATAATTTTCCTGTAAAGTAATATTGTCAATCACATAGTCACAATTGCCTATACTTGATTGCTTTTCCTGGTTTTTATGAGGTGCTTTTCTCGCCTTTCACCGTTTTATCATCATTCGATCTTTTATCGAGTCGAGTCAGCTTTCCGATAATTTAACAACGTTTCTCAATTGATATTCATTGATAACATTGTTTTCGATTTGATTTCCCATATCGCTCTCTTGAATGAATAATTGAGTGAATTGGGACCAAAGTATTACCTATGTACATCTGATTTTAAAATCTGGGAAGAACTCCCCCCCGGTTAGTACTTAGTTAGTTTCCTATTGTAAGTAGTTTCCGAGTTATAAATAATGTTAATTGCAGCGTTGATGACCAATCTAATTTTCCTCTGTTTGAGCATGTGATCTAGAGTTTTTGCATCATGCTAGAAAATATTTTTTCTAAGCTCACTTCTGCATATAAATACAATATCCTCGATATCGGGCCTTGGCAACTGCAGGTAACTGCATTTTAGCGATATTTGCAATTACTTATTAAATGATGTTTCTATGTATATCTCTTATTTGCTTCTGTATAACGTAAAATAAAAATTTAATATTTTTTTCTCATAATGCTAAAAACAACGCTTTATGAATAACAGCTCCTTCACTACTTTATTTTTGTTTTCGTTCACTCCGTGACATCATTTAATAAAAGGGACTTAGTGTCTAATAAGTGCCTTTAATTAAATGTCGTCAAATTAATTTCATGCTTAACATTTTGTGATTCCTTTGGACGTACATCTGAAAAAGCTGTTATTATACCTCGTTTATCATATTTATTAATAGCGACTCTTCATAACCGACCTTAAAAATTCATCAAGTAGAATTAGAAACCGAACTATCATGCATAAAGTCGTAGACTTTACACAATTCCTTCACTTTGTTCAGTTTGCCCTGACCTCGAAAACATACCGATCACAGCTATCTGATCTAAGTAAAGCCTAGTTCTGCAGTGTTATCTGATGTCAGATGTTTTGCATTCCAGTACTGAGTCAGAACTCAACACTATGTTCTAGAGACACCTACACAGAAATACGTATTAATCAACCGAGTGGCCATACTATGCGGCTATTCTATGGTAGTATTTAATTGCTTATTATTAAGAGCTGCATGTTAGTACCAAGAATTTACTAAGAATTATATGCAGCCATAGTATTAGGAACGTCGCCTAATATTTTGTATCAACATTCTGGGAGGTCACCCCACGCATTCGTTTACCATACCATGATGGGTATCAGAAACTATGCCTACGTTCATTCATAGGCATACGTTAGCAGTTATTTTCGTTCGTAGGCTCAAATGATAAAAAAAATTGTAGATTACCTATCTTCCTGGTTCAAGTGTATAACATAATAGTTGATATATTGGTAGAATCAAATGACCATAGACCTCTTCCCCATACGTTTGGTGCAGGTCTAATGGCTCCCCTAATGGATCCCCTAGGGGAGACATCAGGAAAAAAAATCCTGTTGGCTCCCCTGGCCAGGGGAGATATCAGATCTTACTTTTAAAAAACTGTTTTTAGTACTGTGTCTCCCCGCAGGACTTATTCAGGATGTTTCTACATTTTTATCATCGATTAGGCTAGTACCGACCCACCCAACAAACCATTCTGTACAGTATGCTGACGCTGTATATGTAAAGGCCTAAAAACCGACTATAGCCAATCATTATGTTTTTGACACATGTCAAATATGACCGTAAATGTCAAAAATGACAGTATATGTCAAAAATTACAGTAAATATTTAAAATTCTAGACTTATATTACATAGAGCTAATTGAACCCATTGACTTTCACTTTTTCGATGACAGCTGTCAAACTTCAAACGGCCATATCTCGAGAACTACTCGCCCTACACTTTTGGTTGTGGGCTCGAATGAAAGACCTTCTTGATGAGATCTACTTTTTCGATGAAAGCTGTCAAAATTAAAACGGCCATATCTCGAGAACTACTCGCCCTACACTTTCCGTTGTGGGCTCGAATGAAAGACCTTGATGAGATCTACTTTTTCGATGGCAGCTGTCAAACTTCAAACGGCCATGTCTCGAGAACAATTCGTCCTACACTTTCCGTCGTTGTGGGCTCGAATGAAAGACCTTGATGAGATCTACTTTTTCGATGACAGCTGTCAAACTTCAAACGGCCATATCTCGAGGACTATTCGTCCTACACTTTCCGTTGTGGGCTCGAATGAAAGACTTTGATGAGATGTACTTTTTCGATGACAGCTGAAATATTGTAAAAAATTTAATACAAAAGAACACAATTTTATATGTCCAATTAAAAAGTTACTTAATGGAACAAATTGTGGATAACTTTTGGAAATCGATTGATATTATTGATATTTTTTGTGTTTATTTTCATGTATGTATGTATACAAATTTAAATTTAAAAATAAGGTTTCCACATGTAAAAAAATTTGGTACTCTTATTGTAATTTTTCCTTAGAAGTTTTAGATCGGGATTCTAAGAAACAACCCAAAGGCGAAAAAGAGTGCATGCCTCTGGGATAGCCCCTTTGCGCAATAATTCAATCCCAAACGTCAGACTCCCTTGGAGGGTAAAACTACGACCTTGCAGAATCGATTTAGTTTGTCTGGAATTTGGGGTAAATAACCTGCGTGGTGGAACATGCAAAGGTTATTAGAGTATTCTTATTAAAATTAAACTAGATATGCAAGAGTATCAATTTCTTGCAGTCACACAAATACTAGAATATTTTTTGTGTAACCTCGTACTTCTAGGTGCAAAAAACGCGTATTGTGCTGATGGAGAAGTAGATCGAAACGGCTGGAGACCTTGTGTTCGCTTTTCGAAGAATGGCTTTCTAAATCTAGCTCTGTACCTATATTTTAGATGTATCTTGACCGTCGCCGCCTCTGAAATGAGTTCGATAAGAGTTACTAATCATTTATGCAAATTCAGAAAAGTTTCTTGAAAAGTACACTTCGAGAAATACGGAAACAAGTCTAGAAGAAATACGCATAGTCTAATTTTTAGTTATGTTAAGGAAAGCCATGACCTTGAATGCCGTGAGGTGTTAGAAGTTACCCCGCCTCTCATACCCATAGACGCACTAGGAGCCTTCTGAGGGATACCTTCGGAAGATGGGCAGCAGCGTCTCCGTGTATCAACATCCCGTACTGCGCTCACCAACCCGCCTGCCAGGCGTGGTGAGTATGGCAACTACCCTAGAGGCCTGTGTTCAGTAGTGGTCATTTTACGGCTGAAATGATGATGACATTGAATCAGTGCATGATTATAGTTAAAACTAACAAGGATGCTGATTATTTAATAAAACCAGTGGTTGTTCACGTTCAGCTATAGTTTCGGCAGTCATCAATTTAATATTAAGAGCTTCTGGAACCGGAGCGACCTTAATGAATATTAAGACCCACGATGCGAGAGCAATCTATTTCAGTCTTGGGAGTTGAGAATACTGATCAGCCGTGAGATGTTTGTGATTGTGATGTGCAAAGCGCATTTCCTCCGAGTTCTAAAATGTTTTGTGCAAACTATACCCCCTAACCCCTTTGTTAAAAGCAACAAGGTACAACTTGATAAATCATGCATGGCTAACAACATTTCATCGAATGACCTCTTGAAAATTTGTAAAACATACCAAATTTTTGCCAAATAGATGCTAGATCTCCGGACATTTCTCGTAGCTAAGTCCAGTATCTGATAGATTTACAACTTATGCGTGTACCAGCTGATTTTGTATTCTGATAAGATACTTTTATAGTGGAGTATATGTACGTTTGTTATTGTCTATTATTCGAAGACACGAGTCAATGAATCCAGCCTTAAAAATCTAGTTCAACACTTGTTTCGGCTGCTTATAATAATGATTTTTAGTGTAGTCAAGCGTGTGGTGCGACATTCCTATACGATGACGTTACAATATTTACCAACTAGGTATTGATCTTTATGTTCATTGAATGTAGCCATACCCATTCAGTGATTATTGATCAGAGTATGTTGCGTGTCGTTCCTCGTGGTAGCGTACTACGTGGTTGGTATTAATTGGGTCAAAAGTGGGAGCGCCTTAGAAGTACTGTTTTGGAGACGCGTGAAGGAATTAGTTTTATGGGGTTGAAAACTATCCTCACATTCGTTAAACCTACTTGTTTCCTACGTTCAATGTATGCTGTTACACAATCTGAGTCAAGTCTTCACTGCAACGTCTATCGCGTGATTTCCCAGTCACTGTCGTTTGTCTTTTTTCCTTCCTTACATCTGAAATTAAACCGAAAACCACAACAAATTTTGTAGCTATATCATCAACTTTCACTTACATGACTGACGCCTATAAAAACTGTTTTCTCGTTCTGTTTCTGAGCGTTGGCCAGTAAATCTGATCTCTAGAAACGGAGCGGATATAATCGACTCGCACAATGCTGTTATTATTATGCACGAGCATGACGGAACTTTAAAGGGCCTGCTAAGTTTTTGATGAGGAGATCCCCGTGAACGAATTGTCCAAAGTACAGTGTCTAGTGTGTAGTGTCTAGCATAATTTATTCAATAAATCCCATTGTTACCCGTGTTACTACCATCCTACATCTTACTACCAGTAGTAAGACGGGTATTTTTTTTGCCCGTGCTACCACCAACTGCTCTGTTAGTAAGACGAACATTTTTTATTTCCCCTATTACTACTGCCCATTAAGCACCATGGTTCAACCTGTTCCTTTTTCTAAATCATTGACATTTATGATTATGACATAATTAGGAACAAAATATAATATATAAATAATGAATCAAAATATAATATAATGAATGATAGGTACCTAAATAAATTTTATCCAATATAATTATTATAATTGAATTCACATATTCTTTCTGTTTCCATTGTAGTATTACAAACTTTTGTTGATTGATGATTGATTGATTGTCGTGTCGTGTTGTTTTGACGAGCTCTGTGGTCCAGCGGGCGAAGGTCCGCCTGCAACGCAAGAGGTTGCGGGTTCGATTTCCGCCTCGGGACAAATGTCTGTACGATCTGCAGATATTTGTTCAGGGTGTTCTGGATGTTTTTCTATGTATGATAAAAATATCTATCTATGTAGTATAATGTATTAAGTATCAGTCATCTCACAACACAAACCCATAACACAAGCTCTGCTTAGTTTGCGGGCTAGATGATGTTGTTTGGATTGTACAGCATTATTTATTGCATTATTTCTTAGAATAAGATATGGTTTATGTTTAAAGACAGTCTCGTTTTAAGATTACAGCAAAGATACAACTCTTGATCTTGATATAAAATCCTGATCGACGCAAACTTCTTGTCCACTCTACTGTATTGTGTCAAGTTGTCAACGTTGCTTATTCTACGGAACGGTGACCTTGAAAATCAACTAGTGTGGTTGGAAACACTAGATTGGTTCATTGGGTACTGTGAACGGTAATAAAGCATGAATACAATCTGGCTTATTGACTCTTTTGAGCCACTGGTGACACTGTTTATGAACAATGAGTGTGCTGATAATATATTATTTATTAGTTTTCAAAATACAGGATTTTGTCGCGTACCTTTTTTAATTATTTTCCCGACGTTTCGACCGGATTGCACCTGGTCATGGTCGCGGGAGGACTGAAGTTTCTGGGAGCTACCGCCGCGAATTGATGGTAATACTACCCTCAATTCGTTTTCAGAATCAGAAATGTCCCGGTTCATATTACGACACACTACACTGACGGTGTTAGGTTGCTGTACAGTCGGAACACAACGCACACACTTATTAATTACAGGATTCCACGCAGATGATAGACGAAAACCATCTTCACGATTAAAATTTCGGTATTTTTTATCTCTATCGCCTCTCGAACTATCCTTTTGTAATAGTGCCGTTCCTTGGATAGAACTTTTGGGTCATGTAGTTCTATCCAGTGATTAGGTCCTGACCTGAGTCCAGCAGATGTTCAGATATCGCTGACTTATATACTTGCCCATTTTTGACTGCTGTGATGTGCTCCTTGACCCGTTCGGCTATTGTCCGTTTAGATTGCCCTATGTAAGAACGGCCACAGCTACAGTCAATCTTGTATACGCCTGGCATTTGCAGCGTTATCCTATCTTTAGGTGTTCGAAGTTGCTGAGCGACTTTTTTGTGGGGATTGAAAACTGACTATCGAAAGTTTCCTGAGAATGTTTCCAATTTTATCCGTCACCCCCTTTACGTACGGTAAAAATATAGAAAAGATTGTCTGCTGACTTCTGGCGTTTTTCGGCTTCTCCGTTTCGCAGTTTTCCTACTTACATATCCGTTGTGTTTAAGTACCTCCTGAACATGGCTGAGTTTACTCCACAGGGTCACACAGATGTGCTGATAATGTCATTTTACCTTTTAGCAACTACGACGTTTACCATAAATTGTACATAAATTCTTATTCCTATCCATATACATTCGTACAAAGTCATTTAATGTAACTAAGCATATTTTGTAAACTTTGTCTAACGTTGTCTCAGCCGTGTTGTCCTCGTCTTCTCTTCGAGGGTCGAGTTCAAGTTGACGAGTGATTTGCAAAATAGGCGATAGATAGAATATAAATGTTTGCTTTACTTTTGTGCAGTCACTTAATTTTCATTTGATTGGTTTCTAGCATTTGATTCTAATACTGCGATAACGATAGTGACTTCAAAATGTACATCTAAGCAAAGATCTAAATCTTTGTCTCTAAGTATTTTGTGAGATTTTATCTACAGGTGCGTGGGACTTAGATCCTCGGGTCATCAGATCGGTTTGAAAGGTTAATTAGTCAGTTACTAATTGATAGATATACTCGGCATAAGCACTGAGTAAAGGTGTAATGCACGAATCACGTGGGAGCTAATGATGAGAATAATTTATTTTCTAGTTCTAGAAGAATTGCTATTTATGTGCAGCAGTGTAATAAATAAAATAATACAAAGCAACATGATAATTATTGGCTCATGCTTAAATAATAAATAATGCTGGTCAATTCACACAGCACCATCTAGTCCCTAAGTCAATCTATGGGTAGGTTGGTACCTACCCATAGATTGACTTAGACATACCATCACCATCTTTTTTTTTATTTTCTTCTTACTGTTGGGCAAATGTCTCCCCAAAGTGATCCTACTGTCTTCCACAACTGCTTGTCGAAGGTGACGAGATCGTCCCGCCAGAGCATTCTCGACTGGCCACGTCGCCGGCTTCTGCTCAGGAAGCCACGATGTTACTTACGGTGTGGGTCCACTTCTCTGGCACTTCTGATGGTTGATAGAATACATATTCTTTTTGTAAATACTTACTTACGAACTTATATAGAAAAATACCCAGACCAGGATTAAGTATTTGCAGAATAACTACTACGAACTATGCCCTGGTAGTAGAATATTGCCTCTCCTCTCGCCCGTGGATACAGTAAGAGCCTGTCAAGAGATACCTCCGGAATATGGACAGTGTCATTCCGTGTATCAACATCCTTCGCCAACCCGCCTGCGTGGCGAGTATGGCAACAACCTCCTCATAATCTTAAAGATCCATGAGGAGGCCTATGCAGAGCAGTGGACGTGGACAGCAGTCCTGCGGCTGAGATTGTGAACTACAAACATTTGTCCCGTGTCGGGAAACGATGCCCGCAACATCCTGCTGCCGTGGGGTGCCGGCAGTAGAATGTTACCCCTCCTCTCATGCCTGTGGATGCAGTAAGAGCCTGCTAAGGGATACCTCCAGAAGATGGGCAGCAGCGTCTTTCCGTATATCAACTTCCCGTACTGCGCTCGCCAACCCACCTGCCAAGCATGGTGTGTATGGCAACTACCCCTCATGGAGATCCATGAGGGAGAGGCCTGTGTTCAGTAGTAGACGTTTTACGGCTGAAATGATGAATGATAAAGAGGAACTTTATCATTCATCTCAGCCGGCTATTAAATCGTATCTATCGCCTTTAACGATAACACCGCCTATTGTATGTTATTATATCTCTCTATCTAAACCAAGTGCGCTACGATCGTCAGATCATCTGGTATTTTCCTATTCGCTGCCATAATCCACTATCTTCTTCCACAGCGTCGCAAGAAGTACTAGACAGAGCGAGGCTAGCACGCGAACGGCGCGAGGCAGAGCAGAGGAAGCGACTTGACGAGTTGCGCGCTCACGCCGCCGCCGCCCAGGCCCAGAGGGAGAAGCGCGACGATGACAGGCGGCGGCGGCAGGCCGAGCAGCGAGCGAAAGACGACGACAGAAGAGTTCAGGTAGGATGAGACTAATTAGCATTTTCCAGACATTCGACTATCATACACTGTGGCCAAAAATAACGTCGACAAAATTATTAGTAACAATTTTTTAAAGGAAAATTTTGGCGTTTTCTTTTGTTTTTCGTCATGTCAACTCATCCTTCGGTGTCAAATGTGACACTGCTGGTCTGCTAAAAGTGTATATTTTTTCGCTATCTCAGCGCAACGTGGAGCCATAATTTCAGTGCATGATCGTTGAAAAAGGCAGTGTGATATAGCAAACGTTCTCGGTGGTAGTCCTTAGTTAGTTTCTCAGCAATTAAACGCTATAACAAGCTCGGCAACATAGACCGTCCTGGAAGAGGACGTAAGATGTCTGTTAGAACTTGTAGGAGCCGACACATTATCAAACAAAGATTAGTACGTAATCCACAGACCAAGGTGAGGAAAATGACGCGAGACTTGGGGATTAGTGGCTCCAGCGTACGGCGCATTGTAAAACATGGTAAAACCGCGCAATTGCAAAAAAATGGCTTGAAAGATGTCGTTTGGCTAAACAACGCTCCGCGGCGTCAATTGAGAAACTATCGTATTGTTTGACGAAAAAATATTTTCGATAAAACAAGCCCATAATAACCAAAACGACAGGATCTGGACTTCTACTCGTCGAGCTACTACATTGTACCACATCGCCAAAACGCTGAAATAGGTTTGGGGTGTGATTAGCGCGACTGGCAAGACTTTTTTGGCAAACCCTAGTTTTTGTAGAAAAGGGTATCAAAATAAAACTACCTTCGAAATATTCGTAATTATTTGTGAAATGTCGTCATCTTTGAATCGAGATTCTTGAAAGCTAAAGAATAATTGGCAGCTTTCATAACAAAGGTCACATCCTAGGCAGGAATCAGCGAACAGAAAGAACCTTCTCAAGAGGATTGAGCTAGTCTAGAATTTGCCTTATTCGAGAATTGCACTTGAATCCAAAGAAGGAAACTCGTCATCGCCATTTATCTAGTCTACGTATAACATTAATTCATAACTATTCTAACAATTTTGTTTGGATACTACGATAATTTAAATTCTGTTTGATGCCTTGAGCTGTCACTTAGTAGGTGTAGAATTGTAGGTAGATTAACGGAACAACCGTTAACAATGAGATTAGGTGACCTTGCTTCCTATAAAGTAGCTAATCCCTCACGAGACGGATAAACGCCATTTTTGTCACAGTTGAGCAACGAGACTTCATTGCTTTACGTCTGTTATTCTTACCAGTATAATTCCAAGTTCTCGCTTGTCAAGTTTGTCTCTCATTAAAAGCTTATCGTTAGCTAGCACATCCTCGATGAGCTTCACCGCTATCAGGTTAAATAACAGGGAATCTTCGATCTTGTTGGTAGTAAAACAGCCTGGTTGTATTGCTTATGCGCCCAACTAAACTTTATCGCCACATTTAGCATGACCATTAGCAAACAAATAAAGACGCGGCTTAATCATCCGTAATATCATAAAAATCTTCGTGTAGGTGTGCCGATCAATATCCTATGATGTCATTCTATTAAAATTCATATCAGAATCACCCCATCCGTTTAATTTCGTGATGTTGGATCGCGTCAAAACATTCACAATTTCCACAAGACATTACTTTTGCAAATCACTCGGGAAGTAATTGTTCTCGACCGTCGACCGCTCGTGCTTGGCCATTGTGACAAGCAGAAGCGACAGATTATCATACCAAATATTACTGTCTCTATTGGAATCTTTATGAATATCCAGAGAACATAAACTAAATATTCGGTGGCCCTTATGACGTGTTTAAATTTCTTTCTAAATACGAGTTCAAAATTACTTTCTGTGTGAATAAATACACATGGAACTGACTTATCCTCGCGGTAAGTATTTACCATACTCATTCAATTGTTTTGTTTAAATCGCTCATAACAACACCCTCATTGTGGTCAATACGCTTCCGCTTATACAGCACGTTCGTATCGTTTGGCACGATGTCCGTCGCATCAGGCCGGCCAGTCCAACTTCACTTTCTCCGGAGTAAAATAATAGTTACCGTAATACGGCGGTGAAAATTAGAAATTACCGACGCGAAAACAAAACTCGACGGCTAAATGGAAAACGATTACCGAGATAACTGAATGTACAAATGAGTCCAAGGTCCAGACGGTGTATTTAGAATACGTAATGCACCAAGTGGTATGATATTTGCTGATTTCTAGGTTCTAGAGTCTGTAATTTTATTTGCAATGCTTCTGTATATCGCATCCGTGATATTTTATTTATCGATTCTGTTCGGCCTTTGTTCCGTATTGCATCTGTAGCGACATTGGAGACAGAAGAGACCTGTGCCAAATTGTCAGTAGCCAATGTTTTGATTATTTCTTTTTCGCTTTACAATAGAAACTTGAAAGTCTTGATGCGGTTCAGAAAACAACACGGTAGTTTTGTATTGATAGCGGTTGCTTTGAGTGGATACTTTCTTTCTAGTTAATGGAACGTGCTCAAAAACTACATGAAGAGCATACCTCAAAAGTAATTTGACATCAAATGCAGAACTATTCTGATGCCACCGAAAAAAACTGAACCCTTTTAACATTGTCCTTTTTGTTTTGTTTACCCGATGAAACATGAAATAGAAGTGATAGGTGTAGAAATTTCATTGTGCTAAGGATATGCACCAGTTCTCGATTTCTTGGTGCAACCCGCAGATAATGTTTCGTCTTTGACCTCTTATCTATGGACGCCCTCTATTCCTGATCGACGACCATATAAGTAACAGACGTAGAATAATAGTCCCCTTCCACTCACATTACGGCTAACCCCGATATTCAAACCAATTAAATGTATTCTTAATTGGCTTGATTACCGGGCTTTCTACTGTATTCAATTCCAGTGCAAATGTTTTTGAATGCCGCTGCATTCAGAGCCAATTAGGACTCCTTACGCGCATCAATTAACACTTACGTTGCATTGCAATAGTTTAGCACCTCCGACTCTCTATCACGAATTCTCCATATCTTTTGTTCTGGAACCGTCTATGCTTGCATTTCAACAGCGGCGTCAGCCCGTAACGGTCCACTGTTATAGGCGGCTAGGCACTGGACATAAACCTCTTTCAATAAACTTCACGCTAGGCAAAACAATGCCTATAAACTAAATCAGTTTGAAATAACCTTCCAGTCTTGCGTGAGGTTTATAATAAGGAAGAATCACTTTCTGTTCGGCGGTGGAAGAGACAATACGTCCAAGGAGCAGTGGATTTGATCCTTAGGCGGTTCACACACTGCCACGCTTCACGCTGCATGTTGCGTGAATGCGTCTTCTAACCTTGCTTGTAAGTATCTCCGTTTGTATAGAAAACACTCACAGTCCAACACACCGAAAATGCATCTACGCGCGTTCATGCGGATCACGCGCTCAAGCGCGGAGAAACATGCATCCACGCGCGTAGGTGCGGGGCGAGACGCAAGTTATGGCACACAGTCCCGCACTCTAGCGAACAGCTTGAATGAAATGAGTCAGAGCCGCTGTGAATCCACAAAACGCAACTACATGCGTGAGTGCGTGAAAAACCCGCACGATGATGCAGATCTGCACTCCCGCAAGTACCCGCGTAGGTGCGTCGACACGCAACATGCAGCGTGGTGCGTGGCAGTGTGATAACCGCCTTAGTGGGCCTCTGCGTCTTCGTTGTTTCTAGTGTATTCCGTGACGAACGGGGAGCCGATTTCTCTTGAAGATGCCTTGTAGAGAGGCAGAAAACGTGTCATCAGCAATTGCTCATTAAATGTAGGTTAACGGATTTGTTACTAAATATTTGTTGTTCTTTTATAAATTATAATGAAGAAAGGTCAAAAATCGGAAGGGAATTAAAAAGTTTTGTGCCAATTTCAGCTAAATACTCCACTGAAGGAATCATTTCATAGCAACAAGACTCCTAACAACGCTTAATCTAGTTCTAAGTTCGCATTACACCGCCGTTATTCGCTTCGGCCCTTATTTGCAACTGGATTAATACCAGCCAAGAAAGGCATAGTTTTGCATTCCTCATTTAATGAAGTAACTTTCGAAGCTATACTTTTGCTGATAACAGTTCTATTAGAAACCTAATCTTCGTAATACCATTTTCAGTATCTGGTTCTTGTATCGCCTTCCTGCTTTCATGACTATCTTTGTGGCTTGTTTTATGCAAGCACTAGGCGCCTAACCGTTAATATTTAAGCACAATTTTAGCCGACTTACAAGCAAAAAACAATAGGTATGGGTAGACAACAGAAATACATATCTGTGAAAATATCAACTGCCTAACTATCACGGTAGATACAGCCTGGTAACAGACAGGCGGACAGCGGGGTCTTAGTAATAGGGTTTTTATAAATAAATAATAAAAATCTTTTATTTCAGACAACAAAATGAGTCCATATACACACATAAACAATAAAAATAAAATAGGCACTATAAAGACAACGAGAAGAGGATAATCAATTAAGGAAATAGCTTCCTTCATTGATCACCCTCTGCACGAGACACTTCCAGAGTGGAGATGTTCGGCACTCTGCCACAGTTCTAAGGATGCTGTTGCGACTGTCCCGTATTCTGCGCATCAAGGATGCTGTTTTTTTGCGTAAGACAGCATGAAAGCCATCTGTATGGTAATGCGCAAACATCCCCGACGCACTGCAGAAACGGGGCAATCGCAGCATCATCCGAAATACATTGTTATATTGGACTCGTAGGGCGTCCATCGATCTTTTGGTATGCCGGACCCACAGACTACCCGTGTAAAAAACTCTGACAATATGACTTAAAAAGCGTGATTTTAACTTGGTCAGTACAACGGGAAAATCTGCGAGCCAGCATGTTACCTCGAACCGATAGGGCCCTACGCTCCCTTTCAACGTCTTCATCGTCCTTAAGGTCGTCGGCGAGTAATGTCCTAGATATTTAGATAGATAGATAGATAGAAAATACTTTATTGCACACCTTAAAACTAAACATAATAACAAGAAACACTTAAAAACAAAGTGACAAATTTAAACTTCGATACACGATTAATGTTCACGCCGTTAAGGGTAATATTAAGCTTGTTATCTGGACATTTACCGGCGGCCTTACCCTTTGGGTACGGAACCCTAAAAAGGTCATTTATCGGTCAATAATTTAGGAACTTATTTCTGGATGTCTGGTTCATTGTAACTTAATATAATACTTCGTACTAACCAAAAATTATCATATCAATTTTGAAAGTAATATTTAGAAATGCATGATCTACGTCCTTTTACTGTAAACCGTCCCGTGTTCACTTTCATGAAGATTATCACTTACAACGTAAAAGCAGGCGTTACAAAAAGGCTAGCTAGCATCAGATAAAATCACTTTCGTATATTTAATACCACTAATCATGATCTGATCATTATATTGTCACAAACAAGACAAGTATTGGTACCAGAAAATGGCGAAGGTTTCCGAAAAAACAAAAAAATATAATTTAAATTTCAAAATTTAAAATACGTTGAGGTCACAATAACTCCGGTCCCTGTGACCAAAATCAATCAGTACCCTTCTCTCATTAAGATAGTGCTAACAAAAAAAGGTTTCATGTAAATCGGTCAACGCGTTCGGTTGTAATCGTGTCATGCACAGACAGACAGACAGACAGCGCTATGCATAATAGGGGGCTTCGCCCCCTAATAATTACATAAGAACACTTGTTATGCCGCGTGACCATGGACTTAGAGAAGCTGCTATCACTACTGTAGACAGAGAGTGGCATTTAATGTTTTACATTCATCATTTCATCATCATTTCAGCCATAAAACGTCCACTGATGAACACAGGCCTCCCTCATGGATCTCCATAAGGGGTAGTTGCCATACTCATCACGCTTGGCAGGCGAGTTGGTGAGCGCAGTTTGGGATGTTGATACACGGATAGACGCTGCTGCCCATCTTCCGGAGGTATTCCTTAGCAGGCTCTTACTGCATCCATGGGCATGAGAGGAGGGGTATCATTCTACTGCCGGCACCCCACGGCGGTGTTTTACATTATTATGCAATATTTACGGGATATTTACCATGATTTGAGTATTTTTGAGTTTCCCGATATTTCGACGCAGTTTCACACTTCATGATCACGGATAAACTGAAGTCTTGCGAGTGGGTAGTCATTCAGCAAACAAAAAGAACTACCCTCTTTCTAAGTCTCTGACTGCGAATGATGGCCCTACTAAAAAAAACAAATGATGTTTTGTTCATTTTAAAGCAATAACGATAGATCTATCCACCAACGATCGACATTATGCAGTAATGTACTAAAATCACGTATTGTAAAAATTATAATGGCTGTATCTCGCTTTCTCCGACTGCGATTCTGTTCATTTATTTTAAGCGTGTGACAATTACATCTTAGATATATATAAACCCTGTATTAGATAACTAGACGCTGTAGTATTTTGTTAAATATATATTTTTATTTAGTATTAACATTACAATACATATATTATATATATCATCACATCAGTCATCACTACACATCATGAGAGGAATTAACAGTGGATTATAGTAACTGGATGAACAGATGGCGGGACGAACTCGATCAGTACATCGTTGACTGGAGGGAAACAGCTCAGGATCGGGATGTATGGAGGGAATTGGGGGAGGCCTTTGCCCAGCAGTGGGACCCAAATGGCTCATAATAAATATAAATAAATAATAAATATAGTAACTGGAAGAAAATGGAGGAGGCCAACTATGAGATGAATCGGGCTGACAGCCTTTGCGTCTGATGTAGATGATTTATACAGAGTCAGCAGCTGGTATTCATGCTGTGTGGAGACGTTGCTGTGCCTGGAACATTGTTTAATGAATTAGGCTTTTCCAACACTACTCCTGTCAACTATTGGTCCGAGGAAATAGCAGGTAATACGTCTGGTTTCTTCACGATGTTTCCTTCACCGTTAAAGCACGTGTTCAATGTGCACATAATTCGTCGTCGTTTCAGCCGTAAAACGTCCACTACTGAACACAGGCCTCGCTCATGGATCTCCATGAGGGGTAGTTACTTACCCGCCTGGGGTTGGCGAGCGCAGTACGGGATGTTGTACACGGAAACGCTGCTGCCCATCTTCCGGAGGTATCCTTTAGCAAGCTCTTACTGCATCCATGGGTACGAGAGGAGGGGTAACATTCTACTGCCGGCACCCCACGGCGCTGTGCACATAATATTTAATGAAAAAATAATCCATTTGTGTACGGCCGGTATCAAATCCACGGTTTCGGATTGAAAGTCTGGGGTACATACCACTCGGCCAACACGGCTTTGTGGCTGACAGTAGGTAACGTAGGTAAGTGTAATCATGATCACTACGAGTAGGTACTTAATAAATTCGAAACTAATTAACAGTGAAGGAACCACCGGACATGCATTCGTTAATTTTGTAATATACTATTAAGCACGTCGAATTAACACCTCACAAAATATATGTATGTTCAATTCTTATGTAAATGACCCAGCCGCCGACGGCCTTGCTTAAATGATGTCATGCTAGTTACATTCCGATTTACAATGATTTAATCCGTCGATGTTATGATAGAAGGTAGAAATTCAATTATAAACATTTTGGGAATTCCTCTCTGCGTGAGAATATCTGTTGGAAATCAATGATCAAAACCAATCTATAGAAATCGTGTCCGATCTGTTGATCTGTGTTTTATGTTGACAGTTTTTGATGACTTAATTTGACATAAACGACAAAAGACCTAACTATTTTAGGTGTAGTACCTTGTGGCGAACCGCAAGTAACTGTTCTAGACGTTTGGTTTAGTCAACTTTAATCTGTCTGGGGCCCCAAATACTTCTGTTACTGAATACTATTAAATCAACTAACCAACTGCTAGTTGAACTCGCGCTCATAATTTCCTAACTTCATCTAAGGAATACAATTTTCGCTCAGATTGCCATACAAATACGAACGAAAAAATAAGGTCTAGTTAGTGATGTTGATTATACTGTGAACATTTTGACAAGCTACTATCTATACTAGAATCTCACAAGTCTCCTGACAATGGTCACGCCAGATTTTAAAATCATCACAATGGCCAGGTTACGGGGTCACGTTACATAACACCATCCTATTGTCGATTATGAGGTCATGCAGTACACACTACCGACTTTAAATACAACAGCAGGTTGGGAAGTAGAATGACGTGCGTAAGCGGCGTGTACGTCAAATTGTTAGACTAGTCTAGGTACAAAGTTTTCTTGGCTTATGACCTCGTTCATACTTATTTATAGATAGGTGAGGCTCTGTTCTTAAGTTACTCTGAATTATACAATTCACATGCTGTGTGGTGTCCGGTAATGTAGAATTATTATTATTAAGTATTTTTATTAAAGGAATAAACACAGGTGAAGAGCGATAGACAAGTTCAGGATGATCATGATGGTTCTGGTCTAAGGGAGTAATAGGAGTTGTACCAGAAACAATGCAACTTTGCCTAGCCCTAAGACCTTTGACATTTATCTCTGCAAGTTTACGCAATTCCATAAGCCTTATCGGTAAGGATAATTATGGCTTGCGCTGTGACCTTCCACAGCGATTTGTTCAATTATTTGCAGTTCCTTAGATTAAACGACTAGGACTTTTACGAAGCATAATGCAGTACCTCTTTGAAACTAAAAAATATAACTAACTTTTTTGTGGTTCTTGTAACTTGGGTTTGTAGAAATTCCTGTACATTATGTTCTTTCTTGTACTCGTGACATTATGCATGCAAAATATATTGACTCTTAGCTAATAAGCAGTGGCTAACCAAATCACTTTCACATTTACTCGTATTATAATAGCAAAGTTTGGAGCTTTATGTTAACAACATTGTTGAAAGCACAGCTATTGTAGTGATTACACGCTAGACGAGGCTGGTAAAGCGAAATTGTCAAAAGAACAGGGATTAAAGAGATCAAATGCGAGTAATACAATGATAGACGTACTGGCGAAGTGAATTTATTAAGTGGATAAAAGCAGTGTAAACCTACCAATAGATATATATAACACAACTCAAAAACATCAGATCTCACGCATGCTATTGCGATATGACTGACGGATCAACGTGCTCCCCTACGCGTGGAAAGATTAGATTACTGTGACAAATAACTCAGCTAGGATCGATGCGAGGGCGTAAACTAGATGATAATAGATTTGGTATTAAAAGTTGACTGATCTGTTGAGTACAAAGGTCACGAACCCTCTTCTTTCTTCAATCATGTTTCTATGACTGAGGCTCGTGATTCTCTCTTAAAAACGTTGGGACATGTGGATTGCTTCTCGGCGTCGTTTGCCATAATTTTTTCCAGTAACAATTAACTGTTCCAGATTATCACCGGTTCTCCTGGTTATATGACCAAAAAATTCCAAGATTTGGACAGACTTGCGAATACTTGAGTTTACTAATAATCTATCTACACGAATATGTATGTGAAGATGTCTTATCACTGCTGGTTAAAAAAGAGTTCTGTGATATATTTTATATTGAATAACTACTCTAGTTTGCCAGTTTTCTAAATATCGCTCCTCACAAAATCGCATTTTTTTCCAAATCTGTTCCATGTTTCAGTGTTCGGTGGTTAAAAACATCTCATAATATACTTTTGCTTTTATTATATTAGTGAGATAAGTCATCTCTATGTCTGTTTCGTGTCTGACGTCACCGTGCGGAATTCAGGAATGTGTGTAATTGCGTTTCTGGTCATCACAGCACACAACTATCTGCAGCTAATGGCGCCAATAATAAAATAATATTGTTCAGTCTCGTTTGTACGACAACGACCTATAAATATATTCTACGGATTAATAGAGTTTTTGCTGATGGTTTATGCATTTACATAACATCATTCATCTAGATTTTTAGGAAAGTTCAGACTGTAGGAAGACGGTTAATAGTTGAAACAAAAACCAATCATACGATAAACATCTGTAGCGCTGCAAATATGTGTGTCTCAAGGATCAAATTTCCGCCAGCTTATACTGCGCCAGATCACCTTAATGATGATGAGCTAAAATAATTATCACTGGCAACGTAAAATTGACTGGAATATGTGATTATTTCAAAGATACTATGATCTTTTAGTACAATGGACGATGCTGTCTCATCTGAAGCGATCGGCGTTGATCTTACGAGCTGTTTTCGCATTGTGTAGTAAAGTTTGCATCAACCATTGTTCGCCTGTTGATATCTACATTATTATTATTGTTCTACGCTGTCAGCGTACATTTCTTTTCCATGATAACATTCATTACTAACGAAATTCTAAATAAGGACAGACGCGCACCGTCTAAAGAATCGAGAATTTCAGAAATATTCTCGGTCGAGTAGTGCATCAAAAATGTTTAAAATTATCCCGCGGAGAGGCAAGGAGGCGCGTCAAAAATAGTTTCACTTCCTTCAGGACTTTGCCGATGAAAGTATTCGACGTGATCGCGATACAAATTATTCAATCCGACGTTATAGAAATACTTTTAAGTTTACCTTAGAATTGTTATAAGTGACATATTAGTTTAGTGTGTGTACGAGTATATTAATTTGTAAAATGAAAGACAAGATTTTTCCAAACAGTGAAGAAATGAATTGTTACGTGCCGAATAGTGAAGAGTTTTCAGGTGGAGATATAAATATAAAGGTAGTTATTTAAATCCAATCTGATTAAAAACCAAGTAGTGTGGTTCAATTACTTAACAAGTTTTCAAAATACCACTTAATTAAATAGATTGCCAGATTAAATTATTACCTTATACGAACTTTAAATATGTCTTGCAGTTTATTGACGCTGCAAGTTTGAATACCAATTTAAACACATAATCGTACACGATAAAGAAAGTATATTAAGTATAATGCAATTTGTTCAAATGCGACTTTATTGTATATGTAAAGCTGAAAAATACGCCTGATAAAATATAATTGAAATTGCTCTAGCACTAATATTATTGATGACATTACCTACAAATACCTATTGTTCTATCCAACTAGTATGAGTATGTATCTTAAAATCAGGTATGTGTACTGTTATATTGAACTATTCCTTATCTTTTCTATTTTATCTTTGGCCCTTCGAAATATCGGAATATTTTATCTTTGCTATATTATCTTTGGTCCTTCGAAATATCGGATAATTTTCAATCTAGGTAAGATTTCCGTCAGCCATCTTCCTATTTCTATTATGCAGACCCGACCTCGAGTCATTCACCCGTTCAGGTGGGCGGTTGGCTATCCCAATAATTTCTTCAATGTTATCTTCCGGTGCATAGGCTCTTCAATGTTCTTTGCTCAAAATATCATGGAGTGAGCTTGATCAATATGCAGGTTTTTCCCCTCGGACATAAGGTTTAGAAGTTGCCTATTGATAGGTCGTCTACTTCGGTGTCAGTAATGTGATGACAATGACTGAAAATTTTACGCACAGTACGAGTATATTATACTCGTACTGTGCGCATGGCGCCCAAATTCATGCAGTTTTGAGTTTAATATTTTATATATCAGTTTGGTTAATTTTTATAATGAATTACCCCCTAAAAATATATTGTTATAGGTTTACATACGGAAGTCTTTGTTTGAGCTTAAGTTTTAAGTTAAATATTTTCATATAACAGTTGGTTCATTATATTTTTATTATCCTTTTAGAAATGTATGCCTATTATTTTGATTACACACACGGTAGTGCTCTTCCTGTTTCACGCGTCGTCGCCTTATTCATAAAAGCTGTTTCATGAGGTCTCCAACTGACTGAGGTGTTCACGCGTGACGTAATGCATTAACATCTGGAGAGGAAAAAAAATCGACGTCATATTTAGGGTTTATGAAATCTGTTGTGTAAAGGCTTCCTCTTTGACATGAAACATTTACACTTGATTTTTAAAAGATAATCTATCTAACCTTGGTTTATTTATCTTAAGAAATATCACTTACACTTACCTGCTTGCCAAGCGTGGTGAGTATGGCAACTACCCCTCATGGAGATCCATCAGGGAGGCCTGTGTTCAGTATTGGACGTTTTACGTCTGTAATGACTGAAACTTGATGTCGAATAGAACACACCACGTGTTTATTATTTAAATTTATTTAATCTTCCGTAAACTATTATCAATATTTTGTAGCGACGAGACTCAGTGCCCTTACTTTACTATAGTTTTACTAGCTTCCTCTCGCAGCTTCGCACGCGTTGGATAAAACTTTTATGTTAATCCTGGTCTACATCGATACACGTGCATCTGCTTGGTCTGTATAAAGTGTACAAGTGGTGCTATTATGTCTGCCAGTGCCGGCTATCCTCGAGCGTCAACGTCCGACCTTGAGATTGTTACTTTAATGAATAATGTAACTTGAAGTTAGACTAGACACCAACTATTCACACTGATATAGAAGTTTTAGTGTAAACAGTGCAGTATTGAGACGGTGGATAGGGATGTACAAATTTATTGTGATGTGGGAACTACACTTTTCTTTAGTTTATACTGTAACTTGAAGTAAGAATAGACAGCAACTTTTTACATTCAAGAAGTTTCTTGAGCGTGAACGGTGCATTGAGAAGATGGTGAATAGGGATATTAAAGTTACTGCTATATCAAGCATTGGAAAAAGATGAGTTTCTAAAATGACGTTCGTATCTGCTGTTCATTGTGGCAAAGGACTTGGTTAACCAAATCGAAATAGAACGTTCTGAAGAGGTAACCAACTTTCTATACTTATTATAGTAGGAAGGGTATTTAAAGTTTTTAGTTGGCTTCTCTCTGTCTGTACACTGTTGTGTTCAAGTGGTGCTATTATGTCTGTCAGTGCTGACTTCTCTCGAACGTCAACGTCCGACCTTGAGATTGACTTTAACACCTCTGTCAACCACCTTCTCAATACTGTACTGTTCACGCTCAGGACACTTCCATCTTGAGTGTGAACAGTTGGTGTCCAGTCTACCTTCAAGGTTTACATTATAAATTAAAGTTACATGTTAACATTTTAACATGTTGCTTTAATTTATAATGTATAATTTACTGCAATGCAAGATCTTTAGAAAAAGCTTAGTTCTTCCAGCGATCGACAAAAGATACTGCTGCGATGACCATAGTAACATAGGATTTAGGTAACTATATTAAAATATGACGTTCAGAAAGACATACAAAAGTAAACTAACTATAACATTTTACATGGTTCATTACTATAACATTCAAACAGGATTTATGTTAAAATTCTGGCTAAAGCGCCCTGAATTTAGCATAAATCTATAACTATTAGAGGAAAGTCCTTAGCTCTGTGTGAATAATAGCAGTGCTAGCGCGGAAGCATGACATTGACATCTAGTTGGACCATTATAATGCCCGCGAAAATGAATCAGTAACACCACAGATTAAATCAATCGGTACGTATTACGTCTGCTTTGTCAGCCGGTCGGGCTAGTTTTTGTAGGAACTAGTGTTTGATTCAACACGTGGGTATAATGGAGTGGGCGATACAAAAAATTGGACTTGTTTCGTGGCATGGTTTGATTTAAACCTCGTTTAAAGCAATAGCCTGTTTGTTGGATTGATTCTGTTTTGTAGTTTACATGCCCTTCTTTGAACAATCTGAGTCTTTTTCGGGGATGCTTGTGGAATGCTGCCAGCGGCCAAGAGTATTTTAATGAGTTGGGCTGGCTTGAGTTACGGTAGTGCCACGGAGGACACAATACCGGAATACCGGATCTGCACTGGCGCCCAGTGTTAGGGTTAACACTGGGCGCCAGTGCAGATCCGGTGTCCATAGAAACTTAACTTCCATTATTAATAAATGGCATCCAATAAAGTAAACACACGAGTAATGTAAAAAGGTAACATAAAGGTAATTTACGCGATAAAAACCCGGTTATAGGTGTATTAATAATGTAAATTATTAATTATCACAATATTAAGGTCTAAGTTTATTACAAGACTAGCTGTCTCGCGTTAATAGTTTATGTAAGAACATTAGTGTTTTATATAAACCACACCTTGTATACCATTGTTCTTCGCGATAATTGGTTCATGCGGTAGTGCTTCGCTCTGATGTCGTAGCTATTAATTTTTTTGACCTGATTATCACCGTATGAACCACCAGCCTCGCCTCTGGTGATGCAGATGTCCATGGGCAACGGTCACCACACTCCTTCGGGTGGCCCGTTTGCTCTCTTCCAGCTTATAACATAAATAACAAAAACATAATAATATGCTATCGCAAACCTTTTTTTAGAACTTGTAAGACGAAACATTCCACCATGATGGCAGCGTAACTTTAACCATTAATGTAACATTTTTTAATGCTCCGCTCATATTTATTTTGTAGCGTCATATTAGCCTTCCTCGGTAATTGGGCTATTCAACACCGAAATATTTTATTTATTCGAACGAGTTGTTTCTGAGATTAGCGCGTTCATCCAAACAAACAAACTCATCAGCTTTATTATATTAGTAATGATTTATATTTAATGATATATTTAATGATAAGGCAGAAGGAAGGAAATCCCTACACCATACTTAGGCCCTTTACTGCACTTAGAACGCCGCAATGATTAAACATGCAATGTGTTAAATAGACATAAACTTCCCTGTTAGCGTTTATGCGGTGCTATACTGTTTTCCCTATTGTACAGACCGTTGCCTTGAATTTACTTTATCAGTTCTGTAAATATGATTGCTTTAATTCTACAAAATGTTTACTTTTACCCAGAACATCAAGTAGAGACTTTCAAGCAAATTGTCATGACGAGTTTTTTACACCTTCAAGCCTAATTATAGGCGTGAAGGTGTAAAACATACTAATCAACAAACTAATCTTTTGTTACGTCTGCTCTTGTCGATAGTAAACTTATAAATCTACAGATGTGCAATGTACCATGCCCGGTCAAGCCGAACTGAGATATCGTCTTACGCACTTCCTTGTCGCATTTCTGGCGTCTGGCCCTTCGTGATGCCTTATCGTGCCTCTGGTTTATGTTCACTGCTGCCAAAGCTTGTATAAGAGCTCACTGGTGTCTAGTCGAACCTAGACGGGAGGCTATTGCTCAGAAGTAGGATCAAGCTGGCTGACAAGATCCATTCAAACAAGCTTTGGGATTTGTTATAGCAGTAGTTTTATTTTTCTCTAAAAAGTATACCTATAACAAAAGTACCATCATTTCAGCCGTACAACGTCCACTTCTGAACACAGGCCTTCCTAATGGATCTCCACGAGGGGTAATTGCCATACTCACCACGCTTGGCAGGCGGGTTGGCGAGCGCAGTACGGGATGTTGATACACGGAAAGACGCTGCTGCTCATCCGGAGGTAACCCTTAGCAGGTTCTTACTGCATCCACGGGCACGAGAGGAGAGTTAACATTTCACTACCGGCACCCCACGGCATAAAAAAGTATACCTAGTAATAGTAGCTTGTAAAAAGTCGTGCATACGACATGTTAATAATGTACCTTTGAAAGCTAATCTTCTGTGTCTGCTGATACGCTATACAATTTGGCTTGCAAGGAATTTATCTTCACCTCATTAGCCAATCCATCATTTGATACCTCTTTGCATTTATTTTGCGTTCATTGACCTGCAATTCAGGCCTTGGGCAACCACCAGTCGTTAGATCAATACATGATCGAAGAATAATTGCAAATGTGCCCGCTCCACACATGTAGCAACATTCTGTCTGAGATTCGGCTGTTTGACGGAACGAAATGTATAAGTTTTTTAAATAATGTTTGCTGCTACTCCTTGGATTGTTGGGTTGCAACCCCAATGCAAAACAAAGGAGAGAAGAGAGAATTGACGCTTATCAAACCCAAAAATGCTATGTAAGTGTATTGTATGCCCCTAAACTCATGACCATAGATAAACCGTCTGGTGAGGATATGTGTTGCCTCAATAAACCAACAAGTTTACGATTGAAATATTGGTGTAATCGAGGTGATGTAATACGACGACCTCTGTGGCGCAGCGGGCGAAGGTCTGCCTGCGACGCAGGAGGTTGCGGGTTCGATTCCCGCCTCGGGACAAATGTTTGTACGATCTGCAGATATTTGTTCAGGGTGTTCTGGTCGTTTATGTATAATAAATAATATCTATCTGTGTATTGTATTAAGTATATCAGTTATCTAGTACCTATAACACAAGCAGCTTGGGCCTAGTTAATGCTGTGTGAATTATCCAGCATTAAAAAAAATACAATTTGTTTTTGAATGATTGAAATATAAAAAATAGAAATAATAATAAGAATAGCTTATGACAGAGGCGAATGGCAAAATCAAAGGGAGGCCTATGCCCAGCAGTGGGTCGATAAAGGCTGATGATGATGATGATGATGAAATATAAAAAAGATGCGTGTGCGAGCTTTTCGTTGTCGGCCAAGTTGTGACCTGAGGAAGAGGTGCGGGGGGCCGTTATTAATTGTCGTAGACACCATCTCAATACTCAAACACTATCTATGGGCATACTTTGGAATTCTAATGAAAAGGACGACTTAGTTCGTAACCTTTCTAACCACGTTGGCTCTCGTGGGAGTCATCGCCAAAAACCCACACAGAGTTTCGGGTTTCGACAGGTTAAACGAAGTTATTTTCTACATATTTGTATTGTAACCAAATTGTGTGTTCCCCTTACAGGTAGAAGAACGTAAACGCGCAATATGGGAGGCGTCCATATCCAGACGCGAGGCGCTCTTGCAGCGCGAACGCGACCGCTCGGAGCGCCTCGAGCGGCAGCGAGCGACGCGCTCGGCGCCGCGGCCGGCGTTTGCGTTCGGCTCGTCCACACCGCGGCTGCTCGAGCCGTTGGATAATTCTGGATTCTTCTGGGCAGCGCGCAGGTAAATACCACTGACAATCTCCGTGTTAACATTTCGCAGGATAAAATTACGCAGTAATACTTAACTTTTCAAACGGTTATGGTACGATCTTTGTAATTCAACATTTTCAAAATTAATTCTTTTTATTTTCATATTTTGTAATTACAAAACCTGGTGACACTTCTCTTATTCGCCACTCCTGGCGGAATCGTTCCAGCCTTATCATACTGTTACTTTAGCTAATTTCGATGTGTACAAAATGAAAACCACTGCTATTGTAAGTGACCTGAAAATCACTTTGTTCTTGTTGATTTTTAAACATGATTTTATTTATTGTAGATTGCTTACCACTCTCATCAATAATAATTATTTTTTATCATTCTGTCAAAAAAATATCTAGCAAATTTTTAGTGTTGCAGTTTGTTCACACAAAGAATTTCGCTAAAGTAATACGAGTACACCCTGGTTTAGAGTTATTTCTCAGACAATCGGCACACTGCGCACCAAAAATATTTTTTTTGCTTATGAAATAACATCTGTGATTCCCGAAGCTGTGCATAAAGTTTTGTTGATGATGAAACGGAAGGGATTGTCTATGAGCAAGTCAATGAGTCCTAACTGGGCCATACTGTCTAGTTAGTAGAATATAATCGTAACGAACTATTTAATTGGGCAATCAAATATAGTGCCTAAAGGCAGTTAAATTAAAATCAATATTTTACCATCACCAACAATAAGATCAATGAAATATGATAGTCATTAAGAATGGATTAGATCGCAAGTTGAAGATCTTGTGCAATCAATGCATAGCCGAGCATACGAACGCAGTGTCCGAATGGGCGAACGTTCGAGCGTGTAGCAACGCCCTTAGTTTGATTGAAACTATCCAATCACTTTCGGGATGGGTTTTTGTTCACTGTGTTCGTTTTTATCCAGCACCTAGTTTACACAGGTACTCAATTGGGTACTTACTTATGTTGTAATTTGCTACGAAAACATGGTCCGCCTACTGTCAGAGTCGGGTACCTATTGAAATTGTTCTATAAATATGTTCGAAAATTAAATTAAAAAAGTAGTGGAACATTTTTTCGTAGAAGTTTTAATCTTTGTTTCAGAAAAAAGCTTTGCTTTTTAATGATTTTTATTTTATTGGTGAAGGTGATCCTGCATTATCCTGCCGATTTTTGTTTCTTATATTTTTGTGTTAATCTTTATTTTGTTTTTTTTCCACCCCCAGTACCAACCCCATAGATCAAGTCAACTTTTTTGAATCACTGTAAGAAAATTTCCATCTTTTTTGTTGTTGTTTTTGTTATGTCTTACTAATTTCTGTTTTGTCCTGTTTCCTTACTGTTGGTTTGAAATAATCCGTTTCTATGGCATGTGTATTAATATGTAGTGTTGCTTGGTTTGGTAGTTTGATTGTAATTACCTATCGTAACATGTTTTAGGACTTGGATATGGTAATCTGTTTGAAGCTTGTTGTTATAGTAAAATAGCCTGCCGACCGATTTTACTAATACATATTTCGTAGGCTATGCCTTACGCTTATAGTCCACGACGTGGGAATCAGGGTTATGTCAAATATGCAAATCGTTAGATGTCACCTGACACCAAAAACTGTGGCATTGTCCTTATATTTGTGTTAACAATAATGCCGACGCTCGCACAACTGGTTTTGCCAATAAACCACTGTTGATTACCATCAACAGTGGTTTATTGGCAAAATGTTTATACGATCTGCAGATATTTGTTCAGGGTGTTCTAGTCGTTATGTATAATAAATAATATCTATGTGTATTGTATTAAGTATATCAGTTATCTAGTACCTATAACACAAGCTCTGCTTAGCTTGGGGCTAGTTAGTGCTTCGTGAATTATCCAGCATTAAAAAAAATACAAATTGATTTGAATGATTGAAATATTAAAAATGATGCGTGTGCGAGCTTTCGTTGTCGGCCAAGTTGTGTCCTGAGGAAGAGGTGCGCGGTGCGGGGGGGCCGTTATTAGTTGTCGCAGACACCATCTCAATACTCAAAACACTATCTATGGGCATACTTTGGAATTCTAATGAAAAGGACGACTTAACCTTGACCTAACCGGCTAACACTGTGTTTAGAGGTACACTGATTACAAATGAGCGAGCTATCTCATTTCGCGTGGAAACACAACGGCTCATTCATTACTGTAAGGGCGTATCTAACGATTTAAATCTTTGGGTTATGTTAAGTGGAACTGGGCAGGACACGTCGCCAGATGCGGTAACGGCGGCAGGTGGAGCAAAGCTTTAACCGTATGATGGGTAAGGACCGGCCGATGTTAAGAAGTCGTGATCGTCCGATGGCGCGGTGGGTTGACGAGATTCACCAGGTCAAGCGAAACTCCTAGCTTGACACAGCACAGGATCGGCTTAAGTGGCATTTAAATGGCATCGTACAGTGTACGCCTCCCCCTCGTTTGTAACTGCTACTGTGGCTGTGGTACAACTGTAAAGGCTGTACAGGTGGGCTGTGGACGTGATGATGATCGTTATGCCTACGCCAAAGCTGTACGGTTAAAACGTATTAAGGATGAACGAGTCGCTCATCTTTCCATACAAACGTGGAAGGGTAACACTCCACTGTTTGACGTTAACCATCCAACACTAAGGATTATATCAATTTATCTCGTCATAATCTATGTTACATCCCAAACCATAAAAAAAGTATTTATTTCAAAAATACAAGCTTCTAAACTTTCGTATTTCAACACTGATTTTAGCCCAACTTTGGACAAAACTAAATAATATAAGGAGAAAGAAAACTCAAAAATAAAAGCCATTCCGACATAGTTTAATTATTCAAAAGTTGAAATAAATGTTATTTTGAAAAGATTACACTCAAGTTTTTCTACAGGGTGGGCCAAAAATGTTTGCACATTTGAAAAGTGAGTACAAATAAAACTACAAATGTTATTTTGTTGGTAATTTATATAATGTAATAATAATTTAATGAAATTTATTTTTTAAAAGTGACATCGTCCAAATTGCGCCTTTTCGTTGTTGGCACACCTGCAATCGTCTACGCAAACTTTGGAAAACTCGCTGATACTCACACTTTCAAGGTTTAAAGGTGTAACTACAAATTCAGCTGCTGTTGATTTTCTGGCCTACGAAAGCTTCAGACAATCTGTGTCTAACTATAAATAGATTAAAATTCAAGTTTACGAGTATTTATTAATATTAGACAAATCATCATCATCGTCATCTCAGACGTAGGCGTCACTGGACATAGGCTACGCCCTCAACGATCTCCAAGTACTGATCTTGAGGGGGTTGTCGCCATACTCGCCACGCTTACAAATTTGTTGAATTTGTTAGCTTCAATTTTTTTTCATGATAGGGAAACAAGCGAAAAAGAATCGTACTCTTTCTGTTCCATTCATTATTAGAATTTTTAAACCCGGACAAAAAAGAGAGGTTTTATTAGTTTGACCGCTGTGTGTGTGTGTGTGTGTGTGTGTGTGTGTGTCTCTCTCTCTCTGTAGCATCGTAGCTGTTACAAGTGGACCGATTTGAATGCAGTTTTTTTTTATTTAAAAGCAGGTTTTCTAGCAGTTGTTCTTAAATATGTTTTATCAAAATCGGTTAAGACGTTTACAAGATATGGCGGGGGGGGTGAAAGAGGGGATGAATAATCGAATGTTTCCTAATATAAAGAAAGAAAGGAAAATCAAAGGAAATTATTTATTTATTTATAAATTCTTTATTGCACAAAATTTTAATAAAGATGCACAAAAGGCGAACATAATGCCGTAGGCATTTTCTACCTGTCAACCAAATATTGTAGGAATATCAACTTGGCGTGCATAAAGAAATTATGCGTTGAATGCAAAATTGAGGGCACACATTGTATTGTTTTTAGATTTTTTGTCATATTTAGTATAAATTATGAATTAAGTACTATATGGAAGGAAACCCACATAGTAGTTAAAATAAAAGTAAACACTTCTATTTTAGTCTCCGTTATGTCCGTCAGATGCCTTTGAGAAAGCAACGTGGACAACTTAAAAGGATCTCTGTTTAGTTGCGGCCCCAGGTGAGCAATCAAGGATGCTATAGAGCTCGCCCTGGATTTAGGTCACAGTGTAAGCATTTACACGACGTTCTTATAGCTCCAGGAAAGGAAAACATCCCTTAAATTATCACGGAAAGTAATTTTCGACGTGGGTCGACGGTAGGAAGACTGGTCATAAAAACACATAGTCAAATCTTTGAGCGACATGGTCGGAGGTTGGTAGATAAAAGACAAGGTGTGCCGACCCCACGCAATGTGGGATAAGTACAAGAAATGATGACCTATAGCGAAGTAGAAAGACAATTTTGGCAGGCTATGTATTTATCTTATAAATACGAGGATTACATAGGTAATATTAAATGTCGATTTTAATACCGACACGTTATAGAAGAAAACCATCATCAGGGCAAGTCCTTCAGGATACCGTAATAAGTTGAATAGTGTTTCTCACGATAATTTTGAAAGTTAAATAGGCTATGTATATTTAGATTTCGCTTCAAATACTGACACGTTATAATATCAAGAGAGCCTTCATAAGGGCGAGTCCTTCAGGATACCGCAATAAATTGATTAGTGTTTCTCACGTTAATTTTGATAGTGAAATAGGCTATGTATATTCATCTGTCCCTTGATCTCCCTGGATCAATTGCGCCTAACCATTATTAACGACGCGTCGTGACAAATGAGGGATTAGAACCTTCATTATGTCCCGTGGATTAAAGGCTGTATGTTATACAAGAGCTGTGCTGCCACATTAATTACTTATGTACAAACATTATCCTATTTCTAGTTACGGTGTAACTAGAGCTCAGTGGTGCTGAATAGGCCTCTACCCAGCGGTGGACTACAGAGGTCTGGGACCAATTTATCGTGAAGTTTTTCTCATGGGAGATTCATAATTTATTCATCATTTCAGCCATAAAACGTCCACTGATGAACACAGGCCTCCCTCATGGATCTCCATGAGGGGTAGTTGCCATTCTCACCACGCTTGGCAGGCGGGTTGGTGAGCGCAGTATGGGATGTTGATACACGGATAGACGCTGCTGCCCATCTTCCGGAGTTATCCCTTAGCAAGCTCTTACTGCATCCATGGGCATGAGAGGAGGGGTATCATTCTACTGCCGGCATCCCACGGCGGCGTTTTATTACAAATTGTCAAAATGTTTTCTGAATTGAATAATATTTTGGCTGTTATAATAGTGATTATGAAAGATGCTAAATGCGCAGCGGCCCTTGTATCAAAAAGTGCTTTTACCGTAAGGTTTCCCATTAAAGTCCGTATAAGTGTACTTAAAAATGTCAAGCGAGCAGGCTACGGCTTGGACAAGAGCCAAAAGTGACAATTTACGTTGTAAACTCTCCAGACACAGTTGGGTTTTTTGAAATTTGTTGCAAATATTTCCGATAACTTATAATACTATACAAAATACACAAAATGTTAGTCACGATAATTTCTATTCATGAATATATAAGTCAGAAAAGTGGCACCCTATATAAAACTAGTTATGATATAATTTTAGAAATTGTTGAACTTTGCCCTAATAGTGATTAGCAAACATGGTGTCGTTTCATTACTGCTATCTTTAAAGGCTATAAAAGCATTAACTGTATAATATCTATGTTTCTTAAGAGAGCTTGTTGGTAATTTCTTTAATATTAAACTGTAGATCCACTGCGGCACACGTACAGCATACGCACTTATGTATTTTATTTATAATCTTATTTTTAGTCATTATGTTTAAAACACTAATAATAACAAACTCAAAACTTTTTTTATACTACTAAATGACGAGACAAGCCGAAGGCCCACCCGATGTTAAGCGGTAACCTCTACCTATAACAATTGCAATATTTTGTAAGTATTAGTTCAAATTTAGTCACTAATAATATAAAATAATACAAATAATAATATTTTAAAAACCTCAGTAGGTACCTAAAATCAAAGTTTACTTTTCTAGCTGACGCTCACGATCGCAATCTGAGATCCGCGGATACACTCTGTCTTTCAACTCCATGACATTCGTCTGCTTGTCGTGGTAACTCTTTTGAAGTGACGGCAGAAAGTCTGTGGAATGCTCTCCCTTTAAATGCAGTCATCTAGTAAACCGGTCATCAAACGTCTTGTCCATGATCTTTATCTAAATACTATCTAAATATAATAAAGAAATATTTTTTTTATATTTATCATAAGTATAATTATTATATATTATTTATGGTATATATTATTATTGGGTTTATATCTTTTAGGTCCATATTTATTTACTTTTTATGTCGTTAGGATTTCATTTTATATCCATATCAGCTGTTATTTTTACTTACTTTCTTGAACACATTTAGCACGCCAATATTTTTGTTATTACCTTTTTTGGATGGCTGGTAAAAAATGCTTATTGCATCAAGTCCTCCATTTGTGCAATCAATTGTATTTTTTGTGTAATAAAGAATAAAATAAAGTAAATAAATAAAAACTAAAAAACACACCGAATTATTGTATTGTCGGCAGTACTCGATTTAAAATGCTTTTATTATATACGTATTATGTTAGTATGTATACATATAATAAAAGCGTTTTAAAAAGGGAAACAAAGTGGGTGTAAGTTTGTTAGGTTCTGTAAACACAACTCTCAAAAGAGTCTTAATAAAATTCGACAAAGGCAAAATAAGTTTATAGACCGATGATATCGGTATCGTATATCTCTTTGTTTGTTAAATTTTCCGCGACGATAGCATAGTGCAATTATCGCAGATAAGATAGCTTATCAAGTCAATGCGCAGCCGAAATATAATTCAGGTAGGTGTTGTTAATCAAGACGTGTCATAAAATTATTCAACGACTGATTGGTGAACTACATTGTAAGGTCGAATCCAATTCCTACACCAAACGAATAACTACCTATAAGTCGGTATATATTGTTGCCCCTCCTCTCTTGCCCATTGTAAGAATCTAGTAAGGGATACCTCCGGAAGTTGGGTAGCGGCGTCTTTCAGTGCGTCAACATCCCGTACTGCGCTCGCCAACCCGCCTGCGTGGCGAGCATGGCAGCAACCCCTTCATGATCTTGGACATTCTCGAGGCAGGACTATGTGCAGCAGTGTCCACGGCTGAGATGATGAATCTTACAAAATTTCGGCATTCGTAGTTCCGTCCTACACAAACCTACTACAGTAGGTCTACCATGAGTTTTCACATTCTACACTCGCTAGCGATTGTAGTTAAAAAAAATTATGAAAACTACAGCGCCGGATAGTTTGGTACTAAACTACGCAGTGAACTATAAGTACAGCGACTGTAGTTTGGGCTTCATTTGCTTAGAATTTGTTACCATGAGTTACAAATCTGACAGATGTCATAGTAACGTACTATTACTACTGTAGTAACGGTCACTACTCGTGGTAGACACGCTGATCAACACAGATTGTAATAAAATACCAAACCCATTCACGGAAGCTAAGACAGCCGAACGGGAGATATGCATCTATAAAACGCTCTGCTGATCTGTATACGATCTATTTGTATTCATTGCTATGTTGTAAAATCGTCGTCAATTCGTTGGCATTTATATCAGTATCGTCGTAGCTAAAGTGGGTCGTTAGTACTATCAAAAGCCAGTTTATACTAGTAAGCTAAGCTACTCTTTTGCTGGTATATCATTTTAGCCGTAATTGGTAATACGTCCACTACTGAACACAGGCCACCCTTATGGATCATGAGGGGTAGTTGCCATACTCACCACGCTTGGCAGGCGGGTTGGCGACCGCAGTACGTGATGTTGATACACGGAAAGACGCTGCTGCACATCTTCCGGAGTTATCCTTTACCAGGCTCTTACGGCATCTATAGGCATGAGAGGAGGGGTAACATTCTACTGCCGGCACCCCACGGCAAATCGTTGTCTAGTCGTTGGCATTTATCTCAGTATTGTCTCCACATACCGTAGCTAAAGTGGGTCGTTAGTACTCGTAGGTACTATCAAAAGCCAGCCACTAACCCTTTCTGCTGGATGACTGCTCTTTTACAATTACTCGCTAATTGAAATGGTCTTGTCCTATTCACATTAAGTGTCTTGCGCAAAAAATTACCTATATCCTTTTTAAAACTTTCGCGATCACAAGACGGGAAGACTGACCAAGTCCAACTTTGGCAGTCAATCCAGGCGAAACGTCGGGAAATAATAGAGGCAATTTACGCGATAAATAATGTATGATAATAATTGTCAATATCATCCATATAGTCCATATAGACATAGAACCAGCTCATCATTCCAGACGTAAAAAGTTCACTACTGAACAGGCCTCCCTCATGGATCTCCATGAGGGGTAGTTGCCATACTCACCACGCTTAGCAGGCGGGTTGGTGAGCGCAGTACGGGATATGGAATGATGAACCTCGACAGTATCGTCTGCCCATCTGGACAAGACTGTTATAAACGTTAAATTGCATCTAAGCATGTAGTGGCTTTCGTTATTACTTCGTAAGTTACCTGTGTTCGATATTGCTTGCATTAATAGTCTCAGTTATTTCGGGGTTCAACACTGGCATTCCAGCCAGGCTAGAAATATTTAGGTCGACCGAGCACGTCGTCCATTCAATATTTTACAACATGAAACGCAGAACAAACGCTTGTAAATGCGATTTTTGATTGTATTTAACTGGGTTACTGCGGGACCTTGTACTAATATAACTTGGCGAAGTATGTGATTATGGGATTTAGTCTTAAATCTCTAACTTAATTAAAAATGTAATCAGGGAAGAGCGAGATCCCCTAATACAGGTATCTTATTACTTAAAAGGGGATTTCAAATGCAATTATTTGTTAAGTATAGATTAAGTTAAAGAAATATACAATTTGTATATTGTATTTGTAATCTCGGTCATCCGGCAGCAAGATAGGCAGACGACAGATAGATAAAGTCGCAGGCAAGCGATGGATCAAACTAGCGCAGAATCGTAGAGGTTGTCTGGAAGAAATCGCTTCTAAGCGATAAGACCGCCCATTGTACCAAATTTTTATTGTAAGTTTTTTTTCCCTGTAATTTCTTAAGGTGTGCAATAAAGTATTTTGTATTGTATTGTAGTGGATGACACAAACTAAGGGGGGTCTATTATACCCCGCTGTAAGTGAGGTAGGTCTGTAGATGAATGTAAATATGGATTAAAATCAGTTACAGCAGCGTCACATTAAACTTGATTCGGGCCTAGAAAACAGATACTTACCTACAGAAATCGGTTTGACAATCCAAGACTCAAACTTAGAGAGTTCTGTAATCAGCTGTTTTGCTTACTGATAAGATGAACAAAATACCTTAATCTGGGCTCCAAACACTCCAAGCCATCGTCATAATGAACTGATATGTACATATTTTTGGCAGCGAACTTTTATTTCCACAGTGAAAGGTTAACGAAGTAATGTCAAGCATAGATTAACTAATTAAGTCGTGGTTACGACTCCCTATGGGGTAAACGGAATGGATTTTGAATTTCTACTATAAATAAAATCCTTCCTTTTAATGTACAGGAAAACATAAAACAAAGTTATTGTTGTCTGCACACTTGTGTTATGATAAATAATAATAATAATAAATAAATAATGCTCGACAAATCACACAGCATCATCTAGCCCCAAGCTAAGCAGAGCTTGTGTTATGGGTACTAGATGACTGATATACTTAATACATTATACTACATAGATAGATATTTTTATTATATATAGAAAAACACCCAGAACATTTAGGTTTCATATAATGATGCTTCTGTGGGTTATACTAAAAAGGCTGTCGAGTTATATATAAATCAAAAATTTATCTATTTTTAGCGCCTAATAATATCTTAACACCATATAGCACACTAGAGGTACTCCGCGATATCACCTGCGTTGTTCCTGTTCCCGTGGGAGTGCGGCGAAAAAATATAGCCTATGTTACTCAGGGATAATGTAGCTTTGAAATGGTGAAAGAATATAAAAAATCGGTCTAGTCGTTTTTGAGTTTATTCGTTACAAACATACAAAATACAATAAACAAAATACAAAATCTTTATAATTAGTATAGATAGATTAATCATTGTGAAAACAAGAATTATGATCTTGCAAAGTGTTTTAATTCATATAAGACTTATCATCTCATAGTATAGTTTGGAATCGCATGTCTAGTATAACTAGAAAATAATAAGGTCTTGCATGAGTCAGAGTAATTACGAAGTGTGTTGCTCGATAATGGGTTTTGTATGACCTTTGCAAAGGACTTAGTTTTGGAGGTTGTAAGGTTTGAACCACAAGTGCTCTAGATAAGGTGGACTAGTTATAACGACGAAAGGACTTTAAGCTTGAATCATTAGTTTTATGTAATATTCTGATAAAAGGCTAACAAGTAAATTTATTTATTCAAAAGAGGTTTACAGACTTACTTAGCCTAACTTATATAAAAAGAACTAAATAAAACTAAACACTTAATACGAAAAACCTATATCTAGGTTATCACTATAGAGTCTTTTTATACTATGCAAGCTATAAACATTATTTTTGCGCTAGGCAAGCAAGTAGTAAAATACAGGACCGTTGATTAGTCAGGTCGACTTCCCTCCGTACTAGTTTTCACTGTATGACGGCAGGGGCGTCTTGCTCCACCACTCAAGGTTTGTATATACCAAGACTTACGTACCTAATTAATTATAACTTGTGATAACTGAAACCCTAAAATATAACAATTTATCAATACAAATACATTTAGTTTCCTTTTAATTCGGCAATAAAAAATAATAAAAGTATACGCAGGACGGTTAATATATGTATAAATAGCAAAACAAATAAAATTAAGTAAAAATATATACATTTTTTACCAATAGATACATATACAGATTAAAATATGGATATACATACATATAAGATTTAATGAGCCCTAATTTATGACATAGTTGCTAGAAGATCTTCAGTTTCTGTGTACTCCAGTTGCTTAAGATAATTTGCCAGCTTATTTTTACATGCGTATGCAGTCTCATGCGCAAATGTAACTGCTCCCTTAAAGTTCTACACTAGAGTTACACTAAAAACGTGTCACATTATTTCCTGTTAGGATTAAAAAGTCTCGCGCTGAGTCACACCCAAGCGAACAGTAAAGTAAATTCAAAACGACAGCAAAATTCAAAAAATGTTCTTACCTAATTTATAAACCGCCATTTATGAATTAATGATTTATAACATATGTTTTATTCATAAAGAAAAGTTACACGTCCATATAATGCTTGCAACCAACAAAAAAAAACCAACAATTACTTTCGGCAATGTTGACCGACCTACATTGCATAATTATTCGGAACTCTGTCGAAATCGGCTAAGGTTATTGTTTGAGAGACAATAAAAGACAATAGGAAGGCTGGTGACGTCACCAGGAAGCAGCGGACGTGGTTACCGGGTCGGGACTTACACTACGGTTTTTGTCACTCATTGTACAGCAGACTTGTAACTTGCGAACGCTGCAGTTTTTGTCACCCTCTGTACAGCTGACTTTTCACTTGCAATGTGTTTTAGTAAGTCAATTCTTGGTACCTACTGATTATAAACCACTTCCTGATATCCGACCGATTTTCGCATCCACCTAAAGTCCTGATGACAGGAAAAAATCCAATTCTCAATGGCATAAGTTATTTTTAAAGGATTTATAGCTGACTAGCTTGTGCCCGTCGTATCGAATGCGTTGTACCCGGATAAAAAGTAGCCTATGTGTTAATCCTAGTCAACATATATACGTTTGCAAAATTTCAGCTCGATACGTTTTTGCGTGAAGAGGTAACAAACCTCCATACAAACAAATTTTCGGCTTTATATTATTATTTATTAGTGAGATAGTGAGATGTCACGAGTAGCCAAAATCAAAGTCCCTATCTGTTTTTTATTGTTACGTCATATATTTTGAACTAGAATTCGTTTCGGCGGTTTAGGACCACGAAAATATCCACTACGCAAAATGACCACTTGTAACAATACCCACTTCTAGCATTAGATAGACAAAGTAGTCAGCTTGTAGACATAGTTGCTTATCTAATCTAGTGTAGATGGCAGCGCTGATAAGAACACTTTGCATGAGCAGTACTTAAGGTTTCTTAGCTAATATTACCACTAAGTGGCGCCAGTACAATCTTCTATGAGCGTGCATCCGTTGTGCGAGAAAGATAATGGAGTGAATGTATCGTTAGTTTTGTATCTTGAATCTTGATGAAGTGACATCACTATTCATCACTTCTTGATGTCAGACGGTGGGCAGAATATGATATTTCTGCTAGATGGCGTTAACGGTGCTATAACTGTTAAGCAGTCAAGATTTTGGACCTGACGATTGATGATTCTGTAGCCAAACAAATATGATATTTCTGCTAGAGGGCGTTAACGGTGCTATAACTGTTAAGCAGTCAAGATTTTGGACCTGACGATTGATGATTCTGTAGCCAAACGGTAAACGGTGCGGGTTTGAATCCCGTAAGAATCGATTTAAAGGTTAATATCGTTTAAAGCCAAACGTGAGTGTGATGAATAAATGTGTAAAAATAGTGACTTCTGTGGGCCACGCTTTGAGTAAATATAGCACAGACGCAGAAGGTAACGGGTTCAATCCCCGCTGCAGGACTTATAAATATATGTTGCGGGTTTTGGTTGTGTTTCTATGTATATATGCCTCCATCATAGATCTCCAAGTATTGACCATGAGGGGGTTATTGCCATTCTCACCATGCTTGCGAGGCGAGTTGGCGAGAGCAGTACGGGATGTTGATACACGAAAAGACGCTGCTGCTTAACTTCCGGAGATATCTCTTGGCAGATTCTTACTGCATCCACGGGCCAGAGGGGCGGAAACATTCTAACACCGGTACCCCACGGCGTCATCTAGTATCTAATCTTATATGCTTAGTTCCGGGCAAGACGGCACGTGAGCCGTGTTTCGCATTCCTTCTCATTCATTCAATGAAACCGTTTGTTTAGAAAAGCTTTCCATAAAACTAACACCCCTAGCGCTTTGCACCGCGTATGTGAAACTAACCCTTACTACCTAAAAAAATGTGTGCGTTTTATTAAACATTCCCGTGTTACGTTTCAGGGCTGCATCAACTACAAATGTGATGTTTGCGTCTGCGCCGCTCACTAGGCGCGCCTCGGCACTGCAGCTTGATATATCAGACAGTGACAATAAAGGTAAACCTTTTATATATACTAATATTATAATACTGGAGAATTTGCTTGAATTAACGCGCTTATCTCAGGAACTACTAGTAGGAAATGCTATTAGTATTAGGTTCTCCTTTGTACAATTCTTTTTTACAAAGAATTATAATAAGAAATAAATATATATGTATAGAAATATATAGAAATAAATATGCTGCTGGCTCGTATCAAAACATTATTTTAGTATTGGAGAGCTGATTTATCGAGGAAGGCTATAACTTAAACGTATATGAGCAGAGCATCAAAAACTGTACGAAGTCGCGGGAACATCTAGTCTATCTACTATTCTAATTGAGGTATGATCTTGAGCAGCGTGTGCATCTTCAGGTGACATTAAGGCTGCGTTGAGGCGGAGCTGAGCGGGGCTAATTATTGACCAATCACGACGCTTGAAGACCGCAAGGCTCGAGGAAAAGAGCGTTGTGATTCGTCAATTAAGCCCCTCACCGCTTCAGTGGAAACGCACCCTAAGTATATCGTAATCGTGTCGGGAATAGTCAATCAGTAAATTGGTTTTGACAGCTATGTATATGAAAACCCACCAAACCAATGTTTGACCATTCATATTGTCGTAGCAGACTCAGGCCCCAGTGGGCACTTACAAATGATTGTAGATAGTAAATTAATTAATGTGTGTAGTGTATTTACTAATAGAAATCAAGTTAACCATAAAGACGTATGTGTCTGGTTCGTGCCAATGATAATTAATTCTACACACAAATCGGTCCTTGAACCTCTTTATGGTGAAGTTTTAGAGGTCGTCTGCGAGTGTGTGGCCTTGATATGACGGTAATGTTCACTGTTAATCTAATAGTATTGCATGAACTGCTTAAAATCACTGTCTTGCTGATTTTACTTTTTCTATAATCGGATATTTTTTTTAATATTTTAAGTTTAGATGCCTATTTGTTTTCTTCTTCATCTTTCTGAATGCTTCACTTATTGCAGAAAATATTAAAAAAGCTATTATGTATGCCTATAATGTCTGATGATGGGATCCATGAGAAATTTAATAATTCTAGGTAATAATAGTGTCTACTGGAGTCCTTCAAGTCAAGTCATAGTTACATGCACTAAATTTAACCTTGCGTTTTGGTTGCTTGTTTTTATACTTAGTTCTGATGATGGTATCTATGATTAATCGAGGGATATACTCAAATATAGCACTTTGGGTATTTTCAGCAACAAGTCAGGATTTGTTAATTGTGAAGTTGGTTAACTTTGTTGACAAATGAAACAAATATTTTGGTTGGTTAAAAATATACATCACTTGCCCATTCATCTTTCATCAGCTTTATGCATCTACATGCACAATCTAAACAGCATTTAGATGCATAAAACTATAGGTAGGGATCTAGATCTCCCGACCGATATTGCTAAACTTTATGTCCACGAAAGTAAGGTTCGAAATAGCCTACACAAATCCCATACAAACCTTAACGGTGCCAAGTCCAACATTGAAAGTGGCACATACTCTATTATTAACTATGCTTTGCACTGTGTCCTTGGTTTAGGAGTCACTCAGTCTGATTTGTACCTCGTTGGTACTACGTGGTCAATTAAACGTTGAGTAACTTTTTGTTTTTGTTTATTTCTTGCTGTTCAAGGAGTACATCCATCAATGTTTCGAAGTCTGTGTGAGTATTATTAATGTTAAGTAGGGGTTTTTGTGCTGTGTAAAAATATTTGAGGCGTTTAAATGTGTACTTACTACCTGTTTGCTATACTAGTTTTGATGTTTTATTTACTGTTTTGAAAATTCTAATGTTTTCTGTAGTAGTAATGTATAAAAGCCCTATGTTTTTAATTACTATTTACGAGATTAACAAACCAATTGGGTTTGTTTGTATTAAGTTTATCATCAAACATAAGTGAACCTGGATCCGTCTTTACGCTAACAATGGTAGTTTTCGTGACAGTATATTTGAATTTCCATTGTAGAAGGCAGAACCTTCTGCCCACAGGACATACTTTATATATCTTAATATTTTTGTCAGGGTAGGTTCTAATAGGCATTACGTTATTGAAAATTGTGATTTTGCAAAAAGATACAGTTAACAAACGATAAAATATATTTTTATGGAATATGCAATATATGGCACACTACGAGTACTTTTAACTTTTTGTGGTTTGCAAAGCAAATAATGAGAGGTTAGGTAATGTAAAATAAGTTAAAATTTTCCTAATGTCCTATACATATTACGCAGGGATCTAACGTTTTAATCTTCTGTAAAATCGTATATCCCTCTTCTATCCTGATTTAATAGTTAAGCCTTTGTACCGGCCACATCTGTACAAAAATAAGTTCTAAACGGCACGTCTAGGTCGGCCGTGTCCTTGCGTGTGATTAGGCTTGATAGTGCTAATTCAGCTAGCATAATCCCACTTGAGCTGTCAAATCGTAAAATGAACCATATTAATGTAGAATAAGGTTGCTTATGATAAAGGCGATGATTACGAAAACCAGTATTTTCATGGTTTTTGGATGCAAAATACTGAAAATGATTTGACATTAAGTAATTATTATTATTTAGCCTCCATTGTCTGCCTACAAGGCAAAAGCCTCCCTTCCCTTTTTCGACTCTTCGCGATTTAACGCGACATTGAGTAATGTATTTGTTTTTCGTATTTACTGCTTTGCACAAGTTTTATTCACAATAATGACAATGCAACTATGGGAAGAGTCGTAATTTCGAGCTGTTCCCAAATAACTTACGATTCTAAAAGTTACCTAACCACCAAAATTGTCCATTTCAAAACAAAAACTTTTCTAACAAAAATGACAATGCAACTATGGGGAGAGACGTAATTTTGAGCTGTTCCCAAATAACTTACGATTCTAAACAGTTAGGTACTTAACCACCAAAATTGTCGAATTCCAGACGAGACGGACAGGCATCCGCCTCCCGCCATGTGGTCGTCGGTGGCGCGGCGGCGCACGGACCTCGTGCCGACCGCGCCCGCGCCGCGCGCGCCAGGTAGGGCCTACTCCATGACGAGGCTCGACCGCCTGCCGACCTCGCCGGCGACGCACCTCAGCCGCGCGCGTGAGTACCCTCCGATACTAGCTTCAGGTGGCTTCCGGCTTCACCCTCGCAACAACTGGGGCTTCAGGCTTTTTGGGCTGTGATTAACCTGCTGTTTTCGAGCTCTTACTGGATCTTTGTCTCTTTGTGCTAGGGTTTGGTTCAGGGGTTTTCTAGTCTCCCTAAATTTCGTGCTTCATCAATGATTGAGATCTCTGTAATTAGTGTGAGACGAATGTTCCACTGTCTGGTAGGAGTGTTATCGGTTTACCCATCTCTGTAAGCTTGATTTTCATCTTAGTAGATACTCTAGTAGATGCTCTATGAAGAGGCTCGACCGCCTGCCGACCTCGACCCAGGGGCATGGAGCCGCTCGGTGGAGTAGCCCTCGGTGCCTCTACCGGCTTCAGGTTTGACCCTCGCAAAAGCTGGGCTTCAAGCTACTGTGACTGTGTTTGTTCTGTCATTAACGAATCCTTCGGGTTCTTCTTGTTTGGTCTGATGGTTTTGTACATCATCTATTGCTACTTCATGACTGGGCGAGAACTTTGTGCTTCTTTTCGTATCTTAGTTTCTTCGCGTAGGTTTTCTTGTCTCGATTTTTATTGCATGGTAAGGGCACCAGCTCTTCGTAGTAGCCGATCTACGAGACTAACTTTGAATAGTAATTGTTCCGTCTATTATCGCTGGTTTAGGGTTTTCCACTTATTTTTGTGGTAGCTTTTATATAAGTGAGACTAGAGTGAGGTGAGTGTCTCCAGGTAGGTGGTAGGTTCCATGGTGAGGCTCGATCGCCTACCGACCTCGCCACATAGAGCTCTGTGTTGGAAACATTGGGCTTTGGAGAACTAAGCTTGGGCTGTGATTAACCAAAGGTTTACATGCCTGTTGTATGAGGTTTTGGATCTTCTTTATTTTCCAACTATTTGTAGTAGGTATTTAATAGGTTTGCCACTTTATTTGAGTACCTAGTGGTCTTTGTATGGTAATTTGGCGGATATGTAAGGGCAAAGATGGACGAATGGTGTGAATGTTGTTGGGAAGTGAGTTTCCTGTCCAGGTAGGGTTTAATGGTTTTAAATCGTTTTCATATCGCTTTTGTATCTAACTCATTGCTTACGCAACGACAGCGTGTTATACTCATCGGTACGTGGTCTTAAATCGTTAGTTTTATTAGGTTGGTACTCATGGTAGTACATATGTACATAAGTGAAGTTGTTAATTAAGATCGTGACATGAGTCATAGTCGTCTAGTGTCATAAGTCGTCGCTTATACAACATGAATGTGTCATGGTCATAGGTATGAGTTTAACTTCTGTTCATAACCCTTTTCGTAATACTTTGATTCAACATTCTCTAAGTCTGTTTAAGTCCAAACTAAATGCTTAAATGTATCTAAATTGTTTGTTGTTCTTTAAAAGGATGCTTTGTTTTCGCCAGTAATTCCTTGGTTTTGGTTTCCCTTTGTGAACACACTTGGCTTTCATTCCCTAACCGACTATATACTCTTAATCTCCACCGCTTTCTATTCCTACAGCGATACTATCACGATCACAGCGGGGTATCATAAGGTAAATGTTCCATCACTGGTGGCTGGCTGAATCTACCCTACGGGATTACTAAACGTCTTTCTTTTCAAAAGGTAAGAGCTTTTATGGTACTACCCGGGAGCTTCACACGCACAAAGGTAATTGCACAATTACTAATACTGATTATGTGATTTTCACCAACATTTCAGTCCCTTTGGTAGGTTTTTTAAGTTTATTTGTAGGATTTTGGATATGAGACTAATATCCCTTATCGCTTTAGCGCAAGATCTTGTTTTCCATAATCATAAAACCTTAGTACCGTTTATGAATCAGATCCTAGATAAATACAACGCTTTAAACAATAATTAACCTAATACCACTTCCTATTATGACATGATTTGGTTTGCTATGCCAAGATATTAAAACGCTTGCTTTAACTTAAAATTACATATAAGATGCTTAGAACTTACTAGAACTTGACATAATAATGGACGGTAAAAGGCATTATATTGAAGACACAGTTTTATGTAAGTATAAAAATATGTCCTATGGCATAATGTTGGTAAATTTTACAACTGCTTCGTTACAATGCTTGCTTACCAAAGAGACGAGAAGCGAAGAAACCACACCAGATAGCGTTGGATTATACTTGGAAGATACTACTATGTTCTAATCTCTCAATGTTGGTCAATAATAAACCTTACCGCTTCGTAACAAGGCTTGCTTATCACAGAGACGAGAAGCGCGGAAACGACACCAATCTCACGATCAGATAGCGTTGGCGCAATGCGTGGTACTCGTAATAAGGCAAGCCGTTGAGCACATTAAAGATAAACTACTACGTTCTAATCTCTGTCTAAATGTTGGTGAATAATAAACCTTGCCGCTTCGTAACAAGGCTTGCTTACCGCAGAGACGAGAAGCGGGGAGACGACGCCGGGCTCGCGGCCCGGAAGCGCCCTGTCCAACGCCACGGGGGTCGTCAGGCGGCCGGGCTCCGCGCCCCGGAAGCCGAGGCCGGCGTCTATCGCGGGCACGGGGGTGAACACGCCTCGAGGTGAGGAGATCTTTTGAGTTTCGACTCCGAGTAATCGTACCACAAACAGAGACAAGAGGTTTAAGCTCACAACTTGGGTTTTAATACCTAGTTTGTATACGAAGATCCCTTCATTTGTTTTATGTTGCATTGTGCTATCCTTGCTGCTTTACATGTTAAAATGACGATTTAGCTACTTGTATTAACATCAAGAATCGGCTGACGTTTAGCTTGTCTCTATCGTCTAACCAGCTGTTGAAGTTAAAACTTTCGTGGACTCATCTCAAACGTAAACCACCCAATTCTGGAAAGTCGTAAAACTTTCTTGTCCGTTGGAGGAGAATTAGCTTCCTTTGGGTTTGTATATAGATTATAATCCGCGTCCTAGGTTAGGTGATTCTCTCTTTTCTTCGGTCCACCAGAATGTTTATACCACCCTTGTTGTATGTTCCAGACATAATGTCTATGTCCCTGGCGACAACGCCATCTGTCTCTCGCGACAGCACGGCGCTCATAGACACTCCGCGCCGCGCGCCCGCGCCCGCGCCGCGCCGCCCGCGCCCCGCCTCGCTGTACACCTCCAAGCCAGGTAACACATCACCTGTGCAACTCTCCCCCGGGGGACTGCCACGTGACGTCACATAGACACTCCGCGCCGCGCGCCCGCGCCCGCGCCGCGCCGCCCGCGCCCCGCCTCGCTGTACACCTCCAAGCCAGGTAACACATCACCTGTGCAACTCTCCCCCGGGGGACTGCCACGTGACGTCACATAGACACTCCGCGCCGCGCGCCCGCGCCCGCGCCGCGCCGCCCGCGCCCCGCCTCGCTGTACACCTCCAAGCCAGGTAACACATCACCTGTGCAACTCTCCCCCGGGGGACTGCCACGTGACGTCACATAGACACTCCGCGCCGCGCGCCCGCGCCCGCGCCGCGCCGCCCGCGCCCCGCCTCGCTGTACACCTCCAAGCCAGGTAACACATCACCTGTGCAACTCTCCCCCGGGGGACTGCCACGTGACGTCACATAGACACTCCGCGCCGCGCGCCCGCGCCCGCGCCGCGCCGCCCGCGCCCCGCCTCGCTGTACACCTCCAAGCCAGGTAACACATCACCTGTGCAACTCTCCCCCGGGGGACTGCCACGTGACGTCACATAGACACTCCGCGCCGCGCGCCCGCGCCCTCGCCGCGCCGCCCGCGCCCTGCCTCGCTGTACACCTCCAAGCCAGGTAACACATCACCTGTACAACTCTCCCCCGGGGGACTGCCACGTGACGTCACATAGACACTCCGCGCCGCGCCGCCCGCGCCGCGCCGCCCGCGCCCCGCCTCGCTGTACACCTCCAAGCCAGGTAACACGTCACCTGTACAACTCTCACCCGGGGGCCTGCCACGTGACGTCACATAGACACTCCGCGCCGCGCGCCCGCGCCCGCGCCGCGCCGCCCGCGCCCCGCCTCGCTGTACACCTCCAAGCCAGGTAACACATCACCTGTGCAACTCTCCCCCGGGGGACTGCCACGTGACGTCACATAGACACTCCGCGCCGCGCGCCCGCGCCCGCGCCGCGCCGCCCGCGCCCCGCCTCGCTGTACACCTCCAAGCCAGGTAACACATCACCTGTGCAACTCTCCCCCGGGGGACTGCCACGTGACGTCACATAGACACTCCGCGCCGCGCGCCCGCGCCCTCGCCGCGCCGCCCGCGCCCTGCCTCGCTGTACACCTCCAAGCCAGGTAACACATCACCTGTACAACTCTCCCCCGGGGGACTGCCACGTGACGTCACATAGACACTCCGCGCCGCGCCGCCCGCGCCGCGCCGCCCGCGCCCCGCCTCGCTGTACACCTCCAAGCCAGGTAACACGTCACCTGTACAACTCTCACCCGGGGGCCTGCCACGTGACGTCACATAGACACTCCGCGCCGCGCGCCCGCGCCCGCGCCGCGCCGCCCGCGCCCCGCCTCGCTGTACACCTCCAAGCCAGGTAACACATCACCTGTGCAACTCTCCCCCGGGGGACTGCCACGTGACGTCACATAGACACTCCGCGCCGCGCGCCCGCGCCCGCGCCGCGCCGCCCGCGCCCCGCCTCGCTGTACACCTCCAAGCCAGGTAACACATCACCTGTGCAACTCTCCCCCGGGGGACTGCCACGTGACGTCACATAGACACTCCGCGCCGCGCGCCCGCGCCCGCGCCGCGCCGCCCGCGCCCCGCCTCGCTGTACACCTCCAAGCCAGGTAACACATCACCTGTACAACTCTCACCCGGGGGCCTGCCACGTGACGTCACATAGACACTCCGCGCCGCGCGCCCGCGCCCCGCCTCGCTGTACACCTCCAAGCCAGGTAACACATCACCTGTGCAACTCTCCCCCGGGGGACTGCCACGTGACGTCACATAGACACTCCGCGCCGCGCGCCCGCGCCCGCGCCGCGCGCCCGCGCCCCGCCTCGCTGTACACCTCCAAGCCAGGTAACACATCACCTGTGCAACTCTCCCCCGGGGGACTGCCACGTGACGTCACATAGACACTCCGCGCCGCGCGCCCGCGCCCCGCCTCGCTGTACACCTCCAAGCCAGGTAACACATCACCTGTGCAACTCTCCCCCGGGGGACTGCCACGTGACGTCACATAGACACTCCGCGCCGCGCGCCCGCGCCCGCGTCGCGCCGCCCGCGCCCCGCCTCTCTGTACACCTCCAAGCCAGGTAACACATCACCTGTACAACTCTCACCCGGGGGCCTGCCACGTGACGTCACATAGACAGTCCGCGCCGCGCGCCCGCGCCCGCGCCGCGCCGCCCGCGCCCCGCCTCGCTGTACACCTCCAAGCCAGGTAACACATCACCTGTGCAACTCTCCCCCGGGGGACTGCCACGTGACGTCACATAGACACTCCGCGCCGCGCGCCCTCGCCACGCGCCCGCGCCCCGCCTCGCTGTACACCTCCAAGCCAGGTAACACATCACCTGTGCAACTCTCCCCCGGGGGACTGCCACGTGACGTCACATAGACACTCCGCGCCGCGCGCCTGCGCCCGCGCCGCGCGCCCGCGCCCCGCCTCGCTGTACACCTCCAAGCCAGGTAACACATCACCTGTGCAACTCTCCCCCGGGGGACTGCCACGTGACGTCACATAGACACTCCGCGCCGCGCGCTTGCGCCCGCGCCGCGCGCCCGCGCCCCGCCTCGCTGTACACCTCCAAGCCAGGTAACACATCACCTGTGCAACTCTCCCCCGGGGGACTGCCACGTGACGTCACATAGACACTCCGCGCCGCGCGCCCGCGCCCGCGCCGCGCCGCCCGCGCCCCGCCTCTCTGTACACCTCCAAGCCAGGTAACACATCACCTGTACAACTCTCACCCGGGGGCCTGCCACGTGACGTCACATAGACAGTCCGCGCCGCGCGCCCGCGCCCGCGCCGCGCCGCCCGCGCCCCGCCTCGCTGTACACCTCCAAGCCAGGTAACACATCACCTGTGCAACTCTCCCCCGGGGGACTGCCACGTGACGTCACATAGACACTCCGCGCCGCGCGCCCGCGCCCGCGCCGCGCCGCGCGCCCTGCCTCGCTGTACACCTCCAAGCCAGGTAACACATCACCTGTGCAACTCTCCCCCGGGGGACTGCCACGTGACGTCACATAGACACTCCGCGCCGCGCGCCCGCGCCGCGCCGCCCGCGCCTATAGCTATTGTTACATAATGTCTCTCGATCGACACCACGCGTCGCCCGCGCGTCGCCTCGCCCCGCCTCGCTTTACAACTCCAAGCCAGATAGCATTAGCATCATATAACTCTAAACCGGGTGACTGCCACGTGACGTCACATAGCTATTGTTACATAATGTCTCTCGATCGACACCCCGCGTCGCCCTCGCCCCGCCTCGCTTTACAACTCCGAGCCAGATAGCATTAGCATCATATACAACTCTAAACCGGATGACTGCCACGTGACGTCACATAGCTACTGTAACATAATGTCCATGTCCATGGCGATAACATAAAAAAAGAAAAGTTAATCCTCCATAATGTTGTTTAATAATTTTTGTTTTCAGCAACGCCGACGGCGCCCGGTGAGGGCAAACCGCCCTTGCATAGGAAACCAAAGCCATCCAAAGAACATGAAAAGGTAAGTTAATTTTCGCGTGCATCTGACAGGTGTGAAGCCGAGCGCAGTTAAACATTTGACAGGTGTGAAGCCGAGCGCAGTTAAACATTTGACAGGTGTGAAGCCGAGCGCAGTTAAACATTTGACAGGTGTGAAGCCGAGCGCGGTTAAACATTTGACAGGTGTGAAGCCGAGCGCAGTTAAACATTTGACAGGTGTGAAGCCGAGCGCAGTTAAACATATGACAGGTGTGAAGCCGAGCGCTGTTAAACATTTGACAGGTGTGAAGCCGAGCACAGTTAAACATTTGACAGGTGTGAAGCCGAGCGCAGTTAAACATTTGACAGGTGTGAAGCCGAGCGCAGTTAAACATTTGACAGGTGTGAAGCCGAGCACAGTTAAACATTTGACAGGAGTGATGCCGAGCGCAGTTAAACATTTGACAGGTGTGAAGCCGAGCACAGTTAAACATTTGACAGGAGTGATGCCGAGCGCAGTTAAACATTTGACAGGTGTGAAGCCGAGCGCAGTTAAACATTTGACAGGTGTGAAGCCGAGCGCAGTTAAACATTTGACAGGTGTGAAGCCGAGCGCAGTTAAACATTTGACAGGTGTGAAGCCGAGCACAGTTAAACATTTGACAGGAGTGATGCCGAGCGCATGTGTGTGCGTTGTGTTTACATTTTCATGCGAGTTGTTTAATTTTTTATAGGGTCACAACATGCTTTACCGAAATCGGTATGCAAAGTTTTTAAGATAGATAGGCATGCCGATGTTACAGAAAAATCAAAGAAAATACTACAACTACAACTTAAATTATTATTTTGACAATAGGTATATTAAAAAAAAAATATATTAAAAATAATTAAAATTAAAATTTATCCTTTAGAAATTCGTCAACATTATAATAGCATTTTTCATGTTATAATGTTGACGAATTTCTAAAGGATAAATTTTAATTTTAATTATTTTTAATATATTTTTTTTTTAATATACCTATAACATGAAAAATGCTATTATAATGTTGACGAATTTCTAAAGGATAAATTTTAATTTTAATTATTTTTAATATATTTTTTTTTTAATATACCTATTGTCAAAATAATAATTTAAGTTGTAGTTGTAGTATTTTCTTTGATTTTTCTGTAACATCGGCATGCCTACCTATCTTAAAAACTTTGCATACCGATTTCGGTAAAGCATGTTGTGACCCTATAAAAAATTAAACAACTCGCATGAAAATGTAAACATGTTTTTTGCAAATAAATGTCTTTATCTTTATCTTTAGCGCAGTTAAACTTTTGTGTCATGATCGCTACGCTTCACATGGCCTTTCGTCTAGTTCGTGATATTGTAATCACATTGCTCTGTAAAATAAGCTCACTATTTATTATGTCAATAGGCTATTTCACGTGCAATATGTTCGCTGACAGCTGAATAGACGACCTATTCTTAATATTGAGCTAAGCTACAATTTTCACATTTATATTTGGCATAATATTGTTTTATGTTGGCTGATATGATGATGATGCTGGTTTTAAGTGTAAACATATCTGTTACAGACTCCCCGCGGCAAATCGATGTCCCCGGCGCCGCCCGCGGCCCGGGAGCCCGGCGCGGACAAGGACGTGCCGCTCGAGGTATGTGACGCAGCCCGGACTAGCCCCTAGGCCTAGGCCCGTCCTGGCGAAACATCCATAAATAATTTAATAAATAAAATCTTGGTGCACGTAGAGAAGGTTACCGACGTAGCTCAGCGAATTAGCAAGCTGAAGTGGCAGGTCACATATGCCGCAGAACCGATGGCCGTTGTAGGCAGGTTCTTGAGTGGAGACCGCGTGTCGGCAAACGTAGTGTAGGGCGCGTAGGTGGGGCGATGATATACGTAAGGAAGCGGGCAGGGATTGGAAAAGGAAAGCTGAAGATCGAGCTCAGTAACGTGCCCTGGGAGAGGTCTATGTCCAGCAGTGGACTGACACGGGCTGATGATGACGTAGTAAATATTGTAAGGCAGGGGGCCCTTAAACACCAAGTGCCTAGGGGCCATGGATCCCTGCATTCGGGCGCGATGTAACCACCCGCCGTCTCAGCCGTAGGACGTCCACTGCTGGACAAAGGCCTCCCTCATTGATCACTAAGTAATGATCATGAGGGGCGATAAAGTCCCCTATGATCACAATGTTACTTACCCCTACCCACCCTCTCTCTCTCGGGTAACATTCTACCGCCGGCACCCCACGACAAGGAAATGATAAAAATGACGGTGATAATAAATAAGTAAATAATGCTGGACAATTCACACAGCATCATCTAGCCCCAAGCTAAGCAGAGCTTGTTTTATGGGTACTAGATTACTGATATACTTAATACATTATACTACATACCTAGTCAGATATTTTATATATAGATAAACATCCAGAACACCCTGAACAAATATCTGCAGATCATACAGACATTTGTCTCGAGGCGGGGATCGAACCCTCTTGCGTCGCAGGCAGACTTTCGCACGCTGCGCCACAGAGGTCGTCTAACGATGATGATGTTGATGATGGTGATGATGATGATGATGATGGTGGTGGTGATGATGATGATGATGCATTATTATTTGTCCTGTGGCAGGCCGCCGCGCCCGAGGCGCCGCAGGTGAGCGCGGCGGCGGTGGCGCACAAGCTGGAGGCGCTGCAGATACAGAACGGGCACGACGAGGTCGTAAGTACCGTATGATACACTAGCTTTTGCCCGCGACTTCGTCCGCGTGGAAGTCATAAAACGTAAAATCCCGTTTTTCATGCAGAGCCACTTTGATTCGAAAATATAGATAGATAGAAAACTTTATTTTATTTTATTATTTTATTTTATTTTACATTTTTGGAAAACAAACAGCTGCATAAAACATTGGTTATAGTAAAATTAATAGACAAAATAAGCCTAGGAGTTTCCACTTATAAAAATCAATATGTACCTATACTAAAATAAACAAGCGTATATAATGACAAAAATAACTGAATATAAAATACTAACACTTACAAAAAAGAACAAAATATTAAGTAAGAAATTAATTTACCCATTCATACAAGCCATGATCATCACAACACTCACATAATGTATCTATAACAAGTTTTCAAAAAAGGTCTTGTTTGTTAAGTATTTAACACCGTTTTTACTCATACAAAATAGGTCGACATTTATTGCACACCACATTAAAAGAACATAAACAATTTAGAAATAATGTAAAAAACAACACAGGAGTACAAAGGGCGGCCTTATCGCTATGAGCGATCTCTTCCAGGCAACCTTGGGATGGACAGGAAAATGAAGGAGGCTATATCGTGGCGTAAAAATATAAGTAAAGAAATAATAATAATAATAAATAATGCTCGACAAATCACACAGCATCATCTAGCCCCAAGCTAAGCAGAGCTTGTGTTATGGGTACTAGATGACTGATATACTTAATACATTATACTACATAGATAGATATTTTTATTATATATAGAAAAACACCCAGAACACCCTGAACAAATATCTGCAGATCGTACAGACATTTGTCCCGAGGCGGGAATCGAACCCGCAACCTCTTGCGTCGCAGGCGGTCCTTCGCCCACCACGCCACAGAGGTCGAGAGTAAATAAAATAATACAGAGTAAATAAAACTAACATGAATAAATAAGTAAATAATCTAAGATTAGGTACAGAGGTATTTAACCCGAAAATATAACACATAAACATAAAATAATATAATAAATATCTATATCACAAAATAATTATAGTGATAAATAATACTGATATATAAGATTTTTGAAAATAGGCAGAGATTTTGCACCTCTGATGTTCAGGGGGAGAGCGTTCCACAGACGAATAGCTTGCACAGTGAAGGATTTCTCATAGAAGGAAGTTGAGTGAGATGGAATTTTTAAGGTCAGAGTTTCAGAGGAGCGCTAGGAACGGGAATGGGAGTCTGAGAGAAACTCGAAGTTCTCTTTGAGGTAGTACGGACTAGGTGGATGGAAAAGAATATTGTAAAGAAAGCATTTCTGATTTGATCCCGTACAGAAACCCTGAGCATAGCCCTCTCCATAGCTCGTTGAGCGACTCTGAGCTTATTCACAGTAACACACACTGATTGAAGACTTGTAGTTAAGTAACTGAATTATAATCTTAATTTCCAGCAAACAACCGAAATCCAGATAGCAATAGAAACGAAACCCGTGAAACCAGCCGACAAGCCGACTGAAACGCCGAACGAAAAGCCGACTGAAACGCAAGAGGAGAAGCCACTTGAAACGCAGAAAGAGAAGCCTGTTGAAATACAAAAGGAGAAAAAGGAAGAAAAGAAGGAGTCCTCTCAGGAACGGACTGATGAGTCAGATATGACAGGTATTTCTTTACTGATATAAAGAAAGTTTGTGTATGTTTTTTTTAACTTTCGCGAACATGACACCGCTTTTAGTGTTTCGAAGTACAGTCGCGTTCATAGTAAAGGATACCTCTTTTATTAGGCCGGCTTAGTGGTATCCTTTACTATGAACGCGAATGTACAGCAAGAAACCCTTATTGTTTGGCTTTGTCCGTCTGTCAGTATGTATGTATGTGTGTGCGTCTGTAAAAGAATGCTGAAAAAATAATTATAAGTAGGCAGACAAATCGGGCCAGTTTAATTTGGACTGGACTGATCACCTATGACGCAGGCCGGATTAGTATTGGGTTAAATTTATCACCAATTTCCACAAAACAGGAAACGACCAAAGTCGAAATCAATTATTCAATAGAGCAAAAAGTTAAATAACATGCTCAGTTTACGACATAAAAAATTAAACGCATTTAAATTTAATAAAGCTCATAATTGAATTCGTTCGCTTCGGAAAACTTTTTTCAAGTGACGGAAAGAAGCGAAGAAAAGAGTTGACCTAAAACTAAAACGACGGACTAATAGATTTTTTTTTTCGCGATATTTACTTAGACGAACGCCGTAAGCGCAGGCTGCCTTAACAATTTCAGCCACGAAGACACTAGCCGTCGCGTCGAAAATCTTGATCTCGGTGCTACAAAACCGATAAAAGGCAATCAAGATTTTCGACGCGACGGCTAGTGTCTTCGTGGCCGAAATTGTTAAGGCAGCCTGCGCTTAAGGCGTTCGTCTGAACACCACCTTTGTGTGCACGTGCGCTTAAAGGCGAACCAAGTCGTACTTTTCGAATAGATGGGATGAAAACGTATGTGATCGTCAGGTCTCATGTGCCCGTAACTTGATCGTTGTTGTATTTACTGTTGCAGCATCAATGATCGGCCGCAAGATCACCACGGAGGAGCAGGCGAAGGCGGCGCTGGCGGAGCGGCGGCGGCGCGCGCGCGACGAGCTCGAGCGGCAGGCCGAGCTGGAGAGGCAGAGGTACCTTGTATACAAGATCACCACGGAGGAGCAGGCGAAGGCGGCGCTGGCGGAGCGGCGGCGGCGCGCGCGCGACGAGCTCGAGCGGCAGGCCGAGCTGGAGAGGCAGAGGTACCTTGTATACAAGATCACCACGGAGGAGCAGGCGAAGGCGGCGCTGGCGGAGCGGCGGCGGCGCGCGCGCGACGAGCTCGAGCGGCAGGCCGAGCTGGAGAGGCAGAGGTACCTTGTATACAAGATCACCACGGAGGAGCAGGCGAAGGCGGCGCTGGCGGAGCGGCGGCGGCGCGCGCGCGACGAGCTCGAGCGGCAGGCCGAGCTGGAGAGGCAGAGGTACCTTGTATACAAGATCACCACGGAGGAGCAGGCGAAGGCGGCGCTGGCGGAGCGGCGGCGGCGCGCGCGCGACGAGCTCGAGCGGCAGGCCGAGCTGGAGAGGCAGTACCTTCTGTTCTTAACCCCCGACAAAAGAGGGGGGTGTTAAAGTAGAATTCCACCAGTGTGCGGCACAAATGTTAGAATGCTAGAAAACACCAAAATTACATTCAAACATTTATGCCGCACACTGGTGGAATTCTACCTTTATATACACAAGTTTCAAAGCTATGTGTCTCCGTGTTTGTCAGTTCCCATTTGTTATTGGAACATGACGTTAGCGAACAAAATGACACATTTTTCTTTCCTATTTCTCATGGAAAACTACATGCTAGCTTTTACCTGGGTGCCGTGCCATAGAACTAACTAGAATGAGAATCAAGGACTTTTTTTTAACCCCCGCCAAAAAAAAGGGGTTTTATACAGGGTGTATTATAACATGTGTACTAAGCTGTTGGAGTCTCAGGTGAAAATTAAAGAGAATGGACTGTATATAGATGCTAGTTTAATTGAGACTAGAAAAAGCGTGCGTCTTCGGTCGCGTGTGTGAAGGTGGGTCTCACGCGTGGAGTGTGGGCGGCGATTTGTCCCCGACAAAGCTGAAAGGTGGTGATTCTGACCATACCAAGGAACATTTTGTTCTAAGCTATTTTTGTTCTTAAAGTGTAAACCCACACGAAGGTATCATTTATAGAAATTAAAGAATATCTCCGAAGATGTATGCTAGATGTCGCTGCTCGGTTGCTACAAAACCGATAAAGGCAATCAAGATTTTCGACCCGACGACGGTTAGTGTCTTCGTGGCCGAAATGGTTAAGGCAGCCTGCGTTTAAGGTGTTTGTCTGAACATTGCGGATTCGAATCCCGTCGAAGACAAAACATTTGATTGCATTTTTCATTTCTATAACTTTTGTTATAAAAAAAATATTTTATATTATAAATTTTATTATTAGAGTGGCTGTAAAAAGTATAACTTTTCTAATGATTGTTTTTCTGAATTAAAGCTATAATAATAACATGACGGACAACGTGACTCTTCCTAGTACTCGTACTGTATTGACGTATTCCCTCTTCCAGACTGCAACGCGAAGCCGAAGAGGAGCTGGAGAGGCAGCGCATCGAAGAGGAGCGGCAGAAGAAGGAAGAGGAGGAGGCGCGCGAGCTGGCGCGGCTGCAGCGCTCCATGGAAGAGGAGAAGCTGAGGAAAGCTATCGAGGTTAGCATCGTCTCACACGCAGGACCTGGGCGTAGGCCTTCGTGGATCTCCAAGCACTGATCTTGCAGAAAGAGAAGAAGGAAGAAGAGGCGAGGGAACGAGCAAAAGGAAACGCTATCGAGGTTAGTGCGTCATCTCACACGTAGGACCTGGGCGTAGGCCTTCGTGGATCTCCAAGCACTGATCATGAGGGGTTTGTTGCCATACTCACCAATAACAAGAAGAAGGAAGAAGAGGCGAGGGAACTAGCAAAAGGAAAAGCTATCGAGGTTAGTGTATCATTTCAGCCGTAGGACGTCCACTGCTGAGCATGTCTAGCTCAAGAATTTCCAAGTACTGATCATGAGGCAGTTGCCATACTGGTTTCTTCATAATGGTTTCTTCTTCGCTAGTTTCCCTTACCTACTTGGAAAAAAAGTTCTCCGAAGCGAACTAATTCAATTATGTATTTTGTTTTTATTTTGTTAACTGACTACTATGTAGCTTTTTACTCTATTGAATAATCACTTATTGGCTTTGACTCACCACGCTTAGCAGGCGGGCTGGCGAGCGCAGAACGGGACGTTGATACACGGAACGACGCTGCTGCCCATCTTCCGGAAGTCATCATCCGCCAAGGGAGATTGCCCATCTTCTGGAGATATCCCTTGGCAGATTATTACCGCATCCACGGACAAGAGTGGAGTGGCGACATTCCTCTGCCTCTGCATAAATATAAATGTAATTGCTATTTTTCCAGTTACAACAACAACTCGAGCGCGAAGAGGCCGAGCGCAAGACCCGCGAAGAGGCGGAGAAGCAAGCCAAGCTCAAGGAGGACGAGGAGAAGAGGAGAGCGGCGGAGGAGGCGGAGAAGCTGCGCCGGGAGGAGGCGGAGCGGGAGGAGAAGGAGCGCATCGCGAGGAAGCAGCGCGTCGAGGCCATCATGGCGAGGACACGGCTTAGGAAGGTGAGAAGGAGATTTAGTAACTTAAAGTCTATTTTGACTCTATTAACGACTATTTTGACTCTATTAACGACTGTTTTGACTCTTTTAACAACTTTTTTGAATTTATTGAACTGTTTTGCAATTGGAGGTGGTAGTTTATTCCAACTTCTAGAGCCTTATCAACTTGTCGCATATTACGACTAAGCCTTAAAGACTAGCGACACATGGTGAGTAGCTAAGTGAAGAAAGCCCTAGAATTTTTGCAACAATTAGCAAATAAATAAAAACACATGCAAACCACTGTAATAACGTGTTTCTAAGCGTACCTACTAAATGTATGAAGTCGATTTAGGTCATTTCATCTATTATAGATGATTTATACAGCGTCAGCAACTGGTAATCACGCTGTACGGGATACTGCAGTGCCTGGGACATTGTTAGATGAATTAGGCTTGCCCAGCACCTATCACCATCCTCTCAGCTTAGTCAGCTATTAGTCAGAGGAAAGAACAGGTATATATGTCTGAAGCTAACTAAGCCGAAGTTAATTTGCAGTCTTAATATTCTGCGTTTTGAAATTCTACTTTTCTGATACTGTTAGCCTGATTAGTCCCATTGTTGGGCAAAAGCCGTCCCCTAATCCCACTATTCACGATTTCGCGCCACCATTTGCCTGTCCCTCTTTGCAGCGTCTAGTCATCGTCTAGTTTTGTAACATTTTGGAAGTTTGTAGCCTAAACCATACCTTCCGTTTCAGGCTGAAGAAGACAAGAATCAGCAGGAGAACAAGTCCGCCCCCGCCGGCCCCACGCCCACGGTCCCACCCGTGGACAACGGCGCCAAGCCCGTCGACAACGGCAACGTGGCCACGGACGACCTGCTCGGATTCACCAATAGTCAGGTAACTTTACAGGCGCCAGTACTCAATAATTGCATGATCATAGCTTCAAAGAGGCTATTGTTGTTTTTAAGAGTGTAGGGCTTACACATTATAATAAACTAGCTGACCCGGTGCCCACTTCGTTGGACACTCACAAATACTGTGGCTTTATATTAGTAAAAAAAAATTGAGAATCGGTTCAGTAGATCCAGAGATTACCCCCCATACAACCTCACAAACTTTACCTCTTTATAATTTATTTATTTATTTATGAACAAAATCCACAGCCCTTAAAGATAAAATGATAACACTTATAGTCATAACTTACAGCCAATTATGGATTTACATTTTGTAAATGGTACTTAATTAAACGTATACGACGATCTCTTCACGCTTATGAAATAAATCAAAACTACCTTATCTAACTTACATTTAAAGGAAAATAATAATTATAAATAAAATTATGCAAATAAACATTTTCAAAATTCACACTATTACTTAGTTTCTGTAATCTGTGCTATTACTATGGTATGTAAGGAGTACATACACTACATAACATAGAATAATTATTATAAATCATAAAAACTATAATCTACACCATGTAAATAGAGAAATTTTAATAAAAATAATATATAAAATATACATATATTTATATATATATATAAAAACATATTCAACATAATATATTATAGAGAATTACAAAGTCCGTAATCGACCAGAATGAGGGTTAGCCTTGGCATTGTTAGTCATTCAGTTCATCAAGGACTCGACAAACTTCCCTCTTAAAACCTAATTTATTCATATGAAATATGTCTACACTTTTGAATATTTTATTATAAGTTCTGTGCAATCGGCTTATAAAAGAATTTTGTGCATAATTGGTCGCGGAATGTGACGTAGCAAAAAGGTTTGTATGCCTCGTTCGGATTTTCGGAGCGTTAAAACGAAGTAACTTAGAGGCTAGTTCCAGACAATCTATGTACCCATTGCACAGACCATGCAACAACGTCATATCAGCGAGGGCACGCCTATCTTGCAGGGTGGCGAGGTGATGATTTTTGCAAGATTCAGGATAGTTCTCAGTACGGCCATAGCCTGACCGATAATCAAGGTGTTTTATAAACTTTCTCTGAATTCTCTCTATGTTGTGTATGTAGATAAGGTACTGCGGGTTCCAAACAGAACAACAGTACTCCAAAGTGCTCCGTACATATGAACAGTACAGCATCTTCACACAGGCAACATCAGAGAAAGGACGACTGACTCTTAAGAATAAAACCCAAGCTTCTGTAGGCCTTGCAGCACACTGCATCGATATGCTCCGAAAATGAAAGTTTTGCGTCCATCACAACCCCGAGGTCTCTAACGGAGTCCATCTTTTGAATGTTTGTGCCATTAATTGAATATTCAAACTGAATGGGTAGTTTTTTGCGCGTAAAGGATACAATAGCGCATTTATTTACATTAATGGCTAAACGATTTCTGTCATAATATGACGCTAAGCTATCAAGGTCTTTTTGAAGGTTTTGACAGTCAGATTGATTTCTAACCCTTATAAAGATCTTCGTGTCATCTGCGTACATAAGAAATCTCGCGTACTTTATGCTAGAGCCAATGTCATACAGGTACGATGCATACAAAAGAGGACCCAGTATAGAGCCCTGGGGTACTCCAGATGGGACAGAGATGAAATCAGAGCAGAACCCACCTACGACCACTGATTGAGAGCGATTCAGCAAATAAGATTCGATCCACCTGAGCAAATTACCCCGAATACCAAGGTCAAACAGCTTATGTAGAAGAATAATGTGGTCTACACGGTCAAATGCTTTCTCAAAGTCCGTGTAGACGACATCCACTTGAGATCCTCCGTCCATGCTATTGGCAATAATGTCCGTAAATATTCCTAAGTTAGTGCTGGTGGAACGACCTTTTAGAAAACCATGCTGTTCTGATGGAATTGATATGGATAGAGCTGAGTATAGATGCGTATGGACTACTCTTTCAAATAACTTACTTAAAACGTTAAGAATAGAAATTGGTCGATAGTTTTCGACGGGAATTACAGATCCTTTTTTATGAATAAGAACTATGTTGGCTTTTTTCCAAATGTTGGGGAAAAAACCTTCTCTGAGACATCGGTTATATATTAAAGCTATTGGGACACTCAGTGAGGTCGCGCACTTGACAAAAAACAGTGTAGGGATAGTATCGATATATCGATATAGACGAGCTCTGTGGCGCAGCGGGCGAAGGTCCGCCTGCGACGCAAGGGGTTGCGGGTTCGATTCCCGCCTCGGGACAAATGTCTGTACGATCTGCAGATATTTGTTCAGGGTGTTCTGGGTGTTTTTCTATATATAATAAAAATATCTATCTATGTAGTATAATGTATTAAGTATATTAGTCATCTAGTACCCATAACACAAGCTCTGCTTAGCTTGGGGCTAGATGATGCTGTGTGATTCGTCCAGCATTATTTATTTATTTATTTATTATTTATTTATCACAGCCAGGTCCTTTGGTAACATCTAATTTCCGAAGAAGAATAAGAATCTCTTCAGTATTAACTTCTACTGTATGAGTAACGTCATAACCACCTTACCATAATATTAGTATAGATAACACAAACACGGGAATTTATCGTGTAATACCTTTGGTTGTTTCCGACGTTTCGACTGAGTTTCTACAGTGGTGGTCCCGGGCAGACTGGACATTTCATTGGAGTGTCCATCCAAAAGCGATGGTGGTATTGCAACTACCCTCACTTTGTCTTCAGAACTGGGTAAGGTCGCGTTCATACATCATTATGTCAGTTAGATTATGCCGTGGGGTGTCAATCGGCCAAGGGACACCTCCTCAAGATGGGCAGCAGCGTTTTCCCGTGTATCAACATCCCACTATTATGTTTCTTTATGGATTTTTGTTGAGCAAGCTTATTCCTTTCATTAGCTTTATCTATTTTTTGTTCATTTTTTTTTCTTACAAAAATTATCACCACAGCTGTAGTAGGACTACTGTCCTCGTTGTGGTCTTCCATCTTGGATCTTCAAGATCATGAATAAATAATAAAATAAATTATAAATAATGCTGGACAATTCACACATCATCATCTAGCCCCAAGCTAAACAGACCTTGTGTTATCGGTACTAGATGACTGATATAGTTAATAAATTATACTACATAGATAGATATTTTTATTATATACCTATAGAAGAACATCCAGAACACCCTGAACAAATACCTGCAGCTCTTATAGGCATTTGTCCGGAGGCGGGAATCGGACTCGCAACCTCTTGCGTCGCAGGCGGACCTTCGCCCGCTGCGCCATAGAGGTAGTCACGTCACGAATGGCGTGGTATGACAACCCCCTCACGATCTTGAAGATACATGAGGGAAGGCCTATGTGCAGCAGTGGCGGTGGACAGCACACTTACGGATGAGATTATGTTGATTTATTTATTTGGTAGCCGTACCCCGCGTTTCACCCGCGTAGTTCCCGTTCCTGTGGGAATACGGGGATAAAATGTAGCTTCATCAGAAATAATGTGGGATTGTAATGGTGAAAGGATTTTTCAAATCGCTCCAGCAGTTTCGGAGCATATTCAAATGATTCCTCTTTATTATTAATGTTTTTTTTTCTTCTGCGCTTTTCTGCGATCAGTCTTGCGACTATAAGCAAAAGGGTTAGGCGGATGATGTCGTGTAGATTGTGACCACAGTTGGCTCACAATCTTTCTTTATTCCGCTAGGACCTGTTGTCTAGCGTTTGGATGTCGTGCCGTTTCAATCGCTTTTGGTAGCCTGGTCGGAAGAGCGTGGCTGCCAGCTGGTTGGCGTGGTGCGCTAGGCGACCTTTGTACTTTGCAGCAGTTGTCCGAATCTCCTCCTTGACCGTGCTCATCATTAAGTGTTCATGTATGCGATGGCGGTTTTCCAACTACCCTCACTTTGTCTTCAGAACTCGGTAAGGCCGCGTTTATACATCATTATGTCGGTTAGACTATGCCGTGGGGTGTCAACCGGCCAAGGCACACCTCCTCAAGATGGGCAGAAGCGTTTTTTTGTATTGGTCGTGAACCATGAGGCTTTCGCAATTGTTCACAATATCATGTTCTGAGCTCTTTGTAAATTTATTATTAATGTAGATGATAATTGTTATCCAACTGTCTGAAAGCTTGGTCGTCTTTTGCCCGCAGGTGGATCTAGCGAAAGTCCCGGAAACAAACTCGTCGCCGCCCGCGGCGCCGGCCAACGGGAACCACAGCGCGGGTCTACTGGACCTGTCCCAACTACATAATGTGAGTTGCCCACTCTGGGAATCATTCATCATCAACATCTCAGCCGTAGGACGTCCACTACTGAACACAGGCCTCATGGATCTCCATGAGGGGTAGCTGCCATACCCGCCACGCTTGGCAGGCGGGTTAACTAGCGCATTACGGAGGTGTCCCTTAGCAGGCTCTTACTGCATCCACGGGTATGAGAGGAGGGGCGACATTCTAAAACCGGCACCCCGCGTCAATCAGCATTATTCATCATCATCATTATGGGCTTATATCAGTCCACAGCTGACTTAGACCTTCCCGAATCTGCGCCAATCGCCCTGTCTTCAGTCAAATTTTAAATAACGCAAATGAAATATATTCACAGACGGAGGACAAAATAGTCGAGCAGCCCACGAAACCGATCGACGCAGAGACCAACAACGGCAACGGCGACGGGCCGCACGTCGGCCAACACCCCGCCAACGTTGGCCTCTCCGCCAACGCCGGCCTGTCCGCCAACTTCATCCAGAACGAAATCGCCTCCAACGAGGGTCAGACTAAGATGGCGGACAAACTGTTAGACGATGATTTTTCAACGCACAACGGGCACAGCGCCCTGAATCACCCGCTTACGTTGCAAAATGCAATCTAAAGTTGTAGGGTTACGGTTGAAAGCTGCGCACGCAGTCGCATAATATTGTGTAACGCTATGTTGCAATAACCTGTTCGGTTAGGGTGTGGTTTCAAAGCGTACGTATTGACTGACTCTTGGGGTTGTAAAGTTAGCCTCACATTTTAGGATGACTCACGCAATTTTTCCGAGCGTTGTCCATTGCTCGGCCGACACTCGGTTGCCGCTCGGTATACCGTGAGTGTGTCCATACAAAATATATGTAATACTAGCTTCTGCCCGCCGCTTCGCACGCGTCGTATCCGGATGAAAAGTAGCCTATGTGTTAATCCAGACCTACAGCTATATGTGTGCTAAGTTTCAGCTCAATCCGTGGGGTTGTTTTTGCGTGAAGAGGTATCCAATTTTCGGCTTTATAATATTAGTGGGATTAGTTGCCCGCGCTACAGCCGACACCCGGGAGTCATCCTTTACTTTTGAAGAGTATGTGCGAAGTATCAGTTCTTTTGAAGTGACTATGACCGTGAGTTTCCAGTAAACAAATTTTATTAATTTTATAGTCAATCAAAACGTTGATTAACTCGTTCCTATGATTTGTTTGACATCTTCTCTGTATATTTGTTTTACCTTACGAACGTATGTTAGCCTGGTTTTAAATATAGATTAATTGAACATTGACTTTTAGATGTTTCTCTGTAATTTAAATTAAATTATGAGATACAATAGATATACTATGATCGGTGCTAACTTCACAGTTGAAAATAGCATGCGAGTATATTCATAAAATGAATTTAGCATCCAAATGAGCCAGTACGTATGTTTTGAAACGGGAGGCGAGACAAATGCAGTCGGTGGAGATCACTTCAGGGAGAATCCTTCATATTAATGTTATAGTATCAACTATAGTGGCGTACATACAACTAGATATATAGGATGCTAAGATTGCCTTCAACAATAGTAGAAAATCGATTTAAAATCCGGTCGTAGAATAGAAATAATTAGGGTCAATTTAAAGATTTAGTTTGAAAGTGAACTGAAGACTTATACTGATCACTTTGAAGACAAATAAAACAACATAATGAAGCTATTAGTGGTCTCATCTCCAGCAGAAAAGCTGTTATCACCTCAGCCCTAGGCCTGCAGCCCTCGTCCACTGCTGGGCACAGGCCTCCGTCATAGACCTACAAGATCATGAGGGGGTCATTGTTGTACACTACGCTTGGTTGGCGAGCGCAGTACGGGATGTTAATCTTCCGGAGGTATCCCTTGGCAGATTTTTACTGCATACACGGGCAAGAGGAGGGGCAGCATTCTACTGCCGGCACCCCACGGCGCCGTGTGCGTGATATAGTAGAATGTTGGTTGGATTTTATTTTCGAGTGGTATTGTAAGGCAATTTACCTATCACATTTGGATACCTCTAGATTTTTACAGCTTTAGTAACTGTCAATCTTAACTGTACAAGTTGTTTGTATAGTAATTATTGTTTAGTGTAGGATTTTATCGCGTTCCTTTTTTGTTATTCTTTCGGCGGACACGTTTTTGCGTTTACGATAACGGGAAGACAAATAACAAGAAAGGTACGCGATATTATTATACAATAATTACTAAGGGTAAGGCTTTAAAACTCGTTACATCATCACATCCATTGAAACGTACATACGTGTTAGGACATATTACTCGCTTTTGATTATTTCTGTTTTGCGACCGGAACCCATCTCCTTCACGCTCATACACACGTGAGCGGGACGAAGCTTCATCATCATTATCGACGGGTTAGTTAGTTGTTGTAACATTAAAAAATTATATCTTATAATGCATTTAAACGCAGCTCCATCGTTCGGATGATTTTTTACGAATAGCTTTTGGTAATTTGCTATTTTTTGTACGCAGTTGGATTTATTTTTAAATACTGGCATCATTTTAAACTGCAGAAATGAAATCATTTATTATTGAAATCGTAACAAATTATGCTCAATAGAGCTTACCTCCCTTGTTAGTAAAAAAAACTGTTACGGCAAGGTAAGACTCTTTAAGGAAAGTGTATTTGCCTTTCACATTTGCATATAGATGATTTATACAGCATTAGCTACTGTTGATTTATGCGGTGCCTTTTTGTATATATACAATATTCTGTCAGCTATCTATTCCGTGGATCTGTTTCCATGTTTGTTAAAGTTACGTAAAGCAAGTATTTAAAAATAAAACCCATGAAAATCATATTCGTAGCTTCGAAACTCACAATCAAAATATTCAGCGGCCCAAGAAATAAGGTTGTTAGTTAACAAAATAATAAATTAGACGAAGACATTATAACATTTAAATAATAAAATGCCCCATTTGTGTCTATTAAGACTAAAATATAGGTTTTAAATACATTTCTTGTGTTATCTTAATAGGTACAAGTGGGTTATGAAATCATTACGTTTAATGTATTTATCGTTTCGTCTGTTTGACCGTTAGGTTGTGTGTATCTTAAATTAAGTTTCTATTTATTGTGATTTAATAAATTAATTTTGTATTATAAAATACCGATGATTCGATACATATCATTGGATATTGTGTACTTCTACCATGCATGATGGTTATGCCATACAAGAGATGAATGGAGAAAACTGTTCCCAATAGATTCTATGAAGATTTTTATAGAAATTAGATTTTTTTTACTAGCCTCAAAACATTTCTGTGGAAGGACTGAAGTTCTAAGAAATTGGCTGTCTCTACGTTAAGACGAAATATACTCAATAACGTACGTCAGTTTACAAATACGCTATTTGTGTCGCTGGGGGATTGCATCCCGTATTTATGTAATTTTATGCATGAAAACATCCCCTGCAAAAACTTTGGGAAGAAAAGTCGAAAATATTTCATAAATTTTAACGCAAGCATCTAGTTTTTTTATGGACCAATGGTCTCTCGTGATGATTAATTTCGAGTCATTCATGGTAGAAGAATACTGTTATAGCGTCCACTATCGAAAAACAGTCGCTATTGAAACACTGTAGCGACAGAGACAGACAATACACGAAGCGGTTGGTGCGAGCGAGACAGATATCGCGCCACGCTTCACATGGACTGACGTTGCGTTTACGCATGTGATTGTATCTTAGAATAACAATGGATTTTGTATCTGGGCTGTATATGTTACTTAACAAACGCATTTAAAATTAATTCCTTTTTATATACGAGAATAATTTCATGTGAAACTAACAATAACTAAAACAAAATGCCTCTATCTCTCCATGCATCTCGATCCACCGTCAATTCGACGCATGCGCTAATAACGCTATGGATATAAACAATGGTATATTTTCTTATGTATAAAATGCGTTTGTGAAGAAAGAGTTGCAATAATGTGAGGGCAACAACTTGATTTTGTTTAAACAAACTAACACGTATTAACTTGCGACTATTGAGAGTTACATACTCACTTGATAGAGATTTTTTAAAGGGAATGTCAATGCTTTCATCGACATAAGCAAAAAATCCGTGTCGCATACAATGTATACAACTCACGAAAATGTTGAAAATGAAAATGATTACTCCTATTCTAAAAGTGGGATTTATCGTACACTGTTCAGACTCGCCCCTGACTCTTGATGGCATCAGACCGCTCCAACCTAATCGATATACATAGTTGATTGGGAATACGCTAGCCTATGAATTATGGAAGAAATGGACAGGATAATTAATTTATTTAGATACTTGCATTATAACGTGTATTATAAGTAGTTAGCGTTCAACTAAATAAATAATTAATTTCGCACGCAATATGGCATCTCGTCTGACGATCTAGATGTTATGCGATGTCGTATTGGTGCAAGAAATATTAAGTTTGTAAAAACCATCTGTTATGCAGCCGTGACCATGTTGCGATCGTGAACTTGTCGATATACTTACTGATAGTAGAATATCTACATGGAACAAAATAAGAAATTAATGATAGATAAAAAACAAATATATCGATCGCTTAGTATAGTCGTCGCAATGTGCTTTGTTATCAACACTTAGTTTTGTGTAGAATCATTGATAGGTTGGGTTGACGTTAAAATCGAAGGACTTTGTTAAAGATCCTCCCTTATTGTATAAAGATTTAAAACAAAATCAAGACAAAGTTCTATGGCTGAATCCTACTGTGTATTTTCATCTAGACAGCGATTGCTACCTTTGTACTGAACGCTGTAGTGCCTGGGCTCGCCAGCCATCCCCTTAGCTAAGATGGATCTTAGCATGCCCACTAAGTCCGGGGTAACTTATGTAATCCAAATGTATGCATTGCATTTCCGTGTAATGCACTCAAAGTTATGAGTCCTGGAACCTCCAAAGGCGTTGTCCTTGTATATTTTGTGTTTCGCAAACGAAACTGTTAGATCAGTTTCAGATTATTTCCAGTTCACTAACATAATTTTTATTAGGTTTTGTAACAAATTAATCAGTCCTTTACACTAAGTTGTCTATCTTGTTACGTTTCAGAACAATGTTTTGGGCATAATTATTCCTCTATATTTCCATGTTATCATTTTCATGTACTATTAGTATTGTTTATGTAACATCCACTTAAAACCCTAAATAAATCATAAAATGGGACGTTATTTTATTTTATTTCTCTTAATTAAAAATTAAAATATATTACATATATACCTCTACATAATAACTTATAACTTGACATTTGTCTGCTTAATATACGAGCGAATTGTTCACATATCGAAATACGCGCTAATTGTAACTTTATATGTTTAGAGATATACTACATATTTTTAAATATATATAATTATGTAGAGCATATTTCTATTGTTGACATGTTGTTTGCTGTCTATTATTTTTGCTATTTCATTATTTCACTTTTATCTTTAAATCATGAATTAGGTGTGCACTTTCAATGTCGGATTTCGCCATTTACCGTGTGTAAAGAATGATCCGATAGGTTCGAGCGACTTGTTACGTAAATTGCAGTGTGGTTGGGCAAGGTGACTGAACGATTTTTAAAGTGTGATCAGATTATATTTTTTACCAACATTCCTTCAAAACTAAGGCGTATCTCTCACTAAAGTGTATCACGTAGGATGAATTCACTGACAGCAGGATAGAATAATGTAAAAAGCAATGAGCGAAAAAGCGACAACTGCGTTGCCTCCCTTGCACTGCATAATTCTTCTATTAACTATCCTGCTCTATTTTGCTGACACCCAACTCATCCTACGTGAAGAAACTATAGCAACGCGTCTCGACGATGTGTCTGTGTTGTCCTAGGCTTTTCTACAATATAAAGTTACTTGCATACAGTTAAAATCTGCGGCCCCGCTTTTGGTGCAGTGTGATAAATGCCTAACGGTCTTAGACGAAATGTGATAATAAACCCCTGTTGGGCATAATATTGCATTATGAATAAGTAACTGCTTTACAAGATTATTTTGAAGGTCGTTCTGTCACACTATACATGCATTATGGAACAGTACTTTTTTGCTTTACACATGTGAAGGATTTACATTGAGCAGAGTACCTATGTTATATGAGTTAGTGAGTAGGTATTCAGAAACTCATTCATTTATTTCCATAGTATGCAATTACAAAACATAGACACGTCAACTTACAATAAAGAAAACATATTTAGAAGTCTGAACACCATACTGATGAATTGGAAAGGGAAAATACAGGGAAAGACGCGAATATGTTCAGTAAGGGCCGGCGCTGACTGACGTCGCGGCACGGCAAGGCACGGTAAAGGATTTTGTTTCTGGTCAAGCTCTATAAGTAATTAGAATTTATATTAGATACTTTATCTAAATCATACCGCTGCTTATCACTTGACATGCCGCAAAGCACGCCCTGGATATATTTAGTGATTGAAAGAAATATGTGATTGTTCCATATTGCATGTTAGGTTATCAAAATGTAACGGTTCGTTGAGTATCGTTCGATAAACAAGCCTTAGTGAAGTGTATTCTTACGTTTCGTAAGGTTACCTATCTGTCATACATACCTACCTACAATCTATAGTGTATATATATCACAAGACATGGCTTCTTAATCGTTCTATATTATGTTAGCTATCGATGGATTTCAAAGGAGAAGTTTTAATAAAAAAATATTATGTAATTTATGAGTTTCATTTATAATCCGTAGGTATTTTTTTATTGTTGCCTTAATTAAAATTACCTTAATTTGCGAAAAGAAGACTGTGTCTTACTTACCCAAGCTGCCGTAGGTTGCCGGCAGTAGAATGTTACCCCTCCTCATGCCGCCAGCTAAGGGATACCTCAAAAAAATCGGGAATTCGTAATTACAGTAAAAATTGTAAATAAAATTAATTTATATTTACAATTTTTACTGATTATGTGGCGTGAACATGGTCCGATGTTGGATTTTTAGTTTTTTTAATACATTTTGAAAATAACGCCGTGTGGTGCCGGCAGTAGAATGTTACCCCCTCCTCTCATGCCCGTGGATGCAGTAAGAGTCTGCTAAGGGATACCTACGGAAGATGGGCAACAGTGTCTCTCCGTGTATCAACATCCCGTACTGCGCTCGCCAACCCGCCTGCTAAGCGTGGTGAGTATGGCAACTACCCCCATGGAGATCCATGAGGGAGGCTCATCAGGGTTCCATTCTGTACTATTTAATTATATTTGAGACCTATGTTTACAATGGAAAGCAATAAACAACTGAATACTATGTTCAGTACCTAGTGCTGTTAGTTAGCGCAGTACGTTTTATGGCTGAAATGATGATGATATAAATGAACCCCTATTTCGCCTGGTCACGCTATAATTTGAGAACGGCATCACCAATTTGGCTTGTTTTAGTCTTAAATTATTTGTGGAAGTTTAGGAAAGGTTTAAACGTTGAGAATATATTAAAAAGTTGCGAGAAATATACTAAAATCATTATTTTAATTTTCCAATACAAACTTTGCCTACCAGTCAAATAATTGATGTTCGGCCTGTGTGGCACTTGGTTTTTAAATATTATGTGTTCAAAAAGTTTATTACGTGACTAAACTTAAACTGATTGTTTTTTGGCTTAATTAGGTACCTAGTAGGTAGTAGTAGTATAGTATATGTAGGATAGTAATAGAGTAGTTGTAGTGTAGTAGTTGAGTAGCTGTAGGGTAGTAGTTGAGTAATTGTAGCGTAGTAGTAGGGTAGAAGTAGAGTAGTGGTGGAGTAGTAGTATTAGTAGAGTAGTAGTAGTATAAAATATAGTAGTATGAACTAGTAGTTAGAAGATGTGGTCGTAGATAGTTGATTCTGGGCGGTAGAAGAATCGCCGGGACAGCTAGTAGGTATAAGTACCTATAAAGATTATTGGTTTAGTCTACTCCAATCAACAACAATGAACAATGACATGTTTTCATTAAAAAGTAAAAACTTCAAAAATGGTTCTATCGTACCTTACAGATGGCGCCAGCTTTCTTTCACTGGTAGGAAACACAATTAGACAATGACAGAATTATGAATAATTATGACCTACAAGAGATCTAAAACGGGAACTGGCGCGTCCTAGCTCATAGATAGAAGATAGGCTCCTAGGATAGGTTAATGTGCTTCTAAAATAAGCTCCTCATTGAATTGCGGAAGTTATCATTGGATAAAAAAAAAACTTTATCAAACGCAACCTTTGCAATAAAGCTAGTCAAAATCACTTGGGACGGAATCTGCTCTAACTCTGACTAACGTAACTTAAGACAAAATAAAATTAGTAAAATAAATGATGACTATAAAATACCGAATATAAAAGGCCGAAAAGTTCTCGAGTGGAGGCCACGGACCGGCAAGCGCAGCGTAGGACGTCCACCAACAAGATGGGATGATGACCTGGTGAAGACCGCAGGTCGACGGTGGATGCAGATCGCTTCCAACCGCAATAACTGGATATCCATGAGGGAGGCCTATGTCCAGCAGTGGACGTCCTACGGCTGAAATGATGATGATGATAAAATACCGAGTTAGGTTATTCTTTTCCTAACTAGCGAGTCATCTGAAGTGCACCAATTCAATTATGTGTTTTATTGTATGACTTTGTGTTGTTTTATTTTGTCATGTTATGACTTATGTATGACACATGGTCCATGCGGCCGTAGGTACCGAATAAAGTATTTTTTGGTTTGATTTTCTTTGTAAGGTGTAGTAGAAACATTTATTTTCTTACTTACTGAAAACGGCTCATTATCTAGGTACAGTCAGCCTTAAAAGAAGATCAATTTTAGTGTTCTATAATGTCGACGATTGAAAATTAGTATCATAATTTACATTCAGAAGTTCCGTAAGTTGGTGACGGGATGCTAAATAGATATGTGTTTTATATATTTAATTGAGCTGATAACGCACCTCCCAAAAATCTAAGTGTCTTAGTGCATTTTCAAAAATAAAAGAAAGGTCACTTACGAGTTTATAAAAAAGTAACTAGGTACCTATAATATGAAAAAAAACTAATTTAGCACGGGATGTTGTTACGTCAGGTATAAAGCTAGAAGGCACCAACCCGCCTGCCAAGCGTGGCGAGTGTGGCAACAACCTCCTCATAATTTTGGAGATCCATGAGGGGTTTTCATCCAGCCTAATACGGCATTTGTCCTGTAGTGGACAGCAGTCCTACGACTGAGATGACATGATAGCTGACGTTGACTGTACATTATATAGAATAATCCAGTTCAAGTGTCCTTTTTAGGGCACAAGATACACAACAAAGCCCACGGGTCCACAATTCGTGCGTGCGTCCCCAGAGAGCGGACGGTAACCATGTAGGCTCTATAGCGCTGCGTCACGTGACGACAGCTGTCAAGGGCAGAATACATAATAAAAACGAAATTACGGACGGACATACTCTTTTAGGCAAGAAAGTATGGCTTATTACCTGCGCTGTTTTGTTTCAACACGAAATGAGTGAGCACGCTCATTTGGAATCAGTGTATCTACCTCTAAACACAGTGTTAGCCGGCAGGGTGATTACGTATCCCGCGACAGGTTTTGCAACAGGCAATTGACAGCAATATTGCTGTCAAATGTCAATTCCTTGCTGTTCTCTGATACAAAAATTTTACGTACGAAGAGTAGGAGAACATTTTAATGGCATTTTAAAGGAAATTACACCTCCCTGACTGACGCCTCTGTTTAAAGAATCACCAGGGAAATACGTTCCCGTACTCGATGTCAAAGCAAAAAAAAAAATGTAAATTAGGTTTCTATTCTGCGTTAACATGCTAATAAGAATAGTTAGGATTAAATATACCAATTTTTTTAAATCTATTCATGATCGTATCAATATCAAATCCACCATACATTACAAAAATCCGCCTCACACTTGGCTGTTTTTATATAAACAGCGAACAGTAATTCTAACCAGTTCTAACCCCATCCTAAATATCTGCAACGGCATTTGAGTTGAACTTAAACCCCGACAGTTTCTTTGCCATTAATCTGTGGTAAAACTTGGGAATGCCAAAATTATTTTACAACTTAAGTTCCGTCTTCCGTAGCTTTCTCGTAGCACTTTCGTAGCTTGCTACGCAGTGTCTACGAAAGTTCACAGACTTCTGAGATAAAATAATGAAATTATGTAACACATGAGAAAAATCTGGCCAACCCGCCTGCCAAGCATAGTGGGTATGGCAACAGTCCCTTCGAGATCAGTACCTAGTAAGTTAAAGGTCCGTAAGGGAGGCCTATGTCCAGCAGTGTTCGTGGAAACTTTTAACTGACCTTCTTTAAATTATGCCACTTTTAAAGGTGTGCGTAATATTATTTGTGTATTTTTTCTTTAAATTTTCCTAAGATTCCAAAAATAAAATAAAATAAGCAGTTCTACGGTTGAAACGATGATGATGAGATACATCTTTTATTTTATTTTTATTTTTCAGCCGTTAATATCCCACTTCGGGGCAAAGGTTTTACTCGTAAGATACATCTTACGGGTTCTTTTTAAGCGGTCTGTTTACTACGAGATGCGATGGCTCACTATTGACTGGCTCGAATGACATTGCTAGCATGATTTTTAGCATTTAACATTTTACATTTACATTTTTAATTTAACGCTATCAATGTCGTGGCTTGCGAGTCATTAATGAGCCAATGAGCTCACCTCGCAGTAGACGCCTCGTATGACGCTGCAGCCAGGATCGCATTGTCGTGAAGTAAACATTGAACTTAAGGCTCGAACATTAAGCTCACAAAATATTTTAGTCTTCAGTTCACCAAATCCACATGTTATCGCTCAACAGCGATCTCTACTAGACAATCTACTACGCTTTTAGTTTAGTTAAATGACCAGGTTAAAAGTATCTAAGCACCTTAACCAACTGGAAAATAAGTTACTTCTCCTAAATATTTATCACTCTTTACAATGTAAGTAAAACAAGATTATCATTTGGCAACTGCTTTAATATACCTTTTGCTATTGTTATATTTATAGAAACATAAAATAAAACATTTTGCCAGCCTTACAAAATGTACAAAACTTATATAACACAGTAAAACCATAATAACTTTGTTTAAAATTTTGCTTGATGTTAAATAATGTTAATTGATAAATTTAATAATTATTGGGTTATTAAAATACTACAAATTCAATGAGATACACATTTATTTTAAGTAATAATAATTTAAGTATGTATTTGAATACATCTACAATTTTATAACAGACCTTGAAGCTAGCTACTAATATATTAACAATTAATCCTATAATTTTAACAATTAATTTGCAATTTTTGTCTCAGAAGAAATATTTTTATAAAATATTCTAATTCATTACTTTAATACTCATAGAAATATATATGTCAATAGGTAGAAGTAGGGATCACATTTAATAAGTTAATAGGTAATCATTTATTTAAAAATATTTATGTATAGGATAATGTAGATTAAGGACTGTGGATTTTGTTTAAATAAATAAATAACCACCGAAGTATCAGTCGGTCCATATTTCAAAATAAATTAACGTGAGATATATTCAAAGTGCAATATAAAAATACACGGGGATTACACACGTAGTATTTTATTATAACGTTGAGTTTTATTCCGACACGTTTCGATTTCTCAAGAAAATCATCACCATGGGATTCATCCGTCCACGCGTGGGGTCGACATGACACTTCGACGTTATGATACTACCATAATTGAGACTAAAATGCAATAGTGAAAACTTTTTAGACCCAACATCAAATGTAAATTTTTGGCCGACTGTCTTTGGTTTAAGATTACGAAAAAATATATATAAAACAAATAATAGCGTTAAAATAATAAAAATATTGATCTTCGACAAATAAAGTCTTAATACAGAAGAAATATACAATCTGTTTTGTTTTAAACATCATGTTTAAAACTTGCTTTTAGTTTCTTAATGAAACCGTAGATAAAGCAGTAGGTTATAATAAAAATTGTATTTATTCGAAAAAACACAAAAATAAGCCTTATATTCATGGGCCACGAATCTTTGACAGTTGCAGCAGCACAGTTTTAAGTGCAATAGTTTTTATACCAGATTTAAGCTTTGATTATTTATCTGTCAGTGTATCCCTCGATAAAGTGCAACCCCGAAAGGGGGTGAAACTAGATCGAAAATTATCAACAAAAAAATAGAAAAAAAAAATAAAAAAAATTCGTATATACTTTATTGATGAATTAAAATTTGTATTACTCACTAATGAGTCTATTTAATAAAAAAATGATTTCTTCCAAAGTAGTGGGTCTATTTTGTTAAAATAAAAACCATAATCATGTCAGATATGTGACGATGACGATAAAATAACAAGTAACTCACAAACGAGTGGCTATCGTGACTTAAAGTTTAATTTTTGTATTAAAATTACATTTTTTATGCTGTTTTTTTCAAATAATTTCCAAAAATCTTAAAATTAAGCCTATAATACTAGATATTTTTATGACTTTTTATTATTGTCTATCATAATAGCTTTTAAATAAAAAAAAAACCTACGGTCTAACTTAAAAAATGCGCTGGCTAGGAGCTTTTAAAGTTGACCACTGATTACGTCACCACTCAGGTAGAGACACTTGTTTTTGCTGCTCAGGTAGTATTAAAAATCAAATTTTAGTTACAACATTTTTATTTAACTTATTACATGTGAGTATGAAATAAGGGTTTTATTTAATGCATTAAATGCTCAAAATGGCTTCCTTGTTGTTGTAGGCACATTGCCACACGAAGAGCGATTTGTTGTGTGGCTCTAAGCACCATCTCTGGGTCACTTCTTATCTCATCGGCACATCGCATGATTTGATCTTGTAACTCTGCCTCGGTGTTTACGGTCGTTCTGTAGACTCTTTGTTTCATAACACCCCACAGAAAATAGTCTAGGGGTGTCAGGTCAGGTGAACGTGCCGGCCACCCGACTGGTCCATCCCGGCCGATCCACCTATTAGCGTAGTTTTCGTTTAAAAAACTTCGCACATTGCGCCCGTAGTGCGCAGGGCATCCGTCCATCTGCAAATACATCTGTTGCCTTGTAGCCAGCGGAACATCTTCCAGTAGTAGTGGCAGATCGTCTCTTAATAAGCTTAAAAAACTTTCGGCATTTAATGTTGCGGGTAAAATAACTGGCCCAATCAGCGTGTCGTCTATTAGAGCTGCCCATACATTAACTGAAAATTGCACTTGAAAAGTAGACGCCCTCTTTAGGTGTGGATTTTCCTCGGACCATACATGTAAGTTTCTGCAATTTGTGATTCCATTCCGGGTGAATTTCGCTTCATCCATCCATAAAATTTTTTTTAGGAATTGTGGATTATTTATAATTTTTTGTTGAATCCACGTAGACATTACGCATCTTGCACGATTGTCTACATTTTCATGCAAATGCTGTACTCGCTGATAATGGTATGGATGCAATCCCTTCTTTTTCAAAATTCGCCATACGGATGTTTTTGATATACCGTGACGCAAAGCTAAGCGTCTAATGCTGGTTGTGGGATCAGCAAACAAATCGTTTAAAACGGCCTCTTCTATGGAATGGTCAATAATGGTAGCTTGTTGCTCACGGCGATTTCTTGCTAATCCAAGTCCGATGTTGGATAACTTTCGGTGAACTTCTTGGAAATTTCGTGCTGACGGTACAAGTCTGCTCGGAAACGCATTTATGTATGCAGAACGAGCGACTGTTGTGTGTCCACGTGACATACCATAATAATAATGGATGTCAGTGATTTCACGCGGAGAGAACTCAGTCAATCGCGGCATCTCCACAACACAACAAAGTACAGTCAAAAACGTAACAAAAAAGTCAAAAACGTAACAAAAAGTCAATAACAAAACAAAAGCAAAACAACGTAACAAAAACTTGAAGGCGCAGTAAGGTACGGTAGACGGTAGCAGCGGCGAGAATATCGGAGCGACTGGCGAGTGGCGTGCGTGCCTTGTTGTGAATCCTGTTTCGATCCCCACCCTTCATCTTTCATAGAACAGGCCCAGCGACCATAATCTACAACAATAGAAGTTAAAAAAGTGTCTCTACCTGAGTGGTGACGTAATCAGTGGTCAACTTTAAAAGCTCCTAGCCAGCGCATTTTTTATGTTAGACCGTAGGTTTTTTTTTTATTTAAAAGCTATTATGATAGACAAAAATAAAAAGTCATAAAAATATCTAGTATTATAGGCTTAATTTTAAGATTTTTGGAAATTATTTGAAAAAAACAGCATAAAAAATGTAATTTTAATACAAAAATTTAACTTTTAGTCACGATAGCCACTCGTTTGTGAGTTACTTGTTATTTTATCGTCATCGTCACATATCTGACATGATTATGGTTTTTATTTTAACAAAATAGACCCACTACTTTGGAAGAAATCATTTTTTTATTAAATAGAGTCATTAGTGAGTAATAAAAATTTTAATTCATCAATAAAGTATATACGAAATTTTTTTAATTTTTTTTTTCTATTTTTTTGTCGATAATTTTTGATCTAGTTTCACCCCCTTTCGGGGTTGCACTTTATCCAGGGATACACTGTAAAGCCCTTGTTATAAGATAAAATATATTAAAAGATATGTCATCGAAGGAGTCTTTACGAAGGTAAATAGGCTTTATAGGTAAATAGGTATTATATTTTTTATTATCCCTTTACTTAATTAGTTTCTTGCTCGGGGCTGGATTCTGAAACAAAGGTATAAAGGGTTTATATACATTTTAATGATGATTACTTTTTAATCGCACTCATTATGATCTATTAGTAAGCTTAAAACAGGAAGGCTTTTGTATTTTCATATTAATTAAAAATACTCGGAAATAGGTAGGAACTTGACGGAAGTAACTTTAATTTGACGACCTCTGTAGCGCAGAGGGCGAAGGTCCAAGAGGTTGCAGGTTCGATTACCGCCTCGGGACAAATGTCTGTACGATCGACAGATATTTGTTAAGTGTGTACTGGATGTTTTTCTATATATAATAAAAAATATCTATTTATGTTGTATAAAATATATATAAACAAGTATAATGTCATCATTCATCATCATTTTAGCCGTAAAACGTCCACTACTGAACGGCCTGTGTTCAGTAGTCGATCATGGATCTCCATGAGAGGTAGTTGCCATACTCACCACGCTTGGCAGGCGGGTTAGCGAGCGCAGTATGGGATGTTGATACACGGAAAGACGCTTCTGCCCATCTTCCGGAGGTATCCCTTACTGCATCCACGGGTATGAGAGGAGGGGTAACATTCTACTGCCGGCACCCCACGGCAAGTATAATGTATACTATCAAAAACATAAATGTGAAATTGGGAGCCAAGTTCAATATTTGGAAGGTCGTGGTTGTTGACTTCCCCCACAAAAGAATTGAGATCTAAATGGCGCCAAGTTCTGTAGATAATTCTGAAACTTATTTAAAAATTGCTGATTACTTAGGATCAATTATGATAGTCACGGTTTCATTTGGCTGTTTTATAACAAATGTAATTTAAGAAGTGAGCTCCAAATATGAAAACAGTAACGTGTCAGTTGTGAAAAATAGCCAAATTAAACCGCGAGCTTAAATTGATCCATGAGCTATCTCGAAAAATGTCCATTTTATTGATATCTCGAAATCCGTTTGAGATACATATGTATATGTTTATAATTCGGGCTACTAGTTAGTCTAACAGAACTTAATAAATAAACCAAATTTCAAAGTTTATGTTTAATAGATTTTGAGTTAACAAGGGACCAAAATCGCCTCCAAATGGTTCGTGTAAAATACACACTCTGCTCACAGGTAGTCAAGATTTTCGACCCGACGCGACGGTTCTCCGTGGCCGAACGGTAAAGGCAGCCTGCGTTAAAGGTGTTCGTCTGAACGTTACGGGTCCGAGAACCGTCGGAGTAGTATATATCCCGGAGTAGTATTAGTAGGAGTATATCCCGTAGATATTAGTCAATATCGCCAATGCGTCGTCTTTAGCCTAGCTGTTAGTTTTAAATTTAAAAAATAAAATCTAGAAATTACCATCAGTCCACTTCTTCCCACGCATGCCGACAAATCCCATAGACCCCTTCCTCTTTGGGAAAGGTCCGCTCTGGTTCATGAGGAACCGGATCTCTTGCGGGGCGCTTCCCTTCAAGTCCTTCTTACCACGAACCCCGATAAACTTCCCACGGAAGGACACATCGTACGGACGCTTCTCAATCGACTTCTTTCCGCGCGTACCGATGAAGCCGATACCACGCTTTTCTATCTTATTCGTCATGTGTTCGCTCTCGTTCGATTCGCCCGTTTCGATCTCACTCTGCTCGAATTTGCTTAGGTAATCCGCTAGCATTCGATTGAGCAGCGGGTATTCGTCGTTGTTCGCATTGTAGTCGATTTGGCCAATCAGTGAGCCTTGTTTAGGGACGTACTCGAAACTTTCTGGATAGAACAATCCATCTTCTGATTCTTTTTTACCTCGCATCCCGACAAATCCCATAGGCGCTCTCTTCTCGTCTGAGTATAGATCCTTTTTGCCGCGCATTCCAACGAAACCCATTGCGCGTTTCTCGTCAGAGAACATGTCTTTCTTTCCTCGCATTCCCATGAAGCCCATAGGCGCCCGCTTGTAATAACCGTCGAGGATATCGTTGATTTCATACATATCCTTCTTCCCCTTTACTCCTACGAAGAATTGTGGCTTCCTCTTGTAGTATTGTTCTCCTTCGATGAGCCTCTTGCCCCGCATCCCGAGGAACCCCTGCGGGCCTCGTTTATCGACCTCCTGTCCGGCGGATGATACTATCAGCTGGATCGTTAAGAACGTAAAGATGGTTTTTGTGAACTTCGACATTGTGGTGGATTCTGAAACAAGAGAGATAAAGGTTAAACTCTATGAACTTAAAACTTACTAAATCTGTAATTAATGGAATCAGGCGTTACTTAGCGGAAATCCATGACAATAAAAAAAAAAGTCGTGTGGGTTTGGGTATGCATGTTGCACTTACAACTTGGTTCTCCCTGCATGTGCATAATTAGCGGGGGGGGAGGGTGGTGCTCATTCATCTCAGCATTAGCGGAATTAAAACTAGATATTTTCATTGCATTTTATTACCCTACTAAATCTAATTAAAAACGCCCACCATAAATATTGTGTGGCACTTAGACCTAACGCAATAGTTATGTATGATTATGAAAAACAATTTTAACCAAAAGTGTCTACTTGCTTTTTATAAGGCTTTAGAAATACCTAGATAAAATTTGCGAAAAACTCTTCGTGCCGAGTGGTATGTACCCCCGACTTTCCATCTCAAGGCCGTGGGTTCGATGCCGGCCGTGTAATGGATTTGTCTTTCTTAAAAAATGTATGTTCATATTTAACACGTGCTTTAACGGTGAAGGGAAACCGTGAGGAAACCCGCGGCTTAGCCAGCTTCAGACGTATTAGCCCGTTCTTTCCTCTGACTAATAGCCGACTAAACTGAGAAGATGGCTCAGGTGCTGGGCAAGTCTAATCCATCTAACAATGTCCCAGGTGCTGCAGCGTTTCGTACAGCATGAATATAACTTGCTGACGCTGCATAAGTAATTTAAAAATATATGTCAAGGCCTTACTTTTTATGCCAAATATAGGCGGATAATTTATCAAGTATAAGTCTTTGTCAATACTCTGTCACGATCGAGATAGTATTCTTATTCAATTAAAATGTTGGTTAATTTAAATTGACATAATATCTGTAAAACAACAAATATACAGTAACGAATCCGCTAATCAATATCTAATGAGCGCTTAAAAAACACTCAAAAAGAATTCGCACGTGTTTCGCCTCTCTGCAATGCATCTTCAGGGAAAATCGACTCCCTGATAGTTTCTTACATTAGAAACAACAAAGACGCAGAAGAGTTGCCCACCGAATAACACCTCCGCCCCCTGGACGTGATGCCTTTGTGAAGGCCGAAAAGAAGGTTTTTGTTTCATGTAGGTGTACCATGAGTTTGCACAATCTATACTCGCTAGTGACTGTAGATAAAAAAATGTATGAAAATTTGTACAGCGCCTCTAGCGGATAGTTTGGTACTAAAATGCGCAGTAAACAGCGACTGTAGTTTGGGCTTCATGTTCATTTGCTTAGAATTTACCATGAGTTACAAATCTGACAGATGTCATAGTAACGTACAATTACGTAGTAGTAACGGCAGGCGATCTAATAGTGACAACTCATGGTAGACCACAGTTGGATATCCACAAAGTCACACCAGTGAAATAAAAAAATATAGTAAATTGACAATATGGGCTTCGGGTCTAACGAGTAAACGCTTTTTGAGTTTATACTGAACCAAACTGATTATCGTGGGGGGCCGGTTGCAAAATGTTGCCTTTCCTCTCTTGCCCGTGGATGTAGTAGGAATCTGCCAAGGGACACCTCCGGAAGATAGACAGCAGCGTATTTCCGTGTATCAATATCCCGTACTGCGCTCGCCAACCGGCTGCCACGCGTGGCGAGTATGGCAACCCCGTGATCTTGGAAATCCATTTGGAACAGTCCATCTGATGGCAGTATATGTATCTTGTTTTAAATTAAGACTGAAACGTTGGCTTGTCGAGCAGAATTTCTATTCTGTTAACGAACTTTTACAACTGTAAACCTCATTTTTCCATTTATGACTTTACTTTAATTTATTTGATTTCATGTGACTTATTTTATTAATTTGCGATTTAAATACATATGTATGTACTTATTCCCTTTAAAAATTTGACATGTAAATTGGCTTTATGAATAAATTGTATTTCTGTATTTCTGTATTTCCATCAGTGGACGTGGACAGTCCTGGGTGTGATAATAATAAATAATAATAAGGCCTTTGCATCTATTATTGATGATTTATGAAGCGTCAGCAACTGGTAATCATGCTGTACGGGACGCTGCAGTGCCTGGGACATTGATGGATTAGGCTTGCCCAGCACCTATACCATCCTCTCAGCTTAGTCAGCTGTTAGTCAGAGGAAAGAACAGGTCAATACGTCTGAAGCTAACTAAGCCGCGGGTTTCCTCACGATGTTTCCTTCACCGTTAAGCACGTGTTAAATGTGTGATAATGATGATGATGAAACTAGGCATAAACCTATTTAGTCCCATACGAGCGTAAAGCCACGAGCTAAAAGTTAAAAGAGAAATCTAATCTAAAGCCTACAGCAAATAATAATAAGTATGCCTGTATTTTCGCCCTCCACTCTACCGTACGTATGATAACACTTATCTAAACTACGACGCATTTAAAGAGCATGCGTGAAAAAGACGGCAATATATGTTAAAACACGTGTAGGAATGAGACGGGTGATGCGCTAATGAGGCTCTCAGCACTTGTAGCTTCCAACGCCTGAAGATGTTTTTAGGGTTCTGTAGCTGAGGGTTGTTAACGGGACCTTAGTCTATGCCGAATTATGAGGAGTTGGGTAGATATGTATATAGATAGATAGATAAACTCTTTATTGTGTAAATCATACAGAAAATAAAAACAAAAATAACTAAAATTAACTTAAACTACAAAAGCAACAGAAATACACAATGGGCGGTCTTATCGCTTAGAGCGATTTCTTCCAGACAACCTTTGGATGGAGAGGATTTGAATGGAAGAATGCGTTGTAGTGTTAATATCCTAATATTTAAATCCTAACATATATATGTACTATATATACAAATCATCATTTCAGCCATAAAACGTCCACTGATGAACACAGGCCTCCCTTATGGATCTCCATGAGGGGTAGTTGCCATTCCCACCACGCTTGGCAGGCGGGTTGGTGAGCGCAGTATGGGATGTTGATACATGGATAGACGCTGCTGCCCATCTTCCGGAGGTATCCCTTAGCAGGCTCTTACTGCATCCATGGGCATGAGAGGAGGGGTATCATTCTATTGCCGGCACCCCACGGCGACCAATAACATACATGAATGGAATAAAAAAAATAGGGTAGGTACTTTTTGCTCAGAGGATGGCAGTGAATACTGGTGCTGACGCTGTATAAAACATCAATATAAAATCATTTCTTTTAATTTTGAAAAGACCCGTGAGTTACACTATTTATTATAGTTTTTCGTAAACTTTCGCGATCACAATTCATTAAAATATAATTGTTGCACAATTTAATTCAATTAATAAATATAATATATTGAAAAACAGTCGAAACGTCGGGAATAATCAAAGGTATTACGCGATAAATTCCCGTGTTTATGTTATTATATTATTACACTATTTATTGTTATGCTAAACGGGTTTACTACTCAGTTTAGGTTTACTATTAGTTAAAGGTAGGATTCCAACATATTCAGTTCTTCCCAGGCTTAAAACATATAATCAACCAATAATTAACTTGTGTTTATTGAATTAACACAAGTTGAACTTATTTGAGTAGAAAACCCGTTAAAATAAAAATATAAAACCTTCTACATGTTAAATATATTCATGAAATCTCATATATGAAAACTTATTAATTTTTATTTTACCTTACTCGACCCACTGCTGGGCACAGGTCTCTCCCAAATCTTTCCAGTCAACCCTCTATTCTGGTACTTATTTTAATAAATTATTTTGTCAATCAGAACCCTTAGGACTAGAGTCCAACTTGTAGGTACTAGGCTAGTTTATTTCAGTTTGACGCCAACATAAGACGTGAATCTTGAATTGGTATGTTTTTTCATAAAAACTAGAAAGTTTTGATGTTGTAACTGGCAATTATGTTTTAGTAAAAGGGATTGCTGTGGGGTGCCGGCAGTAGAATGTCACCCCTCCTATCATGGCCGTGGAGTAAGAGCCTGCTAAGGGGTACATCCGAAAGATGGGCAGCAGCGTCTTTCCGTGCATCAACATCCCGTACTGCGCTCTCCAACCTGCCTGTCAAGCGTGGTGGGTGTGGCAATTACCCCTCATGGAGATCAATGAGGGAGGCCTGTTTTCAGTACCTGAAATGATGATGATGAATAGAGGACGATATATTTTTAAACACTTATCAAATTTAAGCAGTACCTACGCTTTTGATGTATTTTGTTAGGTTTTAATAAAAATATATAAGTAATCATAATTAAGTGTTATCTAATTCAATTAGCGTTTTGAATAAGGAGTTTAATCGTTGTAAAAACGTATTATTCTTATCAAATCGTCATCAAGCAAACATACAGTTTTCGAAAGAATTAAGCCTTCTAAGTCCCATTCGAAGGTTTGACCGAAAAGTCGTCTATAGAAGGCCCAATTAAAGATCTGACTGAGACGACGGCAGTGCGCCAATTAGAAGCTTCACACCTCGACGGAGACCGGAAGGCCTTTGACAATGATGATAATGGCGCTCAGAATGGCAGACTTACCTTTAATAAATGTTGGGACTGAATGTTTTTATTTAGTCTTGATTTGACGTCTGTAAGATTTGTATTATATTTATTTGATTTTAGTAGTTTTAGTCTCTGTTAGTCTACGTAAATACTGCTATTGAATTTGAAATGTTCAATTCAATAATATAGTTATTATTTTCAAAAAACTAGAACCGACTTCAAATGTTAAAAAATATTGTACGTGTCTTTGAAATTTGAGGGTTTCTCTCGATTTCCCCCGATTCCACCATCAGTTGCTGACTTTGTTCCAGTGGGACCACCTCGGAAGTGCACTTTTTCGAATAAAAAAAGAAGAATTTTGAAAATCGGTCTTTCGACTCGATCGATTGGGTATAGTCTGAATCGATTTTTTTTTGATAAATTATTTAAAAAAAAATTAATTATCCTGATATTAATAAAAAAGCGCATACTAACATGATACACAGCATATACAAGTTAACAACCCTTTCAGATAAATATTGAAATTGAAATTTAGAAACGTAAGAAAAATCTCTGTGTGACGAATCTGGTTTTGTTGTTTGATGCCGAGCATGGTTCGCTCCATTTATTTATTTGGTAGGTGTTAACCTTGTAAGTTCTGAAACGTCCTAATCGCCCATAGTTTCATATCACAACGTAACGTGTGTTCTTCATAACGTACGTGAGGGGACAACAAATTCAGTGCGTGAGTTACTGCGAACGATATTGAATCGGATGAGCCGTATGTCTGTTGTAGGTTGGTTTATGAGGAGCTTTTGTACGAGGATTCACTTTCTGAGGAAAATATTTTTTTATAATGGTTTCGGGATTAACTCAGAGCGCGTTAATTGGCTATCATATCTCGCGATGGACGGCCCGCTTAAGAATTCAAGAGTAACTTTCTAGATGGCCTTTTCTTGAATTTAATGATTCTGGGAATAGTTGGATTTACCAAATTTTAAAATATGTACCTAGTCATTTCGAAGCTGAAATAAATTTACTGAATGATACAAGAAGTCATTTGCTATCAGCAAAAAAGTTTTGGCTTGCCGAATCCAGCGTCTGCCAGTGACCGTTCGCAAATCAACATTCTATCTAGCTGCGACGATTCTTATTAGTATATAATGAAAGATTATGTCCAAGTCGCGAGCCGCCTCGCCTACGCTCCACCAGAGGCCAAACTGCAGAAGCACCTGCAGAATAACATACAATGTTAATAACGCTTTTCACTTAAGAGCTTCCTTAAACTAAGCTTTTAGCCGAAAATCGTCCGTTTCCGAATTTCGCGCACGATATTTCCTCAGTAAAAGCCCTGAATTGCGTTTAACCACTTGTCGTGGCTGCAGCGAATGCAATCTGACCGGGACACTTTCAGTAATGGGAACCCAAAACGGGTTATGCGTTTAAACTGACGGTTTTACTAACCAGCTTTAGTGTTTGGGGGTCAGCGCTGAAATAAAGGTTTGTTTAAAAGTGAAATAAGTCATAAAGTCTTCTTGGACTTTACGTACTTGTACTGACGCCATACCGTGATAAGATACTGTTGATCCATTTTAGGTTTGGACCGCGTTCCATGAGATCGTTGAGACTATACCCACTCGATGTTTTAGATGAGGCATTGAAAACGGTTCGTTTAGTTGTAGTCGAATCCAATTTGAAAACACCGTGATGAGGGAGATAGCATGATGTTACGTTGTATTCAGTTACAGGCGTCATGTGTCCTTGTTTTTCGTAGTCCTGCATGAACTGTTGGTATTTTTTAGAAAAGTGTTCGTTCTTTGACATCTTGTTTTCTAAATTGTAGAATTGCACGATGGCTTTAGACTTAGATTGACCCAAGTTTTGTGAGAATTTAGGCTTCATCGGGATAGAGACATTATATCTACCAGTCGCTAAGCGTGTTGTAGTAAAGACTAGTAAAGGTTGTACTAGTAAAGGTTTTCGCAGTACAGCTCGTCTTGTGTCATGTCATCAATTTCCCGTTCATCAATTTCCTCAAGTTCCCAAAATTGAGATAGTTCAGCCAAATTATTTACAATCACATGACAATTGAAAGTTTTTACACTTAATAAAACATTGTGCTTTAGAGTTAGTAATGCCTTACTATATATTAATCAACCAATCTTTTCAAGAAGGGGTATTCCCTGACCTTTTAAAAATATCAATAATAAAACCAGTTTTTAAAAAGGGTGACACATCAGATCCTTCGCAATATCGTCCAAATTGCGCTGCTTTCCACTTCTTCTACAAATATTTGAAACTGCCATATGCAAAAGACTGTACTCCTTTTGTGAAAAGTATTCAATTTTTGATGAAAGCCAGAACGGATTCAGGATACAGCGTTCGACGGTTCTTGCTGTTTATAAATTCATTCAAGAAGCATTAAATATGATAAATAAAAGCAATATGCTATCGGATTGCTCCTAGATATGAGCAAAGCATATGACAAGGTCTCATATCCAATATTGCTTATTAAGCTTTATGACATAGGAGTAAGAGGTACCGCTCTCGCCTGGTTCACGTCATACCTAAAAGATCGTGAGCCATACGTTGAGGTCGAAAACTTTAATAATGAAACTGGAACTATACGTAACTACAGGTCAGCCAAAATTGTGATAAATAACTCAATACACCAAGGTAGTGTTTTAGGATGTAATGTTTTTAATTTATATTAACGACCTACCAAAAATACCAAATGAATTGTGCGTATAATTTGCTGATGACATTTCAGTACTTTTACCGTGCCAAAATAATGTGACTTTAAATAAAAAAAAATACATGACACTTTATACAGAGTCGTGGGTTGGCTTGAAGAACATAATTTACAAGTCAACTTTACAAAAACAAAAATAATACAATTTAGACTGTAAAAAGCAAAAATCGACAATAATATGACATTTAAAAATAATCAATTGGGATCTGTAAATAACTTGACATTACTAGGTTTAGATTTAGATACTAATATTAATTGGGAATCTCACATAAATAAAATCAAATCAAAATTAGGTAGTTTTACGTACGCCTTACTAGAACTAAAAAAACACCTCCTTAAAAATCGCCCTGTCATCTTATTATGCGTA